>CM032447.1:38882530-39180030 GCA_019049505.1 Pachyrhynchus sulphureomaculatus | reverse complement strand
ATACTGCATTCGATATTAAAAATATTTGTTCCACGGTGAGACAAGGGGGTGGCAGTGTTCTGCTTTGGGGATGCATGTCCGCTGGAGGAGTTGGAAATTTACATTTTATTAATGGTACCATGGATCAGCATATTTATCTTGAGTAGACTCCAGTGACTCCAGCGGGGCAACTAGAAAGAGAAGAGCCAAACAATACATTTTAATGTGTTGTATTGATTTGGACACTTTGGATTTATCGTTCACAATGCTTTTGGCAGTCGTCCACTTTACCCCGACTCTCTTAAATTAAGTTGAAGTATCAGAAACTAATCAAAACTGGGTATTCTGGAATAAGATTATTTGTTCATTTATTGTAGAGGTGTCGCTTCTGCTTGAATTATAAGTTCTTCTATGAACTTCCATAATTAGCGGGTTAAGATTTTCCATATAATAGAATTGTTGAACAGATTTGTTGAAGAGTTCAGAGTTGAAGAGTATGGAGAGTGACAAGCTAAGCCTTATATAAGAGTGCGATGAATTAAACCGGTTGCATCAGACGAATACTTTCCATTAAATTATATGTACCCCGAATTTCAATCATTAAACCTTCACCGAGTGAAAATTGTCTCGGTTCCCTACGATCCATAAACGAAATGTTTTTGACATTCAGTAAGAGTTAAGCTTAGCGAATAGTTCGCCATACCTACTACTGCGCAACCGCTGATAAGCATGTTCAAATGGGATGCTGAAATAATCAAAGATGCTCTAAGCTATTGACCCTCCTCGTGAATATTTTTCATTTTTACCTTGATACGTTGACGATAAAACTGTCTTTCCTATCAACAAGCTTGTGCATACATTCTACTCTACTGAAATATCCGCAAGTAAAGCCTAGTATCAGAGTTTAACAATCAACATGCGCATTCTACAGGTCGAAATATCCTGAGCTTGAATATTCGGCCCTATAGACTAACTTTAGAAAATAGATATGACTGGGACTTTGTAGTCTATTCCATTATTAACGCGAGCAATAAAGAAAATGGTGCCCTCAAAATATTTCATAAACGTGAGTATTTTTACGTCTGCACTGTATTAAAAAAAATAATTGACTTCCCCATAGGCCGTAATCAAACTATACCATGTAATTTGTAGTAAGTGTGGTTTACTGTTATGTGTGGTATATTTATACTTTAAAGGTTGGTTGTGCTATAACTACTCTTAAAGCACACATAGTTATTATTACCGATAATTTGGTTATGGGTTTGCATTTGTCTTATTTGACGAGTAGAAGATACCTAGTTTATGGAGTATAAGTTAGGTGTGAAAGACAAGCATAGTAATTTTTTTTTGTAAATAGTTTATAATGGCTGAAAATTTATGAAGCAATATAAGTAAAGGATGTTTAGAACTATAAAATTTTACGTTTTAAAAAATTTATATTGACGAATATGAATTATACAGTTAAAAGAGGCTTATTCTTAAAAGGCTAAATGTAGTTTTCAAAAAATTACATAAAATATATATGGAGTTTTCGAGCCAATCAAAACTCGTAACTTAAATGGGGATATATTTTATAGCATTTACATTGTATAAGGTCTCCCATTTAAAAAAAAAACCGGTCAAGTGCAAGATAGACTTGCGCAATTAGTGTTCCGTATTATTATTGCCTTTAAAATAAAAAAAATTGTTATGGAGGTAGAAAATGATCAGTGACTTCGAAAAACATACCCCAAATGAGTTTTCAATAAAAGAATTAAGAGCCTGGATTACAAACATGTCTAGACAGATACTGACTCAGCAGGCTAATCAGACCAACAAGAATAAGACAAAAAATTCCTGACATGTATATATCTTAAGATTCATTATGTCTTTTCACGTTTTTTCTTAGTCAATAATGTAAAATAGTTATTGCATCTTAGCTACTTAATAGCCAATAAATTAATTATTTTGTCTCGGCACCTAATACTTAAAGCAGTAGCTATTAGTCTCAGTTCAATTCACAACTTTTGACGAAATAAACCTTCAGCATTTTGTCCGTCAAATAGTTTCTTCTTTATACCAGATAAATTATCAAATGTAATGCACTCGTGATAATCTTCACTTAATCTAAACTGGAGACTATTCCAGAATTTCTTCAAAATTTTGATCAGTACTTTTCGAGATAAAGTGGGTGAATAGGGGGGTTTTTAGCTATTTTTTAAAAATAATACAAAGAAATCTATACGCAAGCATTACATCATATATAATTTTGAACTTGTGTTTTCACAAGCGGTCATTTGACACTCCACTCGATGACCTTACAAAATTTTTTTTCTTCACTTCCGATAACACGGCTCTGATTGGGCTATCAATTCCTATATTTGTGCTAAATTTCAACATTATATGTCAAACCGTTTCGGAGAAAATCGTGTGTGATAGACGGATGGACGAACGGACAGACAGACAGATACCGAAGTGATCCCATAAGTGTTCTGTACGGAACACTAAAAAGTAGTACCCCAAAGTAATTTAATTATTTTATCCACAATAACAGGAGTCCCAGACAATTGCACATACAAAATTCAAGTGGGTGAATTAATCTAATTTAAACTCCGTAGAAATTGCGCTGTCAATTCCTACGTTTTTTAGTGTTCCGGACAGTACACTTATAAGATCACTTCGGTGCTTGTCTGTCCGTCTGTCTGTCTGTCCGTTTGTTCATCTGTCACACCCGATATTCTTTGAAACTATTTGACATAGAAATTTGGCCCTAATATAGGAATTGATGACCTCATCAGAGCCATGTAGTTTTGAAAGTTAAATTTTGACTTAGAGGTTAGTTTTGGGGTGTCAAGTGTCATCAGAAGTGAAAAAAAGTTTTTTATCAGGTCATCGAATGGAATCTCAAATGGAAGCTTGTAAAAACACGAGTTCAGTTATATATATAATGTAATATTTGAGCACACTTTTCTTTGTATTATTTTTAAAAAATCGCGAAAAATCGCTGTCCCCTCTTTATCTCGAAAAGTACTAATCAAAAAATTTTCAAAAAATTCTGTAATGTTCTTCACAGGGCGTAGATTGAACCAAAATTATCACGAGTGTCATCTGGTATAAAAAAATAAAAATTTTCAGTAAAGATCAGAAACAAACTTTATTGAAAACCTATTTGGGGTGTGTTTTGTGACGTCATTGATCATTTTATACCTCCGTAATAAAAAATAACTGAGTTAGCTTCGAGCGGCAGCAGCAACAAAATTACAGTATCAAGTAGCAGCAGCAGCAAGAGCACTTGAAAATGCCAAATGAGATTTTGGCGAAACGTCGTGCAAATTCATCGTTAGACGAACGGATTGAAACCCGGAATTTTAATGTATTATATATATATATATATATATATATATATATATATATATATATATATATATATATATACAGGGTGCCCCATATGTATGGGATAATGATTCTACAGCATTTATTAATCAGTATCAAAAAAATGTTTAAATAAAAGTTATAGGGTGTTATATGGCGCACATGCTGACGTGGACAATAAAATGTTTTTGAACTGTTAGTTCGAAGAAATTACGCCATTTTGATTTTTTTAAATCGAAAACCCTGTATATTATTTTATTTTTGAGTCCTACTAAATTTCTATATATTATTTGTCTAATATACGTCTAAATTGAACTATTTTGGAATTATTCTCATTTGAAATTTGAAATTAAAAAAAGACAAAAAAAACTAGTAAGAAATACTCTAGGTATATTTTTAAGGTAACAATTGCTCAAAATATCTACCGTTAACAGCGAGGCAATGACCCAATCTGTCATAAACAGCCTGAACAGAGTATTGCAGAGAATCCGGGATTACCCCCTACTTCATATTGAATTCTTTGTTGTAAATCTCAGGTCGACTTCGGTAAACTTTGGTTTTCAAATGACCCCATAAAAAAAATCGAGTGGCGTAAGGTTGAGACTCCTTGCAGGCCATTCTACAGCACCTCTTCTCCCTATCCATCGATTAGGAAAAATTGCATCCAAATATTTACGAGCAGTGATTTCATAGTGAGCAGGTGCTCCATCTTGTTGATACCACAGATTCCTGTTATGGGTATCCAAATTATTTTCATTGGGAAAAAGAACTGCACAAGTTGGAATAACTTGTTCTTGGAGTAAGTGTAAAAACCGCTGCCCTGTAAGATTTCCATCGATAAAAAAGGGATCAATGATCTGACGTCCACAAATCCCTGCCTATACGTTTATCTCTCTTTGAGAATGACTGTCGATGGGGATTCTCAGTAGGGATTCTCGATAGACCAGTACCGGCAGTTATGCCTGTTAACTCTTTCGTTAAGACAAAATGTGGCCTTGCTAGAAAAAACAATATTATAAACTAGGTTAGGATCATTATTGATTCGTTCCATCATGACCTCGCAAAATTCAACGCATCTATCGTAGTAATCTTCAGATAGTTCTTGTAATAGAATGGGTTTGTATGGATGCAATTTTTCTTCGTTCAGTATACGACTATCTTTACTTATGTTGTGGTCTAGGCAAAGATGACGAGTGGCTGTTTGGGGATTTTATGTAATTTCCAATAAAACATCTAACTTTTTATCATCGCTTGTTTTAACTTTTGGAGGTTCAGATTTAGAACGATACTTATAATGACCTGATTGTCTAAATCGTTTTAATGTTTTGCTAACTACGGATTGGGTAATAGGTTCTCGATTCGGAGTACCTCCATTAACAAAGTGATTCTTTCAGTTTCTGTTAAATGTACCATTGTGATATTATGCTCAAATTGCAGTTTTACAAAATACAGCAATAAACATTTTCGTCAATAACTCACTTTTTGATGCGTTAAGTCGTTACCTGACATTAAATGTTTGACACAAGCCAGCTTAATTTTTTTTAAATTTAATTTCCTTAATTTCAAATATCAATAATTCCAAAACGGTTCAATTTAGATATATGGTATATTAGACAAATAATATCTAGAATTTTGAGTAGGACTCAAAAATAAAACAATATGCAGGGCTTTCCATTTAAAAAAAAATTAAAGATGGTGTAATTTCTTCGTACATTTTATTGTCAACTTCAGCATGTACGCCGTATAATACCATATAACTTTTATTTACACATTTTTTTGATACACTGATTAATAAGTGCCGTGGAATCATTATTCCATACATATGGGGCATCCTGTATATACTTGATAGTATATTTGTATAAAAATATACTATCAAGTTAATAAACCACATAACCACGATAAATCTTGTTATTATTTTGACGTAATTAGCTAAATTATACCTCGATGGAAAAAGATGTTCATATGAGAATATGAAACTAGAAATTAAACCATTCGATATTATTTTTTAAAGAAATTACTAGAACCAAAGTTTTTTTTTAAAAAAAAAGGGGAAAATATGTTTTCACAGATTTTTGACATTGGTTCCAGAGTACCAACAGACTTCTACCAAGTCTCATATTAATGGTTTTCATGTATAGACAGTTCCAATAATATTTCATAAATATGTTGTAAATATCGTTTAAATAAATTCAGTGAGCATTATTAATGTAAGAAAATTATGTTTATTTCGAAATTTTCCATTTTTAATTTTTTAAATGTACTTTTTTCGTCTCCGCAAAAAATTTTAAAATTGTACACACATTATTACTACAATAATTGAGTATCGTCAGAAAATTTGGAGTGGTCGCCGAAGTCATTAAAATCTGTTTCAGGCACACCGTGCGATTTTGAACATTATTTTCTTACTATTTTGTTTACGGTATAATTCGCTTGGCAAGAAAATTTAATTATTTTCTTGGCGAATCTGCTATTTGTATAACCTTTTTTCGAGCATCTAAGTGACAACACTAGGTCAAGATAAAAAGTAAAATATTTATTTATTTACACAAATGTATGTAAAAAATTAACAGTTATAGAAGAAAGAATAATGTGTCAAAGCAACATAAATCTTCCTTTAATCACGATGTTAGTTCATGTAATAAAGGTGCTCCATCACTAGTGGTATGCTTTTAAGAATAATTTATGTAATTAACAACTTAAAACTGACTAATGACATCTACGTCACTTCAGTTAATTCTCTTGAGGATATGTCTTCCGATGCATCTTATATTTTATGTAGGCGAGATGCTTAACGGTAAAACTATAATGATTATTCAAATGTCTAGAGAAATTTAGTGAAAATGGAATAATTTAAATATATTTTTCACATGTAGCTATTTTTTAATAGTATTTTATACTTCTTTCTTTCGTGATTTTCTGATAGAATAAAAAATAACCGGTCAAAGGCAAGTTGAACTTGCGCAATTAGTGTTCCGTACGTTGATTGCTTTTAAAATAAAAAATTTTGTTACAGAGGTATAAAATGATCAGCGACTTCACAAAACACACCCCAAATGAGTTTTCAACAAAGTTTGTTTCCAATTTTTACTAAAATCTGATGACCTTCTTTTATATACCAGGTAAATTATTAAAGGTAAGGCACTCGTGATAATTTTCGTTCAATCTACAGTCCGTGGAGAATATTCCAGAATTTTTTCAAAATTTTTTGATAAGTACTTTTAGAGATAAGGCGGGGGACATCGATTTTTCGCGATTTCTTAAAAATAATACAAAGAAAATTGCGCGCAAGTATTACATTATATATATATATTTTGTCTCGTGTTTTCACAAGCTTTCATTTGACACCACATTCGATAACCTAGTAAAAAATTTTTTTTTTCATTTCCGATTTCATCCCCCAAAACTAACCCCTTAAGTCAAAATTTAACTCTCAAAACTACATAGCTCTGATGAGGCCATCAATTCCTATATTATTACCAAATTTCAACTTTCTATGTAAAATAGTTTCGGAGAAAATCGGGTGTGACAGACAGACAGACAGACAGACACCGAAGTGATCTTATAAGTGTTCCGTACGGAACACTAAAAACATTGTATTTTTAATTTTTTAAACTAACCCGTTTTTAGTGAAAAAAAGTCTTTCAATTGAAAATGAGAAGGTTTCATATGTCATTTTTTTCGAGAGTTCGCTGGTCTTGACCTGTTTTTAAGGAGTTACGTACACCTCAAATTTTCAAAAATTCGCTTTTTTTACGGAGTTTTTTCTCTATACATCTAGGAATTATTAAAAAAACAAAATTTCATTCCATTAAAGTTAAAGCATTAAATGTGGCCTGTCGTCGTCGGATTGGGACCGCTATCTGTCTCGATGTACTGCCTGCAATATTACTACAATTTGTAATATTTTTTAACCTTTTTTTTTAAATTTTAATAATTATTTTTTCTACAAAGTGTCGAGACGTTTTTTAAACTTTTTGGTCTAAAATTGTATAGTAAAGTTCGAAACACCAGTTAATATCTTGGGAGCGATATTAACGTTTTTTAAAAAACAACTTTTGAATTGAATTTTAAAAACTTTTATTTTTGTTGGTTCTTGAACAGAAACTTATTAGATTAGATTTTTCAACACACTCATTCTGCAATGGCTTGGTTACATATATTTATAAACTTCTAAATGATTACCATGCAGAATGATATCAGACAAAGGAAATCTGTATTAAGTATTTTTTATGCATTTTAGCATATTATCAGAATGTAACTCACCGTAATTTTTTTTATTTTTGAAAAAATCTTTCGACAATTTTTAACTACTACATTATTTTACAAAAGAGATAACCTAATGATATGACCTTAGGCGTTTACATGCAAAACGTTAGAAATATTTAATGACCAACATATGGAAGGATAAAAAGAGAGAAGAATAATGATAAAGAGGATAATTGGAGAAATGCTATTTGATATGTTATAGAAGGAGAAAATAAAATGTGGAAACTTGACGAAAACATCGAAGAAACTGGAAATAGAACTCTTAATTATCGATTCAAGAGAAGTCGAGTCTTCAGATTTTGAAGATGATGATTGTTTTTGATTGTAATTAAAGTACTTATATATCGTGAATTGTGAATTTGTTTATATACATAGATTTATAGATTAAAAAATTTTTGGTAATAAATCTTATATTTCTATAATTTTATTTTTAAGATAATTTTATTTATTAAACACTAAAAGCACGCTCGAACTGCTATGCTACCGATGAACCCTCATTTACATTTTATGACCCCATTGTATAGCAGAGATTTTCTGCCTAAAATAGAGTGAACCCTTAAAAATAAATCAAAATAGGTAGCAAAATTCAGTAAAATGCATAAGAAATCTCTTTTTTTTGGGCGCACCCCAACATGTATTTGCATCTACAATGAGAGAATTCTGCTATCAACTCCAAACAAATACACTATGACAGGAAAATATCAAGATATCTTTTTTTTGTGTAGAATCGTATGATCTATCTTTTTTCTATATATGTTAATGTTTTCACAAATCATGTATATTTTTCGAGATATTCTTGAAAGATCTAAAATGAGGCCCTTTCGAACCCCATTTTTCAGCCGGCCATGCAACGATTTCTGCAAACTTTTTTATACATATTATTTGGCTATTAATGAATCTCTCTGACCAAAAATCTAACTTATTTAAATTTCTGTGCGGTGTAACTCCCAAGCGACTGAATAAATTAGTCAAAATTTCATTAAATCTAGTACTATTGCAGCAACTGTTGAAACAACAGCATCTGTTGAAAAAGTCAACTGAACACTCTGCTTCACATCCTACTATCGGAAAAACACCACCAACTATTTCCATAGTGCAGTCAAGAATATTATCCTCAGACAGCGTATCATAAAACAGATTTTAATAAAGCTTGACAACAAAAAACCTTCTGACGCTGATGGAATCCTTGCCATAGTACTCAAAAAATACGCGAGGCAAGAAGACCATACCAAACAACTATCGACCAGCCGCACTGCTTTCAATACTATCGAAAGTTATGGAAAATGCTATCAATCAGCATCTTCTAAATTATCTGGAAGGATTCAATATTATTAGCTACCATCAATATGGTAATCGTAAGTAAAGATCAACAGGAGATCTGAAAGGACTTTTTTTATGGCTCTTTACTAGTGACAGTCGACGGGTTTCTTTTTAATTTGCTATCAATGCTGGTGGGCCCCAAATACCCCGAACGTCTTACTTCGTCTAGCCAAGATTATTTAAGACTAGCTGACCCGACAGACGTTGTCCTGTCCAAATTTCAATAAATTTGTTTGTGATCGTCTTGTGAATTTGTGAAAAGCTTCTGGAAATGTGTAAATAAAGTAAAAATGGGAAAAAGTCGTATTTCTGAGTGATCATTAACGATTGTGATCATAAATATACAATCTGAGGAGGAGTACATTCAGAAGTACAGCAATGGGAAATTTTACATGCGAGATGAATTCTATCGGCAATACACCGCTGAAATGCTGAAAATGTGTGATGTGCCTGAAATGTGATCGACTTGGAACCATGCAGTTTTGTTCCAAAATTTAAGTCATAATTGAATTAAGTCATAATTTCATGTGAACCAAATGATTTTTCATTAAATTTGAAATCACAATGAATCTCAAGGTGTTTTATTTACATTTCGATTTCGATTGCAAGATCGATGTTCAACTAAACAATCAAAACAAAGAAATGCTTTGTTTCAATTGGTTTGCTGTGACATCACCATTTCGTTCATTGCAATGCTTTATGATACAGGACATTTTTTGTTTTGTTGTCCGGCGAGTAAACAAACAAAGCTGATGGTTTTTCGACCCGGTACGGGCGACATACAATTGACCATGCGAGAGCATTGACCTTACATCTATATATATATATATATATATATATATATATATATATATATATATATATATATATATATATCTATAATATATATAAAATGCAACGTCTCTCTGTCTGTCTGTCCGTTAGTGCGCTTATCACTAGAGAACCACTTATCCGATTTACGTACATTTTTTTTTAAACATACATATGTTGTCTGGCCAGGTTATAGGCTATATTTTATTACGGTAGGTAGCATAGGGAATGAGCAGTGACGATAATAGTGAATGAAGTCGGAAAAAAGTTTGCCTCGCGTTCCCTTGCAATACACAGCCTAAACCAATAAATTTGGAACAATATTATGTAGCAGAGAATATCTATAATCTATAATCTATAATATATATAAAATGCAATGTCTCTCTGTCTGTCTGTCTGCCCATTAGTGCGTTTATCACGCGAGAACCTCTTATCCGATTTACGTGTCTTTTTTTAAATTCATACATATATTCTTTGGCCAGGTTATATAATAATAATAACAATTTATATCTATAATATATGTAAAATGCTCTGTCTGTTTGTCTGTCCGTTAGTGCGCTTATCCCTCGAAAACCACTTATCCGATTTACGTGATTTTTTAAATTCATACATATGTTCTCTGACCAGGTTCTAGATATATATTTTATTACATCTATAATATATATAAAATGCAACGTCTGTCTGTCTGTCTGTCTGTCCGTCCGTTAGTGCGCTTATCACTGGAGAACCACTTATCCGATTTACGTGCTTTTTTTAAAAACATACGTATGTTCTCTGGCCAGGTTATAGGCTATATTTTATTATGTTAGATAACATAAGAAATGAGCAGTGACGATAATAATGAATCAAGTCGGAAAAAAGGTCGCCGCTGGCGCGTTCTCTTGCAATACACTGCCTAAACCATTAAATATGGAACAATATCATGTAGCAAACAATATCTGTAATATATATAAAATGCAACGTCTCTCTGTCTGTCTACCTGTCCGTTAGTGCGTTTATCACTCGAGAACCACTTATCCGATTTACGTGTTTTTTTTTTTTAAATTCATACATATGTTCTTTCGCCAGGTTATATAATAATAATAATAATCTATATAATATACCGTATATAAAACGCAACGTCTCTCTGTCTGTCCGTTAGTGTGCTTATCATTCGAGAACCACTCATCTGATTTACGTGCTTTTTTTTAAATTCTTAATTTAATATATGTCAAAAAAAAATCTATAATATATATAAAATGTAACGTCTTTCTGTCTGTCTGTCTATCCATTGCTGAGCTTAGCACTCAAGAACCACTTATCCGATTTACGTGTTTTTTTTTTATAAAATACAAAGGGAATAGACAGAGACAAAATGCTAATATGTAGGAAAAAAGATGGAACTTTAGCAGTAAGCTTGGTAGAAAGACTGAATAGATGGGGGGAATACTTTAACAGAAACACTACATGGAGATGAAAATGGGTTGAATGAGAAATAGGAAGCAAAATTAACTGAAGGACAGGAGGGGACAAACAAACCCCGCAAAGAAGAAATACTCAGAACCCAAAAAAAATAAGGCCCCGGGTAGAAATTGTATAACAGCAGAACTGAACAAAGCTGGAGGAGTAGATCTGGAAAATGAAATATGCCGGTTGGTTCGAGAAATATGGGAAACAGAAAAGATGCCAGTGAGCTGGAGAGAGTCGCTCATTTGTCCAATATATAAAAAAGGAGAAAAAACCAATAGCCCTACTGGATGTCGTGTACAAGATAGTAGTGTTGACTATCAAAAACACACTAGCAGAGAAAGCCGAATCTATTCTGGGAGAGTACCGGTGTGGATTCAGGAAAAATAGATCGGTTACAAACCAGATATTTTCGATTAAGCAAATCCAAGATAATAGCTTAAAACAAAATTTGGCACTACACTTGGTCTTTGTGGATTTCAGAGAAGCATATGACTCTGTAAATAGAGGACAAGATAATGGAAGAACTAAAAAATTCCAAGTAAATTGATTCGCATGGTGAGAATGACTCTGAATGACACAGAAAATGGAGTGTTGGTTGAGGGCAAAGTATCAGACAAGTTTAAGGTGAAGAGAGGATTAAGACAGGGGGATCCAGTGTCGACATGTCAATTTAATTTGGTACTAGAGAAGATATCCGGGAGTCAGAAATAAAAACAAATGGAACGATATACTAACAAACCTGTCAATGCAGATGATGTAGCAGTGATTGCAAGAGCAAAAAAGAACCTCAAAAAAGCCATAAGTAGGATAGAAGAAAGGGGAAGGACGAGAGGACTAAATATAAATGAGGAAAAAACAAAATACATGGAAATTACAAAGAAGGATAATAAAAACAACAAAAATTTAGATATAATAAACAACTTAGGGAAAAGATATACGTTTGAAAAAGTAGACAAATTTAATTATCTGGGAGTAACAATAACAGAGAGTGGACAAGAAAGGACGGAGATACAAGAAAGAATAGCGAAAGGACAGAGATGTTTGGGGGTAATGAATCCAATATTGAAATCCAAGAATGTATCAAGAAAAGCAAAATAAAGAATATATGCGACAATTGTCAGACCCACGGTGACATATGGATGCGAAACGTGGAAACTGAATGCAAGAGAAAAGGAGACGTTGGAGGTGTGGGAAAGGAAAGCTTTCAGAAGAATCTACCGAGGAAGGAAGAAGAGGGACTGTGGAGAAGAAGAACAAATTACGAATTAAAATGCCTATATACGAAACCCCTTATAAGCCAGCTCATAAGAAGCCAGCGATTAAGATGGAACACGTGGCAAGGATGAAGGAAGAAAGACAGGCAAAGCAACCGTAATAAGAGGAGTGGTTGGAAGAAGAGGCAAGAGTAGACCTCGATCTACATGGATTCAGGCAGTAAAGCAAGAGCCGGAATTGATGGGAATTCCGCACTGGGAAAACCTAACAGGAGATAAAAAGAAGTGGAGACAAGTATGCAACCGAGCCACGGGCCTCTAAGGCCCCTTGAACTATATAATATTATAAACATAACGGCGAATCAAGTCCACGCGAGCGGAGCCGCGGGCCCAGCTATTATATATATATATATATATATATATATATATATATATATATATATATATATATATATATATTATTATAATATAATAATAATGTTGTTGACGAATAATCATGTTGTGTCGAATGGTGTGAAAGATGATTGTATTGCAATTACCTTGAAAGTTGGCATGAAATTGTCCCGAACTATATTTGTTGCGCCAAATGAAATCATTTGGAAGCAACTGTTGTATTTCTGGATTTGTGACAGAAAATGTGTGCAATCCTCCACTTCCTGTTCCAGAAACCAATGAGCGCAATTGCGCTAATTTGACTTTGCCACTTGCGCAACACAATCCAGGGGTTTCATTTCTGTATTTCAATGCCTTACGATGTGGGCACACAACGCTCATCGATCCAACAGCAACGGATTGGTCTACACTGTAATCAATTGGCACGTTGTAACGGAATGCAACTCCATGAGCATTCAATGCAACATTAGTTTGTCTTCTTGCACGATTATTCAAATGCATTGTCGCGTGATTGGTTTTTACTGACCAATGATGTCTCATTCACTGCATGTCATCTTCATTTGCATTTTCTCTTTCGTCTTGTGTACGTGCTGAATGTGTTTATGATAATGAATTCGTTCAATTTCATTTCGCTCTTCGCGTTGCTTTGCAGTTCGATTGGATCGAAAATTCCTTTTGTTTGTAGCATTGCGAGTTCTGCGACCTAAATTGCTCTGTCTTATTGGCGGCATTGCAGTGCGATTAAATTGTGTCAATTCAATTCAATTGTGTCGATTGCTACACAATGTGCGATGCGAAGAATCATAATTCAACTGAAAATGAACAACTGTTGTTACTGTATAACCGTTTTTCAGTTCAAAACTGATCGAATTTCGTAAGTAAATCTGTAAATTTGTTTGAGATAAAACGACGAAACTTAATTCATTTCATGAAACGATTGCGATGAACTTACAACAGAATCACAATTCAACTGAAAATAAACAACCAAATCAATTTTTCGTCACTATGTAACCGATTGGCTTGATTCACAATTCGACAATCAGCTGTTAAACGACATTTGCGCACGTAGCGAAATAAACTGGAATAGAAATAAAATAACTACACTTGTTGGACATCACGAAACAAGACGAAAGTAAAAACAAATGTAATTTTGTTTTAATTTAGGCTGGAATGCGTTTTTCCAGATTTTTCTCCAGATCTTCTAGATTTTTTTTTCTATTGAAAACATTCAATTGAGTTATTTTCATCCCGCGAGCATAACGAACAAAACAAGAAAAGAGTCAACCAAATATGTCGTTTCTATCGTCAGTTATGATCGAGAGTGCATACAAAAATTATGATTTTTGCAGTTTGTCCGAATTTTCCAAGACCATAATAACCAAAATAAAAAAAGAATTACGCATATCCATCGTTCGAATCGTAAGTTATGGACGTAAGTTCATACAAAAATCCCATAGAAAAAAGCACTTTCAGTTTTTCCCGAATTTTCCAATTTTGTGGACAACTTTTCCATTTTTTTCCTAAAAACCTTATTCGGACTATTACGTACATTTTTTTTTTAAAAATTAGCCAAATCGGTCTAGCCGTTCTGAAGTGATGCGCTTACCAACGAACAGCATCTAATTTTTATTTATATACGAGGCTGGTTTGAAAAGTCCGTGCAAAGTCCGAGAGATGGCACCACCGGCGCGTATATCGAGGTCATGTTTAGTTAGTAGCATCTCTTGAATGAACGCACACCAAGTTTCAGCCATATTGGTCTATTTCTTTGTGTTTGGCATTCGTGTGAATCAAGGAAATCGAGTGATTTTTAAGAAATGGACGAAAAAGAATTTCTTGTGGTGATTAAACATTACTTTATGAAAGGCAAAACGCCTCAGGAGACTAAAGAGAAGCTTGATAAACATTATGGTGACTCTGCACCTTCGATTAGAACAGTTTATAAGTGGTTTCAAAATTTTCAGACTGGCCATATGGGCACAAGTGACGCTGAACGTTCTGGACGGCCTGTGGAGGTTACGACTCCAGAAATCATTGATCAAATCTATGATATGGTGATGGATGACAGAAGAGTTAAGGTGCGTGAGATTGCTAGTGCTGTGGGCATCTCGACTGAACGGGTATATAATATTTTGCATAAACATTTGGACAAGAGAAAGCTATCCGCAAGATGGGTGCCGCGATTGCTCACGCTTGACCAAAAACGGAATCGTGTGAAGTGTGGGATTCGCAAGGGATAATCCTCATTGACTATCTGGAAAAGGGTAAAACTATTACAGGTGAATATTATTCATCGTTATTGGACCGTTTGAAAACCGAGCTGCAAGAAAAACGCCCGCGATTGGCCCACAAGAAAGTCCTTTTTCCATCACGACACCAGCACACACCTCAGCAGTTGTGGTCGCAAAATTAATGAAAATAGGATTTCAACTCGTTTCACATCCCCCCCCTATTCTCCAGACTTGGCTCCCTCGGACTACTATTTGTTCCCCAATTTGAAGAAATGGCTGGCGGGAGAAAGATTTTATTCAAACGAGGAGGTGATTGCAGACACTAATGGATATTTTGCAGACTTGGACAAATCCTATTATTCGGAAGGGATCAACAAACTAGAACATCGTTGGACGAAGTGTATAAGCCTAAAAGGAGACTATGTCGAAAAATAAAAAAGGTTTACCCCAAACACATAAGTAGTTTTTATTTTTGCACGGACTTTTCAAACCAGCCTCGGAGATTATTTAAAATTGACCAAACACAGTATCCTATTTTAACGACATAATCAACATTGACTTAAGTCGATTGTGTGTGGTTCTACAGCTGGCTATTTATTTAATAGAATTCAGATTACAAATAGTATTCATAATAAGAATGAAAATAATCAAGAATGCGAATGTGCCTTAAATTATCAAGTTATAAACATCTATTTAAATACGTATATATTTTTTTGACGTGTATGTATTTTTGATGACATTTCAACTTGAAAATTTAGCATTATCTACTACCTAAATTACAACAAAATAATATAAAAAATTATCTGACTAATTGTCTGCATTTATATACAGTCGGTCAAGTAAGAACGTGTCGCGCATTGTTCACTAAAAAATGTATTTGTTTAAAACGTTTTAGATCATTCGACAGTAAAAGATGGCCATTAAAATGCTAATGATTCAGTAGTTCGTCCAGTTCCCATCAGCGTCGATGATGGCCTGGCATCTTCAGGGCATACTTTTGATGATACTCGTGTTCTTGCAGAAAAGATTTCCAAATTGCCCGAATTTGCCGTAATAGCTGCTTCACCGTGTCTTTTTACTACGATACTACTACTCGATGTATGAGACAGGTTTTCGATTGCGTTTGCATCGGGCGATTGGGATGGTCAATTTAGTGTGATGATACCGGATTCCTCTTTCCACTGGCTCCCCATTTTATTCCGATGTTTCGGGTCGTTATCTTCTTGAAGAATCTACTCCTCATTTTTATCGCAAACCACCATTTGGCAGTCGGTACTTCTTGTAAATCTGGTACATTTTTTCAGCGTTCAAACTGTAGGTAAAGATGAAGAGTCTCCCAATACCTTTTTCGAAAATACATTCCCAAACATGGATCTTCACATGGTGTTTCACTGTGCGCTGAATTGATCGGTTAGTGCAAATTGACCAGGCTCGTGAGGTGATATCATAACCAGAAAGTAAAGCTTGATCGGAAAAAATGACATTGCTCCAGTCTCGATCTATATTTTCCTCTCCCTACGCCAGTCGTTTCTCTCTGTATTCTTCACTCAGCAATCGTTTCTTGATTGTACTCAGTACTCAGACTTGATTCACTACTATCGTCACTGCTTATTCCTTATGTTACCTAACGTAATAAAATATATCGTATAACCTGGCCAGAGAACATATGTATGTATTTAAAAAAAAAAAGTAAATCGGATAAGTGGTTTTCGAATGATAAGCATACTAACAACAGACAGAGATACGTTGCCTTTTATATATATTATATAGATTATTATTATGTATATTATGTATGAATTAGAAAAAAAACACGTAACTCGGATAAGTGGTTCTCGATTGATAAGCGCACTAACGGACAGACAGACAGATAGAGAGACGTTGCATTTGATATATATTGTATTCTTTGTTACATGATATCGCTTCATATTTAACGGTTTAGGCAGCGTATTGCAAGAGAGTGCGACTTGATTCACTATTATCGTCACTGCTTATTTCTTATATTACCTAACGTAGTAAAGATATCCTATAACTTGACCAGAGAACATATGTATAAATCTAGAAAAAAACACGTAAATCGAATAAGTGGTTCTCGTATGATAAGCGCACTAATGGACAGATAGACAGACAGACAGAGAGGCGTTGCATTTTATATATATTATAGAAGATTATAGATAACCTGGCCAGAGAACAAATGTGTGAATTAAAAAAAACACATAAATCGGATAAGTGGTTCTCGAGTGATAAGGTCACTAACGGACAGACATACAGAGAGACGTTTCATTTTATATATTATAGATATTCTTTGCTACATGATATTGTTTCATATTTAATGATTTAAGCAGTGTATTGCAAGAGAACGCGCTAGCAGCAAACTTTTTTCCGACTTGATTCACTATCATCGTCACTGCTTATTCCTTATGTTACCTAATGAAATAAAATATAGCCTATAATCTGGTGAGAGAACATATGCATGTTTTTAAAAAAAAGCACGTAAATCGGTGGTTTTCCAATGATAAGCGCACTAACGGACAGACAGATAGACAGAGAGACGTTGCATATTATACATATTATATTTCTTGCTACATGATATTGTTCTATATTTAATGGTTTAGCAGTGTATTTTTGAGTTCCTTGGTGCAAAGTTAATTAAGTATTTCGGGAACACATGTTAATAATCATTTTTTGGTCCTTGTCCGAAACTTTTCCTTTCGGATTACATTCAGGTAGATCATTAACATTTTTTGATTAGGAGTATCGTTTCATCCACTTGTCAACGAATGCCTTTGACTTGCCGATATACTTAGCAGCCTTTGTAAGCATCATTTACAGACCTTTTGGATGATTACGTAGGAACACAGCGTCGAAGCGCGAAGCGTATCCAACATTCATGTTCGATAATGTACTATTTAGCTATAAATAAGGTTAAAAACGAATCTCTTTCCACAAAGTATTGTTTGCAGGGATGCCAACAATAATCCAAAAAAAAGAATTTCTTTTACCGATTACAAGTTGTAGGCGATACATTCTTACTTGACCGACTGTACCATTTATGTAAAATATCATCATATCATCATATTTCTAGATCTTCAAAATTAGACAAGGTATCATTTGGATTAAACAAACAAAACTTCTAATTGGCTATTATGTTAACAAACAAGATACTTTACTTACTATTTTGTTTTTGCTCTTTAATATCGAATGTCTTCTTTCAACAGTGCTGTACAATTTCAACTATTCTATTACTTATTACCATCGTAATATTTTCTTGAAAAGTACAACATATAAAACCACTATTTATGTTCCATTTTATTATCTTAAATAATATTTTTAACAGAAAATGCACTCATTTCATCAACAAAATTAATCAATTATTTGTTAAGATTTAATCTTTTTCGTAATTATATTGAAACTTGTCATGTCTCGTTTCTTAGTCACTTAATTTAAACACTATTTCTATTAATTCACACTTTCGACTTATCTTCTTCTAATATGCACTACATTTGGAAGACCATAGTGAGCATCAGAAGATTCACTATTTTTTTCAATTAACAGTGGTATTTTTGTAGTAGTACTAGATTTGACAGTTGAAGTCACATTTTCCATCGAAGTAAAATTTGCTTCAGTATTTGCTGTAATATCAACTTCTACCTCCTCTGTTAGATTTTCTAAAGGGTTCGCGCTTTCAGTATTAGTTGCAGTAAAGGCGAAAACATCTATTTCCTTACAGTCACTCGACCCATTTTCTGAACTATATCCTAAAATATCTGAAGTAGTGGTAGGAAGTAAGTTTTCCTGCAAACTACCATTTTTGATAATCTCAAAGAGTGTTTCTGAACTAGTACTAATCTCATATTTCGAAATATTAAATTGTGAATGTTCTTCACTTAAGTTGGTAGATACTTCTACGGTACCCTGTGTGGTACTATTAGGTGTTAAATTAAAGATAACCTGATCTTCAGGTGTTAAAGTATATACAGGTCTATCATATGTTGGAGGTCGGCTGAGATCTTCGTAAATATAATTGGACTGAGATGCTTGAATTTTCTGAACAAAAAACTCAATTACTGGAGGAAACTTACTTACTGTTGGAACTGGGGCGAAAAATTTGTTACCTAGAATATTTAAATTTTCAGATTTGTTAGTAGATTCCAGTTTGGTTTTATCAGAGTTAAATGGAAATACTGTTGGCAAAGAAGGAAACCATGGTTTCTTTTCATTGTTTTGAGTAACACTCCCTGGAGTTGTATTCAATAAAAGTGGTTGTTTTATTGTACTGCCAATGTTAAAAGGAAATATATTTGGTAATTTTGGAAATGTAAGAGGGGGTTTAGGTAACGTCGTATTTTCAAATATTGGTAAAAAACCTCTATTATCTGTAAAATTGTGTGTTTTGTTACTTCTTGATGAAATTTTTTCTGTAATACTGGGAAGAGATGTTACATAATTCGTTGTATTTCGATGGAATGACTGCGCTGTAGTCAATTTTTCGAAGTTTGGTGGAGACATTTTAGTGTTGGGAGTACTGTTATTGTTAGAATATTGTACAACGTTATTAACATTTATAGTATATGATAAGGATGGATTGGCTTTGATTGTCTTATTTTCTACTACGCTATTATTAGGTAGAGTGACTTCTTGTCTATATCTAATGTTATTAAATGTTTTATTGCTGGGTACCGGTTGACCACTATTTAACACGCTGTTTGTGATTCTGTTGGAAATTAAATCGTTTTTTATCGAATAAACATCACTTTGCACTACTGTTAAAACCGTTAATATTATAACACACAAATACATTATCTTAAATAACATTGCTTGTAAAAAATACAGCTCTAAGACTGCCAATCAGGCACTGATTGGACCGGTTATTGAAGAACTTTTATATTGAACGTTATTCGTGGAAGTATGTTATAGTGCAGTAAAAAAAGCATTTGAAATTGTACAGTCTAGATACAGCAATATTATGATTTTATTCTCTCTAAGGTATCTCCAGGAGTATTGTCCTGAGTTTTGGACCTCGAAAAACTCGTGTTCTTTTATTTATAAACAATTTAAGTTTTCAAAACGTATTTTTTGAGCTTAAAATGTTAATAACTCCGGTTATACAAGTCGGATCGAGACAAAAAACAAACAAACTCTTCGTAATGACATTTCCAACAAATCTTCGTTGGTTTTAAGTCGCTCAAGTGCGTAGATAACCTATAAAATTAAAATAACCGGTCAAGTGCAAGTTAAACTTGCACAATTAGTGTTCCGTACGTTAATTGTTTTTAAAATAAAAAAATTTGTTACGGTGGTATAAAATGATCAGTGACGTCACAAAACACACCCCAAATGAGTTTTCAACAAAGTTTGTTTCCAATCTTTACTGAAAACTGATGACTTTGAAATTTTTGTTTTTTTTATATACCAGATAAATTATTAAAGGTAATGCGCTCGTGATAATTTTCGTTCAATCTATACCCCGTGGAGAATATTCCAGAATTTTTTCAAAATTTTTTGATCAGTACTTTTCGAGATTAGGTAGGGGGACAGCGATTTTTCGCGATTTTTTAAAAATAATACAAAGAAAAGTGTGCGCAAGTATTACATTATATGTATATATATATATATATATATATATATATATATATATATATATATATATTTTACTCGTGTTTTCACAAGCTTTCATTTGACACCACACTCGATGACCTTTTTCACTTCCGATTTCACCCCTCAAAACTAACCCCTAGTGTCAAAAATTTAACTTTTAAAACTACACGGCTCTGAGGAGGCCATCAAATCCTATATTAGCACCAAATTTCAATATTCTCTATTAAATAGTTTCGGAGAAAATCGGGTGTGACAGACAGACTGACAGACAGACAGACACCGAAGTGATCTTATAAGTGTTCCGTAGGGAACACTAACAACAGGCAAAAACTGTTTTTTTTTTTTTTTAAATTTTATTTTACAGGTACAGACTAAGTGATCGGCTTGAAATTTTCAGAAAATATGCCTTTTGTTATTTTTTTTTATCGTTCACCTCCCCGCCTGAGTAGGGATTTTATACTTTTTCATATCCTGGGAATACCGGCAGGATGTCGTAATACCCGTCAACGTTGTCCAAGTACTGAAACATACATTTTTGTATTTCACGACACCTTTTAGACAACGCGGTAGTGTTGCCATAGATGTTATTACATTTTTGCGAACAACTACTATCTATGTACGTGGCCAGGCCAAATATACTTAAATAAATTTAAAAAATAAAGTATACCGACCTACGGGATTGAACCCGAGACCTTCTGTACAGCAAGCAAGGTACTACGCCACGGAGCCACGGGCGGCCACAGTTATAACAAAAATACCCTAAAATTTTGGGATAAAAATATGGGATCCAGTGCGTAGAATTTGAATTGATCGCCATTTGATCTTTTGTTTCAAAATTTAAGTCTAGGCACCAGCTTTCCGATGCCATTAAAAAAAATTTTTTTGAAGTCATTTTAACAGTTTTTTTTTTACATTTGTTTATTAATCAAATAACAACAAATGCGTTTTTTCAGTAATTTTGAAAAAAAAAACTGACATTTTTAGTGTTCCGTACGGAACACTTATAAGATGACTTCGGTGCCTGTCTGTCCGTCTGTCTGTCTGTTACACCCGATTTTCTCCGAAACTATCTGTCATAGAAAGATCAAATTTGGTAATAATATAGGAATTGATGGCCTCATCAGAGTCATGTAGTTTTGAAAGTTAAATTTTGACTTAAGGGGTTAGTTTTGGGGGGTGAAATCGGAAGTGAAAAAAAATTTTTTTACTAGGTAATCGAGTGTGGTGTCAAATGAAAGCTTGTGAAAACACGAGTAAAAAATATATATGTAATGTAATACTTGCGCGCACTTTTCTTTGTATTATTTTTTTTTTTCAGTAAAGATTGGAAACAAACTTTGTTGAAAACTCATTTGGGGTGTGTTTTGTGAAGTCACTGATTATTTTATACTTCCGTTACAACATTTTTTATTTTAAAAGCAATCAAGCAACGTACGGAACACTAATTGCGCGAGTTCAACTTGCACTTGACCGGTTATTTTATCACATCTGGTAGAGAATCGCGAGACCTTTTTTTTTAAAAAAATCATTTTCGTTAAAATTTTTTCGTCAAAATGACCGAATAAACGCATTTGTTGTATTTGATTAAAAAAAAACTGTTAAAAATGACCCAAAAAAAAAAATTGTTTTTTAATGAGAAAGAGAAAAGATCCATTTTGGACCCAATGGCATAAAATGGTGGGCAATTCAAATTTTAAATAACAAATTTAATTTTGCCCACTGGGTTCAATATTTTTGTACCAAAATTTCAGAAGAGTTTTGCTATAACAAAAGGCATATTTTCTGAAAGTTTCAGGCCCATCGGTTCACTTAGTAGCCTGTAAAATAAAATGAAAAAAAAAAAACAGTTTTTTGCCTACTTTTCCATTTTATAGGTTATGTACGCACTTGAGCGACTTTAAACTAATGAGCATATGTTGAAAATTTCTTTACGAAGCATTTGGTTTCTTTTTATCTCGATCCGAGTTATATACCGGAGTTATTCACATTTTAAGCTCAAAAATCGCGTTTTGAAAATTTAAATGGTTTATAAACAAAAGAGTAGTTTTTCGAGGTCAATAACTCAGAATAATACTCTTGGTGATACCCCAGAGAGGATAAAATCATAATATTGCTGTATTTAAACTATGCCTATATCATCATTATTTTGACCTTTTTTTACTGTACTAGTTGAGAGAGTGGGAATGGGGACACTAAGTTACAAATTTATTAAAGAAATGCATGACTGACCTTTTTCGGTTGTAGTTTGGTGTATGTACAATATAAATGGCAAATTATTTGTCGGAGTAGGTAAAAAAAAATATTAACAAGATCAATAACTCAAAATAAAATATATATTTAATTTAATTGTGTGGCGATATATACTGTGAATCTTTAATATTCCAAACCCATTAAAGTAATTATAATTATTTTAATGGGTTTGAAAAATTTCGTATAGTAAACTATATTTTTTGTATATTTGTCTCATGCGAATGGTCGTTTTTAGTGTTCTGTACAGAACACTTATAAGATCACTTCGGTGTCTGTCCGTCTGTCTATCTGTCTGGACGTCTGTCACATCCGATTTTCTCCAAAACTATTTCACAGAGAAAATTGAAATTTGGCACTAATATAGGAATTGATGGCATCATCAGAGCCTTGTAGTTTTGAAAGTTAAATTTTAACTTAAAAGGGTTAGTTTCTTTGTGTCATTTTTAAAAAATTGCCAAAAATTGCTGTCTCCTCCCTTATCTCGAAAAGTACTGGTCAAAAATTTTGGAATATTCGAACGAAAAAAAGAGTGCATTACCTTTATCTGGTATATAAAAAACAAACAAAAATTTCATGGTCATTTGTTTTCAACATAGATCGAAAACAAACTTGGTTCAAAACTCATTTGGGGTGTGTTTTGTGAAGTCATTGATCATTTTATACCTCCGTAACAAGTCCGATTTGCACTTGGCCGGTTATTATTTATACTCGATTAACCCTAAAGATGATCACTTAAGGGATGGAAATACGTAGGTTATTATTATACTAGTTGGTGATTAAATAAAGACGGTTGAAATGACTTTTCCATTTTTCTTCACTAATTGTGATTTTGGTTTGTTTTGTGATTTAAAGGTAAATCATTAAAATTTTTAACATGGTTTTTATTAGTATTGTATAAGTGAAAAATTCGTACCTGTGTACCTGGCTACTTTTTACTGCGTCGAAAAACGTCTCTAACGTTATGAAAACATGACAATTTAAAACTATTCTTAATATTGTTATTTTACAAAATTTATGATACTTTAATCATAGCTTAAGCGTCATTATTATACCAATGTAATGAAATCAAATTAATTTACCAATAGTATTCTTTAATTTAAGCTCTAAACATGCTTTAACAAATCACGGTAGTAATGAAAATCAATGATTTTTAAAAACTACAATTTTTTATACACAGCTACATGGCTAGAATTCGTTAGAATCATGTAATGACAAGTAACGCTCGATCTCACTTTCGCGGATGAATTTGGTTGGCTACAAAATACCACCAGGTTGAGACCTGGACGACATAAAAATCAAGTAGTAGAATATTTTATCTTTAATTTGGCCATTAAATCCATACGTTAAAGTACCCCTCCGGGCTTACGACCTTTTTTGGTCGGCCCGTCCTATCCACCAAGCTATCAGGCGGACGACCATTTTTAGTGTTCCGTAGTGTCCGTCTGTCCGTCTGTCACACCCGATTTTCTCCGAAACTATTTGACATAGAAAGTTGATATTTGGCACTAATATGGGAATTGATGGCCTCGTCAGAGCCGTGTAGTTTTGAAAGTTAAATTTTGACATTGGGTTAGATTTGGGGGGTGAAATCGGAAGCGAAAAATTTTTTTTTTTACCAGGTTAACGAGTGGGGTGTCATATGAAAGCTTGTAAAAAGACGAGTTCAAACCACCAGTTTTCAGTAAAGATCGGAAAAAAACTTTGTTGAAAACTCATTTGGGATATATTTTGTTAAGTCATTGATCATTTTATATTTCCGTAAAGAAAAATTTTATTTTAAAAGCAATCAACGTGCGCAGGTCCAACTTGCACTTGACCGGTTATTATTTGGTAACACGACTTAAATGCGATAAGATAAGCATAATTTTTTTCATTACTTACATGGGTCATAGTGCAGTCTCAGAGAGGGCTGGAATTACTCTCTCACGCTACTCGCACCAGGATAGGGGTTAGACGACCATGCGTTCTTGTATCTATTCTCAGTCAACTATGCCTACAAAAGTGAAATTTCCAATAAATCGATGGGGTAGCACTTTGGTGTCCCTGCAGCCCGCTCCAAAAGCAGGTTATAATTTAAATGATCTGAATTGCTTTTGCTATTGTGGGTTAAATCAATTTTTGTTGATAAAATAAAAGTTGTTAATTATTATTATTTCAAATGTATTATTAAAAGAAATATTAAACTACTTTTATTTTATCAACAAAAATTGATTTTAACCTAGGATAGGAAAAGCAATTCTTATCATTTAAATTATAACCTGCCCTGTGGTAAGTGCTGAACGACTTCAAAATTACGACCAATCATATTCATTATGGGAGAGAGAAGGATAAAATTCACTATATCTGCTGGTTCATACGTTGGATAGTTGACACCGCGCTTCGGGCTCGCTATGATATGAGGCGTTGCGGATAGTAAGGGCGAACTCAACAAAATGAAGTTTTGAAAAAATTGAATTTATAGAAAAATCTAAATGGCGAACTCAACAAAATATTGGCAAAATTAGGTTTTTATTATTTATTTATAATTTATTAGCTTTTTATTATTTACTTAAGTAGAATAGTGTATTCCGTGAATTTTTAAATGTTTTTTAAATATTTATTTGTGTATTTTTTTTTCATATTTTATTGTTCGTTTCTGATGCTACACTATCACCTAAAATTGGCAATACCTGGGAAAAAATTAGACCGGTATTAAAAATTTTGAACACATTTTATTTAATTTTAAGGTTATTGTTTTAATTAAAGGTTTTGTTATTACAAAATAGTTACTTGATACAACATACAAAACAGTGGAAATATGGTATTGAAACTAACATAAAAAAAACTAAAGAAAAGAAACAAATAATTAGCCAAGTTCAGTTGTAATCTATTTGGTCATCGTCCATAACATCTTCATTTTCGGTGCTCTTATTCGTTGCTGCGTCTTGAGAGGCTATAATGTTAGTAAAGTACCGACTCCAAGGTAGGAGAACATACGGTAACAAGTCCTGAATGTCCTTTAATTTGGGGGCTGGTATTTTAATGGGAGCACTGTAAAGTCTCGTCAGTGTTTCACTGGCCAAATGAAAATGATCAGGATCATAGTTTTTCACCTTGCCTTTTTGTAGTTTGACTGCCGTTTTGACATCCAAATTGTAAGCAGAATGAATGTAGAAACCTTGCTTAAAGTTATTTGTAAATTCAAAGATCTTTCCATCTTTCAACTTAGCACCAGCCATCTGCATTTTAGTAATTTTCTTTTGAAAATTAGAGAAATTGAAAATCATGTCCTGTCTAAGTTGGACAACCCAAAACTGGTTTTTTCGGTGACAGCTTTCAATCATTAACTTATAGTGATCCATGGTATACACAGTGCTATTCCGTATTTCTCTCTCAATGTTCCCAAAATCCCTAGCACAGGGAAGGTATGAGTGCCCAGGTATCATAAAATAGTGTTTAATTTCAGTGAACTGGTCTTTGTGTATAAAGTATAGATTTGCCAAAACAAGATTTAAATTCTTGTTCTGTCCAGAACAGTTATCACTGAACATAATAACTTTTTTAACATTAACATCAACTTTACACAAATAATCGTACAAGCAACTTGCAATCTCACATGATCCACGCCTCCCTGTACTTTCATCCCAAAGGTACATCGTTGAAGAACCGGTTTTTACATTATGGATAGAAAAGTTATAGGTCCATAGCTTCCTTTTGTAATACTGAATCCCAGTAGTCAGCTTTGGGGTTGGCAAAGCCTGCTGCAGATCAAAAGCTATGACCAGAAAAGAGTCATCGGCATTACTCCTTAATCCCTTAAGAAGAGACTGAGCAGCTTTTACACGGGTCAGATGTAACTCCTTCTCTTGTTTAAGATTCTCGATTTCAGCAACATTTTCGGAATCGTGCATTTGACTACTTTTAATTTTTATGTCTACTTTATCGCAATAATTACAGGTGTCACTTTTTGGGGGCTCAAAACCAATATTGAACTGCATATTAAACGTATCACAATAATAGTGCTGATTTACCGGGCTGTAACCAGGGTAATTTTCCGTAAGCCATTCATTGTAAAGAGAATAGAGCTTTTTAATATTAAGTCTAACAGGTAAGTATTTTCGATGAGGGCTTTTGGCGCGACTGTAATGACTGGTGACAGTAGGTAGTGACATGATGTGTTCTTTTACTTTAGAAAGATCGTCATTTCCTATTTTCTTCGCGGGTTCACACCTCCCCCTTTGATCCGTTGTAACAGTTCCAGTTCTGCTGGTTTTGTCAAGTACGACTCGAACGCGCTTTTCAGAGATGCCATGAATGTTATAAAACGCAGTACGACAAACTTCACGATTAGCGTGATCAACAGTCACATATTGAATGCGTCTCAGGGTACGACTTGGACGCCCCTTTACGTAAGATCTTTTTACATCATTGCAGATCAACAATTTTGATAAGTAAGCATTCTGTAGATCATAGTTTCCAATTTGCCAAAAAGAGTCAAAAATATTGGTGACCAGTTCAGCGCCTATTTTCTCAAAACATCCACACTTGCAAGGAGGTCCAATTTTGCGGGCAACAACGTGCCTTTTGTTATTTCTTGTAATGTAAGCACTTCCTGAATTTCGTTTCAACTTACACTCGTTTTTTTGCCAATCATTCATCTTAGCAGGTCTCTTTCGCGAATAACCCGACACAGCACTACCATCTAAATGTTATACACTTACTTCACTACTAGAAGGTCCAGGTTGCGCCATACTTTTCTTAAAAAAAGAAGCAACAAAACCAAACAAAACATAAACGTATTAACTTGAACTAACACGCAGAAAGCGTAAAATTTCAAGTAAACCTCATTTAGTGACGCAACACCGGCGGTTGTTCCGCGCGAAATTGTTGAGTTCGCCTTTACTACCCGCCCGGCTATCGCCTGTTCGAAATTTTTCATTTATTTGATACTGAAATTTGAAGGCGAAGCAAGGGCAAACTCAACAATTAGACCGGTATGTGATGTAGGAAAAATACTATAAAATAGAATTATATAAAAAAAAAAATTTGACCCAATGTTGAGTTCGCCCTTACTATCCGCAACGCCTCATATCTATGTTAGCTTTTATTTTAAAAGAAATTAATTTAAACACTTTTGGGCAATTTCGACAACAATAACTTTTATTACCAATTGCAATCAGACATCTAACCAAGCTGGCCGACTACTTCGGCTTTCTAAAATATAATTCATAGTGTGTACCAAAAATATTCCATTACCTAAATCTCATTAGGGTTACATAAACACTTTTTATAATGTGTGTGCCTACCTGTCACATAAAACAAACTCAAGGGTGTAGTGATTTGAGACATATCAATAACAGTAACTTAAGTATAGTTTAATCTACGTAATGTAAACAAGTCAGTCTGCCTGAAACTAATTATCAATAATTAATATTCTCCTTCTCATATTGCATCATTCGGTCTATCCTAATTTTCTTTAACTAGGCCAGGAACGGGGGTTTTTCCATACAGAAAATGCTGACAGCTAACATCTATATATCTGTGTTGGGTATTAAATTAACTGACCGAAAACGGAACGAATGGATCCGACAACAAATTAAAGTCGTGGACGTATTAGAAAGGGTGGCCGAATTAAAATGGGGTTGGGCTGGAGAATAATTTTGGAGAGGAGACCAAGGTTCAGACATAGAAGTGTAGGGAGACTAAATACGTGATGGAGGGACGACATCGGGAAAATGGCAGAAACTCAGTGGACGAGAAAAGCAGAAACACATAGCAATGACATGAAATGGGAAAAGCCTACATCCAGCAGTGGATTGAAATAGGCAGATCGTGTTCGTGAATTTTACAGAACATAATTTAGACATATTAAGAAGTGATTATTTGTGATGACTTGTACTTTGGAGATAAGGTAACTTGCAATAGAGAGCTTTTTTTGCTGTAACAGGTCATCACCTGATATCATTTTACACTTTGACATTCGATAAAAAAACTTTGTAATGTGTCAAATTTTTTAGTTATTGTCCATTTCATTTTTTATCATGGAACATAAAAATATACATGAGAATTTATCATCTATTTTTAAAAAAGCTCACTATGCCGATAACAAGGAACATGATAACTACCCAGAAGGTTAGTAAAAACAGTTTATCTTCTGTATCCTTACATTTTTAAAATTTTTCAGTTATTTCGGAAGCTTCGAAATCGTCAGTTAAATTTACGGGAGATGTAAACAGTGAAGGGTCCATTGGTACAAGTATCTTAGATACTGAAGAACATAATGTACTAGCATTAAAGAAAAAATTAGAAGAATATGAATATAAAATCAAATATTTAGAAAACGAAAACGAACATATAAATACAAGGTATGTATGTAAACTTATGTAACACATGTTCGGAACAACGCAATTCAACACTTTGGAGAATCTCGAGCGGTTGCACTTGACATATTCAAGGCATTCGCCCGTGTTTGGTAAGATGGATTGTTGTCTAAACTACGCTTTTATGGTATGTCTGAAAAGTTCTGTTTTTCGCTCTCGTTACGTTGTTTACAAGTGGCAGTCGAGGGATCTTCTTCTAACTCGTAACGCCGTGTGCCCCAAGAATTTATTCATGTACTGTCTCCGACTCTCTTTCTCATTTACATTAACGATCTATTGGAAAGGAGTAGGAAACCAATCTATAGCTTTTTAGATGATAGTACATTTATCTATTTATTTACTTTGAACGCTCGAACGTCAAATGCAAATATTCGCAGACAACAGGAAGTCGTCCAGCTTAACAAAGACCTAGAAGAAATTGTATCTTGGGGTGATAGCAAAACCCGGACGGCAGTTAATTCTAAAAAGGTAACGTTGCTGAAGCCGATATAGTTATATCGGGGTACTCCATTGCTCCAGCAACGTCACTCAATTTGTAGGCATTAATTTGGGAGCAAGTATGCCCGCATGAACATCGAATATTGTTTCGAACTAAAAAGCTTTCCACTTCACAACTGTTAATTCTGTCCAAAGTTCCACTAACGATAGAGTACTGCTCTCAAATTTGAGGCTTGCTACCAAACATACATCGCATTTGTTGGATTCTATTCAGAGAGGAGCCCCTTACTCTAAAAAGTTAAACGAGACGATCCTAATAATTACCGTGTATTACGTCTAAGTTGTTCCTGGTATTTGGAAGGACAAACAAAGGGCTAATAGAGTACCTCGCCTTTCCTGCTGAGAGTGCATAACAGACAACTTGATTAAAAGCACAAAACTCAAAATAATCCGGAAAGAGTTTTGTAGCGTTTCAGACTTACCGAAAACTTAATATAAATTTTTAAATTTCATTCTCAATATCACAAATAAAATTGCCCAAAAATTCAAATCTCAGGGTAGCAAGGTTTTTTAATAAACTCAATTTAAATAATATGTTAGTAAATAACAAGGACAAACAATCGATTCTACAAAAATCAGGTGTATATAGAATTAGGGGTCAGGATTGTGAAGCTATTTTTACTGAACAAACTGGTAGAAATTTTAAAACCAGACTAAAAGAACATTGTCATTCAGTTTTAAATAATATTAAGAATATGGGTATATCTACTCATTGTATAGAGAACAACCACTTTATAACACAGGTAACGTCTTCTTTTTGAACAATTAGAAATTAAGAATCTTTTAAAAACTAATAAAACTACAAACCACCAACAAAATTTCCAAATTAGTCCATTACAGACAGCCTTTGCAAAAAACTCTCTGATTTTATAATCCTGGAAAAAACAGATACACACACAGGTGTCTGATTGGAGACCCAAAATTGACCAGCAACCTGGATTCATTGGAACATCGAGGAATGGTTAGCGACTTGAGGCTGTACAAGTATTTTTAGGGAAAGTTTTCGATGTATGCAGCCCACTTAATTCCTCCCAGAGCGGTGCATGTTAAAAATACACGTCGCGCTGGTGCTTCACATCCGTATGAGGTTCAGCTTGTTACTCCGCGTACAACGCTTTTCAAGCAGTCTTTTATATGGAGAACATCATCCTTTTGGAATAACTTGCCCAGGACTGTGTTTCCCACCGAGTACAATTTACAGCAATTCAAGAACAACGTGAATCCGCTTTTTTCACACACATGTCGCTCCTGTAGAGCTTTAGGGACCTCTAAAAAAAAAATTATGGCCTGCCCATCTCAATTTAGATTGCGTAATTTTTTTGGATAATATACTTTTGTTCGTTGTCTGATAGTTATGTTTGTTAATCTATCCTTGCTTGTGATACCCTACATAGTTCTCTCCATTGTCCGTTGAGATACTCTCAATTTGCTTGCTGACTGTTTTGTTAATGTGAACATACGTTGCGCTAGTACTTCACTTCTGTATGAAGTTCAGCTTGTCACTTGTCACGGCAACTTCATCTATGACTCCGCAAGCCCTCATGTCAAGAAACCTCTTGAAACTATACAAAATTGCTGTCTCCGACTGGCCACAGGCGCATTCCGAACCACCCCAATCACTAGCTTACTGCATCGCATCCACTCAGTCACTCCAACTATCTCGCCAACTCTCACTGTTAAAATTTTACTCAACTTCCCTACATCGACCTCATACCAGATCCTCACTCAACCTGGTTAATGTCCACAGACCAAACATTACATTCCCCACTGATTCTATTCCCCACAGAATCAACAAATTACTCATCCAGCACAATATCTCCCCCCCTTATTACAACTACCCCCTCCAAACCACCTTTCCTCCCTGGCTCTCCTCTCTCCCCAACATTGACCTAACCTTGCACTCCTATAAAAAATCAGAACATTCAAACATATTCTTTAACAAGCTCTTTCTTGACAGACTATCCAACATCTATCCCAATCATTTACTTTCCTTCACAGATGAATCAAAGACAGAAAAGGAAGTTGGGGCTGCCTTCTTTTTTGATAATATCGTCCAAATGTTTAAATTACCTAAACATATCTCTATTTTCTCCGCAGAATTGTTGGCAATAAAGGAGGCTATCAGATATTCCCTCCAAGCAAACATCCAACAACCAACTCTCATAATTTCTGATTCCCTAAGCGCTCTCAAAGCCATCAATTCTAGAAATCTCAATTTTAACTATATCAGGCAAATTCTGGATCTGATGTACACGGCCACCTTGAAGAAACGTACCCATATCCTTGCTTTGGTTGCCCAGTCACATAGGCAACCCTCATAACGACAGAGCGGATTATCTTGCTAAACTTGCCATAGAAAGGGGCAGTATGAACATGGGAGAGAATCACTACTCTGATTTTAACCTCTTCATAAAACACCTACACAGCTCTCTCTTCCAACTCAAATGGGACTTGGAAGATCCCAACAACAAATTATGGTCCATCAAAACCAATGTATTTCCTCCCCTTAACTCCACAGAATTGAACCGAAGACATAATGTAATAATGAGAAGACTGGCATTGGGACACACCTACTCCACGCATGTACACCTATTAAAGAGAGGTCCCCCTCCACCCTGTCCTAAATGCGACTCCCCCTTATCAGTGTTACATCTAATCGAATCCATTCAACATCAAAACTTGAGAGACACCCACGGCATCCCATCCAACATCACCATCCTCATAAAATCTTTTGTCCCACTTAAAGAAAAGATAACCAATTACTTAAAAGAATTCAACTTCATAGTGTAATCTATTTATACCAAACTAACTCTAGTGGGCGCTAAATGATCTTAGCTGGCGATGCGCCCCGCCCAACAGAAACAAACAAAACTTTTCGTACAACCCTTTTCAAGCAATCTTTTATATGAAGAACCTCACCCCGCTGGAATGAGTTTCTCAGGTTGTGTTTCCTACCGAGTACAATTTACAGCGGTTCAAGACCAACGTGAATCGCTTTTTACGCACACGCGTCGCTCCTGTAGCGCTTTAGGGATTACCCTGCAGCACGTGTGCTATGTCCATAAAAGAAATGGTTAAGGTATTTCTTACGAACTATTAAAACTAGTTTTGCTTGAAATGTTGAGAAATAATAGATTTTAGCATCATTCTTTGCTTTAATATAAAGATTAGGGTGACAAGCCAAAATTTTTTTTTGATATTCAATTCTATGAAAATGTGAAGCCCCTAAATTTTTAGAATAACATCCATCGATTGAAAATATATTTTTTCTTCTCAATCCTTTTTTCCCCTTCAACAGCCCCCAGTTAGACTTAAATTTAAGTATTATGAAGGTGTTTCTTTGTACATTTTTTGATGCTGAATCTATTCCCGAGAGCCGTTTCCCTCTAAAATCTTTAAACTTCCGCAATGCTCATTAAGGATGAAAAAATGCGTTTTCCTTTAAAAAAAGCTCCGCAAAATTTACGGAAAGCATTGTAAATCAAGTTTTATGTTGCAAAATCATAAATATGACACAGATCTTTGAGAAATTTTCATGGCGCACGAGTAATATGGGATAAAGAACGAGGCGCTTTGTTGGAAAAAAAAAACGATTGACACGCCTAAAAAAAAGTTAAAGATTATGTGAACAAATAACAATGGTAATGTGGAAAATGTATTCTCTATAAAGTTTTCAAGTGAAGCATGTTACTAGGAATATTTGACGCTGCATGAGGGGGGAAGACAAGTAAATACATGCTAGTCGGAAGAAAAACAACAAGATATTGACTTGTCACTCGATTTTTTTACCTTAGCTATTAACTTTTAACATGGATAAAATTCTTTTCAAGAGACCCAATCAAGCTCAATCAAAATTCAATGTTTACTTGGGCGTAAAAAAAAGGTATTGGGTGTCCAATTAAATTTTCAATTTTGAGACTCATAGAGTCCCAACAGAACGTTGAGCCCAAAATGTAATAGAGCCATTCAATTCACAGGGAAAAATGCTAAAACTTTTATCTGAACCATTTTTTTCTCAGGTTGCCTTCTTTTCGAGTTTTTTTAGGTGTGTCAATCTTTTTTCCAACAAAGCGCTTCGTTCTCGCTATCTTTGTCCAATATTGCTCGTGTGCCATGAAAATTTCTGTGTCATATCTATGATTTTGCATCATAAAATTTGCGGAACTTTTTTGAACGGAAAACGCATTTTTTCACACTTGATGCACACTTAACGTGAGCATTGCGGAAAATTGAAGGTTTTTGGGGGGAAACGGCCCTCAGGAATGGATTCAGCAGAAATCTGACAGGGAGCTGTTGAAGAGGAAAAAATGGGTGAGAAGAAAAAATTCAATCGATGGATGCGACCTCTAAATATTAATAGTTTTTTCTAAAAATTTTGGGGCTTAATTTTTTCATAGAATTGAACAATTTGCGGGGGTAGGACCAAAGAAAATAAAAAAAAAACTTTTGGCCTGTCACCCTAATAAAGATGGTCCAAAGCATCCGTTTTTTACAATTTTTGTTGTCGTATGTGCATTAAAAAGTAAAAAAGTCAGAAAAGAATATACAGTGAGTGTCCCAAAAAGTTTTATACAAATGGAGAGAAAGTTTATCTTACATATTACAAAAAAATTTATTCTTGATAAAAAGTTCTGCATCACAAGGAAATCCATAATCAAGCATCAAAAATTTAAAATATTTGACGGTATATAGGGAAATAAAAAATAATGATTCATAATGAAGAGTAAAGTGTGTTTAAATTTAAATACAGATCCATATATTAATTAAAAATGTTAGTAGGAACTAAAAAATTATGCTCACGTTTAGATTTGTGGCCTTCCTAGTTAGAAATTCAAAAAAAAACTCCAGCAAACACGTCAGTAATTTTTGGATTATTTATTGAATAAAAGAAAACGAAATCACTACAAATTTTAGGCTAAAAATAAATGAATATATCTTTGGAAATACCTAACAACTGTCAATAAACTTCAAAACTAACGTCAGCCTGTATTTGCAATAATTAGAATAGTCAGTAAAATTAAGTTTTTCGTACAAAGTGTGAGTTCGATCTGGATAATAGTCAGATAGGGTTCAGAAATGCATTCGGGACGCGCGAAGCCTTGTTCAGTGTCAATGTGCTCTTGCAGAAATGTCGGGATCAGCGTAAGGATGTGTTCGTTTGCTTTGTCGACTATGAGAAGGCTTTCGATAAGGTTAGACACGACAAACTAATATCAATACTACAACAACTACAGCTAGATGACAGGGACATTCGAATAATTGAAAACCTATACTGGGGACAAACAGCCGAAGTCCGCATAGGAGAGTTGAAAACAAATAACATAAAAATTAAGCGCGGGGTCCGACAGGGCTGTGTCCTGTCTCCATTCTTGTTCAACCTATACTCGGACAGGATTTTCAAGGAAGCATTAGAGGATGTGGAGCTGGGTGTTAAGGTTAATGGGGTTGTGCTGAGCACAATAAGATATGCTGATGACACCCTCATTATGTGCGATAGACTGGACGGTCTGCAAACTATGGTAAACAGAATTGATGAGGCTGGACGGGGTCTGGGCCTGAGTGTCAACGTTGGCAAGACCACGTTTATGGCGTTTAGTCGAAGCCAATATGATGATGCGAGGCTGACACTCAACAACTCACCGATAGAGCGGGTTCATAAATTTAAATATCTTGGAAGTATAATAACAGATGACTTGGATCCCGACGTAGAGATAAGATGCAGAATTGAAACAGCTCGTACAACTTTCAGAAAAATGAGCACTCTTCTATGCAATGACAATTTGAACCTCAAACTGAGGCAACGGATGGCCAAATGCTATATCTGGTCAGGGTTGTTGTATGGAGTGGAGTGCTGGACCATAAAAATAAGCACATTGAACCGACTGGAAGCTTTTGAAATGTGGATCCACCGTAGAATGCTTCGAATACCGTGGACTGACTTGCTGACAAATGAGGAAGTCTTGCGTAGAGCAAACTCTGAAAGACTGTTGATCAATACTATAAAGTGTCGCAAAATTGCTTATCTCGGACATATACTACGTGGAGAAAAGTACGGTCTTCTCCAGCTCATCATGAAAGGAAAAATTGAAGGAAGGCGCGGAGTTGGTAGAAAACAAATGTCCTGGCTAAAGAACATCAGAGAGTGGACAGGAATCCAAAGCGCTGGAGATCTTTTTAGATTGGCCGAAGACAGACAGGCACTCTCCATAGTGATCGCCAACGTCCGGGCGGCCGGATATGGCACATGAAGAAGAAGAAGAAGTAAAATTAAGTTTTGAAGATAAAATTGAAATTGTTCTCATAGTTGGAGATAATTATAAAACTTTTAGAGAAGCATGGATGTAATTGTTGCAAAGCAGATAAAAAGGTTATTAAATTTTTAACAAAAATATGATACAATCAAAATCAGTGCTCTAGTTTTTAATTAATTTCGTTTTTCTTTATTCAATAACTAATCCGACAATTACTGATGTGTTTACTGGAGTTTTTTTGAATTTCCAACTAGGAAGACCACAAATCTAAACGTGAGCATAATTTTTTACTTCCTATTAACATTTTCAATTAATATTTTGCTCTGTAGTTAAATTTAAACACACTTTACTCTTCATAATAAAGCATTATTTTTTATTTTCCTGGTATACCATCAAATATTTTAAACTTTTGATTATGGATTTCCATGTGATGCAGAACTTTTTATCAAGATCAATTTTTTTTTTGTAATATGTAGCATAAACTTTTTCTCCATTTGTATAAAGCTTTTTGGGACACACTGTATATACATTAAAAAATTACTTTGCTTTCCTTTGTTAAAATATGAAGGCAGTTTATCTCCTAGTTGTTATTACTTTTTAATGTATTTTATGAAGTGAATTTTCGCTGTGGCTACGTAGCTTGAAGAAGACTGAACGCGTAGACGCGGGCGTTCTTTCAAATTTTAAATCCCATATATGCACTGCACTGGTAGGACTTTCTTTTAAAATATACTAGAATAAACACGTGTCTCGCGCGCACATTTATTCAGTTATCAATATTTAATAATTGATATATTTTTAATAAATAATCCAAAGTATCGTTTTAATTAATTAATGTACGTCGATACTAAATAAAAATAAATAACACGTAATTGCATACGACGGGAAGCAAGCCAGAAACTACCTACGTTGCCACGTTCATTATACTCTGAAAATCCAATTATTTGGCGTCTTTCTCTAACAGAATACCCTCTCTGTCTTCTCAATACCTTAAAATTTAAGGTATTCTTTTGTTCTTCAATTTCACTTCAATATTCTACTTCTCTGTTAAAGGTTAATGTTACTGATTATGGCCATAGCTATAGAAATATTCGCCTGTCAACAACCAGCTCTCTAAGGGATTACAAGTGGAATGTGGAATCTTTGGCACAATGATACTACTCAGTATATATCACCACTATACCAAACGCTTTATTTTTGCGCTCGACGCGCGTTTCGCTAACCATGTTAGCTTCATCAGGAGCAATGATTGACTAAAGCTAAACTACAAATCTACCCTATTTATACTTACCCTAACCCTTGAATTACTCAAGCGGAACTTATGACATAGGCAAGGCCATCAGTTCCGGTCAAGTAACCAGTAGAGGGGACTATAAGGAATAGGCCCTCTATCTTTATTTAAACTACTTTTACATTTTATGATTTCCATACTTTCGTATGCGTTCAACAATCTCCTATCAGATACATTTTTTATCAATCTTAGATTATCTAATGTTACAGTATGATCAGCTTCAAGAGCATGTTCGGCAATGCTAGATTTTTCTGTTCTATTGTATTTTAAGTGTGCTAAGTGTTCTTTAAGTCTTGTTTTAATTGACCTTTTAGTTTGCCCAACATACTTTTTGTCACAATCATTACAACTAATTTCATAAATTCCACTTTTCTCACAATTAGGAATCTTATCTTTGGGATTTCCTAAGATATTCCTCAGATTGTCTGATGACTTATAGACTAAGGTGAGGCCTACCTTATTAAATACCTTATCGAGTCCCTTGCTATATTTCGGATTATATGGTATGGAGACATACTTGGTGTTATTTTCTTCGCGTATAAAAAAGGTGGAATTCTGAATATTAAACCTAAACTTATGTCTATTTATTAGCTTATTTACTAAGTCATCATTCATAGCCAATTTATTTATGATTAAGTTTGAAATCGAAGCCAGTCAAGAATTCGAATATTTCCCAAGGGTATGGTATAGGTATGTGGATAATATTTTCGCGATTTTTGATACAAAGAAAGCAAATATTGATGATTTTGTTTCTAAATTAATGATTATTATTATGATTCCATTAAATTTACTTACGAAGTTGAGAACAAAGGACAATTGTCTTTTCTAGATATTTTAATTATTAAAAATAATAATAGATTAGAATTTGATATCTATAGGAAGGACACAGTAACAGATAGATATATTCCTAATGATTCATTTCATTGCAAACAACATAAATTAGCCTCATTACATTTTTTAGTTCATCGTTTGGTCACTTTCCCTCTGAATAGAGTAAACTTTAATAAAGAAAGGAATCGTATTAGAAATATAACTAGAGTTAATGGTTATGATGATGACTTAGTAAATAAGCTAATAAATGAACATAAGTTTAGGTTTAATATTCAGAATTCCACCTTTTTTATACGCGAAGAAAATAACACCAAGTATGTCTCCGTACCATATAATCCGAAATATAGGAAGGGACTCGATAAGGTATTTAATAAGGTAGGCCTCACCTTAGTCTATAAGTCATCAGAAAATCTGAGGAATATCTTAGGAAATCCCAAAGATAAGATTCCTAATTGTGAGAAAAGTGGAATTTATGAAATTAGTTGTAATGATTGTGACAAAAAGTATGTTGGGCAAACTAAAAGGTCAATTAAAACAAGATTTAAAGAACACTTAGCACACTTAAAATACAATAGAACAGAAAAGTCTAGCATTGCCGAACATGCCCTTGAAGCTGATCATACTGTAACATTAGATAATCTAAGATTGATAAAAAATGTATCTGATAGGAGATTGTTGAACGCATATGAAAGTATGGAAATCATAAAATGTAAAAGTAGTTTAAATAAAGACAGAGGGCCTATTCGTTATAGTCCCCTCTACTGGTTACTTGACCGGAACTGATGGCCTTGCCTATGTCATTAGTTCCGCTTGAGTAATTCAAGGGTTAGGCTAAGTATAAATAGGGTAGATTTGTAGTTTAGCTTTAGTCAATCATCGCTCCTGATGAAGCTAACATGGTTAGCGAAACGCGTGTCGAGTGCAAAAATAAAGCGTTTGTTGTAGTGGTGATATATACTGAGTAGTATCATTGTGCCAAAGATTCCACATTCCCAACTTAGAATATGTATTATTTATCTTGAAATATTGAATGATAAGCGGTAAGAAGTACGGTTGATTTGTTGTCATCAAATACAGTCACATTCTCAGAACTTGAAATTCTAAACGAATAGCGATACTAAATTAATTCATTCATTTTTTTTTTTCAGTTTAATTAATGAAAAAACGAGGGCCGCTAAATTAGAGAAAAAACTTCAGTTTGTTAAAGATAATCAGGAAGTTTTTATGAGACTGAAAGAAGCATACATAAACATGAAATATAATGAAGCTGCTGGCAGAAAAATGATTGAAATTAGGGAAAAAGCAGTACAAACTTGGCAAGGAATTATTTGTAGTTCTTGTGCAGAAAGCGAAGAACTTAGAAGACAAATAGATATCATGATTGAAAAATATAAAGAGTTATTTGTTGTTTCTCCGTAAGTAACAAATAAGAAATATGTAATAGATATTTCATTTCAAACTCGCTCCGCTCTCTTGATCCCATTTTCAATAATAAAAGGTGTTACATATACCTGGGCCCTGCAAAAAGTATGTATATTTAAATAAAAAAAAATAGAGGTTATTACGCAAACAATACAAAAGAATGGCGATAGTTAATATCTTGGGAGCGATATTAACGTTTTTAAAAACAAGTTTTGAAATGAATTTAAAAACTTTTATTTTTGTTGGTTCTTGTGAACAGAAACTTCTTAGACTAGATTTTACAACGCACTTATTCTGCAATGGCTTGGTTACATATATTTATAAACTTCTAAATGACTACCATGCAGAATGGTATCAGAGAAAGGAAATCTGTATTAAGTGCATTTTTATGCATTTCAGCATATTGTTAGAATATAACTCGATTATACATTTTTACTGTACTTTAAATGATAAGAGTTTTTTTTTTATTTTAAATATGTTTTAAATGTTAACATTATTTTTTATCGGGTTAAATGGACCACTGATGAAAACTATGGCGCCTTCTTGTCTGTAGGATAACTTCGCAAAAAATAATCCAATCCCCAAAAATAGAAATTAATCATGTAAAATAATGTAGTAGTTAAAAATTGTCGAAGGGATTTTTTTTTTCAAAAATAAAAAATTTACGTTGTTTCAAACTTTAGAATGCAATTCAAATGCCTAAAAATTTATGTTTAATTACACAGGGCAACAAAAAATATTTTTGTTTTGGTGCCTGGGATTTTAGAGCTGATTTTAACTATATTTGGGACGCTAAATCTATACATGCAATCCGTTTTTCTCTATCAGCTCTACTTTTTTAGATACATCAACTTATCTACCAATGTGGTTTTTATTCAGTATATTCATTTATGAGAGTTCTAAAATTATTATATATTCATTAATGTAGGTACAATGGTTTTATTGTCAGTCTGTAATTGAGTAAATTCCAGGTAAATCTATAAATAGTGGAACCATTGCCTATCAGGTACCTGAACTGACCCTTTTAATCAGCTAACTCGGGTAAGTCTCGTCAGTTTGTGCGTTCTTACTAATGAGAGTAGATCGAATTCGGCGTGCTATTTTATGTTAAGAAAAGAGTGTTTTTGTGTTATTGAACAGAATTAAAATGAGTTCAGGTTCCAGTTCAAGAAGAAGTTGTGTAAATTAACCTGATGTGTTTTGCTATATATGCGGAGAATACATGTTTCAACAAAACAGACAAACTATTACTGACTTTGTAAAGCGAGCGTATCTTGGATACTTTGGAGTTAAGCTTGGTGATCAGGACAAAACGTGGGCCCCGCATCTCGTATGTAAAACTTGTACAGAGCATTTACGGCAGTGGACTACCGGAAAAAGAAAATGTCTAAAATTCGGCGTACCAATGGTTTGGAGAGAACCAAAAAACCACTTCAATGATTGCTATTTCTGTTTAGTAAATACTAATGGAATCAATCGAAATAACCCCAGTAAGTGGACTTATCCCAATTTAGACTCGGCAATAGGCCCTATCCCGCAGTCAGATGAAATACCGATTCCAACATTTCATCAGCTACCACATATCTCTGATGACGAATATTTTCCCTCTGATCGCTCTTCTGATGCTAATAAAAGTTCTGATGCTAATGAAACTAACAGTGACTATGAGGGGACGTCATCAGTTCCTCAACGCTTCAATCAAAATGAATTAAATGATCTCACCAGGGATCTCAATTTATCGAAAAAAGCTTCTGAAGTACTGGCTTCTAGGTTGAACGACAAAAATTTACTGGAACAAGGAACCAAAATTACCTTTTACCGTACTAGAGAAAAAGATCTGCTACCATTCTTTTCTCAAGAAGACAATCTTGTATTTTGTCACGAAATTAGGGGACTCATGAAAGAAATGGGACTTTCTGAATATATTCCAGATGATTGGCGCCTATTTATTGACAGTTCAAAGCGAAGTTTAAAATGTGTCCTTCTACATAATGGGAATAAATATGGTTCAATACCACTAGCTCACTCAACGAAACTGAAAGAAGAATATAATACCATAGCTTTGGTCTTGCAGAAGATAAAGTATTACGAACATCAATGGATGATTTGTATAGACTTAAAAATGGTAAACTTTCTTCTTGGGCAGCAAAGTGGTTACACGAAATATCCGTATTTCTTGTGCCTCTGGGATAGTAGGGACAAAACACACCACTGGGTTAGAAAAGATTGGCCTCAGAGAGAAAACATGGACGTTGGGGAAAAGAATGTCATTAACGTCGCTTTGGTTGAAAGAGAAAAAATCATACTTCCTCCGTTACATATAAAGTTGGGCTTAATGAAGCAATTTGTAAAGGCTCTTGATAAGAATGGGTCTTGTTTTGCATATATAAGGGTAAAAATGTTGACACAAAAAAACTCAAGCAGGGATATTTGACGGCCCACAAATAAGACAATTAATTAAGGATCCTGCCTTCATAAATTCAATGAATCAAGTTGAACGAGAAGCTTGGACATCATTTGTTGCAGTTGTAGAAAATTTTCTAGGCAAACATAAAGCTCAAAACTATGTTGAAATGGTTAACAAGATGCTTAATAGTTTCAAATCCTTAGGGTGCAATATGAGTATTAAAATACACTATTTACACAGCCACTTAGACCGTTTTCCAGAAAATTTAGGAGACATGAGTGAGGAACAAGGTGAAAGATTTCACCAAGATATTAAAGTTATGGAGGACCGCTACCAAGGAAGATGGGACATGCACATGATGGCAGATTACTGCTGGAGTTTAAAAAGGGACTGTTTAAAAAAAACATTCAAGAATGTCGCGGCTGAGTAATATTGCAGACAGTGTCTGAACACAGGTAGCGGTCCCAATCCGACGCCAGGTCACATTTAATGCTATAACTTTGTAATGGAATGGAATTTTCTTAAAATCTTTTTTTGAATAATCTTTAGAAGTATAGACGAAACAATCCGTAAAAAAAAAAATTAATTTTTGAAAATTTGATGTGTATGTAACCCATAAAGCCATATTGGGTTAGACAAAGCACAATTTTGGTAAGGATGACCCAGATATAGCTGCGTTAGCAGAGGTTAAAAGAAAAAAAATAAATTGTGGGGTTACTATTGAAAGGAAAGATGCCATTCTGGCTTGATGAGTTTCATTGGTAGCACATAATGGAAACCTATTTTGTTCGTGGGCCAAGACCGTTTGCTAAGAACCCCTGAAAATTTACTTCATTTTATTTTCTCGTATAAAAAAAGTGGATTGTAACCTCGATTTTTGGGATGTTTGTAGATGATACCAACCAACAAATTAATACCGATTGTGTTCTTCTAATAAGGATGTTTTCAAAAAAATAAATTTTCCTACGATTATGTAGAAAATTTGAATATACATATTTATTAGTGTCTTTTATATCTAGAAAAAATTTCAGTACTCTTTACGGCACTAAATTTGTAAACATTTGCATTTTTAATATACGAACCCTACGTCGACCTATGTTGAAACGGATGTTTTATAATATAACAGTAGTAATTTTCTTTGAAAAAATCATTAATTAAAAATATAACAAATATTTTTCTGCAAAGAAAATTATGCCGCTGGCCATAATTTTCTTTGCATATTCATTTTTTGCTAAAAAAATATTGAAAGTGAGCTACTTTTGATCGTTTTTTTAGTTTTCCTCGTATAACTTGATAAATAAAAGTTCGTGACTTGGCGAAATGTAATAAATTCTTTGAAAGAACAATTTCCTGATCAAGAAATTCTAGACCTTTTTGAGCAAACTATGGACTTTGGTGAATGAACTCTAACAAACCATAGACGCACGTTTAGCACTGTCTTCCTTTTTAATAACAGCCCCACGATTTCTTGTTGTGCGAGTCCCATTAATTCATTTTTTAATTTCTTTTCAGAGGGGAAATGGAACATCTTTTAAATACTGTAAAATACTTAAAAGATTTAGTCGACAGAAGAGAAAAATCTTGGTCTTTACACATATCGAGACAACATGCACTTCAGGTACTTTATATATTACAGTAAGAAAAGGTTAAAAGCTATGCCATTTACTGTTTGATCCAAATAACTCCCCTTTCTATCTTTTTCCTGTTAACTCTTTGCATTACCTTTGACCTGATTTCACATTTACTATTTTGTGACTCCGTCTGCTCGATTTTTACTGTTCCGTACGGAACACAATTCTGTATCTGTCCGTCTGTCACACCCAAGCTATTTAACATAGAAAGTTGAAATTTGGCACTAATATAGGAATTAATAGCCCCATCAGAGCCATGGAGTTTTGAAAGTTAATTTTGACTTAAAGGGTTAGTTTTGGGGGAGTAAAATCGGAAGTGCAAAAAAAAATTTTACCAGGTCATCGAGTGGGGTGTCAAATGAAAGCTTGTGAAAACACTAGTTCAAAAATATATATAACTAGCTGTGCCCGCGGCTCCGCTCGCGTGGACTTGATTCACTACTTATTCCTTATGTTACCTAACGTAATAAAATATCTGCCATTATTTCCCCTTATCTCCCATTATTTCTCCTTATCTCTCATTATCTCTACATAATTTCCATTATCTGGGCTTATCTCTGCTCATCTCCCATTATTTCTCTTTATCTCCCATCTCACCTTATCTCCCATTATCTAGGCTTATCTCGACTTATCTCGCAATAGTTCTCCTTATCTCCCATTATTTCTCCTTATCTCCCATTATCTCACCATAACTCCCATTATCTAGAGTTATCTCTGCTTATCTCCCATTATTTCTCCTTATCTCCCATTGTTTATACTTATCTTCCATTATCTCACCTTATCTCCCATTATCTAGGTTTATATCGAATTATATAGAACATATATATAAATTTATAAAAACAAGTAAATCGGATAAGTGGTTCTCAAGTGATAAGCGCACTAACGGACAGACAGACAGACAGACAGATAGACAGACAGAGAGACGTTGCATTTTATATGTTTTCTAGATTATAGATAACCTGGCCAGAGAACAAATGTATGAATTAAAAAAAAAGGAACACGTAAATCGGATTAAGTGGTTCTCGAGTGATAAGCGCACTAACGGACAAACAGACAAACAGAGAGACGTTGCATTTTATATATATTATATTCTTTGCAACATGATATTGTTCCATATTTAATGGTTTAGGCAGTGTATTGCAAGAGAACGCGTTAACGGCAACCTTTTTTCCGACTTGATTCACTGTTATCGTCACTGCTTATTCTTTATGTTACCTAACGCAATAAAATATATCGTATCACCTTACCAGAGAACATATGTATGTTTTTAAAAAAAAGTACGTAAATCGGATAAGTGGTTCTCCAGTGATAAGCGCATTAACGGATAGACAGACAGACAGACAGACAGAGATACGTTGCATTTTATATATATATATATATATATATATATATATATATATATATATATATATATATATATATATATATATATTTATAGATGTAATAAAATATATATCTATAACCTGGTGAGAGAACATATGTATAAATTTAAAAAATCACGTAAATCGGATAAGTGGTTCTCCAGTGATAAGCGCACTAACGGACAGACAGACAGACAGACAGAGAGAGAGAGACGTTGCATTTTATATATATTATAGATATGCGCACACTTTTCTTTGTATTATTTTTAAAAACTTGCCAAAAATCGCTGTCCTCCCTCTTATCTCGAAAAGTATTGATCAAAAAATTTTGAAAAAAACCTGGAATATTCTCCACAGGGTGTAGATTGAACGAAAATTATCACGAGTGCATTAACCTTAATAATTTATCTGGTATATAAAAAAAACAAAAATTTCAAGGTCATCAATTTTCAACAAAGATCGGAAACAAACTTTAGTAAAATCTCATTTTGGGTCTGTTTTGTGAGGTCATGGATGGTTTTTTGTAGCCCAGCAACAAAAATTTTTTTTAAAAGCAATTAACGTACGGAACACTAATTATCCAAGTCCGACTTGCACTTGGCCGGTTATTTTTCACTAGTCTTTATGGGAGTATAACATCTTTTTAGTGTTCCGTACGGAACACTTATAAGATCACTTCGGTGTCTGTCTGTCTGTCTGTCACACTCGATTTTCTCCGAAACTATTTGTCATAGAAACTTGAAATTTGGTAATAATATAGGAATTGATGGCCTCATCAAAGCCATGTAGTTTTGAAAGTTAAGTTTTGACTTAAGGGGTTAATTTTGGGGGGTGAAATCGGAAGAGAAAAAAGAATTTTTTTATTAGGTCATCGAGTGTGGTGTCAAATGAAAGGTTGTGAAAACACGAGTAAAAAATATAAATATAATGTAATACTTTTGTTTGTATTATTTTTAAAAAATCGCGAAAAATCGCTGTCCCGCGCCTTATCTCGAAAAGTACTTATCAAAAAATTTTGAAAAAATCGTGGTGGAATATTCTCCACGGGGTATAGATTGAACGAAAATTATGACGAGTGCATTACCTTTAATAATTTATTTGGTATATAAAAAAAATTTCAAGGTCACCAGTTTTCAGTAAAGATTGGAAACAAACTTTGTTGAAAACTCATTTGGGGTGTGTTTTGTGAAGTTACTGATCATTTTATACCACCCTGACAAAAATTTTTATTTTAAAAATAATCAGCGTACGGAACACTAATTGTGCAAGTTTAACTTGCACTTGACCGGTTTTTTTTTTAAATTCTTTACCCAAACTACTTGTTAGCACCTGCATTTTCCCTACGAGAGATTTCTTGATTATTGCTTCATCCTTGATTAATAGAGTAAAATAGCAATGTGCCATTCTGATGGACCTGAAACAACATTTAGAAGTCAATATTAACGCATTTTCTCTTTTCTCGTCCTTAGCTCGGAAAACACTAAATAATTGCTAAAATATGGACTGTTGTAATGATTTTTCTGGTCTAGGTCAACCGAGAGATTACGGCGTGATCGTTCATTAGGAAATTTGTTTAGAGTTCTGAATTTTTTTTTTTGACTGTTACGTTACTGTTAAATTTCAACTTCTATATTTCAGCAAAATATTGCAGTGTTGAAAAATGAAAACTTGGAGTTAAAAAAACTTGCGGAAAAAAGGGATCTAACTGCAGAAGCAGTTAGACAGCAACTAGTGATCGACGAAAAACTGGAAAAAACTTTATTAGATGACAAAAAAGTTGAGGAAATGCAGAAGTTCGTGGAATGTGTTACCAGGGATATGGAGAAGCTAAAGAAAATTATTATTAAATATGAAAAGAAATTTAGGTAAACTAAAATATGATATCATATGTATTCGTATTTTGTCAACTTTCAATGTTATTATGAGAGTTTTTCCTAGTTTTTGGTTGGCATAATGAGTGGCATTTTAAGTTTATTTAGAGTCAAATATATAAGAAGTTTTAAAACGTGAGGGGTGACTTCGTATATACCATATTGCATGTCCTTTTTGGAGTTCTGTGTCGAGAAATCTGAAAGTTAGTGTGGATTTTAAGTATAAATATTTACAGTTAAACACATAAAGGGTTAAAAGTATAACAGATTATGTCACTTATATTGAGTTATATGTCCCCGTTGGGGTTCTGAAAGTTAAAAGGAATCTGAAAATTGTGTTATTTTGCATTATTTTTAATTACGAGGGTCATTCAATAAGTAGACAAAAAGGTCTACCTCAAGAACGGTTTATTGGATTGCTATCAGATTTGGCCTACTTTTCGCATAATCCTTATCCCACCTTTCTGCTAGCTTCATGATTCTTGTGACAAAGAATTCTTGAGTTCTTGAGTCTCGATTCTTTATGAGCTTCTGTAAGCTGCTTGGGCTCATCTGGCACACGTTTTTTGGTACTGTAAATGGTAATGGAGTAATATTGTGAACAGTTACGTTTACCTCAACCTCCTGAGCTCTCATTTCAACAGTAATTCTTCTGTTATCACGAATAAGTTCATCAATCCTCTATTTCAACGAGGAACCGGAAACTTCGACTGGACGTCCACTTCGCTGCTCGTCACACACTCTTGTTCGGTTTCTTTTGAACCGATCTATCCACTTGTAAACGTTCGCACGGTTCATGCAACTTTGTTCATATTGTAATAACATTCTAGAATTGAATGGGTTTAAGCTGAGACTAATTGTCTCTTTACGTATTGAATGACCCTCGTATTTACAGTCAACATATACAGGGTTAAAGGAGTTGGAAGGGTTGCTTCATATTTACAGTGCCATTGAAAATGTTTTTGAAAATTTCTCATTATTTTTGATTTTAACAGAAATAAATTCAATAAATGTTCTGTATTAATTATTATATCGGATCTTTTATTATACGAGGCTGGTTTGAAAAGTCCGTGCAAAAATAAAAACTACTTATGTGTTTGGGGTAAACCTTTTTTATTTTTTGACATAGTCTCCTTTTAGGCTTATACACTTCGTCCAACGATGTTCTAGTTTGTTGATCCCTTCCGAATAATAGGATTTGTCCAAGTCTGCAAAATATCCATTAGTGTCTGCAATTACCTCCTCGTTTGAATAAAATCTTTGTCCCGCCAGCCATTTCTTTAAATTTGGGAACAAATAGTAGTCCGAGGGAGCCAAGTCTGGAGAATAGGGGGGATGTGAAACGAGTTGGAATCCTATTTCCATTAATTTTGCGACCACAACTGCTGAGGTGTGTGCTGGTGCGTTGTCGTGATGGAAAAGGACTTTCTTGTGGGCCAATCGCGGGCGTTTTTCTTGCAGCTCGGTTTTCAAACGGTCCAATAACGATGAATAATATTCACCTGTAATAGTTTTACCCTTTTCCAGATAGTCGATGAGGATTATCCCTTGCGAATCCCAAAAGACAGTCGCCATAACCTTTCCGGCCGAAGGAACGGTCTTCGCCTTTTTTGGTGCAGATTCCCCCTTGGTAACCCATTGTTTAGATTGTTGTTTGGTCTCAGGAGTATAGTAATGTATCCATGTTTCATCCACAGTGACGAAACGACGCTTAAAGTCCTCCGGATTCTTCTGGAACAGCTGCAAACCATCCTTGCAACACTTCACACGATTTCGTTTTTGGTCAAGCGTGAGCAATCGCGGCACCCATCTTGCGGATAGCTTTCTCATGTCCAAATGTTTATGCAAAATATTATGTACCCGTTCAGTCGAGATGCCCACAGCACTAGCAATCTCACGCACCTTAACTCTTCTGTCATCCATCACCATATCATGGATTTGATTAATGATTTCTGGAGTCGTAACCTCCACAGGCCGTCCAGAACGTTCAGTGTCACTTGTGCCCATATGGCCAGTCCGAAAATTTTGAAACCACTTATAAACTGTTCTAATCGAAGGTGCAGAGTCACCATAATGTTTATCAAGCTTCTCTTTAGTCTCCTGAGTCGTTTTGCCTTTCATAAAGTAATGTTTAATCACCACACGAAATTCTTTTTCGTCCATTTCTTGAAAATCACTCGACTTTCTTGATTCACACGAATGCCAAACACAAAGAAATAGACCAATATGCCCGTGTGAAGTGTTGCAAGGATGGTTTGCAGCTGTTCCAGAAGAATCCGGAGGACTTTAAACGTCGCTTCGTCACTGTGGATGAAGCATGGATACATTACTATATTCCTGAGACCAAACAACAATCTAAACAATGGGTTACCAAGGGGGAATCTGCACCAAAAAAGGCGAAGACCGTTCCTTCGGCCGGAAAGGTTATGGCGACTGTCTTTTGGGATTAGCAAGGGATAATCCTCATCGACTATCTGGAAAAGGGTAAAACTATTACAGGTGAATATTATTCATCGTTATTGGACCGTTTGAAAACCGAGCTGCAAGAAAAACGCCCGCAATTGGCCCACAAGAAAGTCATTTTCCATCACAACAACGCACCAGCACGCACCTCAGCAGTTGTGGTCGCAAAATTAATGGAAATAGGATTCCAACTCGTTTCACATCCCCCCTATTCTCCAGACTTGGCTCCCTCGGACTACTGTTTGTTCCCCAATTTGAAGAAATGGCTGGCGGGACAAAGATTTTATTCAAACGAGGAGGTGATTGCAGACACTAATGGATATTTTGCAGACTTGGACAAATCCTATTATTCGGAAGGGATCAACAAACTAGAACATCGTTGGACGAAGTGTATAAGCCTAAAAGGAGACTATGTCGAAAAATAAAAAAGGTTTATCCCAAACACATAAGTAGTTTTTTATTTTTGCACGGACTTTTCAAACCAGCCTCGTATATATATATATATATATATATATATATATATATATATATATATATATATATATATACATATATATATATATATATATATATATATATATATATATATATATATATATATATATATATATATATATATACACATATACATATATATAAGGGAGAAAGTCTGAGTGAGGTATCTAGAATATTTCATGTTATATATCTTTGTCAGAGTTCTCAAAGCCCAAAAATCTAAAAACAATCTTTTATATTTTTTTTAGAATGTAATTGCGAATAATCTAAAAAATCAATAGCACTATTCACTATTACTTGCTTTTGGTGAGAAAGCAATGTTAATATTATACGTATATATAGTGTGTTATGGAAATCACTAGCTATATTGAAACGTGACTAGTAGGGTCATGTAAAAGCACATTTAATACTTTTCTTTTCAAATTCAAAATTTTTTGAAAAATTAAAAAACGAGCAAAACTGAATTTTACCGCCAAACCAACCCGCCCATGACAAGCCACCTTTGTACGAAATAGCTTAGGCGCAGGAGTATTCCTGTTAACAAACCGCCATATTCTTCAGTTGTATTATTTATTAGTGGCAGAGTGAAAAGAATATTTTTATTTCAATCATGTCATTATTTCTTTAGGGAGGATTTTTTATTTTATTATTGAGATCCGCTATTTAAGGTGAATTTTCTGCAATTGGTCTTGCTAGAAGGAGGTGCTCGTTCTAATATATGCAATGATTTCCGAGTTCAAAGATTCGAAAAACAACCGTCTCTGGCTGGAAAGACCGAGTCCAGCTCCGACCTTCGGTATTGGCGGCATCTGCCTTGTGCATGTTCCCTCTTATTTTATCAAGAACAAACTAAATTTATTGATTTTATATGGTTAAATGACGCCCTTTTGGTCCATAAGGTTAGATTAAATTTATTTCGTTCTAATTTCATTTTTAGGGAAATAAAAGATAAATATCCTCCAATGCATATTTCGCCGTTAAATGACAAAGAAACTAAGATCGTGCAACAACTCGTAAGCAAGTAAGTAAAATGAGACAAAAATATACAGGATAATTTTTAAGTTGGGACTTCTTTTTTATAGGTAATAGAATACTAAAATGAACCATTTTGTGAAATACAAGCATTATTACATCAAAATTAATAATAACAAGACATATAACTTTTTCAAAATAAATTAGAACTGAAAAGAATTTCTTCTACTATAATAATTTAATGAACCCTAAAATTGTCGGAACCTTTATCAATTTAAATTCCAATTTTATGTAATTTCTTTTCTGAATAAAAATTTCCTGCAATGTGGTATTCGATTCATAACACACTTTACGCTTTTTATCTGACAGATGTTTACTTAAGTAGGAGATAAATAGAAAAAAGGCAAAATAATATTCTAAAGTCATAAAGTAATATAGGTCGCTATAATTGTCGTCAATCGAATACGGGAATGACATGATTTTAAATAGATCCTGGCGGTTTGAAGATTTCTTCCTATTGGTTGATTTAATTGAGAGTTGAAGGCTTCGGTTATAGGCCCTGTGTTACTATATACCACACCGGTATGGTGCAGCATATCCGACACACAGGTAGCTGAAGTAAAAAGAATTCAAAACAGAATACTTCGATGTATAGCCTCTGCGAGACGATACACCGGAACACACGAATTATATGACCTAACCAACGTACAAAAAATTCAATATATAATAGACATATCAGTTAAAGTTTACAGATACAAAACACAAGCATCAACAAGACTTAACAACAACGCACGAAGCTCATAATCCAAGCACAAATCACTGTATTCAAAATTGCCGATTTATTTTAAAGACTCAGATTAATAAAACAGAGTGGCAAAGAAGGGGATTGATTAAACAATTCAAAAAGGCTAACTGATTTAAAAATTCATCCTAATAAATAGAAATGTAAATAGTCAAAATATATAAACACAATCTATATGTATGGTATATATGTATATAAATATATATATATATATATATATATATATATATATATATATATATATATATATATGTATATATATATATATATATATATATATATATATATATATATATATATATATATATATATATATATATATATATATATGTATACGTATATATATATATATATATATATATATATATATATATATATATATATATATATATATATATATATATATATATATCTATATATATATATATATATATATATATATATATATATATATATATATATATATACATATGTATATATATATATATATATATATATATATATATATATATATATATATATATATGTACTATATATATATATATATATATATATATATATATATATATATATATATATATAAATATATATATATATATATATATATATATATATATATATATATATATATATATATATATATACTATATATATATATATATATATATATATATATATATATATATATATATATATATATATATATATATATATATGTATATATATATATATATATATATATATATATATATATATATATATATATATATATATATATATATATGTATATATATATATATATATATATATATATATATATATATATATATATATATATATATATATATACTATATATATATATATATATATATATATATATATATATATATATATATATATATATATATATATAAAAAAACGGCAAAAAAACTGCTTTTTTTTTAATTTTATTGTACAGGTCGATTAAGTGAATCGATCAGCTTGAAACTTTCAGAAAATACGCCTTTTATTATAGCAAAAATACTCTGAAATTTTGGCAGAAAAATATTGAACCCGGTGGGTATAATTAAATTTGTTATCTAAAATTTGAATTGCCCGCCATTTTATGCCATTTGGTCCAAAATGGATCTTTTTTTTTCAAAATTTAGATCTCTATTAAAAAAAATTTTCGGAGTCATATTAACCGTTTTTTTTTTATATTTGTTTATTAATCAAATAACAACAATTGCGTTTTTTCGGTCATTTTGAAAACAAAAATTGAAAAATTTTTATCACTTCTGGTAGAGAATCGTAAAAAAAAATTCGTTTAAAAAAAATTTCATTTTTGTTAACAATTTTTTTTCAAAATGGTCAGAAAAAACACATTTGTTGTTATTTGAATAATAAAAGAACGGTTAAAATGACTACAAAATTTTTTTTTACGAGGCCTACCATTATAACACTTAAAAGGACTCTGTAAGCCTAAGTATCTATGTACTAATTTTTGAAATAATAAAGAGATTTTGAATTTGAATTTGATGGCTTAGTTGGTTGGTACTTCTTCAATGTTTAAAAATTCATCTGAATGCCATTAATTTATATTAATTAATTATTAGTGTTCCGTACGGAATACTTATAAGATCGCTTCGGTGTTTGCCTGTCTGTCACACCCTGTTTTCTTCGAAACTATTTGACATAGAAAGTTGAAATTTGGTACTAATATAGGAATTGATGGCCTCATCAGAGCCGTGTAGTTTTGAAAGTTAAATTTTGACTTAAGTTAGTTTTAGGTGTGAAATCGGAAGTGAAAAAAAATACCAGGTCATCGAGTGGGGTGGCAAATGAAAGCTTGTAAAAACACGAGTTGCACGTATTTTTCTTTGTATTATTTGTAAAAAATTGCGAAAAATCGCTGTCCCCCTTTATCTCGAAAAGTACTGATCAAAAAATTTTGAAAAAATTCCGGAATATTCTTTACAGGGTGTAGATGAAACGAAAATTATCACGAATGAATTACCTTTAATAATTTATCTGGTACATAAAAAAAAATAGAAAGTTCAAAGTCATCAGTTTTTAGTAAAGATCGGAAAAAAACTTTGTTGAAAACTTATTTGGGGTGTGTGTTGTAAAGTCATTGATCATTTTATGCCTCCGTACCAAATATTTGTATTTCAAAAGCAATCAACGTACAGAACACTAATTGCGCAAATCCAACTTGCACTTGACCGGCTATATTTAACAAAATTGATTTAATTTATTCCTTGCGTACAGCATTTCACAGTTATATTTCCTCAATTTCCATCGTCAATAACCTTAATTAATTCTAGATACAACGTAAAAGTTCAACAAAGAAGTACCGATAAGATGCCTGAAGCTGGCAGCATTACTGTCACTGACAGAATTTTTCCCCAGGTTCCTCAGTCACATCGGCCTTCAAGTCCATTGGGAATCAGATCAAAAGATGACTCTGGATTAAGACCGATGAAGCCTAAATGCTCTAAATTTGCCGAGAGCGGGCCTGAATCAGCCATTATGATGATGGACTGTTTGTTTGATTAAAAACTAACAGATAAACTACAAAAATACAACTAGCACATTGCCATTAAATAAATTATCTATTTTACTATTGTAATTATAGCTGATTATTTATCACATGGTTACGAGAATTTTTCATTCAACATTAAATTTCATCAAATTTTTTGATTTCTTAAAGATCTTAGGGTTTATAAAGAGCCTTCATATTTTTAACGTTCCATACGGAACACTTAATAAGATCACTTCGGTGCCTGTCCGTCTGGCTGTTACACCTGATTTTCTTCGAAACTATTTGACACAGAAAGTTAAAATTTGACACGAATATAGGAATTGATGGTCCCATCAGAGCCTTATAGTTTTGGAAGTTAAATTTTGACTTAAGGGGTTAGTTTTGGGGGGTGAAAGCGGAAGTAAAGAAAAATTTACCAGGTCATCGAGTGGGATGTCACATGACAGCTTGTAAAAATCCAAGTTCAAAAATATATATAATTTAATACTTGAGCACACTTTTCTTTGTATTATTTTTAAAAAATTGAGGAAAACCGCTGTCTCCCCCTTTATTTCGTAAAGTATTTATCAAAAAATTTTGAAATAATTCTGGAATATTCACCACAGGGTGTAGATTAAACGAAAATTATCACGATTGAATTACCTTTAATAATTTATCTCGTATATAAAAAATAAAGAATTCAAGGTCATCAGTTTTTAGTAAAGATCGGAAAAAAAAACTTTGTTGAAAACTCATTTGGGGTGTGTTTTATGAAGTCGTTGATCATTTTATACCTCCATACCAAAAATTTTTATTTTAAAAGCAATCAACGTACAGAACACTAATTGTGCAAGCCCGACTTGCACTTGGCCGGTTTTTTTTCTTTGGAAATGGAAAAAGAACGGTAAGCCCTATAAAAAATATTTTAACGGCAAACATGATCTTTTTGAGAGCCTGAACTCTCAAGAAAAATAAATGCATGGAAAAATAAATACATATAAATTTAAATAATAACATAATCGTTTCACGATTTCCCAAACTGTTGAAATTCGGCTCTTTGTATTTCTTTCCGGTAAATAACGAATATGGTATAGAATCTACAGGGTACCATCTTAATTTTTTTACATGAAAAGCCCTGTATATTATTTTATTTTTGAGTCCTTCTGAAAATTCTAGATATTATTTGTCTAACATACCATAAGTCTAAATTGAACTATCTTGGAATCATTGTCATTTGAAATTTAAAATAAAAAAAGACAAAAAAACTATTAATAAATACTATCATATTATAAATATTTTTAAGGTAACAATTGCTCAAGATGCCTACCGTTAACAGCGAGGCAATGACCCAATCTGTCATAAACAGCCTGAACAGAGTTTTGTGATCTGTGCTACTTCATATTGAATTCTTTGTTGTAAATCTTCTACAATTTCAAGTCGACTTCGGCAAACTTTGGTTTTCAAGTTACCCCATAAAAAAAATCGAGTGGCGTAAGTTCGGGACTCCTTGCGGATCATTCTACAGCACCTCTTCTGTCTATCCATTGATTAGGAAAAATCGCATTCAAATATCTACGAATATTGATTTCATAGTGAGAAGGTGCTCCGTCCTGTTGATACCACAGATCATTAGGGATATCTAAATTATTTTCATCGGGAAAGAGATCTGCACAAGTTGGAATAACTTGCTCTTGGAGTAACTATAAATACTTCTGTTCTGTAAGATTTCCATCGATAAAAAGGGGACCATTGATATGACGTCCACAAATCCTTGTTCACACAATTATCTTTTATGGTCTTTGAGAATGACTGATACTCATAGTAGGGGAGCCCAAGGGGCTAAATGGGGATTTACTCGAGCGTCGTGGGGACCTAGTAGATTTTAAAGATTAGGTGATAAAGAGAAAAAAATGTCATATGACTTTTTTCTTTTCAGTGGTGGGGGAAGCGTCTACGGGTTTTCGAAAATGTAAAAAAAAATAGATAAACTGAAATACTCGAGCGCGTCAGATATTAATAGTATATAACTCCCACGTGTCTTTGATAACAAAGGTATGTTAATCTGCCGGTTTGCACGATGGGGGTGGCCGTACGGAAGGGTTGAAAATAGGGTAAAAAAAAATTATTCGAGCGCGTCAGATTTTTGGAGGGGATGTTGAGTGAACCCAAAAGAACCTCCAATTGCTAAGACTGACGATTCGGACGTGACGCAAGCTCTTGGCGGCTTTTTAAAAATATAAAAAAAAACAAATTTCGAAAAACTCGAGCGCGTCAGATTTTCATAGAGATGGTTCAGCTTGATGTGTAAGATGTGCTGACCAATAATCTGACGATTATTTGGAGGGGTTTTCTTCATCTGACAGTTTGAAAGATGGTTTTTGTCATAAATCGATTAGCGTACAAAAGTTTCAAGTAAAATAGCATGCAAATAATAAAAAACAAAATCAATTTATTTTCATTTTTATTTTATAACAAAATTTCAAAATAAATAAAATGGTACAAAGAATTTTTTTATTAATCTTCTTCTTCGTCCGTGGAGTTATTGTCATCCTGCAAGTCTGGCTCGATTTCATCAATCAATCAATCATCAATTTCATTTTCAGCTGGCACATCTGTAACAATAAATTGTCGTAATGCTTAACATGAACTTATTTACTTTATAAAAAGTCTGTTATGAAAGCATTGAAAAAAAAGTATACCTGAGTCTGGAGTTTCGCAGAGAATATCAGGCGTAATGACAATATCTTCATAAGCTTCTGGTAATTGATTACCAACGAACCAGGTCAATTTCAATTTCCCGTTTACATCTGTCCATCCGTAATCGGTTGGTGACATGTCAATTATGTTTCGTTTGTGTGCATTCCTCCACAAGCATGCAATGTATCTTGTTCGTAACAAGTGCGGCTGCAATTCTGATTGGCATGGTGGCAAATAACAGGCATCATAATTACGCACATTCAACAAGAAGGGCTGTGAAGTATCTGCGACCTCGTATGTGCGAGAGAGTGAGAGATAGAGGAAGAGTGAAAGGGAAAGAGAGACGCGGAGTGGGGAATATATGTTTTACTGCAGCAACACGCGCTCGACTTTAATAATAATTTTTAATACTTCGGCTTATGGAAATCGTCAGAATATACTTTTTCCATAATCCTTAAATTATTTTCGTTCAAATTAAAAAAAAGACCGCGCTCGAGTAAGTCAAGGTCACGTCTTTTTTTTACACTTTGTGACCCTCCCACCCCCTTGCGTCACGCTCAAATCGCCAGATTATTGAAATACACACTTTTTTGATTATAATTAACCTACATTACCTTAATCTGACGCGCTCGAGTATTTCTACCTATCGATATTTTTTTACTAATCTGATCGGTTATCCTGGACGCACGTTCCAGGATATAGTGCTAATATTTGCTGGAGGTACTCAACAGGGTACAAGGATGCCCCCTGATGTTAATCTGCCGCGCTTGAGTAAATCCCGAAATCCCCCTTGGGCTCCCCTACTATCAGTAGATCAGTACCGGCAGTTATGGCTGTTAAGTTTTCCGTTAAGACAAAATGTCGCCTCGTCAAAAAAAAAAACAATATTATGAATTAGGTTAGGATCATTATTGATTCGTTTCATCATGACCTTGCAAAATTCAACGCGTCTATCGTATTCATCTTCAGATAATTCTTGCAATAGAATGGGTTCGTATGGATGCAATTTTTCTTCATTCAGTATATGGCTTAAGGTACCTTTAATTATGTTGTGGTCTAGGCAAAGCTGCATGGGGATTTTCAGTAATTTTCTTTTAAAACATCTAACTTTTTATCATCGCTTGTTCCAACTTTTGGAGGTCCAGATTTAGAACGATCCTTAACATGACCAGATTGTCTAAATCGTTTTAATGTTTTGCTAACTACGGATTGGGTAATAGGTTGTCGATTCGGATATTCTGCGTTAAAAAGATCACACACCTCCTGTTGTGTTCCCCTATGGTCTCTGCAACCAACCATCATTAACAAAGTGATTCTTTTGGTTTCTGTGAAATGTACCATTATGATATTACGCTCAAATTGCAGATTCACCAAATGCAGCAATAAACGTTTTCGTCAATAAATCATTTTTGACGGGTTAAGTCGTTACTTGACAGTAAATATTTGACACAAGCCAGTTAATGTCAAATATCGATGATTTCAAAACAGTTCAATTTAGACATATGGTATGTTAGACAAATAATATCTAGAATTTTTAGTAGGGACTCAAAAATGAAATAATATACAGGGCTTTCCGTTTTAAAAAATTTAGGATGGCGTAATTTCTTCGAACTGACAGTTCAAAACATTTTATTATCAGCATATGCGTCGTATAACACCCTATAACTTTTATTTAAACATTTTTTGATACTCTGATTAATAAATGCTGTGGAATCATTATTCGATACATATGGGGCACCCTGTATAGATAAAAAGTACTGTGTATCGTTTTTACATAATTCCAAGTTTGTCTTTGTTGTTCTTAAGTATTATACGATTTCAAAGATACGGCGTAACTTAATAGTTGCCAAAATGACTAATTTTATTTCTTTAACGATCTCCCAAAAGACAAATAGCTCTCCTTACATATAACTGATGGTATAAGCGAGGTCCAAAAACCTACAGGGTTACCATGACATCATAGGTATTCTCAGAAACCTTTTTTTGTAACTTTTTGCACAAAATTGATTCACGTTTACAAATAATATCGTTATAATGGGTTACGTGACCTGAAAAATAACTGGCTACGATATTCTTTTTCGCAGAAGTCATATCCTTCGAAACCCTATTACACTGGTTGGTTGGCGATTGTGTCTGTATACTGCAGCCTCTTGGCTTATTGTGCTCCCCTCTTTTGGTTACAAGAGTGTCGTCCCTTCCTTCCAGGCCCTTCACGTGGTAATTTATCGCCACGATGTAGTTTTCCTACCAGTTTATGACTGTTCCGAGTTAAAGTCGCACATTCATTTTTCTCTTCACAACAAAGTCTGCAGGTTGTGGGATCATTGTGGATATCCACTTTCTGTAAATGTTTCCATCACTGCTTTGGTCTGGGCCCTTGTTAAACAAAGAACGCCAGTTGTTAGTTTCTTTTAGGGTTTTTTTTTACCACTTGTTTTGGTACACCAACGCTGGATCCCTCTGTAGTTTTGTAGCTACGAAACTTGCTAGTAGTTCAACCCTAATATTCCTGGAGGATAGTTCGAATAGGTTCTGTGTACACACCATCGTCATTTTGGAATTGGAACCTTTAGAGCAGCTCGATTGTCTGAGAGAACATACTCCAGTCTATTATTCTCGTGAATACATGCTTGTATTGCACGAGTTTCTGCCTGAAATATTGTTACACTTGATCCGCTTGCGTGATAAACTAGGCCCGTCGCCTTTGTTCGAGTCTCATTTGTCCTCATTCGATACGTTATTGGGCTATTTCAAGTATATGCTAGCTGCATTGTTTCAACGATATAGCGCAACATACTCTAAGTTTGACAGATTCTAACATGTCCTCATCCACTTTAAAGACTCCTTGCACGTTCCTGAACTTACATTATAGTGGTAGTGTATATTCGCTAAATCCCACATTCAATGGTTTCCATGACTACTGGTATCACGAGCTCTCATCTAATAAAATATTGTGATACCAAGATTGCTATCAAATAAAACATCAATATCTACTAAGGTTTCTTTCCAGAAAATGTGCCATGTTACAAATGAAAAAATGACTTCCTAAGAGCCTTTTATAAAATTATCTATAGGTAACGTGGATGCTATTTCGATTCATATAGAATAAAAGGTTCCACCATTATAAATATACGATTCGTTACTTATTTGAACAAGACAATGTGTCGCTACTGGTGTTTATGTTAGGCAACCTATTTTATACTTACAATGTTGCTATATTAAAATTTCAACCTAGCGCATTCTTCAAAATTCAAGGCAGCTGATTGATTTCTTATTGCTCTCAAAATTTGAAAAGAAACAACATAATTAAACATAAAATTGTATTTTTATTATAAATAATTATTTATGTTCAGGATCGGCAGCGTAATGTTTTATAAATCTTGCAGATGGATCTGTAATTCCTTCAATCCATCTTGGCATCCAGTAGAATGGTAAGAAGTTTTCAGCTAATTTTGGGTAGCTCTTTTCAAATATTTCTCTGTAATACAGGGCCTCTTTTGTTTTTGGTGTACAATGAGGATATTTTTTCGCTGTTGCTTCTTGGTCGAAGGGTTCTGGCATGCGTTTCTCGACTATTTCTTGTAGAATTACAAAGAGAGATTTTTTCTTTGATGCTACACCGTCACTAAAAAAGGCAAGGAAAATCCATTTTTAAAAAATGTTCTATTTTGGGTTGGTTACTAGTATTAAGACTTATTAAACAGTTATAGCTGTTACATAAACAGAGTTTATATAACTGCAGTAAACTTTAAGATAAATTCATAATAAATTATCTTGAATTTTTTAAGTTATGCTTAAGCTAGCTCACTCATGACAATCGGAGCCAAAAATATAGTCCGATAATAAATACAAAAAGTTTAAAATACTCAATGGCAGAGTATTTTATTTTTGTCGGAGACTGTATTCGATATATGGAAACTTTAATATGCAAACACACACTTTTAATGAAAATAAATGTGGTAACGCGCTGAATGCTCTACAGAATGATGTTTACATAAGTTATTTATTATACTTTGTGTATGTTTACTGTTTAGACCGTAATTTTTTTTAACATTTAAAATAAAAAAATATAATTTAAATAAAAAATGCCTTTTGATTATAATCAATTGCGACATAAGGTAAAATTGCAAAGGAAAGTTCATCAATAAACTCCCTGGGAAACATACAAGATCTTATATGGCAAGAAATGATGAAATAAGGAAACAAAGGGCATCAAGAGCTAATTTGCCTGCAACGAAAAAACTTTGAAATTTACTGGTTAGAAATAAGAAGGCCACGAGAAAAATTAAGAAAAACATGAAGGGATACAGTATCGAACAAACTGTGGATTGCAGACGGACGTTTATCATATTGATGACGTTATTAATCCTAAAGTGTTAACTAATATATTGAATAACATTTCAATTACATCCGAGGGCTGTGGCTTAGGGTATTTCGATTTAGAAACATCGGGATTTTCAAGTACAGCTGATATTTTGCAAATAGCGACGAAATATCAGGATAAAACATTCAATGTTTATATTAAGCCTACGCAACCGATTAATTACCACGCTTTCAAAGTTACGGGCTTAGAACATATTAATGCGACCTGTATTTATATGGTAAACCTATTAAAGCAATCACTCTAAAGGATGCATTAATTTCATTCATCAGTTTTTAAATTTTTCTCCAAAACTTTGCGTACTTGTTGCCCATAGTGATTGGTCCAATTTAATTCGAGGTATAATTAATTTTGCAATGATCGAGGATTTTAAAAATATTGCTGATTTTTCGGACACAGTCTTTTTAAAAAACGCTTTCCTGGCGGAAAAGGCGCAGAAATATTTAAGCTCGGAAAGTTAGCGCGTGATTTATTGCAAATGATACCAAACGGGAAATTCCATGAGGCAATATATAATGTTAAAATCCTTGAGAATTTGGCAAATGAGTTTTTGAAAAGAGAAGATTTAAACACAAATTACGTATCATATAAAGAGCGCGTCATGGAAAAAAAACTAATATTGCCATCGTTAATGACTTTAAAAAGTGTTATTTTAGATCTTATGATTAAAAGAATTGCACCTGAATGCAACTTTGAAAGATCTAAAAAGTTCTTATCATAAATTGGGTTGTACAGGAATAGTGCAATTATTATCTATTCAAAAAAATAATGGCAAACCACGTGTAACCAAAGATATGTGAGTAGTAAATGAAGTAATGAATTAGTTTGCAAATAGTTTATAGTACTTTATTTATTTTTCACTAGTATCATTAATTATTTATTTAGTTTTACGGAGAAGATTTATAAAACCGTTTTTAATATATATTTAATATTGTTATCAATTGATATGTAATAGTGTTGATAAATCAATATAGTATTAATTTAAAATATTGAAAAATTATTGAACCTACAAACATATTTTTTTTTTAATATAAATATTTTAAATACTAAAGAAAAAATAATAAATAACAAGATACAAATTCAAATGTCTAATTAATATATTTAATATTTTTATTTGATGATTATAGATAAAGTTGATAAATATATTGTGCTTATTCAATAAATTATTTAACCTACAAATGAATTTCTGTTTTAAAGTTAACCATTTTAAATGCTGTTTGAATGTTTGCGCGTAAAATATGACGACATACAGCGTGTGATATTTGTCCCTCACTACACGGTTATTCTTTTGAACAAATATCAACTTTAAATATTTATATCTTTTTAAGAAATCGATAAAAAAAATATTTTTATTTCAAAATTTTTCTAATTTTTTTTTTTACTAAATATTAGTTTTTAAAAAATTCGAAAAGATATACACGAAACTATGCCCTTTTTATAGTTCATTGGCCTATTGCATGTTAATCATGTGCACTTTAATTATGAATATCTCGCTTCGCAATCCGTCAAAAAATTTATTTTTTTTTAATTAAATGAAAAACGTTTATATTAACATTATATTTCAATTTCATCAAATTCTCAAGAAAAGTGGATTTATGAGTGAACTACTTTAAAATATTTTAAAAATTTTACAAAAGACGTTCTTGTTGAAGCTCTTATTTAAACATTAAAATATAACTTATAAATAAGTTAAATGTTACAAGATATGTAAGTGTTTAAAGTTATTTGAAATTTTAAGGACGTTCTTAAGAAGCAGTCTTGCTCAACTTACAGAAAGCCCTCTCCTATGTAAATTGCCATGCGTACAATAAAAAATAGTTAAGGCGCAGTGCGCTCTTTCGCCCCGTCCCATATGCGCAGAAATACAAAAATAATCCCACTGCGTCGTTTTTCGGATCTGGCAACGTTATATTTTTACTCTGATCGAGACACGAGTTGTTTATGTTGGGTTTTGATATTTTGTAGTAATTTTCTAGGTTACGTTTGTATTGGAGATTTTTAATAGAGTATAAATAATGGCTTGGCGAATAAAGAATGGTAGATTTGTTAAAAAAAACTGCTGAAAAAATAAATATAGCAATAGCAAGTATGTCTGATGTAAATAAAAACAGGGAACAATCAATGAAATAGTTTAATTTAAAATTCCTGATGAGAATAGTACAGTTTCATGGCGAGAGTTAGCTAGAAATCTGTTCAGAACTCTTTTAGCTATGGAAAAATTTGGTGATTTCAAAAGGGAAGGACTTCATTTAAAGTTCAAAAATAAAATGTGACAACCGGATTAAATGTAATTTAGTAAATACTGAAGTGATAAGAAACCAAGTCTCTGATATTAGTTAATACGCTGCTTATTTATGTTGAATACTAATAAATATTTGATTTGTTATAAATATTGACTTTTTATTTACGATAACCCGTATTTTTTCTACATCTGTGAGTTACACGCATTTATTAAGCTATGCGTTGATGGTATCTAAAACTTCCTGCGCCGTGCGACGGTGCCAAGTCGCGAACTTTTATTTATCAAGTTATGCGAAGAAAACTGAAAACGATCAAAAGTAGCTAACTTTCAACATTTTTTATAAAAAAATTAATACCGCTTGCTATAATTTTCTTTAAAGAAAAATATTTGTTATATTTTTAATTAATGATTCTAAAATTTTCAAAACAATCTTAAGAAAATTACCCTTGTTATAAAATAAAACATCCGTTTCAACATAGGTCTGGGTAGGGTTCGTATGTTAAAAATGCAAATTTTGACAGCCAATATATACAAATTTAGTACTGTAAGGAGTATTGAAGTTTTTTCTACGTATAAAGGACATTAATAAATATGTACATTCAAAATTTTTTAGATAACTGTAAGAAAATTATTTTCTTGGGAAGGTCCTTAAGTGCCGACCAGAATAATTCTCCGTTTGATGACGATTTTAATAGGTTAATAAGCCCTAAAATTCTTGATCCTGTCTTGAACTTTCCACTTTTACAGATTTTACTCAATAAAATTAGATTTTTGTCAATTGAATGCGGCAGTAATGTCATGGAATGGAGATACTAACAGTATTTTTTAAGAGGTGTGTACTATACCTAAAGGCCTCTTTATGTCTCCAAAGTATGTCGTGTGGTAAGATATCGGTGTTGTCAAAGGCAGATCTCAATAAAAATTTTTCTACTCCATCTTTAGGTTGTCTTAATTCTGGTTCCGTGTTAAGGTAGTAATGTGTAAACTGAAGATCCAGGAAGGGAACTCTTAGCTCCAAACTAGAACAAAATTGGTCATGTTATTAATGTAGTATTTTCCTCAGAAATACGATTTGTAAAATAAATATTCCCTTTAATCTCTACATATTTCAATTAAAATTGGAAACAATGAGAAATGAACGATTTTTAGATGAAATATCTTCGAAACTTTCCCCTTTAAAGCTCTCTCTTGCTTATATGTGTCCTTTTTTTACGGGCGTAGCAGACGTGCTGCTGGGAAATCCCTAAAGGGCTACAGGAGCGACGTGTGTGTAAAAAAGCGATTCCCGTTGGTCTTAAATCATTGTTTGCTGTTGAGGTTGTACTAGATAGGAAACCTAGTCCTGGGCAAATCATTTCAAAGAAGAAGAACACTTTCTGGGTTTCCAATCGGGTGAACAGCTCTGTTCTAAATAGAATTCAACAAATGCATTGTATGTTTGGGAATAGAGCCCCAAACATGGGAGCAGCATTCCATCGTTGGTCGAATTTGAGCTTTATACAGAATAAACAGTTGTGTGGTGTAAATCTTTCTAGTTCGAAATGATATTTCCACCTTTTGAGAAGCTCTCTTTGCTATTCATGTAATATGTTCATACCAAGACATATTTTCTCTCAAATTAACGCTCAGTAAATTGAGTGACCATGCTAGTGAAATGGAGTGTCCCGACATAACTATGTCGGGTCCTTCAACGTTAACTTGTTTAGAAAAACCTTTTTAGAATTAAATGGGTTTTTGTAGCGTTAAATTCTACTTGGTTAATGTCACGCCAAGATAAAATTTCTTCCAGATCTTTGTTAAGTTGAACAACTTCCTGCTGCTGGCGATATTTGCATAAGTAGGGGAGAGCGGGGCTGGAAGTTCCGATTTTCAGAAAATACCACTTGCCCCTAAGAAAATAAAGCCTTGGGCCTCATACACACATGGAAAAAGCGTTCATTTGTGTTTTAGGACATGCTTTTATTATTTATTTATTATAAATGGTTTTAATTCCAGCAGTATTTATATAAGAAAAATCGGAAAGGAACAACCAACCCCCCTGCGGGGTCGGTTGTTCCATCGCTGAGGTAGGTTGTTCCAGTTATATTTTTTACTAGTTCTAACGAAAATAATTTAGTTTATAAGAATAAAACAGCTGTTTTTTATATCTGAGCATCTTTTATTGCTAATCAGTCAGAAAGAATGAGTTAAACATAGGATATCAACATTTCAACAAAATTTTTAAAAAAAACATGTACTTTATGTAAAGTATTCTCATTAATTAGTGGTGATAATAACACTTAGAGATCAATTAACTCAGACCCTTTATTTTTTTATTGTAATCAGTCATAATCAACCTTGGAAAAATATGCAAAATATTTTAAACAAAATAACATTCAACATAATTCACAAATAGTCTTTCAACAAAAATATAGTGTTTTACTTAGTAACACCTTAGTAAAAATATTTTTTAGGTCGGTACATAATATTTTAATATTATAAATTGAGATCTTTGACAAAAGTTATCTTAAACATTAACTTATCTAAGCAGATTTTTCATCATCAGAGGCACAGTTGGGACATATGTATGTAACTATATCTTCTCTGTGTAAACATTTAGAATTTGCCCAATTCTTGCACATTACACATTCGATCCATTGTTCCTTTGGCCGCGAATTAGAATAAGAATCGCAGCAAAGTATGTAGTACCATTCCAGATCATCAGCATCCCTCTAACTGTCTTGTAGCACTCGTCCTTTTACTTTTTCTTGTAATTTAATTTTTCCTTTGTCTTGAACCTGTTTATAAGTTTTCTTTTTCTTTTTAGTTTGTTCTTCAGTCAAGGCATATTTTTCCCGCGTATCCGTTAAAATGGCTGTCTTTCTTATGCGTCCTTTGGTTGTTGTCTGCAATCTTGGCGGTGCTTTTGGCAGAGGTTTCACAAGTTCAGGAGAGAATGTCACAGAATCTGGTATTCCAATATTGGATGGGCCTGGTTGTTCGTCATAATTTGCTGTCACTGGCATGTTGAAGGGCTCTGGCTATTCATCCTTTTGCATCGATATACTAATGTAGGATGACTCTCCTTGTTCATCGTTTGGGGCGTTATGTCTGAGATGTACGAAGGCCCCGGAAGCACTGAAGCTGAGATGTTGTAGGGTCCTGGCTGAGGCTCTCCTTCACGTTGAATAACATGTTGTGATGGAGTGTCTGTAAATGGGCGGTCGGTAACGGAAGAAGGCGCAAAATCTTCCTCTGTAAACACATCAGGATCGAAAGGGCAAATTTCAGCTTTCTTGAATGCGTTCGTGATGTTTACAGCGATTGCTGTTTGAGGCCAAGCTGTTTTTACGATTCCGGGTATTTCATAAATCGACACTGTTTTCCTTGGATTGTTACGGAGCCATATTTCTTGGACCTTAGCACAAGGGTCCATTTACGCCAATATCAAGAGACTGTAAACGATGTGTGAAATGAGGGGGAATGATAATATATGATACAATAATTGAGTTGGCTTTAGCTTTTTCAACTATCTCGATGTCGATGTGCGCCGAGTGATTTGTCAAGTAGCAGTAGCACCAGTTCTTTGGGGGTAGGTTTCATAAACTTAATGAAATGATCCATATAAAGCTTAAATTTAGCGACGATCATTCATCCAGAGCTATTCCCAGCTCCAATCGACTCAGAAGGGCCATTCCGTCTTTATACTTTAAACGCAGAAACAAAAACATCAACATGGTATCAAATTTTCTGCTGCGCTAGCGGCTTGCTCCACAGTCACCAAATTTCCGCGTTCGGCAGAAAATATAGCACCAACTTGTTTAACCCCTTTTTGAGCTACTACTTTCTTCGGCTTCAACACAGTTGTTACGCCAGTCTCATCTAAATTCGAGATTCTGGATGGTGGCAATTTAAATTTTATCATAATGTCACCGAGTTTTGGTAAAGACTCTTTAACCTTGTGTCTGTTCAATGCAGATGCACGGCCTGCACTTGTTGCTTTTGAAGATCGTATTAATAGAGACGGTTTTTTTTTCAAAAAACCAGTGAAGATTTTTGTGCCATGAAGATGGAATATTTGGCATATCCAATCTGACCGCACACTTGGAAGTCAACTTTCGAAGTTCTTCTGGCAAAAGACCGAAGTAAATGGTGGAACATTTTAAAACATCTCTTGTTCTTGTTCCAGGCTAAATACTAATCTAGATTTGTAATCTACTGTATGAACCTCACCAGCCCTGAGTTTTTTGATAAACCGATGTAAAGTCATATGGCAATTTCATATTCTCTGGCAATTGTTTTTATTTTTTTTGTCTTTGATAACTACATAGGCAGCTAAACGTAATAGTTCTTGCGAGGTTTTACCTCTCTCTGTTTTGCGCTTGTTTCTCATTCTGCAACCATAGAACCATGTTTAAAAGTATCAAGACACGAATGAAAATCAGTTGGGGTAAGTTGTTCCAGGGAACAACTAGCCTCGAGACAATGGAACAGTCAACTCCATTTTCCAATTTACAGCATGACCGTTCGTGTCAGAATAAGTAGTGAAATGAATTTAAAAGTACTATCACAATATGATACGAGACGATTTTTACTAATAATAGAATAAACCACATTTCAATACGTTTGCAATTAATCAAGATAGACAAGAAAGTTGAAACACAAAAATATTTACTTACGTAATAGTTTTTTACCTCCATATATACAGGCAGTTAACGTTTGTCGCGAGAGCAACTAACATGGTTGCCGCGACTGACCAGTGTGCAAACCTTTCGCGACGCACTTCACACGTATCGCTATCTCTTTTACTCGCGTACCTATTACCGTCAGAATAACTTACCCCCGGAACTTTCAGCTCCGCTCTCCCCTAGTCAATGCTCAAACGTTGAAAGTGAATGAAGAAATAAGCGCACTGTCATCTGCAAAGATACAGATTGGATTTCTTGTCCTTTCCAGCAGATCGTTAATATAAATGAGAAAGGGAGTCGGAGACAGTATGGACCGTTTGGGCACACCGGCGTCAATAGTAAACCTGTCGACTGCTACTCGTAAAGAACGCTCTGGGAGGAAATACGAGCCATAAACACTTATACTTAGGGATAGGTGTAAAAAGATTTTTACAAAAATAATTATTCTTCAATTTTCTCACCTTTGTGATGCCATAGTTCTATCTGCTCTTAATCCATCAAATAAATATATTTCTCTTAACAATCTTAAGCTGTCTTCGTGCGCCTGGTCCGGACTTGGAGCATCTCTAAAGTAAATATACCTAAAAAGGCACGGAGTTATTGTTATTCAAAATATTAAATCTGACTAATACTATGTAATCGAATTTACCCTTGTGCAACTTCATCTGCTCCTTCTCCACTAAATACGACTGTTGTATCTGTATTTTCCAAAATATGTTTCGAAAGTAAATACATCGGTATTGATGCCCTAATAGTGGTGATGTCGGGCGTTTCGAGGGTATATATGACATCATCAAGCACTTTTGCCACGTCTTCTTCTGTAAATATTATTTCGTGGTGTTCGGTACCAATATATTTGGCTACTTGTTTTGCTTTTTGTAAATCTGGGCTACTTTCCATACCAATTGCAAATGACTAAAAATATTTATAATTAATTATAATTTATTATAGTTATTTTGGTGGCGGTCAATAAGACTCTGTAGCTATGTTAATTATCCATTAATAGGTCGCCAAGAATGACAGAGCATCTGAGGGCAAAAAAACTTTCATTTTATGCGTTGCATATCGGCAATTGGTTAACTCGAATGAAACGGAACAGAACGAACAAAAAGCTAAATCCTTCTAAAATGTGTTTAGTTTAGGTAGGATGAACAGAAGAGGAGAATTGTTATCAAATTTTGTAAACGAGAATAACTTGTACGTTATGAATACATTTTTTCAAAAGCCAGAACATCGACGATGGACACGGCAAAGCCCAGATGGTAAAACAAGAAACGAAACTGATTATGTTGTATCACATGACAAGAATATTGTAATCGACACGACAGTCCTGAACACGATAAGCACTGGCAGTAACCATCGGATGCTTAGAGCAAAAATAAGAATAAATCGGAAGCAGGAGAGATGTAGATTGATAACGCATACAAAGATAAAGACATCAACATAAATAATAAACCAAAAAAGACGAATATCGATAAGCACTGAAAAAGCATATAAAACCCATAAACTACCAAATAGAATTGGATGAACTAAACGCACAAATAACCAACAGCCTGCTCATGACTACAAAACAAATAGCAACATCCAAAAAAAGACAAAACACAAAAATTAAGTAGAGACACAAAATCTCCTGAAACAGAGAAAACCATTAAAAAATGATCCTACAAATGACAGATTAGAATTGACAGAAATAGACAAAAAATAAAAAAAAGATTAGAGAAGACGTCAGACAATACAGGAACTCGAAAATAGAAGAAATTCTGAAAGAGGGAAAAAGTTTGAAACACTTAAACAAATGAATGAAGGGAGACATCAACGCTCTACAGCATATGCACAACAACAAAGAACCAGGAGGCGATGAAATAATTATAGAAATGATAAGGTATGGATAAGCATCGATAATACAATCTGTTCAAGCTCTATCTAAGAGGTGCTTTATAGAAAGTAAAATACCAATAGCTTCGGTAAACGCCTTGATTATGCTTATTTTTAAAACGGGAAACAAATTTAAATTGGAGAATACTCACTAGAATTATAACATATAGATTAATTATCAACCACGTGAACAAGCGGGATTTAGACGGGAATACAGCACTTTGGACTATCTTCAAACAATTTTATTACTATTGGAAAAAGTAAATGAATATAGGGTCACCTTGTGGATAGCAATGGTTGACTGGGAAAAAGCATTTGATTCGGTAAAGATATGGGCAGTCCCTAACGCCTTAAGTAACAGCAGAGTCGATGAAAGATACACGACTCTTCTTGAATACATATACAAAAGTACAACTTCACAAATAATGTTTGAAGAAAAACTAAATAAAATCGAAATTAAAAGAGGAATTAGACAAGGCGATTCGATATCCCCAAAGCTGTTCACGTTGACTCTAGAATACATGTTCAAATCGTTAAAGTGGGAAAATAAAGGAATACTAAAAGACGGTGAACGATTAAATCTCCGCCTGCAGTGTTGATGGATGGATTGAGTAGTTCATCAACACTGTTGCCGGTCCCAAGCCCGGATAAAGGAGGAGGGTTGTAGCGTTAGGAGTTAGCACCCTAACACACGTAAAACCTAAACTGGGAAATGCTAGTTGTTTTTGAAAAGTAGGATGAAAAATCACAGGATAAGCAAAAATCTCCAGGTAGCAATCCACACCTTCGAAGAAGGGAGCCCCATTGGATACGGGGGGGGGGGCAATTCTACTTCAAAGCGAATAGTTAACCCAAGCTTAAAACTCAGCCAAACGAAGAAATCCCGACGAAACAGAATAGCTGCTCTCGGCACCTGGAATATACAGGGAGGACAAAGAACATCGAAGTCATACAAGAGTTTAAGAAGCGAGATGAAGAAAAGGGAAGTGGAATAGAAGAAATAGATGAAGTGATGCATTGTTGGAGTGGAGTAAAGAAGGAAGAAAGAGCAAGGGCCGGAGTTGGAATATTGGTAAAAAAGAAGTGGAAAAAGGAAATAACATCTTGGGAACTCATCAATGAAAGAATCATAAAACTAAATATAACAATGCTAGGAAAAGACATGGTAATATTGGGAGTATACGGTCCAACAGAAGACAGCACTATAAGAGAAAAAGATAATTTCATGGAAGCACTAGAAACAGAAACACAAAAAGTAAAGAAAAACCAAGAATTAATAATAATGAGAGATCTGAATCGGAGAACAGGAAGGAAAACAAAGGACAATACCGTAGGATCATTCGGAGAAGACATTACTAACGACAATGGAGAGAGACTAATAGAGGTGTGTGAACTAAACGGCCTCAAAATAACAAACGGATTCTACAAACACAAAGACATCCACAAATATACTTGGATACAAGAAACACGAAACTTAAAATCAATAATAGACTACATTATAATTAAAAACGATACCACTATCAAAATAAAAGACGTAAGAGTAAAGAGAGGGGCAGAATGTGGAACAGACCATTAATAGCAAATATAAACGTACCGTGATACAAGACAATAAAGCAAAAAGAAACAATAGATAAAGAAAACAGAAATACTAATGAGATAACAGAAAAAGCAGACAAAGAAATAAAATACAAAATACACTTACTGCAAGACGAAACGATAAGAGACCTATGTAGACGACGATTAGATCAAAAATTAAATGACCTCCGACAGATGTATGACCACATAAAAGAATGCATCAAACAGGCGTCCCTAGAAGCATTAGGTAAAAAAGACAACGAGAATGAGAAACATAAAATTAGAATCTGTGAAAAAACCAAAGAATCTATAAAGGAGAAAAAAAGACTATACGAAAAATAGTTGAATACAAAATCAGAAGAAGATCTACAGAAATATAAAGAGAAAAACGCAGAAACGAGGAGGATGATAAACAAAGAAAAGAACGAGAGATGGGAAAAATCGTGCGAACATGTAGAACAGTATATAGGAGGAACTAGAAGTACAGAGTCATGGAGAATAATTAAAGCATTAAGGACTAACAATAGAGAGAAGACGTATATAGAGTACATCCCAGAAAGCGAGCGGGAAGAATATTACAAGAAGCTGCTAACAGAAGATAGACAAGAATTCCAAGAAGAGAACCCTGAAGAAGAACAGAATAAGGAAATAAAAGAGATAGAACTAAGCTATGAAGAAGTAAAGAAGACAATAAAAACACTCAAAAATAATAAATCTGCAGGGCTTGGGGGTGTGGTAAATGAAATGATTAAGTACGGATCTAATAAATTACATCGAATGCTGAGAAACATGTTCCACAGAGCGATAAATGGAGACAAAATACCAGAGGAATGGTCAAAAGCTTATATAGTATCCATATTTAAAAAAGGAGACCGCAAAAAATGCACAAACTATAGAGGCCTAAGCATAATATCGAGTATGGGACGTTTGTATGGAAAAATTATTAAAAATATCATGGAAGAAAATATAAAAGGAAAAATTTGAAAAGACCAAGCAGGCTTTACGGCCGGAAAATCATGTATAGACCACATATACACTATAAAACAAACAATGGAAAAAAAAACTGGCAAAGAATAGAGAAGTTCATCTAGCTGTCATAGACATAAGAAAGGCCTATGACTCAGTACCAAGACAAAGATTATGGAACGCAATGAAAGAAATAGGAATTGACAAAGAACTAATATACGCAGTAAAAGCCCTCTACGAAAACAACACAGTGAACATAAAAATAGGCAATAAAATAGGGAAGAGACTCCAAACATCAAAAGGCCTATTACAAGGATGCTCTACATCCCCAACACTATTCAAAATATGCCTCGAACAAACATTAAAAAAATGGAAGCAAAAATGTAGTGGAATGGGAGTCCCACTACGAGAAGATTACTTATATATTCTAAGTTTCGCAGACGACCAAGTAATCATAACGCAAGATGAGGAAGACCTCAGTTATATGGTAAGAAAACTGAAAGAAAAATACACTAAAGCGGGATTAGCAATAAACTTTGATAAAACGGAATATCTAACAACAAAGGAGGGAAACGTGGAGAATCTAGAAGTAGATAACGAAACAATAATCAAAGGAACCGATATATTTAAATATCTAGGAACTATCATTTCAAAAAACGCAACATCAGAAGAAGAGATTAAAGCTAGAATAGGAAAAACGCGAACATGCATAAGACAATTAAATTCGATCCTGTGGGACAAGCACATTACAAAGAGAAACAAAACACGCATATACAAATCAATAATACAAAGCATAATGACATACGGGTCAGAAACATGGACGATCAACAAAAGAAATAAATCTAAAATTAACGCGGTAGAGATGTTGTAGAGTGACACGTATGGAGAGAATAACCAATGGAGAAATAAGAAGCAGAATGAACATCAAAGAGAACGCAATAAATACCAATGAAGAAAAACGATTAAAATGGTATGGACACATAAGACGAAGCGAAGATAATAGGTGGATAAAGAAAATAACGGAGTGGAGCCCTATAGGGAGAAGAAAAAGAGGAAGACCCAGACGATCGTGGAGAGACGATGTGGACGAGGCTATGGAGGACAGCGGTCTAACAGATGGGAAGATACAAACGGATGGAATCAAAGGCTGAGAGAAGGAAGACAGCGTTAGCTGTAGAAAATCCTTGTTTTATATATAAAGGACGGTGAACGATTAAATCACTTAAGGTTGGCAGATGATGTCATTCTGAAGGCAAAAAGAAGAATTACAAGAAATGCTGATGGAATTAAATAACAAGTCTCAAATAGATCTAAAAATAAACTTCATCAAAATCAAATATTTGAATAAGGAAAGTGAAGATAACAGCCAGGAACTATTAATAGAAAGTGAAAGAATAGAAAAGGTACAGACATTCATATATTTAGCACAAAAAATCGAAATATCAAAAAATAATTTAAAGGCTGATTTGGATAGAAAAGTCTCGTTAGCTTGGTCTGCGTTCGGAAGGTTACAATCTACATTTAAAATGAACATCCCAAATACAATAAAAGTCAGAGTATTTGATCAATATGTACTGCCGGTATTAACATATGGCACTGAAACGTTGGCTTTAAATAAAAGTATCATAAAAAAACTCCAGGTAACCCAAAGAGTAATAAAGAGGAGAATGCTAAATATTAAACTCCAAGATCGTATTCCTAATATCGAGATTCGACGAAGATTACAACTGATAGATGGAATACAACGAATATGTATATTAAGGTGGAATTGGGCATATTGCAAGGATGAATGATAACAGATGGATACGCCATATAGTTGAATGGAGGCCTAGAGAACACAAAGGATGCAGAGGTAGACCACAGACAAGATGGACGGGCGACATAAAAAGATTAGCGGGACACGATTGGACGCAAAAAGCAAACAACAAAGCTCATTGGAGACAACTTGGAGAGGCTTAGACCCGACTATGGTTGGAATAAGCTAATGATGATGATAAAAATGTGTATTTGTTAATTTCATTTGTATATTTACCTGTATTTTGTATGGTAAGTTAATTTTCTTCGCTTCTTTAACCAATAATGCTGCCACCAAAGATGAATCCAATCCTCCTGATAGTAAACAACCTATTCTTCTGTCTGCCATTAGACGTTTTTTCACAGCCATAGTTAACAATTTCGATACATTTTCAGTATGTTTGCCAGGAACAAGTTCTAAAATATATAAAACTTATCTTAATATACAATAATAAAGTTTAAGTTGCCATTCAAATACGACTAGAACTCTAATAAATAAGCCACGTCTTAACAAAGCCCCTAGTATTCCGCTTTGTCTTCTTTTCCATTTATATCTGCGAACTTGTTCTATGACTTACCTTCCCACGGTACAAATGTTTTAAATGACGGCTTATCTCCTGGAGTAAAGTATCTCTTACTTTGAACCAATTTTACTGTTCCATTTTCTAAAAGATCGTATTCTTCAAAAGTACCAGGTGGAAAGGGGTCGAGCTTTTTCTTATAACCGTTTAAGTCGTCAGCTACAGCTGTCAAACCTAAAAAAAAATAGATAAAGGAAGGCCAAATATTTCATGGAAAATATAACGTAGTATGTTCTTTGAATTATGTAAGCAGAATAAATTAAGAATATGTAACTCATTCTACAAACATAAAAAGATACATCTGTATACATGGGAGAGGCCAGCATTATATCAAAAATCATTAATAGATTATGTCATTACAAAACAAGAAACATAGATCCAGGATACTCAAGTAAAAATAGGCCCTAACTGCCGTTCCGACCACTACATTGTAATAGGCAAAATATATTTCCCATTTACGAATATCCAAAAAACATTCAAGCTCACCCATACCAACCAAAAGAACAGGAAACAAAATGCTTTCAATTACATCTACTACACCAAGAATCAAAAGGAAACCTACATATACAAAAATTTGAACAATAATTGAGAGTTAAACCTGAAACTACAAATATAGAAGAAGAACATCAAAGAATAACTCAAGCTATAATAAAAGCAGCGGAAGAAGCTCTAGGATATGACAGAAATTGAAAGTGCGATTAAGAAAAAAAATGAAGCATATCAGAAATGGTTTATCAGCAAAAATCCAGAAAAACTTCAAGAATATAAACGAATATATAATTAGAAGGCACATTACATGAGTGGAAAAGAAAAAGTGAAGGGACAGAAAAACCAATAGGAGAGTGCCACTTATAATGTTTGAATTTTGCGGACAACCAAATCATATTCTCCCAAGATGCTTTTGACCTAGAATATATGCTTAGGAAACTATACGACTGCTATGAACTGAATGGTCTAAAAATTAACATAAAAAAAAAACCGAATATTTGGCAACGAATTCGTCGGCAAAATTCTACATACTAATTAATGGTGAAGATGAAATAGAACAGATGAAGAATACAAATATCTAGGAACTTCTGTAACAACCACTGATGGCATAACTACCAAAAATATTAAACATAGAATAGAACAAGGAAGGAAGGCTTTAGGTGCCTTAAACAGTATATGGTGGAGTAAAAATATTTCAAAAAATACAAAAAAAACACGTTGGAAAATCCATAGTAGATTCATTACATTATATGGATGCGAGATCTGGAGTTTAAATGCAGAAATGAAACGCAGAGTGAATGCCCTCAAAATGGACTACCTTAGAAGTATGGGGGTATCAAGAATAGAAAGGGTGCGTAACGAAGAAGTAAGAACAATGGAGGCACAAGAATCAATAACAGTCAGGATAAAGATTAGAGGTTTAAAATGGTTTGGCCACCTCATAAGAATGGCCATATAAACTATTAAAATGGACAGCATCAGGGAACAGAAAACGCGGCAGACCAAGAATATCACGGAATGAAGAAATACGTCAAGCCATGAATTCCAGAGGTTTGACAGACGATCATACCGCGGATAGAGAAACTTGGCGTTTGGGAACGGATAGACGGCTATAGCTGTGTTAGAATCCGTTATATGATGATGACATTCTTTCCCGTTATTCTGGGCAACAGTTTCTTTTTTGTCGTTTCGGTTATGAGTTGTCTGAATACAGGCCTATTGTATCGTATTGCCGATTTTTTGGTAATTTGCTTTACACTATATTGAAAATGGCATCCAAGCAAAATCTTTCTGATTTAAACTCTTGTTCTTAGTTACTATCTTCCTTGTTAGCTTTAGAACGGTACCTGTTAGGTTTATTCTTCGGTAGCATCGTATTTTAATAGCTAAAAAGAAATGTTACCTTTTGCTTCTGAACAAATTCCAAGCACTCCATTTTCACTAATAACTCTAAATAGAGGTCGTACTCCATAAGGGTCTCTACCTAGGAATACTTTCCTTTTTGGGATATCCACTATACAAAATGCAAATACACCGTCTAGACTTTTAACACATTTCTCAATTCCGAATTTCTCGTAGAGATGGAAGACACATTCTACATCACTGAATGTCTCATAGTTGAAATCATATTGTTGTTTGAGCTGCAAAGAAAAAATAATTTAGTAATAATAGGTATTATATTTTGAGATTAAGAGGGGACGACACAACGTATGAATAGTAATATGGTAACTTTTCCTGTTCTTTTGTTGAAATATGGGTGGGGGAGGAGATTAGAGGGGTTGTTTCGTATATGTCGTGTTATATGTCCTTTTTATGATGTTTGAACTCGATACATCCAAAAATTAGGTTGTTTATGTTAAAGTTTTAATGAATTGAATAGGCACATCGTATTTTTTTGGTTCAATTTAAATAATCAATATGATACTACTCAGTATATATCACTATTACACTAAACACTTTATTTTTGCACTCGACGCGCGTTTCGCTAACTATGTTAGCTTCATCAGGAGCGATGATTGCCTAAAGCTAAACTACACATCTACCCTATTTATACCTAGCCTAACCCTTGAATTACTCAAGCGGAACTAATGACATAGGCAAGGCCATCAGTTCCGGTCAAGTAACCAGTAGAGGGGACTATAAGGAATAGGCCCTCTGTCTTTGTTTAAACTACTTTTACATTTTATGATTTCCATACTTTCGTATGCGTTCAACAATCTCCTATCAGATACATTTTTTATTAATCTTAGATTATCTAATGTTACAGTATGATCTTTGGGATTTCCTAAGATATTCCTCAGATTGTCTGATGACTTATAGACTAAGGTGAGGCCTATCTTATTAAATACCTTATTGAGTCCCTTGCTATATTTCGGATTATATGGTATAGAGACATACTTGGTGTTATTTTCTTCGCGTGTAAAAAAGGTGGTATTCTGAATATTAAACCTAAACTTATGTCTATTTATTAGCTTATTTACTAAGTCATCGTCATAACCATTAACTCTAGTTATATTTCTAATACGATTCCTTTCTTTATTAAAGTTTACTCTATTCAGAGGGAAAGTGACCAAACGATGAACTAAAAAATGTAATGAGGCTAATTTATGTTGTTTGCAATGAAATGAATCATTAGGAATATATCTATCTGTTACTGTGTCCTTCGTATAGATATCAAATTCTAATCTATTATTATTTTTAATAATTAAAATATCTAGAAAAGGCAATTGTCCTTTGTTCTCAACTTCGTAAGTGAATTTAATGGAATTATACCGGCTATTTAATTTAGAAACAAAATCATCAATTTTTGCTTTCTTTGTATCAAAAATCGCGAAAATATCATCCACATACCTATACCATACCCTTGGGAAATATTCGAATCCTTGACTGGCTTCGATTTCAAACTTACTCATGAATAAATTGGCTGTGAAAGGTGACAAGCAATTACCTATAGCTGTTCCTTCTTTCTGAACATAAAATTGATTGTTATATTGGAAATAATTTTGTTCCATACAAAGTTTAGATAATGTTAAGTATTCACGAATAATTTCGTCTTCAAAGTCATTCATTCTAAGTAATTCTTCGAGATATTGTAAAGTTTGTGGAATTGGCACACTTGGGAACAAAGAACTAACATCAAAAGAAATTAAGACTTCACCTTCATTAAGAACTACATTTTTTGTTTTATTAATGAATTCTAACGAATTCTTCACTGCGAAAGTATTTAACGGTAACTTCTCAAGTTCTTTTGATAACCATTTGGATATTAAATATGTGGGTGATCCGACCGATGAAACAATGGGTCGCATTGCTTTTCCAGGTTTGTGAATTTTGGGTAAGCAATACAATTTTGGTATGGTCGGATTACTCACATTTAATTTAAATTTTAGCGAATTGGAGACAAGGTTCTTACATTTTTTTAAAGAATTTTTAACCTCTGATATCATTCTCGGTAATGGATTTCTTATTACCTTTTCATAAGGGCCAGATTCGATAAGATTATCTACGCGTTCAAAGTAATCTTTCTTATCCAATATAACAACCTTATTTCCTGTATCCGCTTTTAAGTAGAAGACATCTTTCTTTTTCAATCCTTTAACTACTTTTATGTCTTTTCGTGAATTAGAATTTGTGTTGTTAACCATGTTTTTCGATATTTGATTGCGACATACTTCCCTAACAAATGATTTACTATTTTCTGGAAGTGTACTAATGGAACTTTCAATGTGAGCAACTATTTCTGATAAATTATCTCTAGGAGGGGGTACTGCAAAGTTAAGACCTTTGTTTAAGATGCGAATTTCATTTCGTGTAAAGGGGTGAGATGAATGATTTTCTACAATATGATGTGTTCTTACCTCTTTTTGGTTATACAGTTCACCATTACAAATTAACATACGATGGGGAAACTGGTGAAGTTTCATGGGTTGCATTCCATAAGTACAATCTACAATGGTAAGTCTGTGGAAACCGACACAACAATTCTGAAAAATCAAAAATAAAATGTAATTAAGTAAATCTACACATCTAGCGGAGTATTACAAAGAACATATTCAACATTGTAGTTAATTTTGTAAGTTTGCTTGTTTGAAGAAATATGAGCATCCACCGAGTGTTAAAAATATCGTTTTCCATACCATGATACTTTTTTGACGTGATAAGGTAAGAAAACGTCTTAATTAATTGGAATGTGTAAGAAACTTCAGTTTGTCTGTAAGTGCAACAAAATGTAAACATTTTTACGCCTCTCAAGTTGCATAAGTAACCAAGTTGATTTAAACGCCACAAAAAGCTAGACAGCAAAGAGCTATTATGTTTTTGAGCGACTATGTAGCAGGCATGGTAAGGAAAGCTTCATAAAAGCTAGGAATCTTATTGCTTATTACAGGGGCCCCAATCTTTTTTTTACTGCGGCTCCCTTTACAGGTTGCAATTTTTTTGCGACGCCCTTCTAAAAGAAGAGACCTGGGTGTAGCTCTACTTTATTATTTAAAGAGAATTCCAGAGAATATAGATTCCTAATTATTATATATTAGAAAACATAAAAAACTACAAACAATACAATTAATGAGAAGGATGAGTTTGCTTTTCTGAGCATAAGTTCTCAAATTGGGGCTGAAGTTTTGAAATTGCTATTCTCATTTCTTTTTCTAAATTTATTTGTGACCTGTACTTCGATTTGATTACTGCAACTGCAAAAAAGCCAGTTTCACACAAGTACGACGAAGCAAATGGTAACAGAACCCTCAAACCCGTAGTACTGACAGTAGGATATTCTTGGGATGTATTGCTCCGAAATTGAAACAGTCTGTCTTTATCGAATCGTAGTTTTAGACTCGTACCACAAGATAGTTCTAACAGTTGTTCTTCCTCCATTGTTGAAAGTGTAGATGGTGTTGGGGTTGATTGAAATGGGTTTCTAATTCAGTCGTATTGATTCAGATTCTCTGTAAATTAAAATGGGTACTTAATATTGAGAAGTGTTGGAATCAATTGCAAACAGATTTTGAATAGATTTTTCTTTCAGAAAACCTTTCAAAACAGGAAAACAGTCAGTATTTCCTCGCTTCTTTTCTATTTTTCTTTTCCACAACATCAAATTCTTTTGCAATTTTATCAGTCAGTTGCAGTATATGCGTTTCGTTTTCCTGCAACGATTTATTATGGACATTTAATTTCTTAAATATGTCGCAAAGATACGCCAATTTTATTAAGAAGTCGTTACCTCTCGACAACCAACGAGGGTTACGGTAATAAAGTAAAGATGTATGCTCGGCACCCAAATCTTCAAAAAGCTTGCCTTCACGGGCCTTGTGGTAGACGCAATGTGTCCATTTTACATCTGGAGAACTTGAAGTCCTTCATACTGCCCTGACATAGCGCGAGCTCCATCCGTATACACACCGACACACTTCTTCCCTTGAATGTTATTTCCATGTATGAATCTATGATCTCAACAAATCACTAGCCTTACCGATATCATTTTTTTGCAAAATAACAAATCCTCACGTACATTTATTTCTTCCATGTACCGCACGTAACATCCTAATTGAGCGTCGTTATTACTGTCTGTCGCTTCATCCAGTTGAATGGAAAATAAACCAGAAAGATTTTCCACAATTTGCTCATTGTAAATTACCGTGAGTTGTTTCTAAATGAGGTTTCAATTTATTAGGAAGCGTACTTTCAGCTGCCAGCACCTTATGACAAACAACACATTGGGGAAATTCCATATTTTCTTTGCTAACGTAGGTAAATCCAAAATCTAAATTGGTCAATATATTTTCTGTACTTTTTTTCGTTTTTCTACAGTTTCTTTTCTACTCTCGCCACCTACGTCTTCAACACCTTTTCTATTTATTTGAATAAAGTTATCCATTTTAAGTAATGAATACGCGCCTTTCAATTAAATACAACATACTTGAAATTAAAACACTGCATTTATTAATGCTTGTAATCGACGAATAAATAAAAAAAAGGCGGAACGATGAACGAACGAAAGCTCGGGGAAATGGAGGGGCGGGCTTACCACTGATAAGACGTGTGCCGCGCCGCGCACTAGCTCATTACGTTGCGTGCAGGCGACTTCCGCGTGTCGTCTCGCGACTCCCCTAGGATAGCGCCGCGGACGCCCCTGTTAGAGAACCACTGGTTTATTAGAAAGCTGTGTGCTTCACAACAGCTTTAACCCTTTACAAAATTCAACTCCGACCATAGATGAAATACTACTCATACTTTGTCTCTGTTAGATTCTGTCTCATTCGTTATGTTGAAACCCAAGATCTTGAATCTTTTCAATATCCAAGAAAGGTTGATGAATTGAGTACTTACTTACTTTTCGAGTCTAGTCACCATTACATTTTCTCTCTCCAGTATTGGACTATACGAATAACATTCTCACTGGCTAGGGAAAGATCCTCCGATGTGCAAGTTGTTCCGATATTTTAGCAATAGAGTAGATGGTGTTGGTCTTGTGTTGCGTTGTACTTACAACTTGTTTCCTCTTTGACGTATCCCCATTTTCTGAGAGTTTCCTTGCATCCACTTACACCTGTTCGAAGCCTGTTTAGGGTTCTCCATACAGGATAGGGTAAGTCGTGCCCAGCGCTTATTTTTTTCTGTGTGAAATGTGGTGGTCCTGTGTTTTTCCATTCGTCACAGTCGGACACTGCTTGGGGGTAGCAAGGTGGGTTGTGGCAAGAAAGCTTTCCCTGGATATTAATCTGGTTCTTTTTGGGGCTTGTCCGTACATTGGGTGTCGCATGTAACTGTTTTGTTTTCTTGTGATTTGAGTGTCTTCTACAGATACTTTCATAGGAAGTGTTCGACTGATAAAACTAGTTTGATTTCTCCCCGAGCGGTTCTTGCTACTAATACACGACTCTTAATACTTCTTTTCAAGAAGAACCTCAACCCTTTGGAATGAACCATGCAGAATCTGTTTCCCCTTGAAGATAATCTACATTAGGTCTGGTGGCGAGGCGTATAGAGAATTTTAAAACACATATAATTTAAGTCTGGTTGCTTGGATTTGTCATTTGTATAGGAAGGGTATTAAATATATTTTCACATCTTCACATACTGTATGAAACAATTTTACAGGATATTTAAGTGTTTCATGGTAGTTGAAGGAAAAAGTTGTATCAGTATAGCTTGACTTTTCCCGATAGACCAAGAGTTTCTTTTATGGCAAAAAATTCAATACAAGGTGTGTGAAAATATTAAATCATTATTTATTATTTTTCTGGTTTGGAACCGAGTCCAAACTAGGAAAAATGGCAATATTAAAATTCAAACCAACTTGAGGTTTCTGCTCCTTCATCCATGGATCATCTGATTTTCTTCATTTTTTGCTATGAAAAATTCAGTCTTAAAAATCCCGGTCTCTATGTATCAACAGAAAATTTACACAAATCAATCAATTATTAATTATTTTCTAATTATTTATTTACCGTTTTAATCATTGCATCTTCAATAAAAAAATAGCCGGCCAAGAGCAAGTCGGACTTGCGCAATTAGTGTTCCGTACGTTGATTGCTTTTAAAATAAAAAAATTCTGTTAACGGAGGTATAGAATGATCAATAACTTCACAAAACACACTCCAAATCAGTTTACAAAAAAGTTTTTTTTCGATCTTCACTGAAAACTGATGATCTTGAAAGTTTTCTTTTGTTTTTTTATATACCAGGTAATGCACTGTGATAATTTTTGTTCCATCTACACCCTATGGAGAATATTCTAGAATTTTTTCAGAATTTTCTGATCACTACTTTTCGAGGTAAGGGGAAGGGGACAGCGATTTCTTGCAATTTTTTAAAAATAATACAAAGAAAAGTGTGCGGAAGTATTACGTTATATATTTTTGAAGTAATGTTTTTACAAGCTTTCATTTGACACCCAACTTGATGACCTGGTATTTTTTTTTTTACTTCCGATTTCAACGCCCAAAACCTTAAGTCAAAATTTAACTTTAAAAACTACATGGCTCTGATGAGGCCATCAATTCCTATATTAGTGCTAAATTTCAACTTTCTATGTCAAATAGTTTTGGAGAAATTGGAGAACACTAAAAATGTATTTGTATCGTTGGTACGGCAAACTAATCGTGCTAAGCTTAATTAGTACTCGACATTTTATTCATTGAGCTATCACCAGTGGCGAGGGGCGGCGCCTGCATTAATCAACTATATATATATATATATATATATATATATATATATATATATATATATATATATATATTTATTATATTTATATATTTTTTAAATAAATATGATAGGAGAGACAACAGCAAAAGAAAATTTATTATTATTATGATTAATATTAAGAACATAAAATTTGAAAATTAGTTATTTATTTCAATAAATAATGTAAAGGGTGATTCATTTAGAGGTACTTTTTTAAATGAATAAAAACAATTTTATTTTATAATCTTTATTATCATATAAAAGAACCATTCTTTACAATTATTTCTTAAAGATAATTTCTTTCAAATGTTGTCCGCGACTACGGTTAACCACGTCCATTCTGAAGTTCCAATTTTCAATGACGCGTGTGAGTATTTCGAGTGGTATTTGGCCAATGACTCGAGTAATATTGGCCTCCAATGCCTCAATTGTAGTTGGCTTATCCATGTATACTTTGGACTTTACATAGCCCCAAAGGAAAAAGTCAAGAGGTGTGATGTCACATGATCTAGCCGGCTAATTCACTGGTCCAAAGCGTGAAATGATTTGTTCGCCGAATTGCTCTCGCAGTAAAGCCATGGCTTCACGGGCTGTATGGCAAGTGGCGCCATCTTGTTGGAACCAAATTTCGTCGAGACCACGGGCTTCAATTTCTGGCATCAAATAGTCTGTTATCATGGCGCGATAACGGTCACCATTCACAGTAACATTCCGGCCGGCCTCTGTTTTGAAGAAATATGGACCGATTATTCCACCGGCCCATAAACCACACCAAACAGTTGCTTTTCTGGATTTAATGGCAGCTCTTGAACCTCTTCAGGTTGTTCATCACCCCAAATACGGGCATTTTGTTTATTCACGAACCCATTAAGCCAAAAATGGGCCTCATCGGTGAACAAAATTTTTCTCGAAACCAGTGGATCTTCTGCAAGCTTGTCAAGAGCCCAACGACTAAAACGGAAACGATTCGGAAGGTCGGTCGGCTTCAGTTGTTGCACTAGTTGAATTTTGTATGCTTTTAAAGAAAGATCCTTACGTAAAATACGCCAAGTTGTTGAATATGACAGGCCAAGCTGTTGAGAACGGCGACGAATCGACACTTCACGGTCTTCGCGTACACTCTCCGCTACCGCCCCTATATTTTCTTCACTACGTGCTGGATGTGGTCTATTCGGTTGAGCATTATCCAATAATGAAAATTGGGTCTCAAACTTATTGATGGTAGAGCGAATTGTGCGTTCGGTAGGCCGTAGAACGCCCATTTTCGTAATAAAGTTGAACAATTTGTAGACGCTGTGCCGGGCTAAGTCTTTCCATTATGAATTGTCAAACACTACTGCACAGGAATGCCACTTCAGTTGACACGACACATGCGCAATCTGCAATTAAATCCCCATCACAAAAAGTACCTCTAAATGAATCACCCTTTATAACTAGGTTCGTTATTTATAACATAATTTTATTTGAAATATTTTTAACACTGGTCACAAAGCAGAAGACATGTTGCTAGCCATTATGAACACCATCAAAACACTGAATATCGACATTTACAATTGCGGAGGTCAGTCTTATGACAATGCTAGCAATATGTCTGGGCAGTATAATAGCCTACAGGCTAAGAACAAAGAAAAATGCCAGTATGCAACGTACGTACCTTGCGCCGCACATTCGTTAAACTTGGTCGGATCATCAGGAGCTGAATATTACCCAGAAGCTACAAAGTTTTTCGGGTTGCTGCAAAATCAATATGTATTTTTTACAGCATCAACAGAACGTACGAAATTACTGCAATTATTTTTGACTAAGCCTGAAAATGTAACTGTGAAAAATTTGTCATATACGCGATAGTGGGCCAGGGACAATGCCTGTGCCAGCCTTAATAAATATTGGAACCAAATAATAGCGGCTCTTGAAGCTATAAAAAGTGACTCGGCCCACCAAAAAGCTTTGGTTAAAAATGAAGCTAGCTAGAAACAGCTATATTATCGGAATTTTGGGGATCTATATTAAAACAATTTAATATAGTTTCCAAAATTCTATAAGGTGTCAACACAGACGTAGAGGTAGCTTCCAGGCTGTACGACTCACTCATTATTTTCGTAGAAAATAAACGGAAATCTTTTGATGCTTTTGAACAGGCTGGTAAAAAAAAATCCTCGGAAGAATACAGAAGCGATCATAAGATAATTATTAAGAGGAAGAAACGAGACGATGAGTGTCGCGAGGGAGAAGTGTTGTTACAAGGACGTAACTATTTCAGGCTTAATACCTTCTTCCCAGTATTGTTGGACGAATTGAGGAGGCGCAAATCTTCGTATGACGCAGTAATCGCACATTCTTGTGCAAATTGGATACAATGTCTGAAGCGGAAGTTAGAGTTAACGCCATAAAACTGCGAAAATTATACCCGATTGATCTTGCGGATGATTTACAAGAAGAATGTGTTTTTTTTAAAACAATTCTTGCCATCACATGAAAACAAAATGAGTTTAAGGCAACTTAACCTATTTATTAAGCCAAAGGATGTGCACTGCAGCGACAAATTGCAGTGCAAAAAGTTCGTTTTCGTACTCAAAACAATAAAAAATTATCTACGTTCCCGGATAAGCGAAGAACGTTCGAACAGTTTAGCCATCCTTAATATAGAAGCTGACAACACAATCCGTTAATTATGACAGTGTTATTGACGAATTTGTAAACCAATTTGTGCATCGCAAAAAATGTAAATATCTAATAAATGGTGTTTATTCTTTTGTATGGACTTTTTGCATTATTAAAAGATTTTTGCTTTTTTTTTGTTAATTTATAGGGCGGCAAACCTTAAAGGCCCAGGGCGCCAAATCTTAAAATACGCCACTGACTATTACTAACAAAAAACCGTAAGATAAAAATTATAGTTATTATGTAATTTGCTAATAATTATCAGTTGGATCCAAAGTTTAGCTAATAATTTTTTATCAAATTTTTACATAATAGATTATACTTTTAATATACTATATATTTACAATTTTTTATTAAATTAAGAAAGTAATGTTTTTAACTGGATAAATTATATTTATCGATTTAAATTATATTAACACGACGGTCCAGGATATACGTGTAATACATTATTAATAAAATCATAACAATATTTTTTTATTAAAAATGGAAATGGAACCACCACACAGGAAATGTAACGTTTGTTACGGGTGGAATTTTGCAGTCGTTTTGTCAAGGTCTCACTTGGCTTTTTGGATGTTGACTCGTCGGAGTTCAGTGGAAACATCTTCAGCAATAACCGAAGCCCCTTCTCCTGAAATCGCTTTAAAACTTCTAAATTTATTAAGCCAACCAGAAGAAGCACTGAATGTAGAATATCCTTTGCATCGTATTAGCGGATTTGAAAAAAACATTAAGTTTTTTGTATTTTTGTCACGAAAAGCCTACTGATACTCTCACCCCTTTTATCCATTCTTTGAATTGATATGAAAGGAAAATTAACGCATACCTGTCAAAGGAATCCCCTTATGGCGAGCTGCTATAAACCAGTTTTAACACAACTTGTCAATTTTGGTACCATCACCAAACAAAAAGCTTCTTTTTTTATTCAAATTGTTGTTCGACATCCACTTGTTTAGAATGATTTCTTTATGTTTAATTATATCAGCAGCTTGTGTTTTTCCGATATTAAAACGCTTGGATAAGTCTCTTACACTTAACTTTTCCTTATTGTGAACTTCAACAATCTCAATTTGTTGTTTAAGCGTGAGAATTTTTTCTATTTGGAGCCATTTCTACAATGAATGTGTCGCCCACCGTGTCTCTTTTTCGCATAGGGGTCAGACTAATATTCAATCCCCGCGTGTACCGAAAAATTGAAATCGGTAAATCCCCGGTTTACTCGGGGAAGTCCCTCAGTGGATTCAGGTAGCGATGTTGACGCGCGGGTGCGATTGGGAAACGCAATAGTGATACTCGCCACAGAAAAATGAGACGAGGAGTTTTTTTTTATGTTTTTTGTCCGGTTAAGACAACATTCTTTTGTGTCGGTGTCCGTTCAAGAGAATGTCCGTCCAAGAGGGAATTAACACAATGCCAATTATATGAGAGTTGGTCGGGACCATGAGAAACTGTCCGTTCAAGGGAGGTGCCCGTGTAAGAGGGGTGTCCGCGAAGGAGAATTTTACTATATATATATATATATATATATATATATATATATATATATATATATATATATATATCAATATATATATATCAATATATATATATCAATATATATAAATATATATATAAATATATATAAATATATATAAATATGTATAAATATATAAATATATATAAATAAATATATATAAATATATATCAATATATATCAATATATATAAATATATGTAAATATATATAAATATATAAACTCCTGGACAAAATTAACGCAACAATCTGAAAATTAATTTATCTTTTTCTTATGTCAGTTTTAAAGTTTATCGAGTATTTGAATAGTAGGCTATGCATATTTTGTTTCGTTGTTCATGACAGAAATCAAAATAATTCGTTTAGATTTACAGTTTTAAAGAATTTTTTAGAAGATAAACAATTTTCTGTAATAATGCGATAGATTTTCTTTAAAAGTAAGCTTATAAATTGTTCCCTTTTTCAAAGTAATACGTTTTTTGTGGTAGACTGTTTTATTTTTGATCCCGAAGAATTAGAAAAATGAATCGAACAAGGAATTTAACTGAACACGAGGTAGTGCCTCAGTTTTATTGGACGAGGGATATTGTCAGAGTTATGTTGCCAATTTGTTAGGCAAACATCGTTCCACAATAAGTCGTATGGTAAGACGTTCGAATGAAGTAGGAACTTATTCTAGAAGGCTAGGGCAAGGGCGGAAAACGATGCACTGGCGACCTAGATGAACGTTTTATAAAGACAATATTCTTTAAGAAACAGGACTGTCACTAGTTCTATAATAAGAAACGAACTCGAAGCTGTTCGCAATGTCATAATTTCTTCTAAAACAGTTAGAAGACGGTTTAAACAGTAGGAGACCAGCCACTGCGCCCTTGTTTACTAGAGAGAACAGAGTTGCTAGGTTACGTTTTGCTCGAAATCACGAAAACTGGTTTGTGGATGATTGGAAACAAGTTTTCTTCACAGATGAAACTAGGGTTAGTCTAAAACATCCAGATGGTCATGAGCGAGTATGGCGAAGACCAGGAGAGAGGTTTGCTCCTTGCAATATCTCTGCAAGGATTCCATTCGGCGGTGGCTCTGTTATGTTCTGGAGTGGCATCTGCTTTGATGCTCGCACAGAGTTAGTTCCTGTCCGTACGAGATCCATGAATGCTGACTACTATCTTGAGAATATTGTAATAGAACATGTGATGCCATTCGGTCATTTTGTGGGGCCCAATTTCCTGTTTATGCAAGACAACGCTCGACCTCACGTGGCTAGGGAGGTACTCGATTATCCTAATCAAGTTGATATACCGATTATGCAATGGCCACCAAAAAGCCCGGATCTGAATCCGATAGAACATGTATGGGATCATCTTAAGAAAAATGTGAAACGTCATATACCTGCACCTAGAAACCTGAGGGAACTTGAAAATGCAGTTATGGGAGTAAATTCCTCAAGATTTTATCCAAAATTTAATTAGAAGCATGCCTAGGCGCATAAACGCTGTCATCCGAAGTAGAGGAGGCAACACACGCTACTAGTGTCCCAGTTACACCATTAATTTTGCTACTAGTGTCCCAGTTTATTTTTTTTTTCATTATTATATAATTTCAACGATTTTGTTATTAGGTCTTAAGAATAATTTTAATTCGAATCTTATAGAGAAATTTGGTAGCTAATTCACTTTTAAAGTATCCGAATAAGTTTTAGTGTAACCAATGTTCATAAAAAAATTATTAAAATTAATTCATTATAGAGATTTGTATCATTTCATATACTGTTGCGTTAATTTTGTCCAGGAGTGTGTATATATATATATATATATATATATATATATATATATATATATATATATATATATATATATATAAATATATATAAATATATATAAATATATATAAATATATATAAATATATATAAATATATATAAATATATATAAATATATATAAATATATATAAATATATATAAATATATATAAATATATATAAATATATATAAATAAAGAAAGAAAGCAAAAGTTGCCGTATCTAACAAAATTCTTAAATATAAAATTTGTTGGGGAACTCGGCAAAGGACGTGATAAATGTTCACACAATATTCATTAAGCCAATATTTCGGTCCTTGGTTGGGACCTTCTTCACCCGAAATAATCAAAATTTTGTGCATGGCGCCGGCTACAGGTGGTTATTTCGGGTGAATTAATTAATAATTAAAAATTAAAAATGTTTTTTTTTTTCAGCATCCAGGGTTTTCAAACACATCCCTGTTTTAAATTTGATCTTTTTAACTTTGTGTATTAGTTTATAGTGTTTACTTTAATGGATTGTTAGTCGTTTTCTATGTTACAAGCTAAGTGTGGCCATTCATGTTAACTTAACTCCTCACTATTCATTATTTGCCCTGAAGAAGGTCCCAACCAAGGACCGAAATATTGGCTTAATGAACATTGTGTGAACAGTTATCACGCCCTTTGCCGAGTTCCCCAACAAATTTTATATTTATATAACATATATATATATATATATATATATATATATATATATATATATATATATATATATATATATATATATATATATATATAACTATATATAACTATATATAACTATATATAAATATATATATATATATATATATATATATATATATATATATATATATATATATATATATATATATATATGTCACAATAGAGGTTTTCAGGGATGGTGGAATGTAATACATTAAAATTTCGGATTTCAATCCGTTCGTCTACCAATGAATGAAAAGACGACGACCGCACTTCGGTTTTTTCAGCTTCGAGCGGCAGTAGCAGCAACATCACAGTATCAAGTAGCAGCAACAGCAAGAGCACTTGAAAATGCCAAATGAGATTTTCGCGAAATGTGGTGCAAATTCATTGTTAGACGAACGGATTGAAACCCGGAATTTTAATATATTATGTATATAAGACGAAAAAAGACGATTTCTGTTTGGCATTTTACTATCTACTGAATTACAATATAAATCACAGGTGCGAAAAAAAAATACAGTTAATTATATTGCCAATAGAAAACATAAAACATATATTGTAGGAATATCAATAAACGTCACCTTTTCGAGTCAAGGTTTTAATCACGATTAAATGTCACGTGCAAATATCAATTTAGTATTTTGCTGTCATTTGGCCGTGATGAACGTATTGGTATAAAAAAATTGACCTCTAATAGTCTTTGTCACTGCGAACTATTTTTTCTTTGATCTTACCTTAGTTTTAAATTTTAACTAGTTATTGAATGTTTTTCTTTTGATAATTGAAGATATTTCTCCGTAAAAACTTGGAGCAACATACCTTTAAAAAAACGTCTAAAAATCGATAAATCTAATACATTTTTTTTAGTGTTCTGTACCAAACACTTATGGGATCACTTTGGTGTCCGTCTGTAACACCTGATTTTGTCCGAAACTATTTAACATAGAAAGTTGAAATTTGGCACAACTGTAGGAATTGATGGCGCAATCAGAACCGTGTAGTTTTGACTTAAGCGGTTAGTTTTGGGGGGTGAAATCGGAAGTGAAAATACATTTTTTTACGAGATCATCGAGTGGGGTGTCAAATGAAAGCCTGTGAAAACATGATTGGACAAATATATATGATGTAATACTTGCGTACACTTTTCTTTGTATTATTTTAATTAAATAGACAAAAGTCTTATCCTCCCCCCTATCTCGAAAAGTACTGATCAAAAAATGTTGAAAAAATTCTGGAATATTTTTCCTAAAGTGTAGATTGCGCGAAAATTATTACGAGTGCATTACAATTGATTATTTATCTGGTTTAAAAAACTATGTGGCTTGACAATATGGTGGAGGCTTTGTTTACATACTTTGCAGTACACACGACAGATAGGTACCGAGAAAATAATTTTATTTTTTTTGTTTATAATTAAACAAATATTTAGGTAGTTAATATTTGTTTTACACTTTTATCACTAGATTCTAGATTGAGCCAGATTGATTTATTGGCTATTAGGTAGATAAGATGCTATAACTTTGATACATTATTGACTAAGAAAAAACGTGAAAATATATATTGGACCTTAAGATATATATACATATTAGGGATTTAATTAGCCTAGGTAAGGATTTTATTTATTTTAAAAGCAATCATTGTACGGAACACTAATTGCGCAAGTCGGACTTGCATTTCGTCGGTTTCTTTAATGTAAGTAACCCTCTCTAGGCTCATAAATAGAGACCGGATTATATGCAACATAAAAATCTTGAAATATGCACGCAAATATACATGAAAAATGCTTAAAATATGCATGAAAAGGGTCAAAATATGCAATATTAAATAATAATAAAAGTAGTAATTTTTAGTTTTTTATTTCAAAATCAGCATAAAATTAACAAGTTATCGATGATGTTTAAATTTAATTAACAATTATTTAACATTTATTTAAAATTATTTAACATTTGTATTCTTGTACACGTAAACAATAAGGTATTGTTCCAAATGTTGGGTAGTAAGATTGTGTCTTCGATCACTTAAAATATTTTTATAAGCGGAAAAAGACCGTTCCACATCCACTAAGGTGACTGGGCAGTATTTGAATTTGGGTGCTATGTTAGCACTTATTGTTTCTGGCAAAAGTTCAGCCGCCCCATTAATAAAACTATCAATTTGACACAAAGCCTGGGTTATTGCACAAAATGTTTGATCCTTGCCTTGATCATATAGGGAGCAACATCTGAGAGAGATATAAACACTCTTTCATCTGCAGAAGATTTAGGAAATATTTTTTTAATACCCTCATTCACAAATCTGGCGATAGTAGAATGATTTGTCTTGTCGAATTCTTTGCAGACCATCAAATAGGAAGAAGAAGGCTCTAATCTTAATGCACCCATAATTAAATTTGTCAATTTGAAACTTTTTTGTGCACGAAACATTTTTCTCGCAAACTCGACAATATAAAACATTTCCGTCGTATGCAAATGTTCTAGGAAAATCAGCTACCCACGAAGAGACACTTTTTTGCAGTTGGCATGGTACACGTTAAACTTTAACACAATACGTTAAAAATTGCAAAAAGGCTACACTGATGCAAGCGCGTCAACAATAATGTTAAAACTGATATCTTGTTTTAAAATAAAAATTCGTCGAGAAAATTGTTTAATTGATCCACACTCAAACAAATATTCTTAGAAACTAACTACTTATCACTTAATATCCCGACCAAGGGTATTCCCTTGGCACTATAACCTAATCGATGTTTAGACTATTGCAGGTAATTTCCCGGCGATAAGATCGGTTCCAGACGGCGACATTAACAATACCCTGAGCAATTCAATTGCCTAGTAATTCCGAGAAATATTGTAAATATAGGGAAAATATGCATCATTATTAGATTTTTGAGTAAAATATGCAATAATCGGTGAGAATGGTCTAAATATGCAAATGCATATGAAAATATGCAAATGCATATAATCCGGTTTCTACTCATAAATTATAAATTAAGATTAATTTGGAGGTTTGTCAGACTTAGATCGAAAAATTCGACAGAAGTCAACATAATCAACATTGTGACTATGGAAATGTAACAAACTTAAATTATAATACAAAGCCGACCAACGATATGGCCATACCTGTCTTATTTAAAACAATTTGTTATTTAATAGGTACCATCTTATCTATAATTATTATAAGATTATAAGTATTACCATCACAATGTTTCTAGTACAAACTGCTTATAAGGTATAAATTGTTATTTTTATGGGCTATTTATTTATAATATTAGCACACTAGGCCATCTTTAAATATATTTTAATGTGTTATAATGGGTAACTTATAAATTGTGCTAAACAGCAATTTTATCGCTAGGAACTGGACTGGAGTTCGTTAGATTTCTCTCAAATCCGGCCCTGGAAAGGAAGCCAATATGTACAATGTTTATTTTCTGGGGCTTCTTACCTTTATTTGTTTGTCAAATTCCACTCTCCATGCATCCGGTCCTCTGTGAGTAATTTTTGTAAATGCATTAGCGCAAAGACTGTGAAGATTGGTTTCAGATCCAAAAATTGCCCAGATTCCGCACATTTTAACAAGAAATCTAAAAATTAAATAAAATTATTTCTTAAATAAGAATTTTATAAAATAATTTGAAAATTAATTAAATTTAAACAATTTTATCTAATTTAGAAGCTGTTTTTCGTGAGTACATATTAAGTAAAAAAATCTTAATTATGAAAGGTGTCCCAGAAACAAATTCAATTTGTTTGGAGCGAACGCGACAGGTGGAAGGGACCAGATGAGGGTACAGACAGTAATCCTAGTCCTTAGAAATTAAGTTGTTAAGGAATATCCTTTTATGTATGAGAGCTTTACGGAAATTACAATAATGCCTAGTCTATCGGGCGGATAAAATGTTACGTTAATGTTATCTGAAGAGCCAGAGTAAGTATTTAAAATATCTTTGGTCTATTGTGCGAACGCAACAGGCGCGGAGGAAAAAAAACAATAATTTTGCAACTATCGCGCAACTAAAAAATGGATGCACAGGTTTCAAGAAACTGGTTTGACTTTAAATAAAGCGATGCAAGAATCAAGTGTGTTAGAGTTTCAGATGGCGAGAATCCCGATATCTGACATAAACTATTGAGTGTCGTAAATATGCCCAGGAATTCGTTACAACACATTCTTCCTGAAGATTTATGTCTGCATCCCTACAAGCAGTGACGTAGCCAGTTTTAAGGGGCATGGGCATAGAAGCGGCGTTTCTGTAAGGAAAAAAAATAACGCTAAAGGCGAAACTGCTTACAGAGGGGGGGGGGGGGCGGTAATCGATAAACAGGTGGACGTGAAATCACTTAATGTAAAAAAATTCTCTTATAGTGGAATTCGAAAAGCTTAAGCTCCTCTCGACACAGTAAACTAAAATTCGATATTTGTCACAAAAAACAGTTGAACTTTATCCTTAACTTAAAATAAATTTTAAAAAATTGATAATCGGAAAGAGAAAATCCCTTCCTAGAGTAGAGCTCTAAAAATGCGTGCGATTTAAAAATCAATGACCGGGGTGAATATTTTTCAAAAAAATCGTCTAAAAACGCCCTACTTCTAAGGGGCCTTATTTTCTATATCCGTAGCCTCTCTGCCCTTCCCTTTTGGCTACGCCATTTGTTAAAGTGAATTGTTTTTCTTCCATAGTTTTTTAATGACGAATAAGTTTTTCACTGTTTTTTTTTTCTGAAATAGCATAGTTTTTTTTTAGTGTTCCGTACGGAACACTTATAAGATCACTTTGGTGTCCGTCTGTCTGTGACATCCGATTTTTTCTGAAACAATTTGACATAGAAAGCTGAAATTTCGCACTAATATAGGAATTGATGGCCTCATCAGAGTCGTGTAGTTTTGAAAGTTAAACTTTGACTTAAGGAGTTAGTTTTGGAGGATGAACTCGGAAGTGGAATTGGTTATCGTGTGGGGTGTCAAATGAAAGCTTGTAAAAACACGAATTCAAAAATATATATAACGCAATACGCGACACACTTCTTTTTGTATTATTTTTAAAAAATTGCGAAAAATCGCTGTCCCCTTCCCTTATCTCGAAAAGTACCGATCGAAAAATTTTGAAAACATTCTGGAACATGAATTGGATTGAGCGAAAATTATTACGAGTGTATTACCTTTAAAAGTTCATCTGGTATCTAAAAAAAACTAAAATTTCAGGGTCATCAGTTTTCAGTAAAGATCGGAAAAAAAAACTTTGTTGAAAACTCATTTGGGATGTATTTTGTGAAGTCACGTGATCATTTTATACCTCCGTAACAAAAATTTTTATTTTGAAAGCAATCAACGTACGGAACACTAATTGTGCAAGTCCAACTTGCACTTGACCATTTATTTATTTTATAAAAATAAAATACGACGTTATTCCTATCAGAAAAATCACTCAATTATGACAATATCAGCGGCCTATGGTACTGACCCAGTTTTTCTAAACAAAATTTGTCTAAAATTTTTGTTACGGAGGTATAAAATGTACAATGACTTCACAAAACACACCCCAAATAAGTTTTTAACAATTTTTTTTTCCGATTTTTACTGAGACCTGATGACCTTAATTTCTTTTTTTTATATATCAAATAAATTATTCAGGGTAATTTTCGGAGTTATTTTCGTTCAATCTACACCCTGTGGAAAATATTCCAGAATTTTTTCAAAGGGGGGATTAAAAAATGGAGATTTTTCGCAATTTTTTAAAAATAATACAAAGAAAAGTGTGTGCAAGTATTACAATATATATATATATATATATATATATATATATATATATATATATATATATATATATATATATATATATATATATATATATTTGAATTTTGTTTTTACAAGCTTTCATTTGACACCCCACTCGATGATCTGGTAAAAAATGTTTTTTTTCACTTCCGATTTCACCCCACAAAACCAACCTCTTAAGTCAAAAATTTAACTTTCAAAACTACACGGCTCTGATGAGGACATCAATTCCTATATTACTGCGAAATTTCAACTTTCTGTGTCAAAATTTCGGAGAAAATAGGGTGTGAGAGACGGATGGATAGACAGACAGACAGACAGACGGACGGACAGACACCGAAGTGATCTTAAGTGTTCCATACGGAACACTAAAAAAAACGGGCCCTATTTTTTGTAAAAAAAGAAAGATGGGTTTTCTGATGCAATCGAAAAATTAGACCACACTTGAAAAAGGAAGTATTTTTTGAAAATGTCCTGAAATGACAGACTTTTCGCCAAATTTCGCTTCCATATTGGCAATCTGCGGCCTAAAATACGTAAACCCTGAATAAACTTTAAAATTTGGCGCGGCACAGATTAATTCTGATTAAAGTATATTTAATGACTTATTTTAATCAGTGCTATGGCCTGTTAAAAAATGCCCTAACACAGAAAACGCCCTGTATATAGTTTTTTTTAATTAAAAGTTTAAATTGAAAACTTGAGTGATGGATTTTGAGATTTAATTAGTGACATTGTAGCATCTGCATCGTATATTCTTGGAGGAGTTAAGATCAATTTTGTTCAGCCTCATTTTTTTAAATATCATATAAAACATTAATAAATGTTATCGTGTATTAAACTTACCGGCACTTTTAAAACGAGGGTGGTTTTTGATTCCAAGAAAAAATCAAATACAGAAAACAGAAATACCCTCTTGATACTAAATATACGTTTAATTTGACTTACCTTTTAAAATATATTTATTTGAAATAAATAATCTTTCTTTATACAAAAAATACACGAGGCACACGAAAGCAGCTGTGATTTTAGGTGACTAAAATTTCTGATGCAATGTGAAGGTTGTTTTACTGGATCGAAATTGTGCGCTGTTGCCGTACCTGCTACGGGAAAATCAGGAAAAACTGTGACGTGTTGTTTAATGCTGTCACATTAAATAATGTTTGTGGGGGAAAACCGATATGTTCGTTCCGTTCCATCTCATTTATTTAGCTTATTTAAATATATTTTAATGCTGGGGCAGGAACCATGACTTAGGTATATTCTGTATTTTAATAAAAGTAGAGCTGAAATTTTGCATGTGTGCTTCAAATTTCTCTGGCGGTCCAATAGTATATAAGACCATCACATATGGTACTGAAACGTGGGCCATGAATAACAGTATAAAAAAAAGGTTGCAAATTGTACAAAGAGCCATGGAAAGGCGAATGTTGGAATTAAAACTAAGAGATCGCATAAGAAATGAGATAAGAACAAGATCCAAAGTATCAGACGTAATCAAGCGGGTTTGCAGGTTAAGATGGAACTGGGAGGATATGTGGATTGCATGACAGACAATCCGTGGACAAAGAGGCTTGTGGAATGATCACAAACTCGGTGGACAGATGATATGAAGCATTTGGTAGGCAATGATTGGATGATACAAGCTTAAGACAGATAACATCCGACGATGAATGAACGGCTATTGATGATGATGATGAAGCCATCAGCAAATCTTCCAGCACCATGACGGCAAGCCTTTCAAGGCACCAGACTCTAATGGACCTACAACATCAAATACCTAGGCCTTCACTACGAAAAGTGGCTAATATGGAAGGACTAGGTCATGACCCCCCAATTGTCAACACGCAACAAGTTGACAATTTACAAAGCGATCATCAGAGCCACCCATAGAACCACCCTCTAGCCCGTTCAGAAGAAGGCCCTCCGAATCATCGTTAAAGCTCTATGGTTCGTCCGTACCACCTAGAGTTATCGAGATCTTCAATTGCCCACAATTCGGAAATTTATGAGCAAAGCTTAGTGCGAAGTCCAGGATAAAACCACTCACCGCCCCAACACAGTCAGAAACGTCTATGGATCCCCATCCAACGCCAGACATCACTACCTAAGACCCTCCGACTTCCTACTATAGGATTAGCTTTGGGTAGAGGGAACCATTGTCATTTTAGTAAAAGAATCAGTCGATTCCAAACTATCGTCAACATTAGTAAAATCCAAAATGAGTCACTTGTTTGCGCGTCGGTTCGAGGTAGTCTTTCTTTGTTCCCATCCAAATGGGCCTAAAATGACACATTCAGCGGCCGCTAAATATATTAAAAAGTCGGTATCGTTTGTGAGGAAGTGGGTAAATCGTTTTAAAGAGACGAAAAATGTCGTCGACTTGCCAATATTTGGCTCGGTAGGTCACACCGAAAGTCGAAAAATGAATCTTGTCTTCGTTTTCAACAAAATTGACGCTGCGTTAAGGCAAAATTAAGAAAATCGGGTTTGAATGTGTCTCATGAGACCATTCGACAACATTTTCGGGCTCATAATGTCATATTTCGATGCTCGTCGAAGAAATCTTTGCGAAAATCATGTCGCGAAGCGGCTTGCTTGGGTTCACGCTAAAATACTAGAGTGGCCTCACAATATCCGGACGCCAACTCTATCGAAAACGCTTGGTCCCTTGTCAAGAGAAAGCTTAGAAGAAAGACTCTGAGGACTTTAACTCAATTGTCTCGCGAAATTCGAAAAATTTGGAGATCATTGCCGCGCGAATATGCAGAAAATCCCGTTGACAGATACCAGGCGATTATTGATGCAGGAGGTGATTGAACAACTTACTAAGATAATTGCGCCATTGTTAGCACACCAAAGAATACACTGACGGTAAAAAATTTTTTCGAAATACTTTTTTTTAAGAATTCGAACGATCACCAAGGTATAAGATCGAAATATTTGGGAGTTGGAAAACACAAGAAGTTTACAGATTAGGGCCTGTAAGGACATTTATGGGGGCTCTGATCTGTGAACTCTTTGCGTTTTCTAACACTCAACTATCATCTTATAACTCTATTGATTTGACTGATAATCTTCTTTTTGCATTAGCGGACATAATTCGTCATACACAGCATCCGAATGTTGTTTGACCTCAGCCTTTTTTCGTCAAAACTGAATTGACTGCATGATAGTCGAGATTAAACATTTTAAAATTATGGGCAACCCAATCTCTATTTACGATGAAAGCTGAAGTGGAAAAAATTATAGAATAGAGAGTTGAAGAAGTTAGACCTGCTCGAGTTTTACTACGTACCTATTGCAGCAATATAGCAAATTATTAAGAATCTTACGCAACCGAATGTACAGTAATTTAGAGTAGAATTCATGTTTGTACGTTGTGCATTACTTTAAAAAAGTTAGTGTCGTGAAAAAATGCAGTTTTCTCGTGAATAATTTTCTACTGAACAATTTAAACAATGATTTTAAATGAACAATAATGCATTAATTGACTTCATTTGGCTGTTGGATAAAAGCACCATTAGATGTCATTATTTACAACTGGTTTGCGGAATTCAAGAGTGAGAGTAAAAAATTTCAGTGAGGCATTTCGTAAAGGACATATATCAACCTTTGTTGTTGTATCAGTCATCGATGCCGTAAAAGAAATGACACAGATGGATCTGCATGTGTCGTATCGTGAGATTCAGGCATTGACATGAAACAAATACATGAGATATTGCCAGAACATTTGGCTGTGAAAAGACCGTTGTAGTCTGCACAATTTTACCGAAGCTAGAAAATAGACTCGTGTCAGATGAAGCAAAGAAATGCTTAAGACAATCAACTGAGGCACATCAAATGCTGTTTATAAAATCATGATGAAACTTGAATTTATCCCCACCAGCTTGAAACTAGACGTAAATCACCTGTTTGGATGTTCCAAGTTGTTCATTCTCGTCGTGCTTTAAAGAAATGATCATTGCATTGTTCTCAATTACTAATCATGGGGCTATTGTCTCTTTAGCAGATTAAAGGACTGTTAATGATGATTGATATACAACAATTTGCACCTCTTGCTGCGTAACTTAGGCTTAAGTTAGTATAAACCACTACAATTCGACAAAGTTCAATTTCCAGAGGAACTTGACTGTTCTATCATTCGTCAATCCGGAAGAGAGAATAGTTACAAATTGCTGAAAAATAGATTTTGTCCAATTTTAGTGGTTTATATATATATATTTTTTTTGGAAAATTGCTTAAAAAAAAAACTGATGATATCTTGGCCACATTGCTACTTACAATAACACAAACGTCAAACATATATACACGTAGAATTATTTTATTTTTTATAATGTCTTATCCAATAAAATATTTGTAGTTAGGTTAATACGGCGTTAGTAGAACCTTTTTTTGTGTTTGTGTGCTACGGAACACTAATCTTGCTAGGTGTGAATAGCACTTCACATTTATTAAATCATACAGCTAATCAATCATTACTACATTCAGCCGAGAAATTAGAATAAACAAGGACATATGTTTAACAAAGAACATATGTTACCATTATATATTATATTACCACATTTACCAAACCGTTTTTCGAAAAAAATTAAATGATAACGCTGACAAATACGCCTTTTTCAGAATAATGTTTATCATAATTTTTTAATTTCTATTTTGATAAATCATTTTTTTGAATTAGCATGCGACTGTGGCAGAATTTACACCTAGAAAACGAGTAATTCCGGATTTTCCTTTTGTTTTGAAACCTAGAATCAAAACAACATTTGATAAAATGTTTACTGTGATAACAGTAAACATAAGACACAGCAGCAACGCTGAAGAAAATTTTTAAGTCCTGTTTTTTATCACGCATGCTTGCCCTATCATACCAACAACATGACTACCAGCGCGGTCGTGGGTTATGTTTATAACTGGATTTCAAGAAGAATCATTTTATAACTTGCTCCGAAATTCATTATTAATATTTTTCCAATAAGTAAATAACATTCCAAATGAGTTTTTAACAAAGTATTTTTCCGATTTTTACTGAAAACTGATGAGCTTGAAATTTTTATTTTTTTAAATATCAGATAAATTATTAAAGATAATGCACTCGTGATAATTTTCGTTCAATTTACACCCTGTGGAGAATATTCCGGAATTTTTTCAAAATTTTTTGATCAGTACTCTTCGAGATAAGGGGAGCCGCGATTTTTCGCAATTTTTTAAAAATAATATAAAGAAGAGTGTGCGCAAGTATTACATTATATATATTTTTGAACTCGTGTTTTTATAAACTTTCATTTGACACCCCACTTGATGAACTGATTAAAATATTTTTTTTCTCTTCCGATTTCACCCCTAAGTCAAAATCTAACTTTCAAAACTACACGGTTCTGATGAAGCCATCAATGCCGTTTTTCGAAAAAATTAAATGATAACACTGGGGAATAAGCTCCAAATATCAACTTTTTGTGACAAAGAGTTTCGGAGAAAATCGGATGTGACAGACAGACGGACAGACAGACAGACACCGAAGTGATCTTATAAGTGTTCCGTACGGAACACTAAAAAAATGTCCAGAGGAAGTTTTTGTTGTGTGGTTAGTGCTTGTAAAAATATATCTGGTATCTCCAAAGGAGTTTTTTTTTCAGATTTCCCAAAGATTTTAAAAGGTAATTTATTCATAATTCTTTGTTTCTATTATGCAATATATTATATAAAGATTATGATAATTGTGTTTTCATATTAGAGATACATTTTATTTATAAAACAGTTATGTTTAATACGATTTCATATTAAAATGCTAATTATAATGATTTTCACTTTCTTTAGATTACTGGGATTCGCTGATATACCATGATTGTTGACATTATACGCGCGAAGCTGAATGAGTGCAGAGATATATTGTCAAAATGAACATTGCCGGTCAAGTAAACAGTAGAGGTGACTATAAAGAATAGGCCCTATGTCTTTATTTAAACTACTTTTACATTTTATAATTTCCACACTTTCGTATGCGTTCAACAATCTCCTATCAGATAAATTTTTAATTAATCATAGATTATCTAATGTTACAGTATGATCAGCTTCAAGGGCATGTTCGGCAATGCTAGACTTTTCTGTTCTACTGAATTTTTAATGTGCTCAATGTTCTTTAAATCGTGTTTTAATTGACCTTTTTGTTTGCCCAACATACTTTTTTGTCGCAATCATTAAAACTAATTTCATAAATTCCACTTTTCTCACAATTACGAATCTTATCTTTGGGATTTCCTAAGATATTCTTCAGATTGTCTGATGACTTATAGACTAAGGTGAGGCCTACCTTATTAAATACCTTATGAGTTCCCTGCTATATTTCGGATTATATGGTATCGTCACACCCATTAACTCTAGTTATATCACTAATATGATTCCTTTCATTATTGAAGTTTACTCTATTCAGAGGAAAAGTGACCAAACGATGAACTAAAAAATGTAATGCGGCTAATTTGTGTTGCTGGCAATGAAATGAATCATTAGGAATATATATATTTGTTACTGTGTCTTTTCTATAGATATCAAAATCTAACCTATTATTATTTTTAATAATTAAATTATCTGGAAAAGGCAGTTGTCCTTTGTTCTCAATTTCGAAAGTGAATTTAAGGGAATCATATCGGTTCTTTAATTTGGAAATAAAACTACCTATATTTGCTTTCTTTGTATCAAAAATCGCGAAAACATCATCCACGTACTTATACCATACCAATTCAACTCAAATTCTTGACTGGTTTCGGTTTCAAACTTACTTATGAATAAATTGGCTATGAAAGGTGATAAGCAATTACCCATAGCTGTTCCTTCTTTCTGAACATAAAATTGACTATTACATTGAAAATAAATTTGTTCCATACAAAGTTTAGATAATGTTAAGTATTCACGAATAATTTCGTCCTCAAAGTCATTCATCCTAAGTAATTCTTCGGAATATTGGAAAGTTTGTGGTATTGGCACACTTGGAAACAAATAACTGACATCGAAAGAAATTAAAATTTCACTTTCATTAAGAACTAGATCTTTTATTTTATTAATGAATTCTTTACTTTGAAGGTATTTAATGGTAAATTCTTTTGTTAACCATTTGTATATCAAATATGTGGGTGATTCGGCTGATGATACAATAAGTCTCACTGCTTTTCCAGATTTGTGAATTTTGGGTAAGCAATACAACTGAGGTATGGTCGGATTACTCGCATTTAATTTAAATTTTAGCGAATCGGAGATAAGGTGCTTACATTTCTTTAAAGAATTTTTAACCTCTGTTATCATTTTCGATAATGGATTTCTTATTACCTTTTCATAAGGGCCAGATTCGATAAGATTATCTGCACGTTAAAAGTATTCTTTCTTATCCAATATAACAACCTTATTTCCTTTATCCACTTTTAAATAGGACACATCTTTCTTTCTTAATCCTTTAACCACTTTTATGTTTTTTTGTGACTACAGGATAGAATTTTTCTTGAAAAAAGGAATTTGAATATTTCAAAAACTCGCGGACATCATACCATCAATAAGGTGACAGGTCATGTGATCCTTACAAACTCGAACCTCTTGAGATCCGAGGTGGCGAGTCGGACTGTCGATACTGTTTACTGTAATTTTACGGTGTAATAGGATAACTGACAAAAATTGACAACAATGGCACGATTATTCGGCTGTAATCAAATATTTATAACTTTCATCAGGACGATTATTGACAAAATGGTGATTGTAACGCATATTTCGAAGTTTAAAATTACAGGCTCAGGCAAACATGTGTCTTTACGTTGTTTTAGTGTTGCCTGCCAAAATAGGAAACACTCGATATCAGTGGCAGCGGTGGCCCATCTGATAACCTAGGTTAAATCCAGCCCGAGGGTGAAAACATTTTGACTCGTTGATTTACGGATAATTGTGCGAAGTCTGGATAGGATGCCGCGCATATTATATTTTGTTACATATAATACAAATTTAACTTGAATGGCATCTCTAAGAAACCGCAGGTGGTAGCGAGCGGGCCTCTTTTTGCGGAGATGTCTTGTTCTACCTGTTTGTCTTTCCGTAAGGATAGCCATATTTTCTGAGTCATAGATAAAATAATTATTTATATGAGATTATGTAGCACCGTGTAAATTTTACACAACTGAAAGTGGGAGATAAAGTCAAACGTAAGGTGGGAGTTAAACTTTTTGCAACTAAAGCGCCCGTATATAGTATGTAGAATTCCTATAAGATGTGCTAATAAAGAGAAAGCGATGAAAGACGCTCAAAAGTATATTGACATACTGAAAAAATCAATGATTACACGAGAATAACACCGTAAATCGTAACATCTTTGTTCATGCTCGGAACAGATGCAAGGGAATTATGGACGAAACCAAGGAGGCACACAATCAACGAATTAGAAACAAACTTCTCGCTTGTCCCAAGAATTCCAGGTCCTTTTGGGCAGTCGTTAAGGCAGTTAGTCAAAATTTTACCAAATCCACCATACCACCACTCACACGGCCAGATAATTCGTTTGCAACCACACCTGTTGAGAGAGCGAACTTGTTGGCTGAACTCTTTGCTTCAAATTCTACTGTCGATTTCCAAGGAAAAACACCACCTACTATTCCCATATTGCAGTCAAGGATGCCCGATGTTGTCTTCAGACAGCGCATCATAAAGCGTATTTTAATGAAGCTAGACACCAAGAAGGCTTCTGGCGCTGACGGAATACCTGCCATAGTTCTCAAAAACTGTGCAAGGGAACTAACACCAGTTTTCTGTAGACTTTTTAACCTATCCTACAGAAAGGAAATATTTCCGTCCTGCTGGAAATGTGCCACGGTTCAGCCGATACCTAAAAAAGGTAAGAAGACCTTGCCAAATAACTACCGACCAGTTGCACTGCTTTCAATAATATCGAAAGTCATGGAAAAAGTTATCAATGAGCATCTTCTAAAATATCTTGAACGATTCAATATTATTAGCGATCACCAATATGGTTTTCGTAAACATAGATCAACAGGAGATCTTCTGACTTATGTAACACATGTTTGGAACAACGCAATTGAACACTTTGGAGAATCTCGAGCGGTTGCTCTTGACATATCCAAGGCATTCGACCGTGTTTGGCCCGATGGACTGTTGGCTAAGTTACGCTTTTATGGTATGTCTGAAAGGTTCTGTTTGTGGCTCTCATGTTTCCTCATAGAGCGTTCTTTACGAGTGGCTGTCGATGGATTTCTTTCTAACACCCTCACTAACAACGCCGGTGTGTCCCAGGGCTCCATACTGTCTCCTACTCTCTTTCTCATTTACATTAACGATCTGCTGGAAAAGATCAGACAGTACGCTTGTCTCTTCATTCACCTTGAATGCTCGGACATCGGCTGCTCAGGCGAATATCCGCAGACAGCAGGAGGTCGTTCAACTTAACAAAGACCTGGAAGAAATTCTATCTTGGGGTGACAGTAACCAAGTGGAATTTAACGCTACAAAAACCCAAGCGGCAGTTTTTTCTAAAAAAGTTAACGTTGTTGAACCCGACATAGTTATGTCGGGGCAGTCCATTCCCCTAGCATCGTCGCTCAATTTGTTGGGCGTTAGTTTGGGAGCAAATATGTCTTGGCATGAACATGTTGCAGGCATAGCAAGGAGAGCTTCTCAAAAGTTGGGAATATTATTTAGAACCAGAAAGCTTTACACCCCACAGCAACTGTTAATTCTTTACAAAGCCCAAATTCGATCAACTATGGAATACTGCTCTCACGTTTGGGGCTCCGCTCCCAAACATACACTGCATTTGTTGGATTCTGTTCAGAGAAGAGCGGTCCGTCTGATTGGGGACCCGGAATTGACCGGCGGCCTTGATTCGCTGGAACATCGAAGAACGGTTGGCGACTTAAGTCTGTTCTACAAGTATTTTCATGGAAAGTGTTCGAAGGATGTAGCCCGCTTAATTCCTCCCAAAGCGGTGCATGTTAGAAATACACGTCGCGCTGGTGCTTCGCATCCGTATGAGGTTCAGCTTGTTACTCCGCGTACAACGCTTTTCAAGCAATCTTTTATATGGAGAACGTCATCCCTTTGGAATAATTTGCCCAGCGCTGTGTTTCCCACCGAGTACAATTTACGGCGGTTCAAGAACAACGTGAATCGCTTTTTCCGCACTCGTGCCGCTCCTGGAGAGCTTTAGGGACTTCCCTGCAGCACGTGAGCTAGACCCATAAAAAAAAAACAAAAATCAGGAAAGCAAAAATAAACAGAGGTGTTAGACAGGGTGATATTATATCACCCAAAATATTTATCTTGGTGGTAGAAGATATCTTCAAGAGCTTTCACCAGAAAAACAGGGGACTTAACATGTCCGGAGAAAGACTCAAGACCCTGAGATTTGTTGATGATATCGCACTTTTTGCCGAAAACGAAATTGAATTGAAAGAAATGCTCCAAGACTTACAAACCGAAGCAAGAAAGGTGGGTTTAGAGATGAACATCACAAAAACCGAATTCATGACGAACGACCAAATTGCACGGGCAACAAGTGGAAAGAGTCTATTCATATGTACATTGAGAGGAAGTTACGATCGGAAAAATGACTCAAGAACTGGAAGTTAATCGAAGGATACTGGAATGGGCGGCTTGCGGCCAAATAATGCACGTCTTTGAGTCCAAATGGCCTTTAAAACTTAAAAGTAGAGTATATGAGAATGCAATGAAGTAACAACGTATGGCAGCGCAACTTGGATTTTGACAAAGAACGTTATTAGAAGTCCACCAGAGAGCAATTGAAAGGAAAATGTTGGGTGTATCACTCAGGGTCTGCAAACCAAACGATTGGATAAGGAATAAAATAAAGGTCATGCTGGAAAAATCCATTAAATCTGGTTTGACCTCTTACGGTAAACTTCTCTTTTAAATTAGTTATATATTTAAGAATTTCGTCTATTAGTGCACCATCGTCGACACTGAACATAAAAGTTTTTAAATTTGGAAAATATTTATATGTGTTTGTAGTAATATCGCTGATAAATAAATCTATTTTTAATTTGAATGATTTCCAGGATTCGTATAAATCCAGAACTGTTTTGCCTGAACCTTGTAACTTTAAGTTGAGTTCACTGAGATGGTTTGTAATATCAGTAAGAAACATTAACATACGGATCCAGTTCTTATCTTCTAGTTCAGGATAAGCATCCACTTGATTTTTTTCCAACAAGAACGATTTAATTTCGCTCAGACATTGCACAAATCTAGAGAGCACTTTACCACGGCTGAGCTAGCGCACATTATTGTGCAATGGTATATCTGAATATGCACTTTCTAATTCCTGCAGAAACGCCTTAAATTGTCTATGGATCAGTGAAGAACGATCGACAAGTAGTTAACTATTTTAACCACCCTATCCATCACGGATTTTAAACTTCCAGCGGAAATTTTTAGCGCACAAACTCTCTTGGTGAATTATGCAATGAAAATTCAAAACTGATCGACCCATGCGTTCAATAAGAAGGGAAACAAATCCTTTATGTCTCCCAATCATAGCAGGAGCGCCATCTGTCGTTACGTAAAAAAAAATATTTAAATCAATGTTCCGCTTTTCAAAATGTTTAACAAATTCTGAAAATATATCCTCTCCTCTTGTAGTTCCTTGCAATGAAAGCAGACAAATCAGCTCTTCATACACACTGCCATCATCGAAGTATCGCGCAACGATTGCCAGACGGGCAATGTTATTAATATCGACACTTTCATCCAATGCTACACTAAATACAAAACGCCGTTTCATAGCGTCTCTCTGCTGTTTTTGGACATTTTGTGTCATTTCGGTAATTCATCTCTCGATGGTCCGCGCTGATGCCGGTATATCCCTAATCCTGGCCAATATTGTATCCTTATTGGGCAAGTCGTCGAATAAAATCTCGCCAGTACTCAAAAACGTTTGCTTCATAAATTCTCCGTCAGTGAACGGCCTACCCTTTTGTGCCAACGATTGTGCAATTTTGAAACTGCATTCAGTTACCTGATTTTTTCCTTGGAAAACTTTGCTAAAGAATGTTGACTGTTTCTCGTATTGTTTACTTGCTCTTTGTATCGCCTCCCTTTTATCAGCGTTACCTTTAAATGACGATTCATGTTTTATCTGGAAATGTCGTTGAACACTAGATGTCCGGAAAACTACGCTTTCCCGACATAGGACACAAATGGCCCGATCGTTTTGCTGTACAAAACCGTAATCTGTTTTCCACGAAGTTTGAAATGATCGAACGTCTACCTTCTGTTTCTTCGCGGCCATAACGCAACGTAATTTTAATTTTTATACTTTTCGACGACTATTGACTGGAACGGATGTTACTTCTATACTAAATGATCCAAACGTGTAGCCGCTTGCTATATATAGAAAAATAATGTTTCCAGAAAATTCCAATAATTACGTTTATTAAATTTCTTAGAACAAAAATTATTATCTACAACGCGCCCATTGCAATCAAAGGGCCGCCTAGAAGTTAAAACTAACAAAAACTAAAGTTCGGCAATACAAAAAGAGTTGCGGCGCGCGTCTGAACGATTGAATTCAAGTAAAAAAAAACCGCCTTATAGCGGCTCTTTTGACCTGAATTGAGGACGTTTATTTGTGTTTTTGCCTAGGCTTATATTTTGAGGCTAGCCGTCTTTAATACTTGCCGAAATTAAAGCCAAACCAATACATTCAGTAAAATTATAAATTACAATATATATATATATATATATATATATATATATATATATATATATATATATATATATATATATATACCTAGTGACCTATATAATATATCGTTTTTGTTTGTATCGTTAAAGTAATACTGTCTACGATTATTTACTTAATTTCGAAACATGTCACAGATTACAGATTTAATGTGTAAACTTTGAATAGGTACGCGTGCCATTCAAAATTGCTTGGCGCGCCAGAGATGGCACGCGTGCCATAGGTTGCCGACCCCTGCCCTAGGGATATCAAAAGAACGTGTTGGTCATATTTTGCATGAATATTTGGGCATTTTAAAACTCAAATACAGAACGTCACCAGGTATCGATACAATCTCAAACAAGATGATGAAATATGGAGGACCAGAACTTATAAAAGAAATAACCTCCAGAAAATACTGAGATCCGGAAACATCCCCGACCAATGGCGGACGAGCATAACAATACCAGTATTCAAAAAGGGATTAAAAAGATCCACAAAACTACAGAGAAATATGCTTGCTGAGCAATATACTAAAACTATTTACTAACAACGCAAATACAAAGAAGTAAAGAAGAGCAAGGGTTTCGATCAAACAGATCTACCACAGATGCAATATTTATATTACGCCATTTAACAGAAAAAGCCATAGACTTCAACGCCATAGACTTCAACAAGCCGTTCTATCTTTGCTTTGTGAATTTTACCCAAGCGTTTGACAGAATTCAACTGAACGACTTATTAAAAATACTACAAGAAAATAAAATTGATAGACGAATGAGACATATTATAAAGGAACTAAACAAGAACAGCAAGACAAAAATTAAGACCTGCAGTGGACTAACGGAAGAAATTCGTGTATCAACCGGCATTAGACAAGGGGATAGTTTAAGCCTCGTGCTATTTAAGATTATTATGGACCAAGTAATAAATAACAATAAAAACACGAATATAGGATATAGAATAGGAAATTGCAAAATACAAATCCTGGGCTACGCTGATGACATAGTTCTAACAGCGGAAAATGAAGATGTTCTACAACGATTACTATTTAAATTGAAAGCAGCTACAGTACAATACAATATGCAATTCTCTATATCCAATGGTCATCTCTAAAACTCCGATCCTATGCAGATTAGGAGTTGATATCTCAAGCGACAACAATACCAGTAGCAAGAGAAAGTGTCAGGCAACCAAAGCGGCAGTAACAGCTGGCTGTCTCCGCGACGTCATATGGAGGAATAAAAACATGACAGTAGAAAGCAAATTTCGAATTTATAAGACTTGTGTCAGACCATTACGAACATAGGCAGCCGAAACGAGAGCCGACACAACAAAAACCAAGCAAATAATGAGAGCTACAGAGATGAAAACCCTACGAGCCATTACTGGTCTAAGCTTGCGCGACAGGGTACGTAACGACAGGATCCGTGAGATATGCGTAGTACAGGATGGGGTCAGATGGACTAGATCTAGAAGGAGACACTAGAGAGACCATGTTGACAGAATGGGAGAAGAGAGGTTAGCGAAGAAAGTTTGGACGCAGAAACCTAAACCAAGACGGCTCCCTGTAAGACCATACAAACGTTGGCACTAGAGCTGGGGGTCAACATCGCAAGAAAACCAATAAAGAGGCAATGGAAAAAACAAGGTTGAACCCTAATATATGAAGAACAAGGAGACTTGGGCATGAGAAAGCTCTGTTCGAAATGGGTCCCGCGTTTCCTCACAGTGTTGAAGGATTTATTCATGCGATATATGACAATGGATGAAGCATGGATCCACCACTACATACAAGAATCAAATTGGCAGTCAGCTGAGTGGACAACAGCTGGTGAAAGCCGCCCGAAACGACCAAAGACACAATAGTCGGATGGGAAGGTTTTGGCCTCTGTATTTTGGGACGCGCATGGTATAATTTTCATCGACTATACTGAGAAGGGAAAAATCATCAATAGAATATTATATAAACTTATTGGTGCGTTTGAAGGCAGAAATCGCAAAGAAACGGCTCCAAATGAACAAGAAAAAAGTGCTCTTTCATTAAGACAATGCACCGTCTCACAAGTCAATGGTTACGATGGCAAAATTGCATGAATTGAAGTTCGAGTTGTTTCCTTATCCACTGTATTCTCCAGATTTGTCCCACAGTGACTATTATCTATTTGCAGATCTCAAAAAAATGCTCGCGGGAAAGAGATTTGGCTCCAACGAAGAAGTTATCGCCGAAACTGATGCCTCTTTTGAAGGCAAAGGCAAATCCTTCTACAAGAAAGGTATAGAAATGTTAGAAAATCGTTGTATCGCTCATGAATGAGACATGTTTGTAAGGAAAGTACTGGGTAACTTACATTACCGATTTTTTTAATATGTTGTGGAGTGTACTCGGCCATAGGTACATAATAAAACAAAAAAAATCTCTTTTAATTTATTTATTATTATTTTTGTAACATATGAGTAGAAACATTTATTTTTAACATTTAGAACCTGTTTATAAATTACCAGTTTTTGAAAATTTAAATTATCTTCTGCGCAAAATACGCAGGAACAATAGTACTGCGTCCATGTACAAAGTAATAGCAGCTAAAATATATTCTTCGGGTGATAATCTTTTCATAATTATCTGTGAATCAACAAGTATAAAGACACAAAAGACCATAGCTCCGATAAACCCAATTAAAAGCTCTAATGGCTCTGAATACAGATATATTTGCGAAACACACCTAGTCCTGTTAAAATTATCAGGGCTGCAAATAGTCTGAAAAATAAAAAAGATAAGTTATTAGAGTTTCTGCAAGTAGGCACTGGAATTTTGAGAACCCCCACCATCCGAAAGCCCTAGACGCTATTTTCTACATCTATAGGAGCTGGAGGGGAAGGGGGCACACGCCCCCCTACCCACTCTTGGCTATGCATCAGGGTTAAATGGTAATAAAATCAGAGTGAACGCTTCATAATTCTATGTATACATGTCGCACTGTTGCTGCAAAAGTGACACAACTCAAAAAACTTAATTTTGTGAGTTATCACCAAGAATGGGTACGTTAAATATTAATCCATTAGTCCGCTAAAGCTTGTAAACTTTAGTTCACTAGTTAGCTCAGCCATGGGATTTGTGTCGTTTTTGCCGATTCAGTCATATTATGTTTATAATACAATGGTGACACATTTTCAGTTGCATAATAAATGTGATGGTGTTTGTGTGCTTTTAAACAACGTACAGTCTATTATTTCGAGTTGTGTCACTTTTGGTGACCAAAAGACAGCCTTTCATTGAAAATATTTCGTGTTGTGTCACTTCAGTTGATCAAGGTAAACTAAACTGAAACGAAGAAGAAAAAATCTAAAAACTTTATGCGAGAAGAACATAATTCCTAAAAAAAAACATTGTGATCAATTTTGTAAAAATATTTTTTAGAAACCTGTAAAAATATTTTTACAGTAGGTAACCTATTGCGTTCCATTTTACTCACTCTTTTTGTTTTATACTCTTTACTTACTTCTTTGTAGTTTTCCATTGCTAATTTTACTAAAAATTTTTAATTTTTTGTTACTGACTTTCTTTATCTTCCCGAAATCAGGCCAGGGTATAAAAATTTATGTTTTTGTACCAAGGAAAAAGTCACAAGACTAGAAATAATATAAATTTTGTTACTCTAGTTAATTCATCAAAAAATGTTACAAATCAAAATAATTCAGTTCGTAGTGAGTCCAAATAAATTCAAAAACGCCACAGGTCAAAAGAAAAGTTTTTTTTAAGGGTTATTAGCCTGAAACAAAAAAAATGATTATATGATTAATTACACAGGGGAACAGCTGTTTTGGTGTCGAGGTTTTTTGAGCTGATTCTATATCAATTTGATGTCCTGAATTCAAATAACGTATTCATTTGTACCTAGGAGCTCAAATTTTTAAGATATACAATTTTAGAGAAATATAAGTTACATTATTGTAACTCAAATCCGTAAGTGTAGTAAACAAAAGTAGATACGAAATTTTTATTTTAGTTATACAAAATACAATATTATGTCGTACTTACAAACAAAAAAAACATTGAAGAAATGAAATAGTCACTCAACACTTGGAAAGCTTCTTTTCCGCGATATTCTTGAATGTTTTTTTAAACAGTCCCTTTTTAAACTCCAGCAGTAATCTGCCATCATGTGCATGTCCCATCCTCCTTGGTAGCGGTCCTCCATAACTTTAATATCTTGGTGAAATCTTTCACCTTGTTCCTCACTCATGTCTCCTAAATTTTCTGGAAAAACGGTCTAAGTGGCTGTGTAAATAGTGTATTTTAATACTCATATTGCACCCTAAGGATTTGAAACTATTAAGCATCTTGTTAACCATTTCAACATAGTTTTGAGCTTTATGTTTGCCTAGAAAATTTTCTACAACTGCAACAAATGATGTCCAAGCTTCTCGTTCAACTTGATTCATTGAATTTATGAAGGCAGGATCCTTAATTAATTGTCTTATTTGTGGGCCGTCAAATATCCCTGCTTTGAGTTTTTCTGTGCTCAACTGATGCATTTTTACCCCTATATATGCAAAACAAGACCCATTCTTATTAAGAGCCTTTACAAATTGCTTCATTAAGCCCAACTTTATATGTAACGGAGGAAGTATGATTTTTTCTCTTTCAACCAAAGCGTCGTTAATGACATTCTTTTCCCCAACGTCCATGTTTTCTCTCTGAGGCCAATCTTTTCTAACCCCAGTGGTGTGTTTTGTCCCTACTATCCCAGAGGCACAAGAAAACACGGATATTTCGTGTAACCACTTTGCTGCCCAAGAAGAAAGTTTACCATTTTTTAAGTCTACACAAATCATCCATTGATGTTCGTAATACTTTATCTTCTGCAAGACCAAAGCTATGGTATTATATTCTTCTTTCAGTTGCGTTGAGTGAGCTAGTGGTATTGAACCATATTTATTCCCATTATGTAGAAGGACACATTTTAAACTTCGCTTTGAACTGTCAATAAATAGGCGCCAATCATCTGGAATATATTCAGAAAGTCCCATTTCTTTCATGAGTCCCCTAATTTCGTGACAAAATACAAGATTGTCTTCTTGAGAAAAGAGTGGTAGCAGATCTTTTTCTCTTGTACGGAAAAGGTAATTTTGGTTCCTTGTTCCAGTAAATTTTTGTCGTTCAACCTAGAAGCCAGTACTTCAGAAGCTTTTTTCGATAAATTGAGATCCCTGGTGAGATCATTTAATTCATTTTGATTGAAGCGTTGAGGAACTGATGACGTCCCCTCATAGTCACTGTTAGTTTCATTAGCATCAGAAGAGCGATCAGAGGGAAAATATTCGTCATCAGAGATATGTGGTAGCTGATGAAATGTTGGAATCGGTATTTCATCTGAGTGCGGGATAGGGCGTATTGCCGAGTCTAAATTGGGATAAGTCCACTTACTGCGGTTATTTCGATTGATTCCATTAGTATTTACTAAACAGAAATAACAATCATTGAAGTGGTTTTTTGGTTCTCTCCAAACCATTGGTACGCCGAATTTTAGACATTTTCTTTTCCCGGTAGTCCACTACCGTAAATGCTCTGTACAAGTTTTATATACGAGATGCGGGGCCCACGTTTTGTCCTGATCATCAAGCTTAACTCCAAAGTATCCAAGATACGCCCGCTTTACAAAGTCAGTAATAGTTTGTCTGTTTTGTTGAAACATGTATTCTCCGCATATATAGCAAAACACATCAGGTTGATTTACACAACTTCTTCTTGAACTGGAACCTGAACTCATTTTAATTCTGTTCAATAACACAAAAACACTCTTTTCTTAACATAAAATAACACGCCGAATTCGATCTACTCTCATTAGTAAGAACGCACAAACTGACGAGACTTACCCGAGTTAGGTGATTAAAAGGGTCAGTTCAGGTACCTGATAGGCAATGGTTCCACTATTTATAGATTTACCTGGAATTTACTCAATTACAGACTGACAATAAAACCATTGTACCTACATTAATGAATATATAATAATTTTAGAACTCTCATAAATGAATATAGTGAATAAAAACCACATTGGTAGATAATTTGATGTATCTAAAAAAGTAGAGCTGATAGAGAAAAAACGGATTGCATGTATAGATTTAGCGTCCCAAATATAGTTAAAATCAGCTCTAAAATCCCAGGCACCAAAACAAAAATATTTTTTTGTTGCCCTGTGTTATTTACAAAACCATTTTAGAGATAATATTCTCTCTACTGCTTCTATTCTTATTTCTCTTAAAAATGTTCTAATACTAGAAACGACTGTTTTTTTTCCTTTTCCTGAAAATTTAAGTTTTTTGAGTTGTGTCACTTTTGCAGCAACAGTGCGATATGTCTGAACGTGTGTGTTGTACTATTGTGGATAAGGTATCCATGCGTATTTTTTTAAATATTCACCTAGTCATGAGAATGACGTTATACTCAAAAAATGCTTAGTTGTCAAATTATTGTCGCTGTTCTGAACATGTGTGACATAAGTTAGAAGATGTCTTGTTAATCTTTATCTACGAAAGCTATATTAATAGTCTCTAATAATATTAAAACCGTCCAGTTATTTTATAAGATGCCTTATCCATAACTTTCGATATTACCGTTGGTAGTTTTTTAGCAAGATCAGTTTGCCTGTTTTGGTTATTGGCGTAACTGTAGCTTTTTTCTTACAGGAAGGGAATATTCCTTTTCTGTTGAATAGGTTGAAAAGCAGCAGAAAACTGATGTTAGTTCATTCGCCCGTTTTTTAAATACTATTGCAGTGTTTTTTTTTATCGTTGACCTACCGGCCTGAGCAGGGATTTTATCCTTTTTTATATCCTGATGTCCAAATGACGAAATATACTTTTTTGCATTTCACGTCACTTTTTACACAACGCGGTAGTGCTGTCGGGGACGTTATTGCATTTCTGAAAACAACTACTACCTACTACAAGTTACAGTGGTTTTAGTGATGCTACTTTTGATATTTTCAAAATAATGGAAAAAATCGAATCTCGTGTGTTGATTAAACCCTGTTTTTTGATGGGAAAAAATACCGTTCAAGCAAAGCAATGGCTTAACAAGTCTTACGGGGACTCTGTCTTTGAAAAATTACTCATCATTTACTGGTATGCTGAAATTAAATGCTGTCGTAGACACACAAATGATGCTGAACGCTCTGGACGCCTAAATGAGGTGGTTACACCGAGAAAAAAAAATCCACAAAATTGTTTTGGATGGCCGTAAAGTGAAATTGCGTGAGATAACTGACACTGTAAAGACATCAAAATAATTTGTTAATCATATTTTGCATGAACATTTAGGTATGAGAAAGCTCTGTTCGAAATGGGTACAGCGTTTGCTCGCAGTGGACCAAAAACAACAACGTGTTGATGATTCTGAGCGCTATTCAGACCTGTTTAAGCGCAATAAAAAGGATTTTTTCATGCGATATGTGACAATGGATGAAACATGGATCCATCACTATACACCGGAATCAAATCGGCAGTCAGCTGAGTGGACCGCAGCCGCTGAAAGTCGCCCGAAGCGACCAAAGACACAACAGTCGGCTGGGAAGGTTTTGGCCTCTGTATTTTGGGATGCGCATGGAATAATTGTCATCGACTATGCTGAGAAGGGAAAAATTATCAATAGCGAATATTATATAAAGTTATTGGTGAGTTTGAAGTCAGAAATCGTAAAAAACGGCCCCAAATGAACAAGAAAAAGTGCTCTTTCACAAGTCAATGGTTACGATGTCAAAATTGTATGAATTAAAGTTCGAATTGCTCCCTCATCCATTGCATTTTCCAGAATTCGCCCCCAGCGACTATGATCTATTCGCTGACCTTAAAAAATGCTCCAATAAAGAAGTTATCGCCGAAACTGAGGCCTATTTTGAAGACAATGACAAATTCTTCTGCAAGAAAGATATAGAAATGTTATAAAAGCATTGGACTGATTGTATCGCTCTGGAAGGAGACTATATTGATGAATAAAGTCGAATTTTGCAGAAAAAAGTGTTTTAAGTGGCTAGACCAAAAACTCTTCAGCCTACATGTTATCTTATCATCAAGTAAATTTTGTCCAAAATAGTGTCGATGGGGCCGGAACTCAATTTAGGAGGTCCTGAGGTAAGGAGGACCGGTTGAAACATAAGGGCTGCAAAGAAGGCAAAAACTTAGACACCTGATGGAATTGTGAAGGAATTTTTCTCAGAGAGTGTATGGAAAAAAAGTCCACAGTTAAAGGAGAGCTTTACGGAAGAATACTCCGGAACGTCTGAAATCACGGGAAACCAAAGATTTTGTTGTTGGATAATAACTGCAAAATATACAAGGCTCGCACCGTTTAAGATGTTACCGAAAGCTGTAGATTAACCCAGTTTCAACATCAATCTTATAGCCCTGATTTAGTACCCTGTTACTTCCTCGTGTCTGAAGCATCTGAAGAAAGATCTCCGGTCTGAAAAGCTTTCCTCAGGTGATGACTTGAAAGCTTCTGTAGCATCGTTTTTTTGTTGAGCATACGAAAGAATTTTCTTGGATGGAATGAAACAAGGCGCGAACCGCAGGACTAGTGTAGGCGGTAGTTATGTAAAAAAAAATATTGTTTTAAAGGTCTGCAAGGTTTGTTGATAGAGCTTGGTAGATACGAGGGTTGTGTGATAAGTACCTGGCTTTGTCAAGAAACATTTTTATGTGTAAAATTTATTTTATTTTTCAACGTAGTCTCTTTTTAGCGCGATACAATTAGTCCAACGTTTTTCTATCTTATGTACCTAAAAAATACGATTTCTCCAACCTTTCAAAATAGGCGTTTGTTTCCGTAATCACATCATCGTTTGAGGCAATTTTTTCCGCTGAGCCATTTTTTCATATTCAGAAATAGGAAATAACCTTGGGGGGCTAAATCTGGCGGATATGGTGGATGCGGAAGCAATTCATATCCTAACTAACGAATTTTGCCATGGCGATTTGTTCTCTTCGCCAAATACGGACGTTTTTCTTTTACAGCATGGTTGAAACGATCCAATAAGTTGACATAACACTCTTAATAGTTTTGCTCTTTTCAAGGTAATCGATGTAGATTATGCCGCGGCATCCCAAAACACTGTGGCCATGATTTTGTTGGCCGATAAAGTCGCCTTGAGCATCTTTGTCTTCGGTTAACCACGGAAAACCGACTGTTTGGACTGTTCTTTGGTCTCTGGTATGCTGTGATGAATCCATGTTTCGTCAGCAGTTATGAATCGACGCCAAAAATCATTCCGATTGCGCTTTAACACAAACATTCTTTTAAAGTTCACACACGTGCGTGTTTATTGTCACTTCTTAGCCATCTTGCGGAACGCTTTCTCATATCCAAATGAGTTGTTAAAATATTCTGCACCCGTTTAATTGCGATGCTCACAGTCTCATCGTCATTTCTGATATGGTGACCATTTGGACGACCTGGACGTACTTCATCAAAAATGTTGTATAGCTGCGTTTGAATTCAGCTGTCGATAAAGAATGTGCAGTGTCCCCCATAAACTTCGCTGAGCTCAGCTTTCATCCCATTACTCGTTTTCTTTATCAAAAACAAATATTTTATCACTTTTCCATATTCAATTTTATTCGTTGTTGTAAAATCACAAAAGTTGTTCTATTTAAATGGCTGCCAATCACAAACTAAATCACGCAGCTACTTGTAAAAGGTTATGTTTACGAAAAATATAATAATAGAAATAGTAAATAGAAATAGTAAATAGAAGTAGTAAATAGAAATAGTAAATAGAAATAGTAAATAGAAATAGTAAATAGAAATAGTGAATAGAAATAGTAAATAGAAATAGTAAATAGAAATAGGAAATAGAAATAGTAAATAGAAATAGTAAATAGAATTAGTAAATAGAAATAGTAACTAGAAATAGTAAATAGAAATAGTAAATAGAAATAGTAAATAGAAATAGTAAATAGAAATAGTAAATAGAAATAGTAAATAGAAATAGTAAATAAAAATAGTAAATAGAAATAGTAAATAGAAATAGTAAAAAGTAGAAAGAAATAGTAAATAGAAATAGTAAATAGAAATAGTAAATAGAAATAGTAAATAGAAATAGTAAAAGAAATAGTAAATAGAAATAGTAAATAGAAATAGTAAATAGAAATAGTAAATAGAAATAGTAAATAGAAATAGTAAATAGAAATAGTAAATAGAAATAGTAAATAGAAATAGTAAATAGAAATAGTAAATAGAAATAGTAAATAGAAATAGTAAATAGAAATAGTAAATAGAAATAGTAAATAGAAATAGTAAATAGAAATAGTAAATAGAAATAGTAAATAGAAATAGTAAATAGAAATAGTAAATAGAAATAGTAAATAGAAATAGTAAATAGAAATAGTAAATAGAAATAGTAAATAGAAATAGTAAATAGAAATAGTAAATAGAAATAGTAAATAGAAATAGTAAATAGAAAAATAGTAAATAGAAATAGTAAATAGAAATAGTAAATAGAAATAGTAAATAGAAATAGTAAATAGAAATAGTAAATAGAAATAGTAAATAGAAATAGTAAATAGAAATAGTAAATAGAAATAGTAAATAGAAATAGTAAATAGAAATAGTAAATAGAAATAGTAAATAGAAATAGTAAATAGAAATAGTAAATAGAAATAGTAAATAGAAATAGTAAATAGAAATAGTAAATAGAAATAGTAAATAGAAATAGTAAATAGAAATAGTAAATAGAAATAGTAAATAGAAATAGTAAATAGAAATAGTAAATAGAAATAGTAAATAGAAATAGTAAATAGAAATAGAATAGAATAGAAATAGTAGTAGCGCCATCTCTGGCCGAGGCCAGGTACTAATAACCTCGTAAATTAAAAAGTCGATCTTCTATATTTAAGTATTACTGTATTTATTTAGTATTAGGTTGTCGAAAAAGTATCGAGCAGACAGTAGTAGACGTGCAAATACTGTTGGAATTTGATTATTCAGATTTAATTTAGAGCGCCTTAAAGATGAGTAATATTTCTTGAAAAGTTCGCTTTTTATTTTGATAAAGCCAGAAATGCTATACATGCCTAGAGTATGAAGAAATTTGTGCTATTTATTGTAAAGATACGTTACCAAAAGCGACGGCCAAAAGACGGTTCAGTCGCTTTCGTTCTGGAAATTTCGATTTCAAAGGTGCACCCCATATTAGTTGACCAATGACAGAAAAAGTTGACAGAATTTTAGCAAAAATTGATTAAGATCGGCATATAAGTAGTCATGACATTTCCCAGGAACTAAACATCCACCATCAAACAGTTTTACACCATTTGGAGAAAGCTGATTACCAAAATATGGTTTGATGTTAAAACATTTACCCGATCGAACTTACATCTGCGAATCTCTACAGAAATGTAAGGAAATCGAGGCATTTCTGAAGCGGTGGGTCACGGGCGATAAAAAGTGGATCACGTACGATAATAAAATGGGAAAAAGATCGTGATGGAAAAAGGACGAAGCTTAATAAACGATGGCAATGGCCGGATTGACGCCAAAAAAGGTGATGATACTGTGTGTTTGGTAAGATTGGAAGGAAATCTTGGGTCGTGAGCTGCTGCAATCTGGCCAAACGATTGAATCTCTACTCTACTGGCAGTAATTGACAAGATTGAAGTAAACAATTAAAAAATCGGCCGGAAATAGTCAATAAAAACGGTGTCGTCTTTCAGTATGACACTACCAGACCACATCCATTTTTTATGGCTGGGCTGAGGGAGCTTGTCTGGCAAGTTTTAATTTATCCAACATATAGGCCGGACCATGCAGCGTCAGACTGCTATTTGTTTCGGTCTCTGTAAAACTTCGCGAATTAAGTTACTTTTAAAACGCTCCTGTGAAAATGACAGAAGTTCTACAGGGACGGGAGAATGGTAGGACGAACAAAATGGCAAATATTTGGTTTAATAACGTTATTCTAAAATATAAAAAACAAGTGTCCCACTTTAGACTTTAAAAGGAACAATAGTTTTTCGACAACCCTTTAAAAAACACACTTACCCTGAATACCACGGCGAAAAATCATAAGTACTCTGGCATGCATAGATTGATAGGCCTAACAGAGCCAACAAGGTGAAGATAAAGGCTTTCAGTATAATTATTTTAGGATAAAAGGTTATTATTATTCCAATTGTTATACCTTGACATATTGTCTAAAAAAAACCAACACTTATTTATACAATCCAGGTGTGAACCCGCTGCAAAAATCTAACTGTCATCTATTAACACGATAATGTAATAGAAAAGTAATATGTAGGAAGTAGAAAAAGCTCTGCTCTGGTTAAGTAATGCCTGTAAAATTAAAGAAAAAACCATGAAGCGGTGAGGTTTGGTAGACGTAGCACAGTGCGAAGTTTAGCGGAACTTTATTCAATTTTCGAAATACGTAAAATGCATAAGATTATTCATTATTTTGGTAGGTTAATATCCCACCTCTAAAATCTCATACTCAGTTTGGGGATTAACCCTGCGAAACAACTGCAAAATGCACCTGAAAGTTGCATTACTTATTCAATCATACTTTTTGCCTACAGAAAGCTATTCGATTTGTTTAAGTTAATAGAGTGGTACATACAAAACGGCAAGTCAGTAGGTCATGATTTTTTCTTCATTTATTTTATAAGAGAATTGTCAATTGTTGGCATTTAAATAATTGCAAAATCTTTTCTTACTCGTGTGTGATTTGTTCGTGAAAAAAGTGATTTTTAAGAAGTAAGTAAAATTTACATTTTTAACTTCAGTGGAGACTTTAAAAAGTGATACTACATAATACCAGCTTGAAACGCACAAAATTTGAAAGGTTTTTTTTTTTCCTCTGTTGGAAACACAAAAGATCTTCTGCGATATTTTGCGATCTTCTTTTAAATTGAGCGTTTTCCAGAATGACTTTGCAAATTTCATATAACTGCATATTCCAAAAGTGGAAGGAAGAACCGACATCGGACGCCATCATTGGTTATGTTTTGTAAAAAATAGGCTCACCAATGCTAACATCTGACGCTCTTTGCAGTTTAAAGGCAACTCTTCGTGCGCTGGTTTGTAAAATACAAAAAAGGTGGAGGGAATCCAGTCGAAATTTAGCATCATTTCTGAATAAAAATGCTGGCTTGAAAATAATGTTAAAATTTTCAAATGCTGTAAGGGATGCATTGCCTAGTGGATCGAGGACCAATGCAGGCAGACCTAAAAAAGAATTTAGGGATTGTCATCCTAAAGTGCAAAACAGAAAAGTGCATCATCTTTTGAAGTCCCGTAGTCAAGACGAGTTAGCCAAAGCAACTGCAACAAAGTTATACCAATCTGGAAAACGAAACTCTGCAGCGATTGTCAAGGAACTGGCATCTGGTTCTCCAGAAAGGGGTAGCAAAATCAAGAAGGCTCGCATGTCTTCTTTGAACAGCAAACGAAAATTAACTCCAGACCAGGCTCTGGCGCTACTTATTGATGCAAACTTATCGTCAAATCAGTACAACATTGTTCGAGATCAAGCAAAAAATCACCGTTACACTTTGTATCCACCTTATTATGTTGTAAAAGAGGCAAAGAGGTTGTGCTATCCAAAGGACATAATAATAACTGAAGTTTCAGCTGAAGTATCAGTTCAGTCGCTTATAAAATCATACCGTAGCAAGACTTTGTACAGGGCTAGAAGGGATTCTTAGAACTTTATCAAACGTTAAAGTACTAAATATTATCGTAAAGTGGGGTTGTGATGGGGCGGAACAAGTTAATTATCGACAAACATACCTCTGATGGTAGTATGTTTAGTGTATCAATGGTACCAATCCAAATGTGCTCCGTAAATGATAATGGTGATAATCAGTCAGTAATTTGGAAAAACCCTGCTTCTTCTTCCACACGGTACTGTCGCCCCATTAAGTTCATTTTTGCCAAAGAAACAGTCAGTGTAATTACCTCAGAAGTAAACAAAGTGAAAGAATAAATATCTCAACTTATTCCAACCACTATATTTGTAGATGGCAAGCAATTTCAGGTTACAGCAAATATGATCTTTTGTATGATTGACGGTAAAGTATGCAATGCTGTATCATCCTGTGCATCATCACAAACATGCTACTTATGTGGGGCTAAACCTAGTGAAATGAACAACATCTGCGATGTACCTCAAAAAAATATAAATGAATCCTTTTTATCCCTTGGACTATCACCCCTCCATGCATGGATAAGGTTTTTAGAATGTATTTTACATATATCGTACAAACTGGATATTAAGGCATGGCAAGCTCGTGGAGCAGAAAATAAAAAAAAAATGCAGAGAAGAAAAAATACATTCAACAAAAATTCAAAGAGGAGCTTGGCTTGCTTATAGATATGCCAAAACAGCAGACCGGAAACACGAACGATGGTAATACCGCGAGGAAATTCTTTAGAAATGCCGAAAAGTCTTCCGAAATAACTGCCGTTAATTTAGATTTGATCAAGCGTTTTCATGTGCTGTTAGAGTGCCTAAATTGTGGTCTTAAAACTGATTCAGAAAAGTTCGGCAAATATGCAAGAGAAACTTTGGAATTGTATTTGAAAGAATATTTCTGGTACTCAATGCCCGTAAGTGTGCATAAAGTCCTTTGTCATGGTAAGGATATTATAGCCTCTTGCATTCTTCCGATCGGACGATTTTCTGAAGAAGCTCAGGAGGCAAGAAACAAAGACTGCAGAAAATATCGCGAATTTTTTACTAGAAAAACATCCCGAATTGACACAAATACGGATATATTTAATCGACTGCTTATTTCATCGGATCCGTACATCGCTAGTCTTCGTAAAGCACCCAAAACCAAGCACAGTGAAGTTACGCCAGAAATTTTAGAGTTGTTAGAAAGATTTGCAGACCCATGTAATGATTGCGAGTCTTCAGTCGATTGCAGTGAGTCTCGTTCTGAATAGATGTTCAAAATGTTGTTACAAAATGTATGTTTTTTTTTTAATTGTTCTATAATAAAAAACCCAAATAAACTGAAAAATTTTAAATAAAACACATTAATTTTTATTAAAAATTTTAAAAAACCAACAAATATAAACTGTTTTACTGGTTTAAATAATTAAGTTCCGGTAAACTCAAGAAATTTCGCACTGTGCGTAGTTCGATTTCAAGCTAGATGGGATTACTAAAAAAAGATTCCCAGGACATTCACTAGCACAAGTCGCACACAGGCACCAGATATTACATTATTAAATGCATAGTAATGCAAAGTAATTCTGATTCTTTGTTGCAAACTCTGCACTTACAGGGGTCAGTTGTAGTGATTTTTATAGATTGGCTCAGGAGCTTATTTGTAATAAAGCACTTGGACCACTTATAACAACTCCAGCTTTTCTATTATTTTTTAACGGAGTTTCTTACCAACCGTATTGCGATTTTTCTTATGTTCCAGTCCTACAAATGTCTGGCATTTGCCTCTCATATGCTGTATCATCTCCATATGTACATTGATTATGTTGAACCTGCACAGATGGATCGCGAACGATGTATTTCAGATAGTTCTTGGTTGGAAAAGCCTAGTCCTATATAGCAAGCAAGAAACCTTTCGTCTGTTCTGATGTTAGCCAGTAGGTCGAGGCATGTTTGTCGGCATTTTTCTGAACTAGCTTCTTGGGATGTTATTTTGGAAGAGGTTTGGCTAACCAAGTTTATAGTTTCTATTAGTCTGTTTATTGGTAACAGGGCATTTTATATTCCCCTAGTAGTAACTGTATTGCTCGGGGTAGTACGGAAAATTCGCTAAGCCTTGCCTTTTAATATACGTAAAAATTGTTTAAAATCCTCTGTAGTATATAAATATTTAACTATTTGCATCATTCCATTATTATTATTAATGGATGGAATTTGATCCCAAAAATTGATTTCCGGTACTCTTTCTTACTTGAATCGGACGTAATAATTTTGTGATGTCACTCATTAATACTTCTTGTATAAGTACAAATAACGGTATTATTTTGTTTTTATCTTCGTTTGTTTTCTGTCAAAAATAAAAGCTATATTATTTGACAGTTTCAACCGTCGTTTTTTGAAAAAATGTCAAAAAGAAGTATAAGATATGATACATGTTTCAGGATTAGTTCTCCTGTAGAATTAAAAAATGATATAAAATTCAGGTATTCATTTTTTTTATGGTCTGCATTTACGAGGCTGGTTTGAAAAGTCCGTGCAAAGTTCGAGAGATGGCACCACCGGCGCCTATCGAGGTCATGTTTAGTTAGTAGCATCTCTTGAATGAACGCACACCAAGTTTCAGCCATATTGGTCTATTTCTTTGTGTTTGGCATTCGTGTGAATCAAGGAAGTCGAGAGATTTTCAAGAAATGGACGAAAAAGAATTTCGTGTGGTGATTAAACATTACTTTATGAAAGGCAAAACGCCTCAGGAGACTAAAGAGAAGCTTGATAAACATTATGGTGACTCTGCACCTTCGATTAGAACAGTTTATAAATGGTTTCAAAATTTTCGGACTGGCCATATGGGCACAAGTGACGCTGAACATTCTGGACGGCCTGTGGAGGTTACGACTCCAGAAATCATTGATCAAATCCATGATATGGTGATGGATGACAGAAGAGTTAAGGTGCATGAGATTGCTAGTGCTGTGGGCATCTCGACTGAACGGGTACATAATATTTTGCATAAACATTTGGACATCAGAAAGCTATCCGCAAGATGGGTGCCGCGATTGCTCACGCTTGACCAAAAACGGAATCGTGTGAAGTGTTGCAAGGATGGTTTGCAGCTGTTCCAGAAGAATCCGGAGGACTTTAAGCGTCGTTTCGTCACTGTGGATGAAACATGGATACATTACTATACTCCTGAGACTAAACAACAATCTAAACAATGGGTTACCAAGGGGGAATCTGCACCAAAAAAGGCGAAGACCGTTCCTTCGGCCGGAAAGGTTATGGCGACTGTCTTTTGGGATTCGCAAGGGATAATCCTCATCGACTATCTGGAAAAAGGGTAAAACTATTACAGGTGAATATTATTCATCGATATTGGACCGTTTGAAAACCGAGCTGCAAGAAAAATGCCCGCGATTGGCCCACAAGAAAGTCCTTTTCCATCACGACAACGCACCAGCACACACCTCAGCAGTTGTGGTCGCAAAATTAACGGAAATAGGATTCTAACTCGTTTCACATCCCCCCTATTCTCCAGACTTGGCTCCCTCGGACTACTATTTGTTCCCCAATTTGAAGAAATGGCTGGCAGGACAAAGATTTTATTCAAACGAGGAGGTGATTGCAGACACTAATGGATATTTTACGGACTTGGACAAATCCTATTATTCGGAAGGGATCAACAAACTAGAACATCGTAGGACGAAGTGTATAAGCCTAAAAGTCGAAAAATAAAAAAAGGTTTACCCCAAAACACATAAGTAGTTTTTATTTTTGCACGGACTTTTCAAACCAGCCTCGTATTTGAACCCCAGAATTTTAACTTAATATTTTTTTTGTATCTGCAGCTACTTGTAGAAAAATATATATGAGTAAGATAAGGTTTTTAAGTTATAATTACTTACAAATGTTATTAACAGAATAAAGTTTGTAGGTGTCTGTTTCCTTAAATAATACAAAAGTCCCCAAAATATGAAGTTTCCTAGTACGCTGACAACAATTAGCCATATACTGAAAAAAAATTGTCTTAAAAAATTAAATTTACCGTTTATACAGGGTGTCCCAGTATTCCGTGTACATAGTACTATGGATATCTGGGATGAAAATGTGATCATTTAACTCAACTTACCTTAGTCCAAAAATTCGTAGTTTTTGAGATACAGGGTGTCAAAGTTATACTTTTATTTTAGTTTCCCTTAAGTAGCTTTCTTAATAATTGTTCTATTACAAGATTCGGTGCTAAGACGTTTTTTGAGATGAGAAATCGAAATTAGCTCATAGTTTTGTTGCAAATTGTAGGGGGCGCCACTTATTGCACTGTGTCTACTTTTAAATTGTCATAACTTTTTTATACCACTCTGTGTGATATTTTTATTAAATATTCGTATTCTCCGCCTTCTTCTGTCTAAAAAAGCTCTCTTGGTAAATGTCGCTCCGATCAACAGTTTCTGAGATAATGGGATGTTTGTTTCAATTTTTTAAGTCCATTGTCAAATTCGTAAATGTGTTCCTTCACACTTCATCCAAGCTTAGGACAGGTCCAAAAGAATAGTCCTTGACAATTGGATCATGCAAGGCAAACCGGCTAACAACAATAATAAGATATATATATATATATATATATATATATATATATATATATATATATATATATATATATATATATATATACACATATATATAGGGTGTTTTTTTTTAGAGGTATAGAACTTTGAAATGGAATAAAACAAAGATGAATTTTTTAAATTGACATGAAATTTACTTTATTCGAAAGATAATCTTCTGGCATTATAATTTAAATATAACTTCTGGCATATGACCGCCACGACTGGCTCGGACGTAGTCTATTCTGGAGGTCCAATTTTCGATGACTTTTTCCAACATTTGTGGCCGTATATCGGCAATAACGCGGCGAATGTTGTCCTCCAAGTGGTCAATCGTTTCGGGCTTATCGGCGTAGACTAGCGACTTCACATATCCCCACAGAAAATAGTCTAGCGGCGTTAAATCGCACGATCTTGGAGGCCAATTCACGGGTCCGAAACGTGAAACTATCCGGTTACCAAACGTTTCCTTCAATAAATCAATTGTGGCACGAGCTGTGTGACATGTTGCGCCGTCTTGTTGAAACCACAGCTCCTGCACATCATGGTTGTTCAATTGATGAACGAAAAAAGTCAGTAATCATGGCTCTATAGCGTTCACCATTGACTGTAACGTTTTGACTAGCATCGTTTTAAAAGAAGTACGGACCAATGATTCCACCAGCCCATAAAGCACACCAAACAGTCAGTTTTTCTGGATGTAACGGTGTCTCAACATACACTTGAGGATTATCATCACTCCAAATACGGCAGTTTTGTTTATTGACGTATCCATTCAAACAAAAGTGAGCTTCATCGCTAAACAAAATTCGCTTATGAAAATCGGGATCAACGGCAATCTTGTTTTGGGCCCATTCACAGAATCTACGCCTTGCTAGGTGATGGTGTGGCTTTAATTGTTGCACGAGTTGGATTTTGTAAGCACGCAAACCAAGATCTTTCCGCAAAATCTTCCATAAAGTGGATGGACACATATCCAATTCCTGTGCACGATGGCGGATAGACTGATTCGGGTCTTCCTCTACGCTACGCTCTACAGCAGCAATGACTTCTTCTGTACGAACTGTACGACGTCTCTGTGGATGCGTATTATCATTTAGAATAAACGTGGTGCGAAAACGTTCCATAGTTAATCGAATTAATTGCTCTGATGGACGATTATGTTGACCGTAAAATGGATGTAGTGCGCGATACGTATTTCGAAAAGAACCATGATTTTCAAAATAAATTTGCACAATTTGGAAGCGTTGTTCAGGCGTCAGTCTATTCATGCTGAAATGCCAAACCAAACTAAACATAAATCACTTGACAGCTGACAAAATGGCAGCCAGTTAAAAAAGTGTTGCCAACTTAAAGTTATATACCTCTATAAAAAACACCCTTTATATATATATATATATATATATATATATATATATATATATATATATATATATATATATATATATATATATATATATATATATATATATATATATATATATATATATATATATATATATATATATATTATATATATATATATAAGAAGGAACGCGCGAATTTGACAACGGAATTAAAAAAATGGAAACAAACAGCACACTATCTCAGCAACAGTTTCTGAGATATTGAGAGCTTTTTAGACAGGAGAAGGTGGAGAATACGAATATTTATTTAAAAATATCATACAGAATGGTATACAAAAGTTATGACAATTTAAAAGTATATACAGTGCAATAAGTGGCACCCCCTACAATTTACAACAAAACTGTAAGCTGATTTCGTTTTTTCATCTCAGAAAACCTCTTAGCACCTAATCTTGTACAAATAGTACAATTATTAAGAAAGCTACTCAAGAAAAACTAAATTAAAAGTATAACTTTGACACCTATGTAACTCTATGTAGACGGAATATTGCTGCACACTGTATACTACAAATTGACGTTTTTAAGGATCTGATTCTAAATTTAATATTCAACTACTCGTTACTAGCGCCTGCTAGGTATGCGACGTAATATACCTTGAATAGTTTCTACTTTTAACTTAATCTCGCTAGTAAACGATAAAACGGGGTCCCAACATACAATTTTTGCATACAAATATATTTAAATGCCATATGTATTAATTCTTCTTCAAAATTTTAAAGTTCTTTGAACTTTAGCCACCCTTCCTTCCATATATAAAAAGTGCAGTCCCAACTAAATACGGAGCTTGGCACTAGCTGCCCGTAAAACAACACGATGACGTGCGCAAACAAAAATTTATAAAAACCGGCCTTCCAAGGGCAAGAGTCAAATGAAAATTTAAAGCATTCCCGTCCATGTCACACAGTAGTGATGGAGGAAAACATTACAAAACAAAAGCAATTAGTTATTCAAGATTGGAGAGTTCGTGGATATCAAAAATGCTGACATCGTTTAATCTCAGTCGTCCTGTGAAATGATATTGCTAACTTTTTGCCATAAAAAGAAGATAAGCCACCTGACAAATTCAAGGTTCCGCCAATGTCAGCGAAGCTTACGACCACCATCTTTTGGGTGGCAAAAGAAATTATTCTTGTTCTTCCGAAAATCTCTACAATGATAGGCAGTTCTTATGCTGAATTAATTGACAGAGTTTTCAAAGTTATAAAAGAGAAATAACTTAGTTAGTAGCGGTGTTTTGTTTATCCACGACAACGCCCCTGTCAACAGTGCCCAAGTTGCGAAGCGTGGTATTCGTCGAAACTGGCTTTGAAAACATTAATCATCCACCCTATAATCCTGACCTAGTCCTAGAGACTAATATCTATTTAGAAATTTGAACCATAGATATAAGAATGAAAAAGAAATTATATCAGCTGTGCAAAAACATTTCGCAGCAAAACAAGTTACTTTACCGAAGGGATTAAAAACCATAATGAAAGATGTAAAAAGTGAATATTGAAAAATAAAGCAGTTAAACTATTTTATCAGCCCCACACGCAAATATATACAAGAAGATAAAGCAAATTACAGGCATTAGAAATAAAACCAAAAAAACACTTTTAATACATGATAATGGAAAGACAATCTGGGACTCCCAAGCGAGACTAAAGACCTGGGAAGAATATATCCAGAGTGTCTTCTCAGATGAACGGTGAGAAGAATTGACAACCATGGACACAGCTGATGGACCATGCATAACTAAAAACGAAGTAAAGATAGCAATACGGCGCATGAAGAACGGTAAATCCCCGGGCCCGGATGAGATCTCCACCGAAATAATAAAGTTAATAAACGAAGAACACCTGAATCCTATAACTAACACTAACTTCCACCTTCATCTATATCCCCAAAAACAACAAAGCCAAAAAATGCAAAGATCATAGACTGATAAGTTTGATGAGTAATATGCCTAAGATTATACATGAAAGAATATATAGGAAAATAAAGGAGCAAATTAGTAACACACAATTTGGATTTAGATGCGGACTGGGCACGAGAGATGCACTATTCAGTGCTGATAGATAGGGCTAGAGACGTGAATAGTGAGGTGTATGCATGTTTTATAGACTTCGCTAGAGTATTCGATACAGTTAAGCACTAAAAAGTTATAACAATATTAGAAAAAATCGGCGTCGGTATAGAAGAGAGACGAATCATAGCAAACCAAGGAAGAACACCACCTACTGTTCCCGTAGTGCAGTTAAGGATGCCCGATGTATCATAAAGCGTATACTGATGAAGCTAGACACCAAAAAGGCTTCTGGCCCTAACGGAATACCTACCATAGTTCTTAAAAACTGTGCGAGGAAACTAACACCAGTTTTCTGTAGACTTTTCAACCTATCCTACAGAAAGGGAATAGTTCCTTCCTGCTGGAAATGTGCTACAGTTCAGCCGATATCTAAAAAAGGCAAGAAGACCTTGCCAAATAACTACCGACCAATCGCACTTCTTTCAATAATATCGAAAGTCATGGAAAAGGCTATCAATCAGCATCTTCTAAAATATCTTGAAGGATTCAACATTATTAGCGATCACCAATATGGCTTTCGTAAAAATAGATCAACAGGAGATCTTCTGACTTCTGTAACACATGTTTGGAACAATGCAGTTGAATACTTTGGAGAATCTCGAGCGGTTGCTCTTGACATATCCAAGGCATTCGACCGTGTTTGGCACGATGAGCTGTTGGCTAAGCTACGTTCTTATGGTATGTCTGAAAGGTTCTGTTTGTGGCTCTCATGTTTCCTCAAAGAGCGTTCTTTACGAGTGGCAGTCGACGGATTTCTTTCTAACACCTTCACTATCAACGCCGGTGTACCCCAAGGCTCCATACTGTCTCCTACTCTCTTTCTCATTTACATTAACGATCTGCTGGAAAAGACCGAGAATCCAATCTACAGCTTTGCAGATCACAGTACACTTATCTCTTTATTCACTTTGAACGCTCGGACATCGGCTACTAAGACGAATATCCGCAGACAGCAGGAAGTCATTCAACTTAACAAAGACTTGGAAGAAATTTTATCTTGGTGTGACAGTAACCAAGTGGAATTTAACGCTACAAAAACCCAGGCAGCAGTTTTCTCTAAAAAAGTTAACGTTGCTGAAGCCGACATAGTTATGTCGCGGCACTCCATCCCTCTAACATCGTCACTCAATTTGTTGGGCGTTAATTTGGGAGCAAATATGTCCTGGCATGAACATGTTGCAGGCTTAGCAAGGAGAGCTTCTCAAAAGTTGGGAATATTATTTCGAACCAGAAAGCTTTACAGTCCACAACAACTGTTAATTCTTTACAAAGCTCAAATTCGACCAACTATGGAATACTGCTCCCATGTTTGGAGCTCCGCTGTGTAGTGGTGATATATACTGAGTAGTATCATTGTGCCAAAGATTCCACATTCCCAACTTAGTTGCTACTCCTCGTACAACGCTTTTCAAGCAATCTTTTATATGGAGAACGTCATCCCTTTGGAATAATTTGCCCAGGACTGTGTTTCCCACCGAGTACAATCTACAGCGATTCAAGAACAACGTGAATCGCTTTCTCCGCACACGTGTCACTCCTGTAGCGCTTTAGGGACTTTCCTGTAGCACGTGTGCTAGACCCATAAAAAAAACCTATAATGGAACCAGAATGCATCAATTAGAACAGAGAATTTAACGTCATCACAGATAAGCATACAAAAAGGAGTGAGACAGGGATGCATAATTATCACCCTTGCTATTCAATATATATTCCGAGGAAATATTTAGAGAAGCCTTGGAAGAATTGGATGTAGGCTTACGTATGAACGGAGTGACTATTAATAATATCTGTTACGCTGACGACTCCACCCTACTAGCGACAAGCAGATCTGCAAATACTGATACACCGTATAGTAACAGTCACAAAAAATACGGCCTAGAACTAAACACCAAGAAAACCAAAATTATGATTATTAGCAAGCTAAATACTAATGCCGACTTCTATATAGAAGAAAAAACTCTAGAAAGAGTAAAAAAATTTCAACTACCTTGGATATTACCTAAATGAAAACTGGGACCGCTCAAGACAAATAAAAAGCAGGATTGAAAGGACAAGGAGTGCTTTCTTTCCCATGAAAATCATATTATGCAGTCTCTCAGTGAACATTGATATCAGATTACGATTTCTACGCTGTTACGTGTTCTCAATACTTTACTACGCAGTGAAAGCTTCAACTCTCACAGAAGACACCACAAAACGCCTAGAAGCATATGAATACTGGTGCTATAGACGCATGTTAAGAATTTCATGGATCCATCAGGAGACAAACGAAAGAGTACTACAACGTCTAAATAAAGAAAAAGAGGTTCTCAAGAATGCAAAAATAAGAAAAAAACCGCCTACTTCGGGCACGTAATGCGTAATAACAAATATGAGCTTCTGTAATTGATACTACAGGGAAAAATCGAAGGAAAAAGAGGACCTGGACGAAGGTGGATTTCATGGTTGAAGGATCTGCGCCAATGGACCAGACTGTCTTCAACTGGCTTATTCAGATCGGCAGTCAATAAAGTAATATGGGCCACGATGATCGCTAACATCCACTGAGGATGTGGCAGCAGCAGAAGAAGATCAGCCTCGCTGTCTGTCGGACAACGCTAGTATATTCACAACATAAAGAGTGACCGCAAAATTAGCTCGTTTTTGCAACCTACACACACAACAAAAAAAGCAAATTTAACGTAAAAGGTCATATTTTTCCATTTGTTTATTTAGGGGTAACTATTCTGCAGGTTAAAATGCAGAAAATAAATAAGTTTTTAACAGAAAATAAAAAAAATATTTATGATTCATGAAAATAGGTCACTTTAATTATCTACATATTTTCTGCCCAATAGTCATTCGAAAATCACCCTCCAAAAAGGGGGTCGCAATTAATACGGGATCCTATCATACTCACAAACATGACTCCCAGGTCTAGGAAAAATACAAGAAATAATCAAAATACTGAGACTATAGCGCTAGACTTACATGTCTCCCAAAGTTATCGCGAACCGATAACCACCCCCTAAGAGGGGATTGAAATTCATGTGCTATTTTAACCCAAAAAATAACTACTCAGTATATATCACCACTACACCAAACACTTTATTTTTGCACTCGACGCGCGTTTCGCTAACCATGTTAGCTTCATCAGGAGCGATAATTGACTAAAGCTAAACTACAAATCTACCCTATTTATACTTAGCCTAACCCTTGAATTACTCAAGCGGAACTAATGACATAGGCAAGGCCATCAGTTCCGGTCAAGTAACCAGTAGAGGGGACTATAAGGAATAGGCCCTCTGTCTTTATTTAAACTACTTTTACATTTTATGATTTCCATACTTTCGTATGCGTTCAACAACCTTCTATCAGATACATTTTTTATCAATCTTAGATTATCTAATGTTACAGCATGATCAGCTTCAAGGGCATGTTCGGCAATGCTAGACTTTTCTGTTCTATTGTATTTTAAGTGTGCTAAGTGTTCTTTAAATCTTGTTTTAATTGACCTTTTAGTTTGCCCAACATACTTTTTGTCACAATCATTACAACTAATTTCATAAATTCCACTTTTCTCACAATTAGGAATCTTATCTTTGGGATTTCTTAAGATATTCCTCAGATTGTCTGATGACTTATAGACTAAGGTGAAGCCTACCTTATTAAATACCTTATCGAGTCCCTTGCTATATTTCGGATTATATGGTATGGAGACATACTTGGTGTTATTTTCTTCGCGTGTAAAAAAGGTGGAGTTCTGAATATTAAACCTAAACTTATGTCTATTTATTAGCTTATTTACTAAGTCATCGTCATACCCATTAACTCTAGTTATATTTCTAATACGATTCCTTTCTTTATTAAAGTTTACTCTATTCAGAGGGAAAGTGACCAATGAACTAAAAAATGTAATGAGGCTAAGAGAGGAATCGTATTAGAAATATAACTAGAGTTAATGGTTATGACGATGACTTAGTAAATAAGCTAATAAATAGACATAAGTTTAGGTTTAATATTCAGAATTCCACCTTTTTTACACGCGAAGAAAATAACACCAAGTATGTCTCCATACCATATAATCCGAAATATAGCAAGGGACTCGATAAGGTATTTAATAAGGTAGGCCTCACCTTAGTCTATAAGTCATCAGACAATCTGAGGAATATCTTAGGAAATCCCAAAGATAAGATTCATAATTGTGAGAAAAGTGGAATTTATGAAATTAGTTGTAATGATTGTGACAAAAAGTATGTTGGGCAAACTAAAAGGTCAATTAAAACAAGATTTAAAGAACACTTAGCACACTTAAAATACAATAGAACAGAAAAGTCTAGCATTGCCGAACATGCCCTTGAAGCTGATCATGCTGTAACATTAGATAATCTAAGATTGATAAAAAATGTATCTGACAGAAGATTGTTGAACGCATACGAAAGTATGGAAATCATAAAATGTAAAAGTAGTTTAAATAAAGACAGAGGGCCTATTCCTTATAGTCCCCTCTACTGGTTACTTGACCGGAACTGATGGCCTTGCCTATGTCATTAGTTCCGCTTGAGTAATTCAAGGGTTTGGCTAAGTATAAATAGGGTAGATTTGTAGTTTAGCTTTAGTCAATCATCGCTCCTGATGAAGCTAACATGGTTAGCGAAACGCGCGTCCAGTGCAAAAATAAAGTGTTTGGTGTAGTGGTGATATATACTGAGTAGTATCATTGTGCCAAAGATTCCACATTCCCAACTTAGTTAACCAAAAAATAACTTTTAATTTTGGGGAAAAATCCTTATGCTGGATACATGATAAATATTTTTTTTTATTTTCTGTTAAGAACTTATTTATTTTCACAATTATAACTCCCAAAATAGGGGGTAGTTACCCCTAAATAAAACAATAGAAAAATATGGTTTTTTAAATTTTTAACTAGCATTAATTTAAGACCTTTTACGTTAGGTTTGCTTCTTTTGTCTCCAAGTTATGAAGGTTGCAAAAACGGGCTAAAATTCATACTTCTTTGCGGTTACTCTTTGTGGTTTTTACACAACAGAAAAGAAATATTGAAAAATTCATTCATGTCATAGAGTTCTTCTTTTAAACTTCCTAGACATTTGAGAAATCATGGTTATAATAATAATCTTTATTGTCTAATAGATAGAATATCCATTTACAAGACAAATGTGTAAATTACAAAGAAAAGAGAAAAAAAAAAAGAAAATTACAATAATCGCTTAAAATAAGTATAACAACAATATATGTATAACCCGTATATACCGCTCAAAAATGTGGACACGTCCACCGAGAATCAAGAACCTTCGTCTTCATCAACTTAGTAAACTGAGCATGAGTTAAGTTATGCATATCGAAACCGCTACAAGCCACACTGAAAATATTCATGGATTGATACAAAGGAGTCTTCAATAAAATATTAGTTCTTGGTATACTCAAGCAAAAAACATAAGGAAATCTGGTAAGTCGAGAAGGCATATGAAAGTTTATTTGGGAAAGCAGATCAGGGCAATCAATAAAGGATTTACATATCTTGAACAAAAATTAAACCAGCAAGTAAATCCTGCGATTCATCAACGACGGCATGTTGAAACGCGCTAACAAAATCTTGCTTTCTATACCTCTAGGAGGGTAAGTACCGCCATCTCTGAAGCACAGGAACTTAAAGAACTTTCTCTGTAAGTTCTCTATTCTATCAATGTATTTTTGATAGACTGGTTGCCAAATCACTGCGCCGTATTCCAATTTAGATCGCACATAGCAAAAGTAGAACATTTTGAGGGACCCTATATCTACCAACCCCCTTGAATTGCGAAAAATAAATCCAAGCATCTTCAACGCTTCTCCACAAATACGATCAATGTGATCGGCAAATGACAATCGGGTATCAGACCCCACTCCCAGGTCCCTGAAAGTATAGCAACGCTTTATCCAAGACATACTCATAATGAGTGGGGATTACACCATGCCAAATTGGTGTGATTTATCAGATATTTCGACTATGATGGCACATATCAGGAATTTTTAATCTTCGGTACTAACACATTGAATCCTAATCTCAAAAACCGTGATTTCTCATTTAATCAAGCCGCGATAGCTTCTGTTCCATCTTTAGGCAGTGTTCACTACTTCGCTTGTAGGGAATGGGTACATTTACAATTTCGTGTACCTAGCGTCTTACGCCTCTCCATGCTATATTTACGATTTTCGCCTTTCCTCTACTAAATTGTTTTCATCTCTCCTTATTCAGTATTGTGAAATACATAACTAAATTTTTTTATTTCCTTTTCTAAAGAGAAGAAAGATATTTGTGAAAAAATTATTACCTGAGATTTTGATTTTCTTTACGTTTTAGGATCTCTAGGTCACGAAATATTTAGATTTCCATTTCCGTCAGTCTAAATGACTGTCTTTCTGCCGGTCTCTTGGTTTTCGTTCGATTTTCAAAAAAATTCCAGTTCTACATTTTCGTAGTTTTTTCGTCTCTGTGCAATCGTTTTCTTGCGTTTATACGTTATTTCAGTTAAGATGCGGATTCTTGAAAATATATTTAAGCTAAGGATTTTTCCTTGTTTTCAATGAAATGATATCTATGGTCTCCATTAAAAAAAACTTTATCTACGTAAAAATATTTTTGAAAACTCTACAACTTTATTAGAGGAATGGCCCATTTTAAATAAATATCCTTGTAGAATATTATTATATAAAATATATTTTGCAGCGTAGTTTTCAGACGCAAGTAACGGCTAGTCAATAGCAAACTGAGAATCTCAATTCAAACAAAAGAAATTCACATAACTTACTGCTCTTGAAGGTATTCCTTTATACCAGGGATAAACATAAAGATAGCTCCAATACAAGCAGTTATAAATATTTGCATGCTAAGTAGACCATATACTTTACGAATAAATGCTAAACGAACGGCTTTACTGGACTGGACCACACTAAGTTTAAAACAGATAACCCTTCTGTTATTGTCAGTAATTTCTTTACCACCTACTTCTACATCTACATAGACGGGAGCGTATTCAGATCGTGGATCAAAATTTCTAAAATTTTATTATTATCACAACTAATATACATACGCTGCATCATAGACACAGGGATCATTTTTCAATGATAAAAATCAAAAATATTTAGCAGTTATATTTTTGGCTGATATTCCCGAAATATTAAAAAAAAAAAACGTGACTGTCCTTTATAAAAGGCCATACATTTACAAGTCACAAATTGATAAAAAAATTTCTAGCAAAGCTAAAATAAGCAGCGTGAGTGGCTAATCAACGACAATAGTAATAACTACTAAAATTGAAAGCATCTATGGTATATGTCGGCAATTATTTGTTTCTCAACAATTAATTTTTTATCTCAATATCAGATCTTGTCCTGCCAATTCACTCCAAATGAACCACTGTAAATTAAACCAAAGTCAAATTTATGCGGATCAATCCGGCGAACTTGCAGAATAATAATTTTACCAGGAAGATGTCATAGTCTCTTAAATCACTGGGTATCGCCTTGGTATTACAAACAGTAGGCAAATATGTAGGAGGACAGATCAAGGAATAAAACAGAACAACCTCTATTGCAGTTCTCTCAGAAAAATACGTGGTCATCTCATCGAGATAATAGATACATATATTAATGTCAGAAAAAAAAAATGAATTTTATTTCCATAAATCATCGACACATACAGTTAAATCAATGAAGGCTGATCCAGATGTGGATATGTCGTCTGTTCATAACCAGTTGATAGTCTAACCTACCCTCATATTAAATGGACCAAAGAATAAATAAAAAAGATGTCTCCTCCTTAAAGAACAAGAAGGGAAACACGACATACAGAATAAGATTGACTATAAACCAAAGAGAAGTGTGAGCAGTAAGTTAGAACATTAGAATTTACCAATTAAAAAAATGAATATTTTTAAATACAGATTATTCGAAACTGTCAAAGCGACCCCTACTAAATAACGTACAGAAAAGAACTGGATGATTACTAAAATTCCATAATTATTTAATGAATGACGAAATGTGAAGATGAATTATGACACGAACAGAAATATCTAAAGAGGAAACAAATAGGATGAAATAGAAAAATTATAAAGAATAAAATAATAATATCAAAGTACTCAGGAAAATCAAAGAACAGCAGGAATACAAATACGAAATGAACCTGCCATATTAACTAATAAAAACGGTTGTTACTGAAATAAAAGAAAAGTTACAAGCGTGAAAGGGATATATAGGGTAACTTGTTGAAGACCACAGAGAAATAAGTATGTTACAAAATCAACAAGATAATTAAACAAGAAACAATTGTAAAAATAGAAGAAACCATTGCGGAAGAAATTAAAATCCGAAGACGTCAAACAAGAATGTGTAGTATCACCGACACTTCTCAAGTCATATTCAGAAGTAATTATAAGAAGAGGACCAACAGAAGAAGTAAGGGACGTGAATGTTCATGGCATGCCCTTTAATAACATAAGATATGCGGACGATATAATTCTATTATAAAAACTACCGCATTCAGACGAGAATATAGACTGTCACTAAAAATAATTAAGACAAAATATATGTTATGTACAAAATTATCACAAAATAATATAAACATATTTATGTAAAAACACACGCGACTGTGAAATGTGTTTTTGCTAATAATTGCTTTATAAATCTGTGGCCTGTACTTTCGCAGTCTTCAATAAGGGACGGGCAGATTTTGAAATGTGTTTCTTAATATTTCGTATCTGTTATATTTTTATAATTTTGACAAATAAATGAGTACTTAGTTATTATTTTTTAAATAATTAATTAGTTCATACGTATGCCTAAAAATTTTCGTATACATTACGTTCGGACAGTGATAGGGTTCTCCAGAAACTTATTTGTCCTGCAAAATACCTTTTTTTTTGCAAGTAAATAACTATTAATATACTTAAATAATGGCTTCAACATTACACTGGATTTATATTCGCAGTATTATGTTCTTCATTTCGAAGTAGTTCCACAGTATCTGAAATATCCTTAAATGGAATAGTCCTATCACTAGATCCACCTTTCCTGTCATCGGGGATGTTTACTGACGTTTCTTTTAGAGAATTCGACATGTGTTGAGCAATAGAAAATTTGAATCTAAAAGGATAAGAGTTAAAGGAGTTACGATTGATTAGTATTTTTTGATGGTATAAAAAAATACAAACAAATCTAAATACGATGTTACCAGCAGAGCTGTCGGTAATCCAGTTCAAGTATTCGAAAGAAGCGGTTACTATCGGCAATTGAATTTCTTCAATGTAATTATGTTCTATAAGGGGTAATTTTCATTTGTTTTCCAAGAATAACATTTTTTGGTTGATTGATATACAGGGTATCGCATATGTATGAAATAATGATTCCACAGCATTTATTAATCAGTTTATCAAAAAAATGTTTAAATAAAAGTTATTAGAGTGTTATACGCGTACATGCTGACGTAGACAATAAAATGTTTTGAACTGTTAGTTCGAAGAAATTAAGCCATCTTGATTTTTTTTTTAAATAAAAAGCCCTGTATATTATTTTATTTTTGAGTCCTACTAAAAATTCTAGATATTATTTGTTTAACATGCCATATGCCTAAATTGAACTGTTTTGGAATTATTGTTATCTTAAATTTAAAATAAAATAACCGGTCACTTGCACAATTAGTGTTCCGTACGTTGATTGTTTTTAAAATAAAAAATTTTGTTAGGGTGGTATAAAATGATCAGTGACTTCACAAAACACACACCCCAAAGGATTTTTCAACAAAGTTTGTTTCCAATCTTTACTGAAAACTGGTGACCTTGAAATTTTGTTTTTTTTTGTCTATACCAGATAAATTATTAAATCTATACTCCGTGGAGAATATTCCAGGGTTTTTTCAAAATTTTTTGATCAGTACTTTTCGAGATAAGGTAGGGGACAGCGATTTTTCACGATTTTTTAAAAGTAATACGAAGAAAAGTGTGCGCAAGTATTACATTATATATATATTTTTTACTCGTGTTTTTACAAGCTTTCATTTGACACCACACTCGATGACCTAGTCAAAAATTTTTTTTCTCACTTCCGATTTCACCCCTCAAAACGAATGCCTTAAGTCAAAATTTATGTTACGGTGATATAAAATGATCAGTGACTTCACAAAACACACCCCAAACAAGTTTTCAACAAAGTTTATTTCCAATCTTTACTGAAAATTGATGACCTTGAAATTTCTGTTTTTTTTTATATACCAGATAAATTATTACAGGTAATGCACTCGTGATAATTTTCGTTCAATCTACACCCCGTGGAGAATATTCCAGAATTTTTTCAAAATTTTTTGATAAGTACTTTCCGAGATAAGGCGGGTGGATAGCGATTTTTCGCGATTTTTTAAAAATAATACAAAGGAAAGTGCGCGCAAGTATTACATTATATATATATTTTTTACTCGTGTTTTCGCAAGCTTTCATTTGATACCACACTCGATTACCTAGTAAAAAATTTCCGATTTCACTCCCCAAAACTAACCCCTTAAGTGAAAATTTAACTTTCAAAACTACATAGCTCTGATGAGGCCATCAATTCCTATATTACTACCAAATTTCAACTTTCTATGACAAATAGTTTCGGAGAAAATCGGGTGTGGCAGACGGACGGACAGACGGACAGACACCGAAGTGATCTTATAAGTGTTCCGTACGGAACACTAAAAAGACAAAAAACTATTAATAAATACTCTAGGTTTATTTTGAAGGTAACAATTGGTCAAAATGTCTACCGTTAACAGCGAGGCAATAACCGAATCTGTCATAAACAGCCTGAACAGAGTTTTGCAGAGAATCCGGGATGATCTGTGCTACTTCATATTGAATTCTTCTACAGTTTCAGGTCGATTTCGGTACATTTTGGTTTCCAAACCCCATAAAAAAAAATCGAGTGGCGTAAGGTCAGGACTTCTTGTAGGATATTCTACAGCACCTTTTCTGCCTATCCATCGATTAGGGAAAATCGCATCCAAATATCTACGAACATTGATTTCATAGTGAGAAGGTGCTTCGTCCTGTTGATACCACAGATTGCTGTTAGGGATATCCAAATTATTTTCATCGGGAAAAAGACCTACACTCTTGGAGTAACTGTAAATACCGCTGTTCTGTAAGATTTCCATCGATAAAAAAGGGAATGACTGTCGATTATTCAGTGGGGATTCTCAGTAGACCAGTACCGGCAGTTATACCTGTTAACTCTTCCGTTAAGACAAAATGTGGCCTCATCAGAAAAAACAATATTATGAATTAGGTTAGGATCATTATTGATTTGTTCTATCATGACTTTGCAAAATCCAACGCATCTTTCGAAGTTATCTTCTTTTCTTTAATTTCCAAGAAAACATCTACCTTTTTAATATCGTTTGTTTTAACTTTTGGAGGTCCAGATTTAGAACTATCCTTAACATGACCTGATTGTCTAAATCATTTTAATGTTCTGATAACTAACTACGGATCGAGTAATACGTTCTCGATTCGGATATTCTACGTTAAAAAGATCGTACACCTCCTGTTGTGTTCTCCTACGGTCTCCGTAACCAACCATCATTAACAAAGTGATTCTTTCAGTTTCTGTTAAATGTACCATTATGATACTACGCTCAAATTGCAGTTTCACAAAATGCAGCAATAAAAAAGCGTTTTCGTCAATAAATCATTTTTGACGCGTTAAATCGTTACCTGACAGTAAATATTTGATACAAGCCAGCTTAATTTTTTTTTTTTAAATTTGATCTCCTTAAGTTCAAACATCAATAATTCCAAAATAGTTTAGTTTAGACATATGGTACGTTAGACAAATAATATCTAGAATTTTTAGTAGCATTCAAAAATTAAATAATATACAGGACTTTTCATTTAAAAAAATTTAAGATGGCGTAATTTCTTCGAACTGACATGACAGTTCAAAACATTTTATTGTCAACGTCAACATGTACGCCTATAACTTTCATTTAAATATTTTTTTGATACATCTATTAATAAATGCCGTGGAATTATTATTCCATACTATGGGGTACTCTGTGTATTTCTGGGTAATTGAGTAACTTCTGCGGTAACTAAATTGTCAGAGCGGCCATTCAACTGCTTCCCACTACTGTTAGAGTAATTGAATAAACCTTACAATTAACAAGCACTATTTGAACTACTAATCGAATACTCTTAGTAGAGAAATTATAATCGAAAATAATTCCACTGTTATCATGTTTAAACTTAAAATTTATTTTTTAAATGCTGGAAATATTAAATTACGAATATTCCAGTAAACTGAGGAACGAATAATGCAAAAAACTGAAAAGTTGACTTTGACTTTTGTAGTGTCCCATATGGAACACTTATAAGATTACTTCGGTGTCTGTCTGTCTGCCTGCCCATCTGTCTGTCCGTCCGTCTATCCGTCTGTCTGTCTGTCTGTCACACCCGATTTTCTCCGGAACTATAGAAAATTGAAATTTGGCAAAAATATAGGAATTGATGTCCCATCAGAGCTGTGTAGTTTTGAAAGTTAAATTTTGACTTGGGTTAGGTTTGGTGTGAAATCGAAAGTGAAAAAATTTTTTTTACCAGGTCATCGAGTGAGGTGTCAAACAAAAGCATATGAAAACACGAGTTTAAAAATATATGTAATATATTACATGCAAATAATAATACATGCCCACACTTTTCTTTAATATATATAAAATGCAACGTCTCTCTGTCTGTCTGTCTGTCTGTCTGTATGTCCGTTAGTGCGTTTATCACTGGACAACCATTTATCCCATTTACGTCCTTTTTTTTTAAACATACATATGTTGTCTGGCCAGGTTATAGGCTATATTACGATAGGTAGAATAAGGAATGAGCAGTGACGATAATAGCGAATGAAGTCGGAAAAAAGTTTGCGGCTAGCGCATTCCCTTGCAATACACAGCCTAAACCATTAAATATGGAACAATATTATGTAGCAAAGAATATCTATATTCTATAGTCTATAATATATATAAAATGCAATGTATCTCTGTCTGTCTGTCCATTAGTGCGTTTATTACGCGAGAACCATCCGATTTACGTGTCTTTTTTTAAATTCATACATATATTCTTTGGCCAGGTTATATAATAATAATAATAATCTATATCTATAATATATATAAAATGCAACGTCTCTCTGTCTGTCTGCCTGTCCGTTAGTGCGCTTATCCCTTGAGAACCACTTATCCGATTTACGTGATTTTTTAAATTCATACATATGTTCTCTGACCAGATTATAGATATATATTTTAATACATCTATAATATATATAAAATGCAACGTATCTCTGTCTGTCTGTTGATGCGCTTATCACTGGAGAACCACTTATCCGATTTATGTACTTTTCTATTAAAACATATATATGTTCTCTGGCCCGGTTATCTATCTATAATATATATAAATTGCAACGACTCTCTGTCTGTCTATCTGTCTGTCTGTCCGTTAGTGCGTTATCTGCTTTTTCTTTAAAACATACATATGTTTCTCTGGCCAAGTTATAGGATATATTTTATTACGTTAGGTAACATAAAGAATAAGCAGTGACGATAATTGTGAATCAAGTCGGAAAAAAGGTTACCGTTAGCGCGTTCTCTTGCAATACACTGCCTGAACCATTAAATATGAAACAATATCATGTTGCAAAGAATATAATATATATAAAATTTTAACGTCTCTTTGTCTGTCTGTCTGTCCGTTAGTGCGCTTATCACTTGAGAACCACTTATTCGATTTACGTGTTTTTTATAAATTTATACATATGTTCTATATAATTGGATATAAGCCGAGATAATGAGAGATAAGGTGAGATAATGGGAGATAAGTATAAATAATACGAGATAAGCAGAATTAATGGGAGATAAGCAGAGATAAGTCTAGATAATGGGAGTCATGGTGAGCTAATGGGAGATAAGGAGAAATAATGGGAGAAAAGGAGAAAAATTGCGAGATAAGCCGAGATAAGCCTAGATAATGGGAGATAAGGTGAGATAATAATAAAATAACTCTAGATTATGGAAATTATGTAGAGATAATGGAAGATAAGGAAAAATAATGAGAGATAAGGGAAAATAATGGCAGATATTTTATTACGTTAGGTAACATAAGGAATAAGCAGTGACGACAGTAGTAAATCAAGTCCACGCGAGCGGAGCCGCGGGCATGGCTAGTATATATATATATATATATATATATATATATATATATATATATATATATATATATATATATATATATATATATATATAAATCAAGGTCATCAGTTTTCAACAAAGATAGGAAACAAATTTTGTTGAAAACTCATTGGGGTGTGTTTTGTGAAATCGTTGATCATTTTATACCTCTGTAACAAAAATTTTATTATAAAACTGAGAAACGACTATTTCTTGCAAATTTACAAGGTAATTTTGAGGACTATGTTGCTGAAGGGCCTAATATGAATTTCTGTTTATAACTTGTCATGTGAATGAGTATCTAACCCAAGTCTACTTTTGTTATTTAAGTGATCTCCTCAGAGTGACAGACCTTTGGAGTATTACTTCTAAGTGAACTACCACAATTAAAATAATACGTGGGCTAAAAAGTTTTTGGTCTAACTACTTAAAACACATTTTTTTTTGCAAAATTCGACTTTATTCATCAACATCGTCTCCTTTAAGAGCGATACAATTACTCCAACGCCTTTCTAACATTTCTATACCTTTCTTGTAGAAGGATTTGTCTTTGCCTTCAGAATAAGCCCCAGTTTCGGCGATAACTTCTTTATTGGCGGATTTTTTTCACGTCTACGAATAGATAATAGTTGCTGAGGGTCAAATCTGGAGAATATGGTGGATGAGGAAGCAATTCGAACTTCAATTAATGCAATTTTGCCATCGTAACCATTGTCTTGATAAAAGAGCCCTTTTTTCTTGTTCATTTGAGACCAAAACCTTCCCATCCGACTGTTGTGTCTTTGGTCGCTTTGGGCGGCTTTCACCGGCTGCTGTTCACTCAGCTGACTGGCGATTTGATTCCGTTGTGTAGTGGTGGATCCATGTTTCATCCATTGTCACATATCGCATGAAAAAATCCTTTTTAGTGCGCTTAAACAGGTCCAAACAGCGCTCAGAATCATCAACGCGTTGTTGCTTTTGGTCCACTGTGAGCAAACGCGGTATTTATTTCGAACAGAGCTTTCTCATGTCCAAATGTTTATGTAAGATATGGCAAACAGGTTCTTTGATGAGGGTGTCAGAAATTTCACTTTATGGTCATCCAAAACAATTTTGTGGATTTTTTGATGTTTTCCGGTGTAACCACCTCATTTGGGCGTCCAAAGCGTTCAGCATCATTTGTATCTGTACGACTGCGTTTAAATTCAGCATACAAGTAAATAATGAGTGATTTTTCAGGGGCGGAGTCCCCGTAATACTTACCAATCCATTGCTTTACTTGAACGGTATTTTTTCCCATAAAAAAAAAACCGGTCAAGTGCAAGTTGAACTTGCACAATTAGTGTTCCGTACGTTAATTGCTTTTAAAATAAAAAAAATTGTTACGGTGGTATAAAATGATCAGTGACTTCACAAAACACACCCCAAATAAGTTTTCAACAAAGTTTGTTTTCAATCTTTACTGAAAACTGATGACCTTGATTTTTTTTTTTTTTTTTAATACCAGATAAATTATTAAAGGGAATGCACTCGTGATAATTTTCGTTGAATCTATACCCCGTGGAGAATATTCCAGAGTTTTTTCAAAATTTTTTGATCAGTACTTTTCCGAATAAGGTAGGGGGACAGCGATTTTTTCTCGATTTTTTAAAAATAATACAAACAAAAGTGTGCGCAAGTATTACATTATATGTATATTTTTTACTCGTGTTTTCACAAGCATTCATTTGACACCACACTCGATGACCTAGTAAACATTTTTTTTTCACTTCCGATTTCACCCCTCAAAATTAACCCCTTAAGTCAAAATTTAACTTTCAAAACTACACGGCTCTGATGAGGCCATCAATTCCTATATTAGTACCAAATTTCAACTTTCTGTGTCAAATAGTTTCGGAGAAAATCGGGTGTGACAGACAGACAGACACCGAAGTGATCTTATAAGTGTTCCGTACGGAACACTAAAAATAGTGTTTAATCAACATACGAAATTCGATTTTTACCATTGTTTTGAAAATATCAAAAGTAGCGTCACTAAAACTACTGTAACTTGTAAACTAATCGTCCATATGTCATGAAATTTTGACACGAATCGTTTGAAGGTTGGCACTTCCTAAAAATCGTATGGATTTTTTGAAAAGGGTGACATCTATGTGTCAGACCAAAAACTTTTCAACTCACGTGTTAGTATGAAGTAATTGGATAAATATGGAATAATTGAGTTGGCATTGAGTATGTGAGTTATTTTACAGAAATTAGATTACTATAAAAAAAAATTAATTTCATAAAATAATTCATTGTGCATTGTAAAAGTTTGTGGGAAACTATAAAAAAATATCATGGAAAAAATTAGCTTAATTTTCCACGGAATTTTGTATAAATATTCGTTTTTATTAGGAAAAATTAAAGAAAAAATCTGGATGTAAGCTATAAAGTAACATATATCATTATGACGTTGATATTTTGAAATCGTTGACACAATATAACAGTTATCACCAAACACTTTATTTTTAAATCCTATAAAAACTAAATATCGCGGAGAGTATTTTTTCACGAATATAATACTTCCTTTTGGCAAGGGAAGTAAAAACAATAATTTACCTACTGTGTCAGAGGTAAGTATGTTTCGGACAATTTGACTATTTGTATTTATAAACATTTTTTTATAACAACTTAACATTTTTTTAGGTCACTCTGTAATCAAATCGCAATCTTTTTTTGCAAACTATTTCGTTAAATTTGCAGTATATTATGATATATAGGAAACCACCCTTCTAACTCTCTACCCCCATTCTTTTCACTTCATATATCTTTTACTATAAATAATTAACTAAAATTTTATGAAATATCCCAACCAAAAACAAAGAAAAACTCCCATAATAATATTGAAATTTTACAATATTTGATGAAGAAAAGCAAAAAATCTCGCAATATGATATTTTCACGAACATAATACTTTCTTTTAGCAAGGAATGAAATATACAATGTGAAAATATTTTACGATATACAGGGTGTTTTAGGAAAGTGAGATGACATACTTGAATTTTCTAAATAATAAATAAATCATATATATATATATATATATATATATATATATATATATATATATATATATATATATATATATATATATATATATATATATATATATATATATATATATATATATATATATATATATATATATATATATATATATATATATATATATATACATATATATATATATATATATATATATATATATATATGATATATAAATATAAATTATGGGTTTAGCACACGTGCGTCTTTGTTCATGGACACACACATGAACGTTAACCCGATCTGTGGGAAACAGAGACATTTCCTTTCAGCGAGCGCGTCCACGTCGCGGCGGAGGGCGCTACTTTATAAGTAGGTGACGAAGTTCTGCTAAAGACCCAGTATAGCAGGGTATAACGCTATCCTCCTACCCAGGCATACGGGCGAAGACCATACCGGCGGTGAGGGTGGAGAGGATGGACCTTAGCACAGCGGATCCGGCGTAAGTGGGAACCCAGCTTTTAAGGGTAGTATAGAAGAGAGGGCACTCTTTTGTCCTTGAGGTGGAAGAACCAAGTAACTGGTCAACGGCATAGGATCAGGCAGGCAAGGGGAATTATTTTCCCAAGAGAGCACTATGTAAAATGGATCGAAAGTTTACAAATGTCCTATGCGACCCAACTAGCGATCGGCGCTGTGTTGGTCCCGGGCTGACCAGTGTGAAGGTGGCTACCGTGCATGCAGATGTGGGCGATCAGGCACCGTATGCGAAATGGGTTACAGGAAAAGCACAGTTATAATTGGGTCCGATATTATGTTGGGAACCTGGAACGAAAACGGGACTTCTGCAGACAGGGGAACTTCATATTCTGCAAAACGAACTTGAATGTGAGAACATACAAATATGTGGAGTTTCTGAGAACCATTGGAAAGGCACTGAACATTTTCAAACGAAAAGAAATACCATCCATATTTCGAGTCGAACTACAGGCAAAAATGGCGTAGCCATAGTTGTTAATAACAATGTTGCTAAATGTGTCAAGGAGTATCTGCCTGTCAATGATTGCTTGATTCAAATAACCATTACGGCAAAACCAGTAAACCTGTATATTATACAAGTGTAAACGCCAATCACTCTCTGATGATAAAGCAATTGAAGAAGTCTACAACAAGATTAAAAAAACTTGTACAAAAATCCCATCCAAAGAGATCATAATGGTGATTGGAGACTTCAATGCTAAAATTGGTTGTACAAATGACAATGATCAGGTTCAGAATATCATTGGAAACAAACGCGAAGATAGTCTACTTCAGTTTGCTATTAGTAACAGCTTCACTGTCATTAATACCACCTTCAAACATCGTCCAAGACGACTTTCCACCTAGGTGTCTTCGGACGGGCACTACAAAAATCAGATTGATTATATCCTGATTAGCTCTAGATGGAGGTCATCTATATTGAATGTAAGATCCCGCCCAGGCGCGGTATGTGGTTCAAATCACAAGTTATTAAAGGCTCATATGAGAATAAAACTAGCCACCCCTAAAAAGACAACAACAAATAAGAGAATTATAGTGTCAGACATTACCCTTTTCCAAACAACAATTAACTTTAACATTCCGGAAGTCTCAGAAGATATAGACAAAACGTGGACAGATATTAAGAACTAGATAATGCTGCCACACAATGCTCGGCAAAAATACCAAAACACCCTCAAAAACATTGGATGATCAACGATACCCTAAAGCTTATAGAAACAAGAAGAAATATGATTTTAATAAACAACACATCGGATCGGCAGAATCAGATTAATTAATAAAGAAATCAAGTTGGCTTGTAAAAAGGACAAAAACGCATACTTGAATAATATATATGAAGAGCTAGAACGACATGCTACCAACAATCGACCATAAGAACTTTATGAAAAGGTAAAATACCTATCGAAAGAATTCAAACCTAAAACACAAATAATCAGAGATAAGCAAGGTAGAGCAGTCACCGACATGCTTGGAATTATTGACTTCTGAAAGGATTACTGTTAAAACTTTTTTGTGGCTCAATTACTGGGTGACTGCAGTGTCGACAAAGAAGCCGCAGAAGAACAAGAGCCATGTATTCTTAAGTCTGAAGTCAGGAAGGCTATTCAAAGGTTAAAGAATAGAAAAGCCGCAGGTAATTTTTTTAATTATATAAACTAATACATAAAAATATTAAATTCACTATAGATCTAGAAGTCGACAATAAAAATTAATTTTCTTGACTTAACGATAACCAGACATCACAATAAACAAAATTTCCTATTTTTCACAAACCTTCACATATAGACTCTACAATAAATATAAATTCAGTTCACCCTCTACAACAAAAATTAGCAGCTTACCACAATATGTTGCATAGATTTGTAAGTGTCTTTTTAGATGATTTTAATAAAGAATTAAATCTCATAAAACAAATTGCTGTTAACAACGGATATTCTCTTGATACCTATATTCGATACTGAACAAAAAATTAAATAACCGGTCAAGTGCAAGTTGAACTTGCACAATTAGTGTTCCGTACGTTGATTGCGTTTAAAATAAAAAATGCTGTTACGGTGGTATAAAATAATAATTGACTTGACAAAACACACCCCAAAGGAGTTTCAATAAAGTTTGTTTCCAATCTTTACTGAAAACTGATGACCTTGAAATTTTTTTTTTTTTATATATACCAGATAAATTATTAAAGGTAATGCACTCGTGATAATTTTCGTTGAATCTACACCCCGTGGAGAATATTCCAGAATTTTTTTAAAATTTTTTGATTAGTACTTTTCAAGATAAGGTGGGGGGACACCGATTTTTAGCGATTTTTTAAAAATAATACAAAGAAAAGTGTACGCAAGTACTACATTACAAATATATTTTTGTACTCGTGTTTTCACAAGCTTTAATTTGACACTACACTCGATGACCTACTAAAAATTCTTTTTTTCACTTTCGATTTCACCCCCCAAAATTAACCCCTTAAGTCAAAATTTGACTTTCAAAACTACATGGCTCTGATGAGGCCATCAATTCCTATATTATTACCAAAATTCAACTTTCTATGACAAATAGTTTCGGAGAAAATCGGGTGTGACAGACAGACACACATCGAAGTCATCTTATAAGTGTTTCGTACGGAACCCTTAAAATAAAGCTGTTTCTTTAGTATACCCAAAGGAAGAAGATATGGATAAAAAATATTAAGCCATTTTGGTAATAAATCAGAAAAAATTAAGAATCAGTTAAATAAATATAATATTAACATATGTAGCTTCTAGAACAAACAACTCGTTGGGGAAATTTATTAAAAATGCAAAAGGAAAACAAAATAGATTAAAAAAATCTTAAGTGTATCAGTTAAATTGTGGTTCTTATCCTAAAAGTTACATAGGTCAGATAGGTCGTTTTTTTCGCCGTTCGGATTTCAGAGCATAAAAGAAGTTATTTAAAAAAGAAAACCGATTCAGCTTACAGTAACTATTTAACAGAATTCAATCATCTTTTTGACGACAAATTTAAAATTCTACAGATACAAAACAAAGAAGTCAAAATAATCCTGTTGGAAAATTTATAAATAAATAGAATTAAAAATTCAGATATCATCTTAAATGAACGGAAAGATATCTACCTAAAAAGAGAAAACTCAGATTTTTTGTTTATGATTTTGTGAGGTCAAGAATCGCGATTCTTTTTATTATAATTTTTTTTATTACATTTATATGTAACTAGCCGTGCCCGCGGCTCCGCTCGCGTAGACTTGATTCACTATTATCGTACTGCTCATTCCTTATATTACCTTATGTAATAAAATATATTATAACCTGGCCAGAGAATATATGTATGAATTAAAAAAAAAACACGTAAATCGGATAAGTGGTTCTCGAGTCATAAACGCACTAACGGAAAGAGAGATAGAGAGGCGTTACGTTTTATATATATTATATAAATGTTCTTCTTTCTCACATTTGGTCAATGTGGTCCATGTTTGGCTGACGGGCGTAAGCAAAGACAACACAAATGCTGTCACCATTGTGTATTAAGGAATGACCTGACAATGTTATATGTTTTCAAAATCACTGACTTCTGAATGTTTTTGTGTATGTTTGTGTTGAGCCCCAATTGTACTAAGTGAGATGTGAATGTTTTGGTTTTTGTTTTATTATTATTGTTTTTCTTTCTCACATTCGGTCAATGTGGCTCCATGTTTGGCTGACGGGCCTACGCCAAATCAGCTTATTATTATTTTAGTTTTTCTTTCTCACATTTGTGTCAATAGATTATTATTATTATATAAGCTGGCCAGAGAACATATGTATGGATTAAAAAAAAACACGTAAATAGGATAAGTGGTTTTCGAGTGATAAGCGCATTAACGGACAGAGACAGTCAGAGACGTTGTATTTTATATATATTATATTCTTTACTACATGATAATGTTCCATATTTAATGGTTTAGACAACATAGTGATTTACTATTATCGTCACTGCTTATTTCCTATATTACCTAACATAATAAAATATATCCTGTAACCTGGCCAGAGAACATATGTATGTTTAAAAAAAAGCACGTAAATCAGATAAGTGGTTCTCAAGTGATAAGCACACTAACGGGCAGACAGACATACAGACAGAGAGGCGTTGTATTTTATATAAATTATAGATAACCTGGCCAGAGAACATATGTATAAATTTAAAAAAGAAAACACGTTAATCGGATAAGTGGTTCTCGAGTGATAAGCGCACTAATGTACAGACAGACAGGCAGACAGAGAGAAAGAGAGACAGAGAGACGTTGTATTTTATATATATTATAGATTATAGATAACCTGGCCAGAGAACATATGGATGAGTTAAAGAAAAACACGTAAATCGGATAAGTGGTTCTCGACTGATAAGTGCACTAATGAATCGACAGACAGAGAGACGTTGCATTTTATATATATTATATTCTTTGCAGTATATTGCAGGAGAACGCGCTAGCGGCAAACTTTTTTCTGACTTGATTCACTATTATCGTCACTGCTTATTTCTTATGTTACCTAACGTAATAATATATATATATATATATATATATATATATATATATATATATATATATATATATATATATAACTATAACTTGGCCAGAGAACATATGTATGTTTTAAAAAAAGGCACGTAACGCACTAACGGACAGACAGACAGATAGACAGACAGAGAGACGTTGCATTTTATATATATTATAGATAGATAACTGGGCCAGAGAACATATATATGTTTAAAAAAAAAAAGTACGTAAATCGGATAAGTGGTTCTCCAGTGATAAGCGCACTAACGGGCAGGCAGACGGACAGAGGGATGTTGCATTTTATATATATTATAAAGTTCAGCATGGATTTCCCATCAATATTCATTAGTACGTAGTAATAATTTTTTTACCTCAGGGTATTTATTAAAATGTAACAATATTCAGATATCATTTTTGTATCAGACCAAGCTACACTGACAGCGAAACACGTCATACAGTTTTTGTAAAATAAAAATAAAGTGGAAATTGACAAAATCAGTCTTTCATCACATTCGTGATGAATTTCCATCAAGTAAAAGCCACAACAATTCAACGCTACGCTACGCTAAATAGCCATAAAATACACAAATATACACCGGTATTTGCCGGTTACGCCCATATCCATGGATACGCTATGCAGTCCTGTGGAAAGCCTTAACATTTTAAATGGATATCCCATATTTGTAACATGTTTGGACGCAGAACTTTTATTTGAGGCATGGATGTATGAACAAAAAACTACTTACATTTGTAATATTGTTTAACAAAGATGAACTGGGAGCAATTTGTACAAGATACACTTTTGTACAAATTAGATATAATTAAGGATGTTTATGGATAATCAGTATTCGCAACACTGAAATTCTTATCTTGATTATCATTCGTGTACTAACTGCAAATGCTTGTTTTATTTCTGGACCGGCTTTTTGCAATTCTTGTTGCACGTGATTAAAACCTGGTGTATAGTGTAGGGGCTGGTGAACTTTGTTAAGATATTGTAAAATTACATTTTTGACGATACATCACAATTCAAAACTAGGTAAAGTACTTAGCAACAGAATTTCAAGGGCCACGTCCTGAGTCTTTTTTAGGTGTTCTAATTTTTTCAAACCTTAAACATGTTATTTTATTAAATGGCATGCAATTACTAATTACTTTTAGAAGTAATTGACTTTTAAGTACGAAGCTTTTTTTCAAAAGTGCTTAAATATATGCCATAAAAAAGGTCTGAAGCCCAAAAAAAAAAAAAAAAATAAGCTTTAGAGAAACTCTTGAAACACTGTTTTTCCCAGTTTTTTGGCCAGTTATTTCTATAAGTTTCACCGTCAGTTTTTTTTTTATCAGTTTTTATGGCCAGTCCATTTTTATCTAGTTTTCACTCATTTTGGTACTAGTTTTTGGTTTACCGATTTCTCCTAGTTTTTTGCGCCTGCTTTCACCAAGCTTTACCGCACCTGCATACGATCTATTCCATCACGCCGCATTTCTCACAAGCCATCAAACTTGTCCATATTTACATAGGTAGATATTAGAGAAGAAGTATTTAATTTTATTATTATTTTCTATTTATCGGAAAACCTTTTAATTTATAAAGACAACATAGTTAATTTTTCACTAATTAATTAATTATATTAGTATGTACCTTGAAAGAGAGGAAAAGTTTGAAACACCTAAACAAGCAAATGAATGAAGGGAGACATCAAATAATAAAACTTATAAATAACGATAACCAAGAGATTGCACAAGTCAAAGACATAAGGGAAGCTACAGAGAAATATTATTAAACACTATATGACACGAAAATATCGCCACCGCCCGGGAAAGAAGAAGGAAATAGAGTGATAGTAAGAAATGTGGGATCTGAAGAAGTTCCTGATGTAACAACGGGTGAAATAGTGAACGTCCTACAACGCACAACAACAAAGAACCACGGAATGATGAAATAACTATAGAAATGATAAAGTATGGAGGGGCATCGATAATACAATCTCTTCAAGCAGGTGCCTCATAGAAGTAAAATACCAACACCTTGGTAAATGCCTTGATTTGGCCTATATTTAAAAAGGGAAACAAATTTAAATTGGAGAATTATAGACCCTATATCAGCCTGTTATCGGTACTACAAACTTACAAAATTCTCACTAGAATCATAACGTATAGATTAACAAACAAATTAGACAGTTATCAACCACGTAAACAAGCGGGATTTAGACCGGGATATGCAGTTTAGACCATCTTCAAACAATTACTAGTGGAAAAACTAAATGAATATAAGGTCACTTTGTGGATAGCAATGGTTGACTACGAAAAATCATTTGATTCCGTAGAGATATGGATAGTCCTTAACGCTCGACGAAAGGCATATAACTCTTCTTGCATATATATATATATATATATATATATATATATATATATATATATATATATATATATATAAAACTCCACATCACAAATAATGCTTGAAGAAAAAACAAATAAAATCAAAATTAAAAGGGGAATCCCCAAAGCTGTTCACTTTGATTCTAGAGGACATGTTCAATTCGCTAAAGTGGGAAAATAAAGGAATACTAATAGCACATGAACGATTAAATCACTTAAGGTTCGCAGATGATATTACTCTGATCGCTAACACACAAGAAGAATTACAAGAAATACTGATGGAATTAAATAACAAGTCTCCAGAAATAGGTCTAAAAATAAACTTCACCAAAACCAAATACAGTCGACACTCTATATAGTGAAAGACCAAAATGTTGACCGAAATTTCACTATAGAAAGTTTTTCACTATATAAAGAAAAAATCCGTATATATTGCTATATATGTATTTTATATTGGTAATCATTTACTTGTATTTTATAAGGTACAAGCAACAAAAAAAATTGCAAAATTGAATTATTAGAAAAGATTTTATTAAACATTTGAAAGTTTAAATAGTACATAGCATGTACAGGGCTAAATACATACATAAAGTCCGTACGTTATATCTTTACCCGTGCGTCATAGTTTTCAGGCCATATAACAGACGACTATTATATTATTTGTCTCTTTTCACCAATAAATCGTAGGTATTGGTAAAAAGAAACAAAAAATATAATAGTCGTCTGGGATATTGCCTGAAAACTATGACGCACGTGTAAAGATATAACGTACGGACTTTATGTATGTATGTACTACATACGAAATAAAAAGAATAATACAAAATCTGTTAATACATATGTACATACTACCTACATACGTACTAGGAAAAATAATCGGTTATTTTCTTTTGAACATTACCTTTGAAAAATAATTGTTGCTCAACAAAATTCTCGTATTTATTTAAATGCATAAAGATTTGATCAGGTACACTTTCCTGGCCCCTGAGAGTAGTTCGCACAATGTCAAATGCATTTCTTATTTCATTTTCACTAAATTTAGCAGGACATTCCCCAGTTTCTCCTTCATGATCTTCTATACTTTTTATATCGTCAATTATGTCTTGGTCAGTTGGGAGATCTGTCGTGCCAACATCATTGTCGATTTCTAAAAAATCTCAAGTAAAAAAGCGTCGCCGCTAGCAGTTTTTTGTAAAATCCCCCATTGCCTTTTTAAGGTAGCGATATCCATTTCGTCTTCTTCTTCCCATTCGTCAGTTTTTTCAGTAAAACCTGCTTTAGAAAAGCAGTTTTTGATAGTTTTCTGAGAAACATTTTCACTCCATACTTTAGCGACTTCGGTTATACACTCTTTAAGGGTAATCAATTTTTGGACTGGAAGTTTGTTATCAATTGCATTAAAAACTTTGTGAGTAATTCTGTTTCGGTAATGATGTTTTATGTTTTTTATAATACCCTGGTCTATAGGTTGCAATTTGGAGGTCATGTTTGGTGGAAAAAGATCAATTCAATATTCCTTAATTTTTTACTTACAGTAACTGGATGTGCAGGACAATTGTCTATAAACATCACAATCTTTCGCTTTTGGCTTTTCATTTTCGTGTCCAGTTCTTTAATACATCTTTCGAAAATCTCAGAAGTCATCCATGCCTTTTTATTATTGGCGTAATCTAACTCCAGAGATTTAACTCCTTTTACACAACGGGGATTTTTGCTTTTACCTATGAGCAGTAATTTCAGTTTTTCTGAGCCATCCATGTTTGCTCCAACCATAAGTGTCACCCTTTCTTTACTTGTTTTAACACCAAAACATTTATCATTTTTAAAAGCAAAAGTTTTATTTGGCAAACATTTAAAAAACAAACCGGTTTCATCACAATTGAAAACGTTTTTTTGGCTCGTACTTTTTCAATGCACTTTTTAAAACAGTTTCAGTCCAAATGTCACAGTCCTCCTGACTAACGCTTGCACTCTCGCCAGACACCGTCTTGAAAACAATTGAATTGCGAGTCTTCCAGGCACTCAACCACCCTTCACTAGCTTGAAAATTAACGCAGTTAAATTCTTTAGCAAATTGTAGAGCCTTTTGCTTTATTAAATTTCCCGATATTGGTACGTTTTGATGCGTAGGGGCCACTTGAAACCATCGTAAAACTGCTTGATTTACATCCTCGTAGGTACTCACCCGTACTCGTTTTCGACTGTTTGGAACACTAGGTTTCTTGATGATATTGTCGCGACTTTTTATTATCAGAGAGACGCAACTTGGAGAAACATCAAATTTTGCAGCAACATCAATTTTTTTGCACCCTTTATCAACTTCCTCCAAAACTTTAATTTTCTCAGCTAAACTTAAACACACTTGCTTGGACATCTTACTTGATTCTTAAACAAAAAGAATCTGAGCCTGAATTTGCGAATTACTAGGCCTCGACTATAAAATGGGTTTTTTCCCGGGTTTCTATAAAATAGGTTATTCCCCGGGTTTCTCACAGAAATCTACCTGATTTATTGCCAACCATTAGGCGTTATAAACGCGTTAAGAACCTTTTCAAAAGAATGCGTCATAAAAATGGAATTCGTGCTAATGTTAGATAAAAATGGGAAACCCGAAATGGTCAAGATCTCAATAAATTCATAAAAATTTATACACAAAATTCCGGTAAAAATTTTATTATATAGAGTGTTACTATTTTACAGATTTACTATATGCAGGGCTTTTTACATGAAATTTCATTAAAATATTCTAGGTCTTGAAAAAATTGCACTATAAAGAGTTTTTCACTATATAGAGTTTCACTATAAACAGTGTCGACTGTATTTGAACGAACGTGAAGATAATAACCAGGAACTATTAATAGGAGGTGAAAGAATAAGAAAGGTACACAGATTCATATATTTAGGGCAAAAAATCGAAATATCAAAAAATAATTTAAAGGCTGACTTGGAAAGAAGTGTCGTTAGCTTGGTCTGCGTTCGGAAGGTTACAATCTGCATTTAAATTGGACATCCCAAATATAATAAAAGCCAAAGAGTATGTGATCAATATGTACTGCCGGTATTAAAATATGGCACTGAAACGTGGGCTTTAAATAAAAGTATAATAAATAAACTCCAGGTAACCCAAAGAGCAATGGAGAGGAGAATGCTAAATATTAGACTCCAAGATCGTATTCCTAACATCGAGGTACGAAGAAGATCAAAAATGACAGATATAATACACCTGATATGTATATTAAGGTGGAATTAGGCAGGGCATATCGCAAAGCTGAATGATAGCACATGGATACGCCGTATGGTTGAATGGAGGCTCGTAGCTCCATGGCATAGTACCTTGGTTACAGTGCAGAAGGTCGAGGGTTCAATCCCGCAGGTCAGTATACTTGTTTATTAAATTATTTAAGTATATTTGGCCTGGCCACGTACATAGTTAGTAGTTGTTCGCAGAAATGCAATAAGGTCCGAGACAGCACCACCGCCTATTCTAAAAGGTGCTGTGAAATACAGAAATCTATGTTTCGGCACTTGGACAACGTTGACGGGTATTACGACATCCACGCCGATATCGTTTGAATATGGAAAAGGTAAAATCCCTACTCGGTCGGGGGGGTGAACGAGAAAAACAAAAGATGCAGAGGTAGACCACAGATAAGATGGACGAACGACGTAGAAAGATTAGTAGGACACGCTGAATGCAAAAAGCAAACAACAAAGCTCATTGGAGACAACTTGGGGAGGCTTAGAGCCGACTATAGATGGAATAAGCTAATGATGATGTACTATGTGACTTTTTTATTAAGATCATAATCTAAATAAAAGGTGGTGATTTCCTGGAGCAAGCTTCTAGAATGTTCAAGTGAGGAATAGTTTTCCCTACGTAAAATGTAAGCTTTTTTTTATGAAAACGACCTATTAAGACCCGAGTTAACTTTCCAGATAATGGTTTAATTATGTCTACTACATCTCATACATTTGTACTAAGATTAACATCTGCTGAAAGGATCAATGATCCGGATCTACAGCTTTGCAGATCACAGTACGCTTATTTCATTATTCACTTTGAACGCTCGGACATTGTTTAATAGTGCAAATATCAACAGACAGCAGCATTCATCTTGGTGTGGCAGTAATTAAGTTGAATTTAACGGTATAATAACTTAGGCGACAGTTTTTTCTCCAAAAGTTAACGTTGCTGTAACCGTTATATCGAGACATTTCATTCGTCTTGCATCGTCACTAAATTGGCTGGGCGTTAATTTCGGAACAAACATGTCTTCACATGAACATGTTCCATACCTAGCAACCAGAGCTTCTCAAAAGCTGAGAATATTATTTCGAACTAAAGTCTGTTTGTTTGAAGTTGATAGCACACAACATGGGTTATAAGCATTAAAATATCATAAACTATAAGCGTCCGAAATTTCCCTAGCAATTATTTGCATTTTTAGTTTTAATCACCTTTATTTTCTATCTCTATACAACAGTGCAAGCTTTTTCTAAAAAATATTTCATCACATGCCTTCTAAACTTTACAATAAGCTATATAAATTACCGAATTTTGAAAGTTTATTTTAATGAGTAAATGATGAAACTAAAAATCTTACTTGTATGATCATCAAATAAGACACATTTCAACTAATACGCAGTCGATGAGATGGCAAAGGAACGGAATATCACAGTGCTTAGATTACCTCCATATCATTGCGAATTGAATCCCATAAAGCTAATTTGCGCACAAATGAAAGATTTCTTTGCAAGGGACAATACTACATTCAAACTTCAAGACGTAAGGCAATTATTACTCGCCGGAATAGAAAGGATCAATGAGGATAATTCGAAAAATGCCATTCGACATGTTATAAAAGAAGAAAATAAAATGACGAATACATCGAACAAACTGTGGAAATAGAACCCTTAATTTTCAATTTAAGAGAAGTCGAGTCTTCAGATTTTGAAGATGATGATTGTTTTTGATTTTAATTAAAGTACTTATATTTCGTGATTGTGAATTTGTATATTTACATAGATCTGTAGATTAAAAAATTTTTAGTAATAAATCTTATATAAATTTTATTTTTAAGATAATTTTATTTATTAAACACTAAAAGCCGGGTACCCTCGGACGGCTATGCTACCGACGAACCCTTATTTACATTTTATGACTCTGTTCTGTAGCAGAAGTTTTCTCCCTAAAATAGGGAGAATCCTTAAAAATGATTCAAAACAGGTAGCAAATCCCGTAAAATGTATAAGAAATCTCTTTTTTTTTGGGGATACCCCAACATGTATTTGCATCTAGAATGAGAGAATGCTGCTATCAGCTCCAAACAAATACACTTTAAGTAAAATGTATGCGTTTTTATTTTTTTATGAAAACGACCTATCAAGACCTGAGTTAACTTTTCAGATAATGGTTTAATTATATGTACTACTTCTCATTCATTTCTACTCACATTAACATCTGCTGAAAAGGACTAAGGATCCGGATCTACAGCTTTGCAAATCAGAGTACGCTTATTTCTTCATTCACTTTGAACGCTCGGATATTGATTACTAGTGTAAATATTCGCAGCGAGCAGGAAGTTGTTTAACTTATCAAAAACCTGGAAGAAATTCTACCTTGGTGTGGCAGTAACTAAGTTGAATTTAACGCAACAAAAACTCAGGTGGCAGTTTTTTCTCCAAAAGTTAACGTTGCTGCACTCGTTATGTCGAGACACTTCATTCGTCTCGCGTCGTCACTAGCTTCTCAAAAGTTGGGAATATTATTTCGAACTAGAAAGCTCTATACTTCACACCAACTGTGAATTCGGTACAAAGCTGAAATTCGACCGACCAACGATGAAACACTGCTCTCCTGCTTAGGGCTCTGCTTCTAATCATACACTGCATCTTTTGGACTCTAATCAGAACAGAGCTGTTCGTCTAATTGGAGACACAGAACTCACCAACAACATTGATTCCCCGAAACATCGAAGAACGGTTGGTGACTTGAGTCCATTCTACAAGTGTTTTCATGATGGATGTAGCACGCTTAATTTCTCCCAGAGCGGTACATGGTAGGAATACTCGTCGCGCTAATACTTTACATATATATGAAGTTCAACTTGTTATTTCTCGTACCATCTTTTTCAAGCAGTATTTTATATGGGGAACTTCGTCCCTGTGGAATGATTTTCCCAAGACTGTGTTTCCCATCGAGTACATTTTACGAAAATTAAAAACCTATGTGAATCGCGTGTTCCTCACACACGTCTCTCCTGTCGCGCATTAGGGATTTCCCTGCTCCATTACTTTAGCTTTTAATTTTGAAAAAGAACAAACACCACACTAGGTTACTGTGTACTCTCTGGAAATAAATTCATGTTTTATTTTATCTGAAATATCTTTGTTTGACATCAGCTTTGTTTGATTTAACGACGTTTAGAGGACCTAGCGTTCCTTATTTTTACGCTAGGCGTAAACAGTTATTGCATTAGGTGGTAACTAAATAATAAAATAAAACCCTACATAGCACCGTTTTTAAGCTGGAGTCTACTCTCTACGACGTATGAGCTGCCGTTTCGCATAAGTAAGTTTTAGCAAGAAGAAGCTGCCACAATATTTAATAACTGGGTGTGGGTTATACACCCATTAAAATAAAAATTTTGGAAATATTCAGCTATTAATTATAAATGTAATATTATTTAGTTTCTTCTCTATTAGAGAAAACTATTCTGAAAACCAGTGAACTAAGAAATCTTTTAAGTTTTGGAAGTCTTACAACACTGTACAATTGAATCGAGTAGTCGATACAGTCATTCAATGTTCAGAGAAATGTAGATGCGTGGTCGCTTTTTACGTTACCAGTTTCTAGACTATGAGATCTAATATCATGTTTTTTAAAATCTAGGTAAAGTATCATATTTTTAGTGTTCCGTACAGAAAGATCACTTCGGTGTCTGTCAGTCTATCCGTCTGTCACATCCGATTTTCCCCGAAATTATTTGACATAGAAAATTGAAATTTGGCACTAATATAGGAATTTATGGCCCCTTCAAAGCCGTGCAGTCTTGAAAGTTAAATCTTAGTTTTGGGGATTGAAAGTGGAAGTGAAAAAAATGCCAAAAATCGCTGTTTCCCCCTTATCTCGAAAAGTATTGGTCAAAAAATTCTGAAAAAATTCTGGAGTATTCTCCGCAGGGTGTAGATTGTACGAAAATTATCACGAATTATCTTTAGTAATTTATCCGGTATATGAAAAAAACAAAAAAAAAATTTTAAGGTCATCAGTTTCCAACAAAGATCGGAAACAAACTTTGTTAAAAACTCATTTGGGATGTGTTTTGTGAAGTCATTAATCATTTTATATCTCCATAACAAAAATTTTTATTTTAAAAGCAATCAACGCACGGAACACTAATTGCGCAAGATCGACTTGTACTTGGCCGGTTATTTATTTTTTACTAAGAGAACATATAGGTTAAGTAGATATAAGTGAAGATTACTATATTATCTTTAATTATGCCCATTGTGATAAGTATCACTGATAAGTACACTTGCTCTGGTATTACACAGTAATGTAAGCAAAAGTCGATTTTTTACACAGCTGTTGCTGCAATGTTTGGAAAACAGTTTACAATGTTATTAATTTCTCGGAAAGTTGCGTACTTAATAAAATCTCTCCGATAACAAAAACTAATATTAAAATATATATAGAACTAGCCGGGCCCGCGGCTCCTCTCGTGTGGGCTTGATTCACTACTATCGTCACTGCTTACTCCTTATCTTACCTAACGTAATAAAATATCTCCCATTATTTCCTCTTATCTCCCATTATTTCTCCTTATCTCCCATTATCTCTACATAATTTCCATTATCTAGGCTTATCTCTGCTCATCTCCCATTATTTCTCTCTATCTCCCATTATCTCACCTTATCTCTCATTATCTAGGCTTATCTCGACTTATCTAGCAATATTTCTTCTTATCTCCCATTATTTCTCCTTACCTCCACTTAATCTCACCATAACTCCCATTTTCTAGACTTATCTCTGCTTATCTCCCATTATTTCTCCTTATCTCCCATTATCTCACCTTATCTACCATTATCGAAGCTTATCTCCCATTATTTCTGTTTATCTCTCATTATCTCACCTTATCTTCCATTATCTAGGCTTATATCGAATTATCTATAATATATATAAAATGCAACGTCTCTCTGTCTGTCTGTCTGTCTGTCCGTTAGTGCGCTTATCACTGGAGAACCACTTATCCGATTTACGTACTTTTTTTTTTAAAAACATACGTATGTTCTCTGGCCAAGTTACAGGCTATATTTTATTACGTTAGGTAGCATAGGGAATGAGCAGTGACGATAATACTGAATCAAGTCGGAAAAAAGTTTGCCGCTAGCGCGTTCCCTTGTAATACACAGCCTAAACCATTAAATATGGAACAATACTATGTATATGTATAAATTTGTAAAAATGTTTAAATTTATTAAAACTACGTTGCCGTGTGTACGTAAATCGGATAAGTAGTTCTCCCAGTGATAAGCGTACTAACGAACAGTCAGACAGACAGACAGAGATACGTTGCATTTTATATATATTATAGATGTAATAAAATTTATATCTATAACCTGGTCAGAGAACATATGTATAAATTTAAAAAAACACGTAAACCGGATAAGTGGTTCTCGAGGGATAAGCGCACTAACGGACAGACAGACAAACAGAGAGACGTTGCACCCGGTCTAAGAATATATGTATGAATTTACAAAAAGACACGTAAATCGGATAAGTGTTTCTCGCGTGATAAACGCACTAATGGACAGACAGAGAGACATTGCATTTTATATATATTATAGATTATAGATATTCTCTGCTACATATTATTGTTCCATATTTAATGGTTTAGGCTGTGTATTGCAAGGGAACGCGCTAGCGGCAAACTTTTAAAATAAAAATTTTGATACGGAGCGATTTTCGCAATTTTTTAAAAATAATACAAAGAAAAGTGTGCGTAACAGATTACATTACATATATTTTTGAACTCGTGTTTTTACAAGCTTTCATTTGACACACCACTCGATGTCCAGGTAATTTTTTTTTGTCACTACCGATTTCACCCGCAATAACTAACTAACTCCCTTAGTCAAAATTTAACGTTCAAAACTACACGGCTCTGATGAAGCTATTAATTCCTATATTAGCGCCAAATTTGAACTTTCTACGTCAAATAGTTTCGGAATTAATCGGGTGTGACAGACAGACAGACGGACGGATACCGAAGTGATCTTATAAGTGTTCCGTACGGAACACTAATAAAATTTTACTATATAGGCCAACAATTTTTTTCTATAGAATGGAAATACTTGGTGGTGATATGGTCATTTACCCAAACGAATTCTTCCCCAAAACAGTATTGTACAGGGTGGATCAACACTAGACTAAAGTTCTCTCGTTGTTTCAGGAAAATGTTAAATACAATAGTTTTAAGGAATGTTAAGGTGCACAGTTTAAAATTGTTTTTGAGTATACAGGGTACTTCAAAAAACTGTGGCCAATATAACATATGTTTCTTTTAAATGGAACATCCTATTTTCTAATTTATTTTTAAATACTGCGTAAAATTTTTATTAATAATGTTATATACCTAAACCTAGTAGTTTTTCTAATATTTCAATTTTTAAAAAAAAAATAGTTTTCAGTTTTGTAAAAAAATGCTAGTAGCGCCATTGTTTCTGAAGGTGGAATACTCATAGTTGGTACGAGCGTTCTATAGAGATGAAAAAAAAAGATATACGTTAAGAAATTTGAGTTAGATACTACAGGGTGTTCAAAATAAACTTATGCATTTCGACTATTTTCAATTGAAAAATCTCAAATTTTTTAAATGGCACATCCTGTATATTATTATTTTTTTTCTGATAGATTTTACAAAACCCTCCAACTTTTAATAAGTATGTCATATGCCTATTTCTAACAGTTTTCGATTTATTTTGAATTTTTTGACTGTTTTTACCCCTTGTTTTTAATACACTTACGCTATAACATCATAGTTGCCAAGACAAAACAAAAATGCAGGCATTGTCAAATTTTGACATGCCTATGAAGCAAGTAAAAATAGTTTAATTTGTTGTAGTAAGTGCCGTATAAAGGTAATAATTATGGATTTTCCTAAAAATGAATTAATTGATATGGTTTATATATTGGGCGAGGCGGAAAAAATATCAAAAATTACGAATGTTTGGACTTGTTTTTGGGTTAAATGGTCATACTTTCATCCCAGAAATCCACAGTAACTTTATGTACTCGGAATACTGGGACACCATGTATAATGTAATACTTGCCCACACTTTTCTTTGTATTATTATTAAAAAATCACGAAAAATTACTGTCACCCCCCCATCTCATCTAGAAAAGTACTGATCAAAAAATTTTGAAAAAATTCTGGAATATTCTCCACAGGGTGTAGAAATTATCACGAGTGCATTCTTTTTTATAATTTATCTGGCATATAAAAGAAACAAGAATTTCAAGGTCATCAGTTTTCAGTAAAGATCGGAAAAAACTTTGTTGAAAACTCATTTTTTATTTTAAAACAGTCAACGTACGGAACACTAATTGTGCATGTACAACTTGAACTTGACCTGTTATTTTAATATGTTGTGGAGAGTACTCGCCATAGCTACATAATAAAACAAAAAATCTCTTTTAATTTATTTATTATAATTTTTGTAACCTATAAGTACAAACATTTATTCTTAAGATTTAGAACCTATTTATTAATTACCAGTTCTTAAAAATTAAAATTATATTTTATGCCTTAGCAAACCTAGCTATAATACTCAAAATTCGTAAAATATACAGGAACAACTGTACTGCGTCCATGTACAGAGTAATAGCAGCTAAAATATATTCTTCAGGTGATAATCTTTTCATAATCAGCTGTGAATCAACAAGTATAAAGACACAAAAGACCATAGCTCCGATAAATCCAACTAAAAGTTCTGATGCCGCTGAATACAGATATATTTGCGAAACACCTAGTCCTGTTAAAATTATCAGGGCTGCAAATAGGCTGAAAAATAAAAATATAAGTTATTAGAGTTTCTGCAAGTAGGCACTGGAACTTTAAGAATCACCACCATCCGAAAGTACTGGGCGCTATTTTCTACATCCATAGTTGCAGGAGTTGGAGAGGGCACACGCCCCCCTATCTACTCTTGGCTATGCCACAGGTTAAATGGTAATAAAATAAGAGTGAATTTTTCAGAATTCTATGTATACGAGGGTGGCTCAATAAGTACTCTTCTTTGAAGACAGATGGTGTTGCTAAGGCAAGTTCATGTTATCATCGTATGCTGTCAGCTGATAGATAACACCAAAAAAACTTTGATACTGATTCATAGGTTATTTGCATTTGGCAACCATTTCAGTAAATAGTGTAACTATCGCTGATCGTCGAACGAATGTGTGCGAATTAGCAGGTGCCATAGGTGTGCCGACGGGAATGATAACACAGGGCAACAAAAAAATATTTTTGTTTTGGTGCCTGGGATTTTAGAGCTGATTTTAACTATATTTGGGACGCTAAATCTATACATGCAATCCGTTTTTCTCTATCAGCTCTACTTTTTTTAGATACATCAACTTATCTACCAATGTGGTTTTTATTCAGTATATTCATTTATGAGAGTTCTAAAATTATTATAAATTCATTAATGTAGGTACAATGGTTTTTTTTTGTCAGTCTGTAATTGAGTAAATTCCAGGTAAATCTATAAATAGTGGAACCATTGCCTATCAGGTACCTGAACTGACCCTTTTAATCACCTAACTCGGGTAAGACTCGTCAGTTTTGTGCGTTCTTACTAATGAGAGTAGATCGAATTCGGCGTGTTATTTTACGTTAAGAAAAGAGTGTTTTTTGTGTTATTGAACAGAATTAAAATGAGTTCAGGTTCCAGTTCAAGAAGAAGTTGTGTAAATCAACCTGATGTGTTTTGCTATATATGCGGAGAATACATGTTTCAACAAAACAGACAAACTATTACTGACTTTGTAAAGCGACCGTATCTTGGATACTTTGGAGTTAAGCTTGGTGATCAGGACAAAACGTGGGCCCCGCATCTCGTATGTAAAACTTGTACAGAACATTTACGGCAGTGGACTACCGGGAAAAGAAAATGTCTAAAATTCGGCGTACCAATGGTTTGGAGAGAACCACTTTAATGATTGTTATTTCTCTGTTTAGTAAATACTAATGGAATCAATCGAAATAACCGCAGTAAGTGGACTTATCCCAATTTAGACTCGGCAATACGCCCTATCCGGCACTCAGATGAAATACCGATTCCAACATTTCATCAGCTACCACATATCTCTGATGACGAATATTTTCCCTCTGATCGCTCTTCAGATGCTAATAAAAGTTCTGATGCTAATGAAACTACCAGTGACTATGAGGGGACGTCATCAGTTCCTCAACGCTTCAATCAAAATGAATTAAATGATCTCACCAGGGATCTCAATTTATCGAAAAAAGCTTCTGAAGTACTGGCTTCTAGGTTGAACGACAAAAATTTACTGGAACAAGGAACCAAAATTACCTTTTACCGTACAAGAGAAAAAGATCTGCTACCATTCTTTTCTCAAGAGGACAATCTTGTATTTTGTCACGAAATTAGGGGACTCATGAAAGAAATGGGACTTTCTGAATATATTCCAGATCATTGGCGCCTATTTATTGACAGTTCAAAGCGAAGTTTAAAATGTGTCCTTCTACATAATGGGAATAAATATGGTTCAATACCACTAGCTCACTCAACGAAACTGAAAGAAGAATATAATACCATAGGTCTTGCAGAAGATAAAGTATTACGAACATCAATGGATGATTTGTGTAGACTTAAAAATGGTCAACTTTCTTCTTGGGCAGCAAAGTGGTTACACGAAATATCCGTGTTTCTTGTGCCTCTGGGATAGTAGGGACAAAACACACCACTGGGTTAGAAAAGATTGGCCTCAGAGAGAAAACATGGACGTTGGGGAAAAGAATGTCATTAACGACGCTTTGGTTGAAAGAGAAAAAATCATACTTCCTCCGTTACATATAAAGTTGGGCTTAATGAAGCAATTCGTAAAGGCTCTTGATAAGAATGGGTCTTGTTTTGCATATATAGGGGTAAAAATGCATCAGTTGAGCACAGAAAAACTCAAAGCAGGGATATTTGACGGCCCACAAATAAGACAATTAATTAAGGATCCTGCCTTCATAAATTCAATGAATCAAGTTGAACGAGAAGCTTGGACATCATTTGTTACAGTTGTAGAAAATTTTCTAGGCAAACATAAAGCTCAAAACTATGTTGAAATGGTTAACAAGATGCTTAATAGTTTCAAATCATTAGGGTGCAATATGAGTATTAAAATACACTATTTACACAGCCACTTAGACCGTTTTCCAGAAAATTTAGGAGACATGAGTGAGGAACAAGGTGAAAGATTTCACCAAGATATTAAAGTTATGGAGGACCGCTACCAAGGAAGATGGGACATGCACATGATGGCAGATTACTGCTGGAGTTTAAAAAGGGACTGTTTAAAAAAACATTCAAGAATGTCGCGGAAAAGAAGCTTTCCAAGTGTTGAGTGACTATTTCATTTCTTCAATGTTTTTTTTTGTTTGTAAGTACGACAAAATATTGTATTTTGTATAACTAAAATAAAAATTTCGTATCTACTTTTGTTTACTACACTTACGGATTTGAGTTACAATAATGTAACTTATATTTCTCTGAAATTGTATATCTAAAAATTTGAGCTCCTAGGTACAAATGAATACGTTATTTGAATTCAGGACATCAAATTGATATAGAATCAGCTCAAAAAACCTCGACACCAAAACAGCTGTTCCCCTGTGTAATTAATATTGTACATGATAAGTCGACGATGAAAAACTTGTCGGCCCGATGGTTGCGGTGATTTCTCACCGTGGACAACAGGCGGGTACGACTTTCAACTTCGAAGCTGTGTTTGCTGCAATTTAAGCGAAATACGAAGGACTTTTTGCGTCGGGTTGTCATCGTCGATGAGACCTGAATTCCTCATTATACACCTGAAACCAAGCAACAATTAAAACAATGGGTTGCTTCAGGTGAATCTGCTCCAAAAGAGGCAAAGGCGGTGTTATCGGCCGGAAAAGTTATGGCGACGATTCTTTGGGATGTAAATGGTATCATACTCATTGACTTCTTAAAAAAGGGAAGCACGATTATTGTGCTATACTATAGTGAGTTATATCGGTCCGCTTCGACAAGAAATTGAAAGAAATACGGCCTCATTTAGTGAAGTGCCGTTTCACCACGACAATGTTCCAGCACATTCATCCGGAGTTTCGCCGTCAAACTGTGTGAATTGCGTTATAAATTGCTGCCGCACTCCCTGTATCTCCCTACCTGGCTCCCTGCGATTTCTTGTTGTTTCCAAACATGAAGAAATGGCTCACAGGAAAAAAATTCAGCTGAAATGAGGAGGTCATTGCCCAGACAGTTGAACATTTCCTATTTTTTGGAGGGATAAGTGTATTCCTAAAATGCGACTATGTTGAAAAATAAAAAAATTGTTTCTGAAAAAAATGGCGTCTTCTCCTAACACGAGTACTTAGTGAACCACCCCCGAACATGTGTTTGAATGTATGTGTCGTACTACTGTGGACAAGGCATCCATGCGTATTTATTAAGATATCCACTTAGCCATGAAAATGCCGTTATACCCAAAAAATGCTTAGTTGTCAAATTATTGTCACTGTTCTAAGTACTTTGACGAAATCTTGTAGAAGCTTTCTGAGGAGACACGGAAGTCATAAGTAAAACCTTTAAGACATACCATAAGCGAGTAGCTTAGCCAACAATCCGTCATGTCAAACATGGTCGAATGCCTTGGATGTATCAAGTGTATCCGTTCGTGATTCTCCAAAATGTTCGGTATTTTTTAAACTTGTGTAACATAGGTTAGAAAATCTCCTGTTAATCTAATCTACGAAAGCCATATTAATAGTCTCTAATAATATTAAAAACCGTCCAGTTATTTTAAAAGATGCTGAAAAGCAAATACTATTGCAGATATTCCATTAGCTCCAGAAACTTGCTTGGTATCCAGCTTCATTAAAATATGTTTTATGACACGCTATCTGAAGACAATATTGGGCACCTCTACCTACACATTGGGAATAAGGTGTGGCGTTTTTTCATAGAAATCGACAGTGGAGTGTGCTCTAAAGCCAGCCAACAAGTTTGTTTTCTCAACAGGTGTTCTTCCAGATTTCGCCCCCAGCGACTATTATTTATTCTCTGACCTCACAAAATCTTCGCGGGAAAGAGGTTTGGCTCCAATGAAGTTATCGCCAAAACTGAGGGTTATTTTGAAGGCAAAGACAAATCCTTCTACAAGGAAAGTATAGAAATGTTAGAAAAGCGTAGGACTGATTGTATCGCTCTTGAAGGAGACTATGTTGATGAATGAAGTCGAATTTTGCAAAAAAAAGTGTTTTAAGTATCTAGACCCAAACTTTTGTGTGTTATCTTATCATCAAGTAAAATTTTGTCCAAAACAGTATCGATGGGGCCGAAACTCAATTCAGGAGGTCTTGAGGTAAGGAGGACCGGTTGAAACATAAGAGCTCCAAAGAAGGCAAAAACTTAGTCGTCAACTGGACACCTGATGGAACTGTAACGGAATTTTTCTTAGTAAGTGTATGGAAAAAGGGTCCACAATTAAAGGAGAGCTTTACGAAGGAATATTCCGAAACGTTCGAAATCACTGGGAACCAAGATTTTGCCGTTGTATGATAACTACAAGATATACAAGGCTCTCAACCGTTTAAGATGTTACCGAAAGCTGTAGATTCACACGATTTACAATATTAATCCTATGGCCCTGATTTAGTACCCTGTCACTTCCTTGTGTTAAAGCATCTGAAGAAAGACCTCCGGTCTTAAAAGCTTTCCTCAGGTGATGACTTGAAAGCTTCTGTAGCGCAGTTTTTTTGACGAGTATATGAATAAATTTTCTTGGATGGAAAAAAACAACGCGAGAATCGCAGGACTAGTGTTGACCGTAGTTATGTAAAAAAATATATATTTTTTTAAAGGTCTGCAACGTTTGCTTATAGAGCTTGGTAGATAAATCAAAAAGCCAGTCTTTATTTATATTTTATAAAGTATTACTGTTATTATTTAGTTAGTATTATTGGGTGTGTGAATTAATTTTGATGAATTTTTTGATAAAAATATCACTTTGTTGTCAAAAATGGTTACAAATTGATTGTTCAAATATTGTCCATCGCTGGCGACTACTTTCTCCCATCTTTGCGGCAGGACATGAAAACCACATTGAAAGAACGACACATCTTATGAAGTTATCCACGAATCGACCCATTTTTTGGTATCTTCATAAGAATGGAAGCGCTATTCTGACAGGCGGTGCGTTATCGACCGAAACAAGTGATAATCAGAAGGAGCAATGTTTGGTGAGTATGGCGGGTGAGGTAGAATATCCCATCCTAGCGCTTCTAGTGTTTCCTTGACGGGTTTTGCAACATGTGGCCGAGCTTTGTTATGTTGAGAAATCACTTTGTCGTGTCTTTTGGCATATTGAGGTCGTTTTTCCTTTTTTCAACGCTCGGCTCAATTGCATCAATTGTTGTCGCTAACGTTCCCTAGTAATAGTTTCGTTGGATTGGAGTGGTTTATAATACACTTTACCCAGCTGCTTTCAAAAGATAAGCTTGGAACCATGCTTTGGCGAGTATGTTGATGGTTCACCGGGCTTCACTCATGATTTTTTGCGCTTTGAATTATCATAGTGTATTCATTTTTCATCATAAGTTACAATATGATGCAAAAAAGCTTTCCAATTATGCCGTTGGAACAGTTGTTTACAGGTGAAAAATCGGCTTTTAACGTCTCTCGGTTTCACTTCGTACGGCACCCAATTTCCTTGCTTTTGAACCATTCCCAGTACATTTAAGAAGTTGGAAATAGTTGTGCGATCAAGTTCTGGTGATTCTCTTTTTCTTCATCGAGTAATGCCTTCATTTCTTCATCTTTAAACGTTTTCGGGTGGCCTGGAAGTTTTTTGTCTTCCGTGTCGAAATTACCACTTTTAAAGCGTCGATATCAGTACTCACATGATTTCGATGAAATATAATCACCACATGTGTCCGACAGCAATGGATGACTTTTAGCAGCGCTTTTCTTCGAATTAAAGAAGAAAAGTAACGCTACCCGCAAATGATGTTTTGTTGGCACGTAATTAGACATTTTCAATGCTCACAAAAATATGTTTACACTTCGGAAAAATAATATATATTAAAAATTAATGTCTAATGATCGTACTTTATCACGAATATAGCAATAATATGCCCCGAAACGATATAATACAAGTTACGCCCTTTCTTAGAAATTTCTCAAAATTAATTCACACTCCTTATATTTAGTATTAGGTTGTCGAAAAAATATCGAGCAGACAGTAGTAGACGTTTTTTTTTTATGGATCTAGCACTTGTGTTACAGGGAAGTCCCTAAAGCGCTCCAGGAGCGGCATGAATGCGGAAAAAGCGATTCACGTTGTTCTTGAATCGCTGTAAATTGTACTCAGTGGGAAATACAGCGCTGGGCAAATCATTCCAAAGGGATGATGTTCTCCATATAAAAGACTGCTTGAAGAGCGTTGTACGCAGAGTAACATGCTGAGCCTCATACAGATGTGAAGTATTAGCGCGACGTGTATTTCTAACATGCACCGCTCTGGGAGGAATTAATCGCGCTACATCCTTCGAACACTTTCCATGAAAATACTTGTAGAACAGACTCAAGTCGCCAACCGTTCTTCGATGTTCCAGCGAATCAAGGCCGCCGGTCAGTTCCGGGTTTCCAATCAGACGAACAGCTCTTCTCTGAACAGAATCCAACAAATGGAGTGTGTGTTTGGGAGCGGAGCCCCAAACATGGGAGCAGTATTCTATAGTTGGTCGAAGTCGAGCTTTGTAAAGAATTAATAGTTGTTGTGGAGTGTAAAGCTTTCTGGTTCGAAATAATATTCCCAACTTTTAGGAAGCTCTCCTTGCTATGCCTGCAACATGTTCATGCCAGGACATATTTGCTCCCAAATTAACGCCCAACAAATTGAGTGACGATGCTAGGGGAATGGAGTGCCCCGACATGACTATGTCGGGTTTAGCAACGTTAACTTTTTTAGAAAAAACTGCCGCCTGGGTTTTTGTAGCGTTAAGTTCCACTTGGTTACTGTCACTCTAAGATAGAATTTCATCCAGGTCTTTGTTAACTTGGACGACCTTCTGCTGTCTGCGGATATTCGCATGAGTAGTCGATGTCCGAACGTTCAAAGTGAATGAAGAGATAAGCGTACTGTCATCTGCAAAGCTGTAGATTGAATTCCCGGTCTTTTCCAGCAGATCGTTAATGTAAATGAGAAAGAAAGTAGGAGACAGTATGGAGCCTGGGGGCACACCGGCGTTGATAGTGAAGGCGTTAGAAAGAAATCCGTCGATAGCCATTCGTAAAGAACGCTCTCTGAGAAAACCTGAGAGCCACAAACAGAACTTTTCAGACATTCCATAAGAGCGTAGCTTAGCCAACAGTCCATCGTGCTAAACACAGTCGGAATGCCTTGGATATGTCAAGAGCAACCGCTCGAAATTATCCAAAGTGTTCAATTGCGTTGTTCCAAACATGTGTTACATAAGTCAGGAGATCTCCTGTTGATCTATGTTTACGAAAGCCATATTGGTGATCGCTAATAATGTTGAATCCTTCAAGATTTTAGAAGATGGTGATTGATAACCTTTTCCATGACTTTCGATATTATTGAAAGCAGTGCGACTGGTCGGTAGTTATTTGGCAAGGTCTTCTTGCCTTTTTTAGGTATCGGCTGAACTGTGGCACATTTCCAACAGGAAGGAAATATTTCCTTTCTGTAAGCTAGGTTGAAAAGTCTACAGAAAACTAGTGTTAGTTCCCTCGCCCAGTTTTTGAGAATTATGGCAGCTATTCCGTCAGCGCCATTAAAAGACGCTGATACGCTGTCTGAAGACAAGATCGGGTATCCTTGACTGCAATACCGGAATAGTAGGTAGTGTTTTTCTTTGGAAATCGACAGTAGAATGTGAAGAGTTCAGCCAACGAGTTCACTTTTTCAGCAGGTGTCGTTGCAATAGAATTATCTGGCCATGTGAGTGGCGGTATGGTGGATTTGGTGAAATTTTGACTAACTGCCTTAGCGACTGCCCAAAAGGACCTGAAATTGTTGGGACAAGGGAGAAGTTTGTTTCTAATTCGTTGATTGTATGTCTCCTTGGTTTTGTCGTGCAAAAACGTTTGGAACTTGTTTATTCAGACTTAATTTAGAGCGCCTTAAAGATGAATATTAGTTCTTCAAAAGTTTGGTTTTTATTTTGATAAAGGCAGAAATGCCGTACAAGCCTATAAAGAAATGTGTGCTGTTTATTGCCAAGATACGTTATCAAAAGCAACAGCTAAAAGACGGTTCAGTCGCTTTCGTTCTGGAAATTTCGATATCATAGGTGCTCCCCACATTGGTTGGCCAATGACAGAAAAACTTGACAGAATTTTAACAAAAGTTGATTAAGACCGGCATATAAGTAGCCATCACATTGCTCAGGAACTAAATATCCATCACCAAGCATTTTTACACCATTTGGAAAAAGCTGGCTACAAAAAGAATCTCGATGGTTGGATGCCACATGATTTAATGTTAAAACATTTACCCGACCAAACTTCCATCTGCGAACCTCTACAGAAACGTAACGAAATCGAGGCATTTCTGAAGCGGTGGACCACGGACGATAAAAAGTGGATCACGTACCACAATTACGTGGGACAAAGATCAGGGTCGAAAAAGGATGAAGCTTCACAAACGATGGCAATGCCCGGACTGACGCCGAAAAAGGTGATGATGCTGTGTGTTTGGTAAGATTGAAAGAAAATCTTGGGTCATGAGCTGCTGTAGCTTGGCCAAACGATTGATTCTGTGCTCTACTGTCACTAATTGACGAGGGTGAAGCAAGCGATTAAAAAAATCGGCCGGAATTAGTCAATAAAAAAGGTGTCGTCGTCCACTATGATAACGCCAGACTACGAGTACATCCATTTTTTTATGGCTCGGCAAAAAACTGTCTGGCAAGTTTTAATGCATCCACCGTTTAGGCCGAACCATGCACCGTCAGACTGCTGTTTGTTTGGGTCTCTGTAGAATTTCCTGAATGGTGTTAAGTTAGTTTTAAAAACCCTCCTTTGAAAACAACAGAAGTTCTACGAACAAAAATGGCAAATATTTGATTTAATAACGTTATTCCAAAAAATTAAAAACTAATTGTCTCAATTTAGACATTAAAAGGCTCAATACTTTTTCGACAACCCTTTATATAACAAACTTACCCTGAATACCACGGCGAAAAATCATAAGTACTCTGGCATGCATAGATTGATAGCCCTAATATAGCTAACATGGTCAAGATAAAGGCTTTCAGTATAATTAAATTTAGGATAAAAGGCTATTACTATTCCAATTGTTATAGCTTGACATATTGTCTAAAAAACAAACATCTATTTATAAAAATCCAGGTGTGAACTCGCTGCGAAAATCTAACTGTCATCGCTTAACACGATAATGCAATAGAAAAGTAATATGGAGGAATTAGGAAAGCTCTGCTCTGGTTAATAGTGCAGGAGTGTTGGAGCTTAAAAAACTTTATATATAATAAACAATTTAAGTTTCAAAATGCGTTTTTTGAGCTTAAAATGTAAATAACTCCGGTTATACGAGGCTGGTTTGAAAAGTCCGTGCAAAATCCGAGAGATGGCACCACCGGCGCGTATCGAGGTCATGTTTAGTTAGTAGCATCTCTTGAATGAACGCACACCAAGTTTCAGCCATATTGGTCTATTTCTTTGTGTTTGGCATTCGTGTGAATCAAGGAAGTCGAGTAATTTTCAAGAAATGGACGAAAAAGAATTTCGTGTGGTGATTAAACATTACTTTATGAAAGGCAAAACGCCTCAGGAGACTAAAGAGAAGCTTGATAAACATTATGGTGACTCTGCACCTTCGATTAGAACAGTTTATAAGTGGTTTCAAAATTTTCGGACTGGCCCTATGGGCACAAGTGACGCTGAACGTTCTGGACGGCCTGTGGAGGTTACGACTCCAGAAATCATTGATCAAATCCATGATATGGTGATGGATGACAAAAGAGTTAAGGTGCGTGAGATTGCTAGTGCTGTGGGCATCTCGACTGCATAAACATTTGGACATGAGAAAGCTATCCGCAAGATGGGTGCCGCGATTGCTCACGCTTGACCAAAAACGGAATCGTGTGAAGTGTTGCAAGGATGGTTTGCAGCTGTTCCAGAAGAATCCGGAGGACTTTAAGCGTCGTTTCGTCACTGTGGATGAAACATGGATACATTACTATACTCCTGAGACCAAACAACAATCTAAACAATCGGTTACCAAGGGGGAATCGGCACCAAAAAAGGCGAAGACCGTTCCTTCGGCCGGAAAGGTTATGGCGACTGTCTTTTGGGATTCGCAAGGGATAATCCTCATCGACTATCTGGAAAAGGGTAAAACTCTTACAGGTAAATATTATTCATCGTTATTGGACCATTTGAAAACCGAGCTGCAAGAAAAACTCCCGCGATTGGCCCACAAGAAAGTCCTTTTCCATCACGACAACGCACCAGCACACACCTCAGCAGTTGTGGTCGTAAAATTAATGGAAATAGGATTCCAACTCGTTTCACATCCCCCCTATTCTCCAGACTTGGCTCCCTCGGACTACTATTTGTTCCCCAATTTGAAAAAATGGCTGGCGGGACAAAGATTTTATTCAAACGAGGAGGTGATTGCAGACACTAATGGATATTTTGCAGACTTGGACAAATCCTATTATTCGGAAGGGATCAACAAACTAGAACATCGTTGGACGAAGTGTATAAGGCTAAAAGGAGACTATGTCGAAAAATAAAAAAGGTTTACCCCAAACACATAAGTAGTTTTTTATTTTTTTCAAACCAGCCTCGTATAATCGAATCGAGACAAACAAACTCTTCGAAATGAAATATACAACAAATCCTCTTTAGCTTTAAGTTAAGTGTGTCCATGACCTTCAAAATTGAAAAAAAACAGGCAAAAAACTATTTTTTTTTCATTTTATTATACAGGGTGGCCCAAATTGGACACTTTTAAAGGGAAACTCCTTTATCTAAAGGAGATAGATGAAAACTGATGTCGGTGCCTGAGGCTCAATTTTTATGATAAACTTAATGGTGAAAACCGCATATCGATATCTCGTACCGTTTCAGATATGCAGGGTATTTTTCAAAAATCTGCATTTTGGAAAAATGTTTATCGTCCCTTAGCTAACAACACCGCATAAGTCATTTTTTACCAACTTTACAGGAGACGAAAAAAACTGCCTATTTTAAAAAATCGGTGGAATTTTTTGTTATTACTTAATAAATACCCTAGTTAACGGTTAAGAAATAATTATTTATACTTATTTTGACGATTTACTTTATTTTAACTTTTATTTTATGACTTGAGCTGTGTTGACTGATATTTTATTAGATTAAGGCGGTGTTGTTTGCGGAAATGTTAGGGAATATTAAGGTATTAATAGATGATTTACAAAGAAAAGTTTTTATTAAGAAATATTTCAAGAATAATTAACAATCGTTATAACATAAGGTATCTATAACCTAAATCTTAAGAATCACATTGTTGAGATCAATTGCTTAAAGTTATTTGGTGACACACGAACCTTTAGAGCGTAAGCGCAATTATTTTTTTTTATTTTAATAGGTAAATATTTAAAACATAGTCTTTAATAAACTCCAACGAAACAAGATACAATAGTAATAAAATTATAAAAATAAAAAAATAATACTCGAAATCTCTAGTCTAATAACATAGTTAGTTGCAGTCTTTAGCGATTGCTGTGCGGAAGGTCATCATAAAAAGAGTGGCAACTAGATGGTAATACACTTTTTAGGTCTTGCAAATCTTCATACTTCCGCTTTGTAATTGGTATTCTAGCTGCATACAATTTCTGAAGGTGATTTATTTGTTTAATGCTGTTAATTGGCGTGGGACGATGTGGTAACGGCTGAAGCTCGTCATCAAAATCAATTTTATACCAAATTGTACCATTTGGTCTGTATTCTAGCATACGTACATCTGTGACGACTGGGTCACCTGCTTTTTTACCAGGCCGTATAGATTTATAAATTAATTCTTTCGAAAAGTCGCACAGTGTGTCGCGTAGAACATGCTAGGTGGACAAAATTCATGTTATGATTTCCAGGAAATCTTATTTGCAAAACGTAAACAACACCACCAAACCCCGAATTCCGAGAAAAGGTTGTTTGTCAAATTTGCAAGTGGCGAGTCATAAGCGTCAGAAGTCAGGTAATGAGTTTAATGCAGCTCATCAATGCAGCAATCAATCAGTTGCAATTTAGCGACACTTTCGTGCACATCTTATAGTGACATATTGTAATATTGTGAAAGTTTTTGTGGTGAATATTAATACTGAGGGTAAGTACTATTTTTTAATGTATTTTTTTTTTTCAGAATCTATTAATTTGAATTTTTAGTATTTTTTTTAAATAGCCTATATATTTTAGCGTGTTTTTTTAGAAAAAAAAAAACTTTGAAAGTTCAGAATATACAGACATTCACCTCTATCCGGGCTAGTTTTTAGATATTACACAGAAATAACTTTATTCTTCGTAAAAATACACATATTGTTTAGCACACTTCAGTACAACATGTTTTTTTTTTCTTTTTTTTTTTTCCAGAACACGTTTACTCTCTTGAGTAGCCTTTTTTGAGGAGTGGTTGAAACACACGAAGGATGAAAAAAAACTCGCGTGTATATGACTTTCTTTCTTCAAAATTTCACTTTGGTGACATTACTGAAAGCAGCCAAAAAAAAAAATAAAGTTGAAGATATCCAACTTGTCTAATAAGTTTGGTGCCAAATGGTTGGCTTCAGGAAAGTCGAAGGAGCGTTTTTTAATTAAAAATAAGAATTGGTTGGATGAAGCAGACATACAGTTTACTGCGAGTTCTTTTGCGCCACAACCTTCAACATCAAGTGAGAATGTGACTCCTGCAGGAAGACCTCGCAAAGATTTTGAGGAATCGTCGTTTAAGACGAAGAAACGTCGCGTCGTGGATCTCGTAGAATCCCGAAGTGTCAGTGAATTGGTGACTGCTGCCGAAATTGCTGTGCGTTCAGCAGGGCAAAGGAAAATTGTCAATGTGATTAGAGACATTAGTGAGAGCCCAGATAATATTATTAAGTCTAAAAATACCAGTTCCGTTAATCCTAGGCAATTAAGTAGTGAGACGAAGCCTTAGCTTACTATATAGATTCTAAGTCAACAACGCATTCTTACAAACAAACTAGGAAGTGGTCCATGAAGGCGGGGCATAATGTGTTTCCGTCATATTTTAGTTTAAAAAAGTCCAAACAGGCCTGTTACCCTGCAGAGGAGCACATTGCTATAACAGAAACTCGTGCTGAAATAAATTTGCAAACCTTATTAAATAAAACATAAACATAAAACATAAACAAAAACAAAAATAATATTTTGTTTTTCTTTTCTTATTGCGCTTTTTTACCGAAAAAAATAATGAATTTTACACGAAAAAAAATTTTTTCTCTCCATTAATTCCTAAATAACTCCAAAACGATAAAAGATAGAATAAAAAAATATTCAATCAACTTTAATAAAATTTGTTACGCATTTTTTAATGTTTTATTTATAAAAAATCTGACAAGTTGTTCCCGAGTTATCGTTAAATATGTCTGCGTAGCTGACTAATTTAGGGGAAAAAAATTAGCCACGCCCATAAAAAAAACCAACGCGATGAATTTTTTCTCAAAATAACTTAATATGCCTAGAATATACATAAACAATTGAAATAAGTGAAAAAATAATTTTGTCCAGCTAACTTGTACTAGTCGACACACTGTGAGTCGGTAAAAAAGGTATAGTCCAAATAACGAGCCTCGTAAGGCATAGGATCACTCCTAGCAGTTTTAGTTATAGCCATGTATTGTTGTGGAAGGAAAATTTCTTTAGCTTTTAATTTACACTCTATTGCACTGTGTACGGAATCACATTCCATGTGGGTATGGCCTTTTTCCAGGTACTTTTGAGTAATCACAATATTTTTTCAATCGCTAAACGTAATGAAGCATTGCTTAAGGTAACATTGCGATTTTGAGCACAACAGCCATCGGAATATAAAATCACAGGCAATAATTTCTGACTCAAAACCTTCTCTAGATGATCTACTAAGCATGAAGCAAAAACAGAGGCTTCAAACGTGCTATTTGACTCATCGAACCAATAACACATTACTTCCTTAGTTGCTAAATTGTATAATGTAAAATTATGGACGCATAATTTAGTTTTATAATAAATTGGACTAGCTTGAAGATACGGGGCCAATTTTACCGATTCAACATCCTGTGTGAATACGTGACAAGCTCCGGACTGTGCAATACCTTTATCAGTATCTTTCTCTTTCCTGGCTCGATCTTTCTTCAAAACATGTTGAGCGTATTCTTCATCCGTAATGTTTCCAGTTTTATGACTGCAACAAACGTCACATTGATCTTTCTTCGGGTGGAATAGGCTCAGATTGAGTTTCAAAAATAATTTGTCAAATAATTTACGGCCAAGGCATTCTCTACCCTCCAACTCACAATTCTCTTTATATGTGTGATAGAGCTGTGTCATGTTCGAGAAAATTGGTTCTAAATATTCTCGTGATGTTTTAGCACGACAGTAATGCGACGGCATCTTTGGAAGACCTGCTAAAAACTTTTCAACATATTTGTGGGTCTTCAATTTTCTCTGGTTTTCTGCGATTACTGGTTGAAGTAGACAAATCGGGAGGCATGGCACAGTCTATTTTTGTCAGCCAATATCTGACAAACCAATCTTTAATGCCAAGAGTGGAGAAGAACATTTTTTTACAGACTTGGTGACGTACATTATCAATCGTCAAAACGTAAGTTCGACTATCAGTTCTTTTGGATGATTCTGGATTTTTTGTAGTTTTCTTTGGTACTTTATTAACGTGAGAAGTTATAAATGATCTTCGCTGCTCCCAGTTCATGTTCTTCCAGAAACTTTCAAACAAATATTGCCGCTGTTGTTCGTTTATGTTGTCATATAATCTGAGTTTTGATTTCTTGCAAAACGCAGAAGTGCACGGTGGTTTCATGGATCTTGCAGGCTTAAATACGTCTTGTTTTACTTTAAATGTTTCATTAGTCTTTGCTTTTCTATCTCTTCTGTATCCTAAATAATTTTCACCTTTCATCCGTAATTCTTTATTTACATTGCGTTTATATTTCTTTGGATCTTTAGTCGCCTTGTTCTGTCGTTTTTTATGATTTAACAAATCACCGTGATATGGAACATTACTGAGTATGACCACTTTTGAAGAACATGATGGAGTAGCAGAGGCCACCGTACCGAATTCGGGTGGTTCCTGTTGCAGATCAAAGAAGTCATTACCAACTTTTTCTATAACTTGTAGGTTGTTAATGTTAATGTTTTCAATATCCAAGTCTATGTTTTGATCAAATATTGTTTTTACATTGTCCTGGCTACTTATAATACTTTTCATGGACTCCCCGAAGTTTTGTTCGTTTATTGATGTTGCAATAATTTCCTATTTATTAGGAGAAATTACATGCTTTGGTATCAGAAGAACTAGTGTTATCTTTTTGATTCAAATCTAAAAAAAATAATAGGAATTATTGCATCAAAAATATATAAATAACAAAAAAATAAATGCGGACCTCAAAACAAACCTATGCTACTAACCTAGTTTAATTCTTTTTTTTATCTTCTTTGCAACTTTGTTTACGCCCGTTTATGTTTTGACATCAGTCCTGATTCTTGTAATTGGGCACATAACAGTTCATCCCCTGAACTCGTATCACTCCAGGAATCAATTTCTTCTCCATCCATAGTGTATTTCAATTATTGAGCTTCCTAAAAGAAATAAAATACATTTTGAAACACCGCCTAAGTTAAAAAAAGATAGTTAGTAAACACCGCTTAATTAAATGAAGATATTCTATTATCATTTTTTATATTAATACGCGTAAATCAATAAACATTACTTTATTATATAGCTTACCTCTTAATCTTCTATTAAAACTTCTTGCATAGACCTTTCAGCGATAAAACTCACATAAAAATATAATAATCACGGAGCGCGAAGTACTTTTACGAGAAAAGTATGACAGACTAACGACTTGTGCGGTGTTGAGAGGCCAACCGACCTGCGCGCTGTCACTACTTTTCGAATTACGGGCTTCTGAATGGCTGAAATCTATATCATGTGACCAATGGTTAGATGCGCAATGAGCAGCTCCATCTAAAGGCATTAAAATGTGAAAACCGCCAATTTTCGACTTGAGCGATGTTGTAAGCTAAGGGACGATATAGTTATTTTCTTATTGAAAATTTTTGATTTCTGTGAAAACATTCTCGAAGCACTTTTTCACGTGGATTTCAACAGTTACATTTTTTTTCAACTAATATTTTAAGAGTTATTAAAGTGAAAATATATTTTTTAAATAGGATACCCTGTATATTTTTCCTTATCCGAATAGAGCTTTAGATTACCATTCTAAAAATACAACACTATTTATATTTTGCTTAAATCTACTTCAAAATATAAAGATTTTTACGCGAGTTTTACTTGCACATTTTGTGAAGTTTGCTTTGGACGGAGTGGCTATATGGTTTAATTCAATTGTTTATTCATAGTTGCCAAATTTTACTTCAGGATCAGTTATTAAATTGTCAAATAAATCGTTTATTTTAAAATAAATAAATAATAAAATATATTTTTATGCATGAACAAGCCTTCCTCGCACATTCCTTGATACAACACGTGTTAAAGAATGTCTTTTTGTATAACCCTGTTCAAACTGCATGTCGCTAGCAGCTAAGGATTTTTTTTTGGCCTTTAAGTTTTCGCAATATACATGAAATCTTAAAAATTTTAAAATAAATTAATAATTAAAATATTTTTTTACCAGAACCAGCCTTCCTCGCACATTCTCTGATACAACACGTGTTAAAGAATGTCCTTTTGTATAACCCTGTTCAAACTGCATGTCGCTAACTGCTAAAGAATTTTTTTTTTTGGCCTTTAAGGTGTCCGATTCTTCATCACGGTGCCGAATTGATGTTCTTGGAGTCTCAGCAACACTCTCACGAACTGCTTCAATGTTTTGTGTTGAACGACTTGTTGAAGGATTTGTTGAAGATCACTAATTGATCCAGTCTCCCTGAATTTTTCAATTAATCTCTTCACAGTTGATGAGGTTAAATCACTATACCGACCATATTTTGTACGAAAATTCCGAACTGTAGCTGCCAAACCTTCGGTATTTTTAAAATATTGCTCAACAATGAAAACAGGTTTCGCAATATACATGAAATCATCAAAATTTTAAAATAAATTAATAATTAAAATATTTTTATACCAGAACCAGCCTTCCTCGCATATTCTCTGATACAACACGTGTTAAAGAATATCCTTTTTTATAACCCTGTTCAAACTGCATGTCGCTTACTGCTAAGGAATTTCTTTTTTTGTCTTTAAGGCTTGGCAATACATATGAGATCATCGAAATTTTAAAATAAATTAATAATTAAAATATTTTTATACCAGAACCAGCCTTCCTCTCACATTTTTATTTATTTATTTATTTATTTATTTACGGGCAGACTCATTTTATACATAGTATTTACAGAAAAATTTCAATAATATAGTAAACTTATAACAATACAATACAATAACAACACCAGTAATCATCATTTCAAAAACTCAGTGGACTGTCAACAGTTTTTCTTTTAAACGTTTTAAAGAGAGATTAAAAAAATCAAGTTCCGCTTCACTGGCACCATTAGTGATTCTAGTGATCGGCGAGAATAGGCCATAGTTACATCTGTGGTACCTCGGGGCAAAGAGTACATGGTCCCTTGTTGATCTTGGTGGAACATGAAAATTTATCAGACTCAAGAGATCAGAGCAGTCTATATGACCATTTACAAGTCGAAATAAGAAACATATATCAGCAACTTTCCTTCGTCTTGAAAGTGACTGCAGCTGAAGTCTTCGTAGCTGGTCCCCATAGGCAGTGATGTTCCACTTAAATTTGCAAGAGACATATCTAGCATACTTCCTCTGTACCCTTTCAACACCCTCAATATGCACAGCATACGATGGCGACCACACACATGACAGATACTCCAAAGAAGATCTCACCAAGGCCTTGTACAAAATATTCACGCTATCTACGGTCCGGAAATCTCTAGTATTCCTACAGACGAAGCCAAGGAGTTTAATACATTTGTTAGTAATAAAGTCATAATGAATATGAAAATCAAGCTTAGTGTCCAAATAAATACCCAAGTCACACAATGAGGAGACTCTTTCGAGAAGACAATTATTAATACTGTAGTCATACAAAAGCGGAGCTTTCACTCGAAAGAACGACATAATCTTACATTTTTGAATATTTAGTTTCATTTTGTTTCTCCTGCACCACTCACTCACCTTATCTAAGTCTCCCTGCAGTCTCATAGCATCGTCAACAGAATGAATTGCCGTAGACAATTTCAAGTCATCTGCAAAAAACAAGGGCCTTGAAAATAGAATCACCTTTCGTAGGTCGTTAATAAATATATTAAACAGCAACGGGCCCAGGTGGCTACCCTGAGGCACACCCGATGCAACGGACACCTCACTCGACACAAAGCCCTTTACTTTAACAAACTGTTTTCTGTATGTAAGGTAGCAGGTCAACCAATTCAGTAGTGCTCCACAAAATCCATAACATCTTAACTTCCCTATCAGGATTTCGTGGTTGACTGTGTCGAAGGCCTTGCTGAAATCCGTATAAACCACGTCAACCTGACCACCCGCCTCCATTACATCAATAGTACTTTGAACCAACAAGATTAGGTTAGTAGCCGTCGATCTGCCACCAACGAAACCGTGCTGTTTCGGAACCAAAAAAGGTTTTATGAATGGTTTTAATTTGTCGCAAACAATTTTTTCGAATACTTTTGGAATAGAACTTAGAATGGAAATAGGTCGATAATTTTTAGCGTCTGATTTGTCGCCGGACTTAAATACTGGAGTAATGAAGCTATATTTCCATTGGTCAGGAAAAACACCGCTCTCTAGGGACATTTTAAAAAGCATATGGAGCGGTTTGGCCAAAGCATAGACACAGTCAACCAAAAATCTGGGAGATATACCATCAGGACCCGGTCCCTTATTTATGTCAAGTTTAGACACATAGTCAAACACCTCCCCCAGGGAGATCTCAACAGAGGAGAATGATCCACCACTATCCCCACCATCCTCAAGCCCAGGCTCACCACCGTCAGTATCCGACCTATAAACACCCTGAAAATGAGACTTAAAAATTTCCACAATAGTCTGTCCATCCGTCCCTGTTAGCTCGTCTAGATTTATTAAGGTAGGGGTGGACTTGCCCCCCTTTTTACTGTTAATGAAATTCCAAAATTGTTTGGTGTTATGCTTTAAATTTGTCTCAATATTTTTAACATACTGCAAGTAGCAGTTGCTCTTTAAGATATTGGATTGGGTTCTTAACTCCGAAAACTTCTGATAAGTTTCCCACCGACGGGTTTTTTTTGTATTCTTTGTGACACAACTTCTTTTTTAAGATAAGATCTTTAAGTTCATCAGAAAACCACTTCGGGAACTTCGGATTTTTGGAACGAACCACAGGGACATACAGACTAATACCAGCATACAAAACTTCATCGAAGGCAGACTTTGCAGTATTTACATCCGCAATACCACCCAAGACATATTCCCAGTCCACTGAGTGATAATAATTATTTAACATATTATAGTCCGCACGCTTAAAGTCATAGAAACTGAAATCATAGTGCAAACGCTCAGGATAGTCATTAAGCAGCACATCAACCACAAGGGAAGGATGGTGCCGGTCGCAGGGCAGCAGACTCTCCAGTGCCACCCGAACAGATGTTCTACTGTCTCGTGTTACCACCAGATCTAATTTCACACCATTCGCATTACTAATTTCGTTCACTTGGAATAACTGGTTATAAGAGAAACAGTCACTAAGTAGCCTCACAACGTCCCCACCATGGCCAATGGCTGAACTTCCAAAACTGTCACTAGTCCATTCTACATGAGGCAAGTTATAGTCACCTAGGACACATACATTATCGCTGGTATACTCTTGAATGATCTCCTCTATCGCACAGCAGTGAGCCTGAACAGCATCCACTTTAATGGGTGGCGGCAAGTACACAGCACCCACCACGAGTTTCTCCATACCACATCGAATTAACACAAACAAGTGTTCCACACTATGGTAGTTGTTTGGCACTATACAAGACTGATAACAGTTTCGTACTGCAATAAGCACCCCACCTCCACTTTTTTTGTCACTAGTCAGGTTTGACCGATCTTTTCGATACAATACATAATCAGACATACCAATCTCAGCATCACAGATATCATCACTAAGCCAAGTCTCTGAGAATACCACCACGTCAAAATCACAATCTGATATACTTAGTGTTAAGTCTTTCATTTTGGTTTTAATACCTCTGATGTTTTGGTAATAAAGTGTTAAGTTCGGCCTGCCCCTATTAAGTTTTTTCTCTGGCGTATAGAGAGTCCTGTCGCGGTTCATCAACATGCACAATCTTAGGCACACCTCCTAAATATTTTATGCCCAGTTTAGTTTCACCATTATGAATGCGTTGCTGTAACTGAGACCTCAACTCCTTGAACTGATGCCTTTGCCATAAAGTTTGATCAGGACCAATGGTCGTTCCCTGTTCTCTAAACCTTGACTTATTACTTAGGATGGTCTGTGCTGATCGCTCATCATGCATTATCACCTTTATTGGTCTCACCTTTCCAGAACGTTTCCCAACTCTCAACACTTTAGTGAATTTAATTCCCTCAACAACATTTTCAAAAGCTGCATCAACCAAGCTAGTATCATGTTCTATACGGGCTTTGGGATCATCAGACACAGATTCCGGAACATTGTAGATCATTACATTAATTGCCCTTCTCTTTCGCTCTTCCATTTCATCAATGACCAGTTGGGGAGCTGTGCCTGAGACTGATGGACTCGAATCCTTCAGCTGCACAAAATCGGCTCTCAATTGAGCTAACTCCCCTTCCAGCAGACCAATCTTCTGGTCCCTAATCTTCTCTCTTTCCTTCAGGTCAGCAAGTGCACCCTGAAGGCTACTTTTCTGCTCCACCAACAAGTTCACTATATAGGAGATTACAGAAAGAATATCTTTATTACTGATATCAGGCTTCTTGAGCAAGTTGTTGACACGAGCCACAATGTCAGCCTCACATCCCTCGGCAGAATCCTCATCAGTGGCCCCTGCGATATCACCAGATCCATCGGTTACCGAAGCATGCCCGAACACGGCCGATAATCTCCTAACTTCACTTCTTTGGCAAGTTTTACACTCCCATTTATGGGATTTCTTTTTCCGAAATTCTGCTACCACTCTATCGTACTCAGACTTTCCAAGACCCGAACACGATTTATGCACCCAGGTACCACACGTAGAGCATTCGATGGAGCTTTGTTTGGCCTTTATGTCCCGTTCACAAAATAAACAAATGCTACCTGTGGCCGCCATTTAGTCTCTTTACGCTCAAATCCCGAACACTCCAAGCACTTCTCAACTGCAATGACGCTACCAAGTGAAACGAACCGTACGTTTGCCAGTCATACTGATCTCAACAGGTAGAACGCACTATACAATTCCTTTATTTTTTTTTTTATTTCCTCGTTGTAGGCAGCACAATAAATAAAACTGAAAAGTATTTGTTTATAATCCCACTGTATGCATCATACACGTTTCGCGTTTTCCGTTCACACTACTAATTTACAACTTATATTGTTCACTGATCATGTGTACGAAAACTATACCTATCACTTCGCGAAACCTCAGAATTTGTTGTGAAGTTTATCCCTCAAAATTTCCGATAATTAAGACAACGTTTACTGCACAGTACCGCTCGTCGCGCTGCCACACTATACTACATTCTGTGCTACAACACGTGTTAAAGAATGTTCTTTTGTATAACCCTATTCAAACTGCATGTCGCTAGCGGCTAAGGAATTTGAAAAGTTTGAAAATTACGAAAAATGGAATATGATAGTGTGTTTCATACAAACTGGAGAAAATTCGGAAGCGGCAAGTAATTTGTACTACGAACGGTATCCAGAGAGGCGTCAACCCTTCAAGGATATATCCGCTCGATTGCGACATAACCTAGGTAATAGTGGCCAGTTTGAAAAGAAACGACCCAAAAATTATGCAGCAAACAGAGATAAGGAGTTAGAAGAAATAGTTTTAGGAACTATCGGAAATAATCCCAACACTTCAACCTGACAGTTAAAAGAAGCCACTGGACTACCAAGAACTAACGTAAGTCGTATTTTGAAGAAGCACAAATTCAGGCCATATAGGACAAGGAAAGTTCATCACATTAGAGACGGAGATTTTCAACGGCGTATGGATTTTTGCCAATGGTTTCTGGAGAATTGCAACCATGTTCCGAATTTTTCATTAAATTGCATTTGGACAGACGAAGCTTACGTAAGCAATGCAGGTATTTTTAACTGTTACAATTTGTATACGTGGGTACAAGAAAATCCTCATTGGGTACAAGAAAATCCTCATTTAGTTGTGGAGCAAAGAAATCAAGGCAGATTTAGATTTAATGTGTGGGCAGGGAATTGTTAGAGGCAGGGTTATAGGTCCGTTTTTTTACGAAGGCACATTCGCCTCTCTGAGATATTTAGAATTTTTAAGGCAGCAAATAGAATCTCTTGTTGATGAACTGCCGTTAATGGACCTTAGAAATATATTTTTTCAACATGATGGGGCACCCCCTCATAACGCTGCAGTTATCAGTAATTTTTTATCATCCTATTTCGACAATAACTGGATAGCCAACCAAGGTCCGAACCTTTGGCCGGCAAGGTCACCGGATTTAACACCGGTGGACTTCTATCTCTGGGGAAAATTGAAAGACCTGATTTTTAAATTGCCGACAAACACCAGGCAAGAGTTAGAACTCGCAGGGATACAAAGTTTTGCCGCTCTCACTCCTCTTGAACTAATCAACTCGGTAAGAAGTGTCCAGAAAAGGTGCCGCCTGTGTGTAAATGAAACTGCTCGACATTTCGAACATCTCTTATAGAAAATTGTTTTGTTTTAGTTTGCTCTACTCGGAATAAATTGTTTTATTGTAGATTTAAGCAAAAATATAAAGTGTACTATATTTTTAGAATGGTAATTTAAAGCTCTATTAGGATAAGGACAAATATACAGGATATCCCATTTAAAAAATATATTTTTGCTTTAATAACTATTAAAATATTAGTTGTAAAAAATTGTAAATTGGACTGTTGAAATCCACGTGAAAAAGTGCTTTGAGAATGTTTTTACAGAAATCAAAAATTAATAGGAAAAGAATTACAAACATTTTGCAAAATGAAGATTTTTGAAAAACACCCTGTATATCTGAAACGGTACTAGATATCGATATGCGGTTTTCACCATTGAGTTTATCTACTCAGTATATATCACCACTACACCAAACACTTTATTTTTGCACTCGACGCACGTTTCGCTAACCATGTTAGCTTCATCAGGAGCGATGATTGACTAAAGCTAAACTACATATCTACCCTATTTATACTTAACCTAACCCTTGAATTACTCAAGCGGAACTAATGACATAGGCAAGGCCATCAATTCCGGTCAAGTAACCAGTAGAGGGGACTATAAGGAATAGGCCCTCTGTCTTTATTTAAACTACTTTTACATTTTATGATTTCCCATACTTTCGTATGCGTTTAACAATCTCCTATCAGATACATTTTTTATCAATCTTAGATTATCTAATGTTACAGTATGATCAGCTTCAAGGGCATGTTCGGCAATGCTAGACTTTTCTGTTCTATTGTATTTTAAGTGTGCTAAATGTTCTTTAAATCGTGTTTTAATTGACCTTTTAGTTTGCCCAACATACTTTTTGTCACAATCATTACAACTAATTTCATAAATTCCACTTTTCTCACAATTAGGAATCTTATCTTTGGGATTTCCTAAGATATTCCTCAGATTGTCTGATGACTTATAGACTAAGGTGAGGCCTACCTTATTAAATACCTTATCGAGTCCCTTGCTATATTTCGGATTATATGGTATGGAGACATACTTGGTGTTAGTTTCTTCGCGTGTAAAAAAGGTGGAATTCTGAATATTAAACCTAAACTTATGTCTATTTATTAGCTTATTTACTAAGTCGTCGTTATAACCATTAACTCTAGTTATATTTCTAATACGATTCTTTTCTTTATTAAAGTTTACTCTATTCAGAGGGAAAGTGACCAAACGATGAACTAAAAAATGTAATGAGGCTAATTTATGTTGTTTGCAATGAAATGAATCATTAGGAATATATCTATCTGTTACTGTGTCCTTCCTATAGATATCAAATTCTAATCTATTATGATTTTTAATAATTAAAATATCTAGAAAAGGCAATTGTCCTTTGTTCTCAACTTCGTAAGTGAATTTAATGGAATCATACCGGCTATTTAATTTAGAAACAAAATCATCAATATTTGCTTTATTTGTATCAAAAATCGCGAAAATATCATCCACATACCTATACCATACCCTTGGGAAATATTCGAATTCTTGACTGGCTTCGATTTCAAACTTACTCATGAATAAATTGGCTATGAAAGGTGATAAGCAATTACCCATAGCTGTTCCTTCTTTCTGAACATTAGATTGATTGTTATATTGGAAATAATTTTATTCCATACAAAGTTTAGATAATGTTAAGTATTCACGAATAATTTCGTCTTCAAAGTCATTCTTCGAGATATTGTAAAGTTTGTGGAATTGGCACACGCGAAGAAAATAACACCAAGTATGTCTCCATACCATATAATCCGAAATATAGCAAGGGACTCAATAAGGTATTTAATAAGGTAGGCCTCACCTTAGTCTATAAGTCATCAGACAATCTGAGGAATATCTTAGGAAATCCCAAAGATAAGATTCCTAATTGTGAGAAAAAGTGGAATTTATGAAATTAGTTGTAATGATTGTGACAAAAAGTATGTTGGGCAAACTAAAAGGTTAATTAAAACACGATTTAAAGAACATTTAGCACACTTAAAATACAATAGAACAGAAAAGTCTAGCATTGCCGAACATGCCCTTGAAGCTGATCATACTGTAACATTAGATAATCTAAGATTGAAAAAAAAATGTATCTGAGATTGTTAAACGCATACGAAAGTATGGAAATCATAAAATGTAAAAGTAGTTTAAATAAAGACAGAGGGCCTATTCCTTATAGTCCCCTCTACTGGTTACTTGACCGGAATTGATGGCCTTGCCTATGTCATTAGTTCCGCTTGAGTAATTCAAGGGTTAGGTTAAGTATAAATAGGGTAGATATGTAGTTTAGCTTTAGTCAATCATCGCTCCTGATGAAGCTAACATGGTTAGCGAAACGTGCGTCGAGTGCAAAAATAAAGTGTTTGGTGTAGTGGTGATATATACTGAGTAGTATCATTGTGCCAAAGATTCCACATTCCCAACTTAATTGAGTTTATCGTAAAAATTGAGCCTTAAACACTGACATCAGTTTTCGTCTGTCTCCTTTAGATAAAGGGGTTTATCTTTAAAAGTGTCCAATTTGTACCACCCTGTACATTGATTGTGTTGAACCTGCACAGATGGATCGCGAACGATGTTTTGCAGACAGTTCTTGGTTGGAAACGCCTTGTCCTGTATAGCAAGCAAGAAACCTTCCGTCTATAGAAACGTCTATCCTGATGTTGTGGGTTGTAGGTTGAGGTATCTTTGCAGGCATTTTTCTGAACTAGCTTTTTTGGATATTATTCTGGAAGAGGTTTGGCTAATCAAGCTTGTAGTTTCTGTTAGTCTGTGTGTTGGTAACAGGACATTTTATGTTCCCTTATTAGTAACTGTATTGCACGGGAAAGAACGAAAGATTCGTCAAGCCTTAAGTTTTAATATACATAAAATTTGTTTAAAATCCTCTGTAATATATTTAACTATTTGCATATCATTCCATTAAAATTATTGGGGTTCTTTGATCCTAAAAATTGATTTCCGGTACGCTTTCTAACTTGAACCAGAAGTAATAATTTTGTGACATCCTCCATAAATACTTCTCATATAAGCACAAATAACGATATTATTTTGTTTTTATCTTCATTTTTTTTGTGTTAAAAATATAAGATAGAAAGGGTATCCCAAAATTCACGCAAGAAGTAATTTTCATAGAAAACACAGGTTTTTAATTAACAATTGTAATTTTTTTATTGATTCATAAAGTATACAGAATAGGGTTACGTATGGAATAACATATCGGAGAAATGGCCTCCACGGCTTTGCTGGCACATACGCACTCTTTTGTCGAAATATTTCATGACCGTTTTGCATAAATGTGGCTGAATTTTGTTGATACAGCGCTTAATTTCCTCCTTCAAGTCGTGGGTAGTTGTGGGCTTGTTGGCATAAACCTTAGACTTTAAAAAACCCCAAAGAAAGTCTAAAGGCGTTAAATCGCATGATCTGGGCGGCCAATTCTAATCACCAAAACGGCATATTACACGACCAGGAAATGACTCATGCAGTAATTGAATTGTTTCTCGGGTTGTATGGCATGTGGCACCGTCTTGTTGAAACCACATGTCGTCCACATCCATATTTTGCAATTTAGGCACAAACAACTGGATTATCATATCGCGATAACGATCACCATTAACTGTTATTGCCTGGCCAACCGCACTTTCGCAGAAGAGTGGTCCGATGATGCCTCCAGTCCAAAATCCGCCCCAAACAGTGACACGTTGTGGATGCATTTGTTGCGCAACAGTCACGTGTGGATTGTCTGAACCCCAAATCCGACAATTTTGTCGATTAACGAAGCCATCAAGATAGAAATGAGCCCCATCGTTGAAGATGATTTTCTTTGAAAAATCAGTATCCACTTGTTGTTGTTCCATAATCCATTCAACGAACTCTCTTCGTTGTGCGTGGTCAGTAGGCTTCAGTTCTTGAGTCAATTGAACTTTGTAAGCATGAAGATGCAGATCTCTCGTGAGAATACGCTGTAGAAAGCTTCTCGAAATGTCCAATTCTTGACCACGGTGCCGAATTGACGTTCTTGGAGTCTCAGCAACACTCTCACGAACTGCTTCAATGTTTTGTGTCAAACGACTTGTTGAAGATCACTAATTGATCCAGTCTCCCTGAATTTTTCAATTAATCTCCACAGTTGATGAGGTTAAATCACTATTCCGACCATATTTTGTACGAAAATTCCGAACTGTAGTTGCCAAACCTTCAGTATTTTTAAAATATTGCTCAACAATAAAAACACGTTGTTCTTTCGTGTTGCGCTCCATTTTTAATAACCCTGAACTGTCAGCTGTTACGCTGTGTTTCTTGTTTTGTTGGCAACACTTTACCATACAAATGGCGCTAAATTCAAATCTTGCATGAATTTTGGGACACCCTTTATTATTTGACAGTTTCAACCGTCAAAAAGAAGTATGATTAGTTCCCCAGTAGAATTAAAAAATGATATAATATACAGTAATACCCCGCTTTACGCGAGGGATACGTTCCGAAAAAAATCGCGTTAACTGAAATTCGCGTATATCGAGGTTTATGATTAAACATAGTCAAAATTTAATACAAAAAAATACAAATCATTTTAATCAATCACTTTAATTCTAAGAACACTTTATGCAATACATACTCTTATTTTTTACGGAAAAATACATCTATTGTCTTTTGGGTAACGTTTTGTTTACGTTCTTGTAAAATACGTTCATAACACCCAACACTGTTTTTAATTGTTTGACACACGGTCAAGACACGGTCATCATTATTGTCTATACTCTGCAATATGTCCAAACCTGAATAAATTTTTGAAAGTGCATTTTGTATTTCCCCTGAAGATAAAACTTTCTCTTTTACTTGTTCTTCCTCATCGTAGATAGGATTATTCTGTAACTCGATCAGATCTTCATTGCTAATAGGATCGTCGTGCGTTGCTACAAGTTCTACGAGATCTTCTACCGTGACATCTTCAAGTTCAGACCCCTCAATCATTGCAGCAATGTCTTCAAGCACTTGTCTCTGCATCTGGACAATTCTTCTAGGTGCTTCCACTACATCTGGCCAAAGATTACGCCACACCCCATTCATACAACTCATTTTAACTTCCTTCCAAGCCTCTTCTATGTTGTGAATAGACTTCATAATGTTGTATGACTTCCACCACTCTCGCATAGACTGTCTTCCTTCCCCGTCAGTTTCATGAATTAGTTGGCTAAAAGTGCGGCGATGGTAATAAGCTTTGAAGTTTGCTATTGCTCCCTGGTCCATAGGTTGTAATATTGACGTAGTGTTTGGTGGAAGGAACTTTACGTACACTTTTAAGTCTCTGGGCGTATCAAGTGAGGTTGGATGTCCTGGGGCATTGTCTAAGAGTAATATAACTTTAGGTTCAAGCCCATTTCTGTCACAGTATGATTTGACTGATGGGCAAAAAAACTATTAGAATACCATTCTTGAAAAATTTCCCGTGTAACCCACGCCTTTCTGTTTGATCGCCACACAACTGGTAGACTTGTCTTGTCTGTGCCTCGCATTGCACGGGGTGTTTCTGAATGGTACACTAGTAAAGGTTTCAGTTTGAAATCACCAGTGGCATTACCACCCAGCAGAAGTGTTAGTCGATCTTTCGCAGCTTTGAAACCACTGGCTTGACGTTCTTCCTTAGAAATGAATGTTCGAGATGGCATTTTTTTCCAGTAAAGTGCGGTCTCATCAACATTGAAGATGACACAAGCAGGAATTTTCTCTCGTCTAACGAAGTCTTGAAACTTGTCTGGAAACTCAGCTGCAGCTTGAATGTCCGTGCTGGCCGCCTCGCCTGTTATGTGGATATTGTGAAGATTAGAACGCTGCTTGAACCGATGGAACCAGCCTCTGCTGGCAGCAAAAGTCGGAGTGGCACTCCCTTCTCCTTCTTTTGTTTTCAGCATCTCATACAAAGATTTTGCTTTTGTGCATATGAGATCTTGACTTAGTGGTGTGTTCTTCTTATTCAAATCTTCGATCCAGACTGACAGTAATTTCTCCATTCTTTCTAAGATAGATGATCTCGAACGAGAAAGTTTTGTTGCACTTATAGGTGTTGAACCTTCGCTGGAGATTTTAATTTTTTCCCGATTTTTATAAATCATTCTCACAGTCGATTCTGAGAGTCCAAAATCTCTCCCAACAATTGTTGCTTTGCCTCCATTTTCCATTCTTCTTAACACTTTCATCTTCAATTCCAAAGTGACGCTTTTACGCTCTTTTTTCTTTACAGGCGGCATTTTTAACGTAGGGTTAAATTATGTATGTATGTATCTCCAATAAATATTAAAACAAAACTGCCAGCCGACCGAACTAACATTACGGAACAAATGAACACACGAAACGAACGAGGAAATCCCCATAGAACAAAGTCGAAGGACAGGGAATTCCCAATTCTTCAAAGAGAATATTCAGAGAAAGCGGGGATCCCCCGCGACCATAGAGAAGTTAATGACTACATGAGCGCGAAATTTGAAATTCGCGTTATAGTGAAACCGCGCGTAACGGGGTCGCGCTAAGCGGGGTATTACTGTACAAGATATTCATTTGTTTTATGGTGAAAGTCTACATTTATTTGAACCCTAACATTTGAACTTAATATTATTTTATTATATTTGCAGCCACTTGTAGAGGTTGCAGATACAAAATGAGTAAGATAAAGTTTTTAAGTTATTATTACTTACAAATGTTATTAATAGAATAAAGTTTGTAGGGGTGTGTTTCCGTAAACAATACAAAGGCATCAAAAATATTATGCTTCCTAGTACGCTTATCAAAATCAGCCATATACTGAAAAAAAAAATTGTGTTAAAAAATTAAATTTATAGTTTATATAATAGAAAGGAAATTGTTTACACACTCTTTACTGGAAATTGACGTTTTTAAGGACCCGATTCTAAATCTAATATTCAACTCTTCGTTACTAGCCTCTGCTGGGTATGCGACGCACTGTGAGCCAGGAATCTGATTTTTTATTCAAAATTGTCTAGACCCCTAAATTATTAACGAAATCAGACATTTTTTTTTTAAATACTCCTAAGTGAATTCCGGACAAACGTAAAGAAACCGATTTGCAAAATATAACCTCAAAATTTTTTAAAATTGTAAAAGCAGCGCGGAACCGGGAAGTAAAATTTCGAAATTTACGTGATTTTAAGTTTACACGTTCAAAACTGGTTCATTGGGGTTTTCTGGGGTCACGACATCTATTTTTGGGTCATTTTTATCATAGATACCCTTTTAATGTGTGAAAATGGGGGTTGGAGGGGGAGAAATTACGATATTCTCCTGTATTAGAATTTCGCGTTTAAAAACTGTTTCCTCGGGGGTTTCAGGGATCGCTGAATCTATTTTCGGGGTTATTTTAATCATATGCACCCTTTGAGGGGTGAAAATGGGAGTTGGAAAATGGCTTTAGCAATCCCAGATACCTCCGAGAAACCAGTATTGAACGCGAAACTCTAATTCCGGAGAATATCTTAATTTCTCCCCCTCTAACCTCCATTTTCACCACTCAAAAGGGTGCATATGATCAAAATGACCCTAAAAATAGATTCAACCACCCAAGAAACCCCCGAGGAACTAGTTTTGAACGCAAAACTCTAATACAGGTGAATATCGTAATTTTTTTCCCTTCAAGCCCCATTTTCACCCCTTAAAAGAGTGCATATGATCAAAATGACCCCAAAAATAGATTCGGCGACCCCAGAAACCCCCGATGGTTCATCAGGGGTTTTGAACCGTAAACTTGAAATCATGTGAACCTCGAAATTTCACCTGCCTGTTCTGTGGTGCTTTTTGCAATTTTAAAAAATTTCGAGGTTATATTTTGCAAATCGGCTTCCTTACTTTTTTCCAGAATTCGCTTACGAGTGTTTAAAAAAAAATTGTTTTATTTCGTTAATAACTGAGGGCTCTAGACAATTTTGAACGAAAAAAAACGGATTCCTGGTCCACTGTGCGACGTACCATTTTGAATAGGGTCGAATCCCTATTTTTAGTTTGATCTCTCTAGCAAACGGTGAAACATGGACGCAACCTATAATTTTTGCATAAAAATATATTAAATGCCATAAGTACTAACTCTGATTCAAAATTTTTAAGTTCTTTGAATTTTAGCCACCTTTCCTTTACTAAGATTTGTCTTTTAGAACTTAAGAGGGATATCTGATCGAAAGTGAGCCTAGGATATTCGCGCTTTTTGTAGAAACTTCCACGTGCCACCAAATATGGAGCGCTTGACTTTGTAACATATATAAGGAGTGCAGTCCCAACTAAATATGGAGTTTGGTAATAGCTCTCGTTAAAACAACACAATGATGAGCGCAAGCAAAAATGTATAGAAATCGGAATACCTCCCAACAAGGGCAAGATTCAAATAAAGATGTTAAGATGTTAAGGATTCTCTTCTATATCATACAGTACTGACGGAGGAGAATATTACAAAAATAAAGCAAAGGAAAATAGTACAAGAATAAAGCAATTCAAGATTGGAGAGTTAGCGGATACCAAAAATGCTGACATCGTTTAATTTCAATTGCCTTGTGAAATGATATCGCCAATTTCTTACCATAAAAGAAAGATAAATCACGCCACAAATTTAACTTTTCGTCAATGTCAGCCAAGCTTACGACCACCATCTGCTGAATTAATTGACAGAGATTGCGAAGTTACAAAAGGGAAACAACTTGGAAAAGTTAGTAGCGGTGTTTTGTTTATCCACGACAACACCTGTGTCAACACTGTCCAAGTTGCGAAGCATGGTATTCGCGAAACTGGATTTGAAAACATTAATCATCCTCCCTATAATCCCGACCTAAGATCTAAAGCAGGGGTCGGCAACCTTTTAACTAAGGGGTGCCAGTTTTCATCCATACAACATTTTGCGTGCCGACATAGGTACTTACTACAACTAAAATTAACTTAAATTAACTTAAAATATTGCTTTTAGAAGGTTCAATTACAAAAAAATTTTAACATTTAACAAATAATTTTATTATACTAGTTCTAGAACCTAGTGTGAACCCTGTGCTTGAAGTTCTTTAGAGAGTTTTCTTATATCCGGTTCATGTCTGGTTATTTTCAGTGTCACACATGCTTCCGAGTTGTCTGTTGTCAGCCTGCTTCGGTACGGGTTAAAAATTACTCTCATATGGGATAAAAGTTGTTCACAGATATAGGATGATCCGAAAGCTGTAAGCATGGCAAACGCTACTTTTTTAAGACAAATAAATTTCTCTGGTAAACTCATCCAACAACTGAGTATCTCGTTTGAATGGTTCTGGCAGTCACCTTCTAATACCCTTCTTAATTCTACAAATCTCGTGTTCCATAACTCGGAGCTTTTAAATTCAATGTATTGAAGATCAAAATCATTAATGTCCATCCATGAGAAAAGAGATATGTCAAAGCAACTGCTGCAAAAATCCATTAAATCTGGTTTGATTAAAAAAGCGAACATAGGACCATGTTTATCAAAATCCTGACCCCTCTCGATAAATTTCTCTTTTAAATTAGTCATATATTTAAGAATTTCGTCTATTAGTGCACCATCGTCGACACTGGATATATACGTTTTTAAATTTGGAAAATATTTATATGTGTTTGTAGTAATATCGCTGATAAATAAATCTATTTTTTAATTTGAATGATTTCCAGGATTCGTATAAATCCAGAACTGTTTTGCCTGAACCTTGTAACTTTAAGTTGAGTTCACTCAGATGGTTTGTAATATCAGTAAGAAACATTAACATACAGATCCAGTTCTTATCTTCTAGTTCAGAATAAGCATCCACTTGATTTTTTTCCAACAAGAACGATTTAATTTCGCCCAGACATTGCACAAATTTAGAGAGCACTTTACCACGGCTGAGCCAGCGCACATTATTGTGCAATGGTATATCTGAATATGCACTTGCAGAAACGCCTTAAATTGTCTATGGATCAGTGAAGAACGACCGACAATGTAGTTAACTATTTTAACCACCCTATCCATTACGGATTTTAAACTTCCAGCGGAGATTTTAGCGCACAAACTCTCTTGGTGAATTATGCAATGAAAATTCAAAATTGATCGACCCATGCGTTCAATAAGAAGGGAAACAAATCCTTTATGTCTCCCAATCATAGCAGGAGCACCATCTGTCGTTACGCAAAAAAATTTATTTAAATCAATGTTCCGCTTTTCAAAATGTTTAACAAATTCTGAAAATATATCCTCTCCTCTTGTAGTTCCCTGTAATGAGAGCATACAAATCAGCTCTTCATACACACTGCCATCATCGAAGTATCGCGCAACGATTGCCAGACGGGCAATGTCATTAATATCGACACTTTCATCCAATGCTATACTAAATATAAAACTCCGTTTGATAGCGTCTCTCTGCTGTTTTTAGACATTTTGTGTCATTTCGGTCAGAAGCGACCTCTCTTGTCAACGAGAAGAAGCTCTGGAGCCCCAAACTTTGATGTTATGTGGTTAAAAATAACGACTCAACAAACCACAAGGTTCATCTGTATCCTGTATCGACCACCAAGTGATACCAATTTTCGAACACTTTTCGCTTCTCTTGCAGACACCATCGATCATTTACAAAGTAACTATCCAAGTGCCGAAATTGCCATCCTGGGCGACTTTAATGTCCACAATGTCAACTGGCTCAAATATTCAAATACTACCGACGAACAGGGTCGTGAAGCTGAATCATTCTCGATCAGTTATGGCTTAACTCAGCTTATTGACGAACCAACACGGATCCCTGATCGAGACGGGGAGTTCGCCAGTCTTCTTGATCTATTTTTAACCACCAATCCGGAGATTTACATGGTCACCGTAAATCCGCCGTTAGGTTCTTCCGACCATAAACTGCTTTCGACATCGAGTATCCTGCCAATCAGTGACAGAGAGGCGCCTAGGCCGCGCAAGATTTGGCACTACAAATCCGCTAAATGGGAAGATCTCATGGAATACTTTCGAACTTTCCCTTGGATGGACGTTTGTTTTCGATCCGATAACCCATCTGACTGCGCCAGGGAGGTCTCCGATGTTATTTTGGCTGGTATGGAAGCTTACATCCCTTTTTCGAAGAAATGCTCCTCCAACGGCAAGCCTTGGTTCGACCGAAAATGCAAAGAAGCTGTTGCTTCTAAACATATTGCCTACCGACAATGGCGTGAAAATCCTAACACCTTAAATCGAAACATCTTTGTTCATGCCCTGAACAGATGCAAGGGAATTATCGACGAAACCAAGGAGGCACACAATCAACGAATTAGAAACAAACTTCTAGCTTGTCCCAACAATTCCAGGTCCTTTTGGGCAGTCGCTAAGGCAGTTAGTCAAAACTTTACCAAATCCACGATACCACCACTCACACGGCCAGATAATTCCATTGCAACCACACCTGTTGAGAGAGCGAACTTGTTGGCTGAACTCTTTGCTTCACATTCTACTGTCGATTTCCAAGGAAAAACACCACCTACTATTCCCATATTGCAGTCAAGGATGCCCGATGTTGTCTTCAGACAGCGTATCATAAAGCGTATTTTAATGAAGCTAGACACCAAGAAGGCTTCTGGCGCTGACGGAATACCTGCCATAGTTCTCAAAAACTGTGCAAGGGAACTAACACCAGTTTTCTGTAGACTTTTTAACCTATCCTACAGAAAGGGAATATTTCCGTCCTGCTGGAAATATGCCACGGTTCAGCCGATACTTAAAAAAGGTAAGAAGACCTTGCCAAATAACTACCGACCAGTTGCACTGCTTTCAATAATATCGAAAGTCATGGAAAAGGTTATCAATGAGCATCTTCTAAAATATCTTGAACGATTCAATATTATTAGCGATCACCAATATGGTTTTTCGCAAAACATAGATCAACAGGAGATCTTCTGACTTATGTAACACATGTTTGGAACAACGCAATTGAACATTTTGGAGAATCTCGAGCGGTTGCTCTTGACATATCCAAGGCATTCGACCGTGTTTGGCACGATGGACTGTTGGCTAAGTTGCGCTCTTATGGTATCTCTGAAAGGTTCTGTTTGTGGCTCTCATGTTTCCTCAGAGAGCGTTCTTTACGAGTGGCGGTCGACGGATTTCTTTCTAACACCCTCACTATCAACGCCGGTGTGCCCCAGGGCTCCATACTGTCTCCTACTCTCTTTCTCATTTACATTAACGATCTGCTGGAAAAGACCGGGAATCCAATCTATAGCTTTGCAGATGACAGTACGCTTGTCTCTTCATTCACCTTGAACGCTCGGACATCGGCTGCTCAGGCGAATGTCCGCAGACAGCAGGAGGTCGTTCAACTTAACAAAGACCTGGAAGAAATTCTATCTTGGGGTGACGGTAACCAAGTGGGATTTAACGCTACAAAAACCCAAGCGGCAGTTTTTTCTAAAAAAGTTAACGTTGCTGAACCCGACATAGTTATGTCGGGGCACTCCATTCCCCTAGCATCGTCGCTCAATTTGTTGGGCGTTAGTTTGGGAGCAAATATGTCTTGGCATGAACATGTTGCAGGCATAGCAAGGAGAGCTTCTCAAAAATTGGGAATATTATTTAGAACCAGAAAGCTTTACACCCCACAGCAACTGTTAATTCTTTACAAAGCCCAAATTCGACCAACTATGGAATACTGCTCCCACGTTTGGGGCTCCGCTCCCAAACATACACTGCATTTGTTGGATTCTGTTCAGAGAAGAGCGGTTCGTCTGATTGGGGGCCCGGAATTGACCGGCGGCCTTGATTCGCTGGAACATCGAAGAACGGTTGGCGACTTGAGTCTGTTCTACAAGTATTTTCATGGAAGGTGTTCGAAGGATGTAGCCCGCTTAATTCCTCCCAAAGCGGTGCATGTTAGAAATACACGTCGCGCTGGTGCTTCGCATCCGTATGAGGTTCAGCTTGTTACTCCGCGAACGACGGTTTTCAAGCAATCTTTTATATGGAGAACGTCATCCCTTTGGAATAATTTGCCCAGCGCTGTGTTTCCCACCGAGTACAATTTACAGCGATTCAAGAACAACGTGAATCGCTTTTTCCGCACTCGTGCCGCTCCTGGAGCGCTTTAGGGACTTCCCTGCAGCACGTGTGCTAGACCAATAAAAAAAAAAAAAAAAAAAAATCGTCTCTCGATGGTCCGCGCTGATGCCGGTATATCCCTAATCCTGGCCAATATTGTATCCTTATTGGGCAAGTCGTCGAATAAAATCTCGCCAGTACTCAAAACTGCATTCAGCTACCTGATTTTTTCCTTGAAAATCTTTGCTAAAGAATGTTGACTGTTTCTCGTATTGTTTACTTGCTCTTTGTATTGCCTCCCTTTTATCAGCGTGATCTTTAAATGACGATTCATGTTTTATCTGGAAATATCGTTGAACACTAGATGTCCGGAAAACTACGCTTTCCCGACATAGGACACAAATGGCCCTATCGTTTTGCTGTACAAAACCGTAATCTGTTGTCCATGAAGTTTGAAATGATCGAAAGTCTACCTTCTGTTTTTTCGAGGCCATAACGCAACATAATTTTATTTTTAAACTTTTCGACGACTATTGACTGGAACGGATGTTACTTCTATACTAAATGATCCAAACGTGTAGCCGCTTGCTATATATAGAAAAAATAATGTTTCCAGAAAATTCCAATAATTACGTTTATTAAATTTCTTAGAACAAAAATTATTATCTATAACGCGCCCATTGCAATCAAAGGGCCGCCTAGAAGTTAAATCTAACAAAAACTAAAGTTCGGCAATATAAAAAGAGTTGCGGCGCGCGTCGGAACGATTGAAGTCAAGTCAAACAAAAACCGCCTTATAGCGGCTCTTTTGATCTGAATTGAGGAGGTTTATTTGTGTTTTTTGCCTAGGCTTATATTTTGAGGCTTGCCGTCTTTAATACTTGCCGAAATTAAAGTCAAACCAATGCATTCAGTAAAATTATAAATTACAAAATATATATTTTGTAGTTTTTGGTGATAATACCTAGTGACCTATATAATATATTCTTTTTGTTTGTATCGTTAAAGTAATACTGTCTTCGATTATTTACTTAGTTTCGAAACATGTCACAGATTACAGAATTAATGTGTAAACTTTGAATAGGTACGCGTGCCATTCAAAATTGCTTGGCGTGCCAGAGATCGTACGCGTGCCATAGGTTGCCGACCCCTGATCTAAAGACTAATAACTGTTTAGAAATTTGAACCAAAGACTTGAGGGTCATAGATATAGAGATGAAAAAGAGTTGGTATCGGCTGTGCAAAAACATTTCGCAACAAAATCATCAAGTTAATTTATCGAAAGAATTAAAAAACTTAATGAAAGATGGAAAGAGTGCATTGAAATAGATAGAGATTATATTAAAATATAAAGCAGTTCCACTTTTTTATCAGCCTCACTATCTCTCAGACAACACTCGTATATTCACAACATAAATTTAAAGGTGTTTTTTTTACACAACAGAAAATAAATCTTGAAAACTTCATTCATGTCATAGAGCTCATCTTTTAAACTTCCTAGACTGTTGAGAAATCATGGTTCTGGGGATTTCATCGTGCCCAATTGGTGTGACATATCGGATATTTCGACTATGATGATACATGGCAGGAATCTTTAGTCTTCTGCGCTAAAACATAGAATCCTAGTCTCAAGAACCGTGATTTCTTATCTAATCAAGTTGCGATTGCTTCGGTTCCATCTTTAGGTAGTGTTGACCATAGACATAGAGGATGGACTGCGCATTAACCTCATAAAATTGACCACTCTCTAGAAAAAGACAAAGCGATTGTACGGCCAATACCTGTCTCTTTTCTGTAGGCCTGTAATAAACAAGGCGTAGTACCCCGAGACGGAATTCAAGGCGAGAAAAGCCCCATACCCGATTTTGGTTCAAATAGAACACTTAGAAATATTATTTTCAAGAGAACGGTAGCTTAGCGGCATTTTAAAAAGAGACAGCTACTGGCCGCACATTCGCTTTGTCTCTCTCACACTTTTGAGTCCATATTTACTTCACAGCGAGATACGGAATACGCAGTCCATCCTCTATGTCTATGGTGTTGACTATCGCTTGTATTGATTACGGTATATTTATAATTTCGTGTAGCGAGCTTCTTACGTCTCTCCATGATATATTGATGATTTTCCTCTTTCCTCTACTACATTATCAATACGTATCTAAATTTTTAACTATTTTGTACATTTTTTAGTTCCTTTGCTGAAGAGAAGTATTTTTTCTTCATGTTTTAGGATCCCTAGATCACGAAAAATTTAGTTTTCCATTTCTGTCGGTGTGTCTGACTGTTTGTCTGTTCGTCGGTTGGTTTTCGTTCAGTTTTCAAATGGTAAGGTAAGTTTAAAATACAAAAAAAATCATTTCTTCATTTTCGTAATGTTTCTGTCCAATAGTTTTCTTTCCTTTATACGTTGTTTCAGTTAAGATACGGTGATATATTCTTGAAAATATATTTAACCTAAGGATTCTTCTTTGCTTTCAATGAAATGATATCTAGGGTGTAAAAATATTCTTTGAAAACTCTACAACTTTAAATAAGCGAGGGATGGCCCATTTTAAATAAATATCGTTGTAGAATATTATTATACAAAATACATTTCGCAGCGTAGTTTGCAGACGCAAGTAACGACTAGTCAGTAACACTGAGTATCGCAATACAGTCAAAAGAAATTCATACAACTTACTGCTCTCGAAGATATTCCTTTATACCAGGTGTAAACATAAAGATAGCTCCAATACAAGCAGTTATAAATATTTGCATGCTAAGTAGACCATATACTTTACGAATGAACGCTAAACGAAAGGCTTTATTGGATTGGGCCACACTAAGTTTGAAATAGATAACCCTTACGTCATCGTCAGTAATTTCTCTACCACCTAGTTCTACATCTTTTGAAACTACATAGATGGGAGCGTATTCACATCTTGGATCGAAGTTTCTAAAATTTTATTAATATCATAATTAATATATATGCGCTGCATGTACATCGTATATACAGGGCTCCTTTTACAATAATAAAATTAAAAAATATTTAGCAGTGAGATACAAGTTATATCTCTGGCTGATATTCCCCGAATATCAAAAAACGTTCCTGTCTTTTATGAAGTAGTAGTACATTTACAAGTCACGAATTGATAAAAAAAATTCCAGCAAAGCTAAAATAAAGCTAAGCAGCGTAAATGGCTAATCACCGACAAGGAGTCTAAATAATTAGAAACCACTAAAACTGAAAGCATATATATGTCGGCAATTATTTGGTTCACTTCCATTTATTTTTTGTTCCAATATTAGATCGTGTTCTGCCACTTCACTCCAAATGAATCACTGTAAATTAAACATAAATCAGTTTTATGCAGATCAATCTCTTAAATCACTGGGTATCGCCTTGGTATTACAAACAGTAGACAAATATGTAGGGGGACAGATCGAGGAATGAAACAGAAGAACATCTATCACAGTTCTGAATTTATTTTCATAAATGACCGATTTAAATATACGATTAAATCAGTGAAGGCTGATCCAGATGTGGATGTGTCGTCTGTTCATAACCAATTGATAGTCTATTCTCACATTAAAACGACAAAAAAGCAACCAAAGAGTAAATAAAAAAGATGCCTCCCGCTTAAAGAAGAAGAAGGGAAACACGTATACAATAAGATATAAACCAAGAATATTAGAATTTACCAATAAAAAAATCGAATATCTTTAAATACAGATTAATCGAAAATATCAAAGTAACCCACAAAACAGAAATGGATGATTACTAAAATTCCATCATTATTGAATGAATGACGAAATGTGAAGATGAATTATAACACGAACAAAAATATCTAAAGAGGAACCAAATAGGGCGAAATAGAAGATTTGTGAAAAATAAAATGAAAATTTCAAAGTATGCAGGATAATCAAAGACCAGCAGGAATACAACGAAATCAATTTCCCATATTAACCAATAAAAATGGTAAAGTTGTCTCTGAAATGATAGTAATGTTACAAGCAAGGATATATCGGGGAACTTTTTGAAGATGACAGAGATGACAGCTGTTGGCTAAGCTACGTTCTTATGGTATGTCTGAAAAGTTCTGTTTGTGGCTCGCATGTTTCCTCAAAGAGCGTTCTTTACGAGTGACAGTCGACGGATTTCTTTCTAACACCTTCACTATCAACGCCGGTGTACGCCAAGGCTCCATACTGTCTCCTACTCTCTTTGTCATTTATAGTAACGATCTGCTAGAAAACACCGAGAATCCAATCTACAGCTTTGCAGATGACAGTACACTTATCTCTTCATTCACTTTGAATGCTCGGACATCGGCTACTCAGACGAATATCCGCAGCGAGCAGGAAGTCATTCAATTTAACAAAGACCTGGAAGAAATTCTATCTTGAGGTGACAGTAACCAAGTGGAATTTAACGCTACAAAAACCCAGGTGGCAGTTTTTTCTAAAAAAGTTAACGTTGCTGAACCCGACATAGTTATGTCGGGGCACTCCATTCCTCTAACATAGTCAGTCAATTTGTTGGGCGTTAGTTTGGGAGCAAATATGTCCTGGCATGAACATGTTGCAGGTATAGCAAGGAGAGCTTCTCAAAAGTTGGGAATATTATTTCGAACCAGAAAGCTTTACACTTCACAACTGTTAATTCTTTACAAAGCTCAAATTCGATCAACTATGGAATACTGCTCCCATATTTGGAGCTCCGCTCCCAAACATACACTGCATTTGTTGGATTCTATTTAGAGAAGAGCTGTTCGTCTGATTGCAGACCCGGAACTGACCGGCGGCTTTGATTCGCTGGAACATCGAAAAACGGTTGGCGGCTTGAGCATATTCTACAAGTATTTTCATGAAGTGTTCGAAGGATGTGGCCCGCTTAATTTCTCCCAGAGTGGTGCACGTTAGAAGTACACGTCGCGCTAATACTTCACGTCCGTATGAGGTTCAGCTTGTTACTCCTCGTACAACGCTTTTTAAGCAGTCTTTTATATAGAGAACATCATCCCTTTGGAATAATTTGCTCAGGATTGTGTTTTCCCACCGAGTACAATTTGCAGCGATTCAAGAACAACGTGAATCGCTTTCTCCGCACACGTGTCGCTCCTGTAGCGCTTTAGGTGCTTTATGGGTCTAGCACGTGTGCTAGACCCATAAAAAAAAATAAGTATGTTACGAAATCAACAAGATAATTAAACAAGAAACAGTTGTCAAAAAAGAAGAAACCATTGTGTAAAAAATTAAAATCGGAAGAAAAGTATGTGTATTATCACCTACCCTTTTCAAGTCATACTCGAAAGCAACCATGAGAAGAGGACCAACAGAAGAAGCAAGAGAAGTAAATATTCATGGCATGCCCGTTAATAACATAAGATATGCGGACGATATAATTCTATTACAAACTAATTGAAACCACCTCCAAATGCCAATTATTAAACTCACCGCATTCAGTCAAGAATATGGACTAACTAAAAATAATTAAGACAAAATATATATTTAGTATAAAGTTCTCACAAAATAATATGAACATAATTATGCAAAAACACACGTTACTGGTAAATGGGCTTTTGCTAAAAATTGTTTTATCAATCTGTGGCCTGTACTTTCACAGTTCTCGGTAGAGGACGGGCAGACTTTGAAATGTGTTTGTTAATATTTCGTATCAGTTATACAACTTTTGACAAATAAATGATTACTTAGTTATTTTTTTTTTTTTAAATAATTAATTAGTTCTTACATATTTTTGTATGCATTACGTTTGGTCAGTATTAGGGTTATGTAGAAACTTACTTACTCGTCCTGCAAAATATCTTTTTTTTTTTATCAAGTAAATAACTATTAATATACTTAAATAGGACTTAAGCATTACTTTGGATTTTCCTTCAGAGTGTTATGTTCTCCATTTCGATGTAGTTCTATTCTCTCTGAAATATCCTCATCTGGAATGGTACTATCACTATATCCACTGTGGGAACTGTCATAATCATATTCGTTTGGCGGCCTTGATGCATTACCTTTAGTTTCATCGGGGATGCTTACTGTCGTTTCTTTCAGAGAATTCGACATCTGGTGAATAATACAAAATTTGAATCTAAAAGGATAAGAGTTAAAGAAGTTACGATTGATTATTATTTTTTTTATGGTATAAAAAAAATACAAGTACAAGCAAATCTAAATACGATGTCACCAGCAGAGCTGTCGGTAATCCAGTTCAAGTATTTGAAAGAAGCGATTACTTTCGGCAATTGAATTTATTCAATGTAATTATGTTCTATAAGGGGTAATTGTAATTTGTTTTCCAAAAATAACATTTTTTATTTGATTGATATATGGGTCAGAATTCGTGAAATTTACACGAAAAAAATGACTATCCTCATTTTTTATCGAAATGTTGAAAAAACGGTTCTATTTGGCCATAATAATGTCTCGACCAAATGAGAAACTTTAATTTTTTTTACCAAAGTTATTGCAAAATGATATTTTGGGAAACTTCTTAAGCAATACCTTCTTACCCTTAAACAAATTAACCGATTTGAGTGAAACCTCGGCATATAAAAGGGGATGATATGGACTTTACTTAATCGTTCGAAAATTTCCAAAAAATTTATTTTTTTCATAATTATTTAACTAATTGTTGATAAACAATTGATTTTTTTCGTGTTTTGCGCCCTTTTAAAATTTGAAATAAATGTCACCACACACGAAAACTCTAAGGATTCTAAATCCGAGACGGAATTATTTTAGAAATTATGATGAAAATAATGTAGCACGGCGTGGTGTATCCGCGCGCTCTGCACCTTACGGCGTGCGCGTTTTTTCTAAATGCTTATAGTGGAACCTTTTAGTTTAAAGTAATGGACGATGAAATGAAAAATTCAATTGTTCACTAAATTAAAAGCATGTGTGAATTTTCAGTTTTATTTATGTTGGGAATATGGGATCTTTAGCACAATGATACTACTCAGTATATATCAGCACCACACCAAACACTTTATTTTTGCACTCGACGCGCATTTCGCTAAGCATGTTAGTTTCATCAGGAGCGATGATTGATTAGAGCTAAACTACAAATTTCCCCTATTTGTACTTAGCCTAACACCTGAATTGTTCAGGCGGAACTAATGGCATCAGCGAGGCCATTAGTTCCGGTCAAGTAACCAGTAGAGGGAACTGTAAGGAATAGGCCCTCTGTCTTTATTTAAACTACTTTTACATTTTATAATTTCCACACTTTCGTATGCGTTTAACTATCTTCTATCAGATACATTTTTAATTAATCTTAGATTATCTAATGTTCCATTATGATCAGCTTTAAGGGCATGTTCGGCAATGCTAGACTATTCTGTTCTCCTGTATTTTAAATTTGCTAAATGTTCTTTAAATCATATTTTAATTGACCTTTTAGTTTGCCCAACATACTTTTTGTCGCAATTATTACAACTAATTTCATAAATTCCACTCTTATCACAATTAGGAATCTTATCTTTGGGATTTTCTAAGATATTCCTCACAGTATCTGATGACTTATAGACTAAGGTGAGGCCTACCTTATTAAAGTCCCCTGCTATATTTCGGATTATATGGCATGGAGACATACTTGGTCTTATTTTCTTCGCGTGTAAAAAGAATATTTAACCTGAACTTATGTCTATTTATTAACTTGTTTACTAAGTCATCGTCATAACCATTAATTCTAGTTATATTTCTAATACGATTCTTTTCATTATTATCTTTTCTAGATATTTTAATTATTAAAAATAATAATAGGTTAGAATTTGATATCTATAGAAAAAACACAGTAACAGATAGATATATTCCTAATGATTCATTTCATTGCAAACAACACAATGTTAGAAATACACGTCGCGCTAATACTTCACATCCGTATGCTTGTTACTCCTCTTACAACACTTTTCAAGCAGTCTTTTATATGAGGAAAATCATCCCTTTGGAATAATTTGCCCATAAATGTATTCCCCACCGAGTACAATTTACAGCGATTCAAAAACAACGTGAATCGCTTTTTCCGCGCACATGTCGCTTCTGTAGCGCTTTAGAGATTTCCCTGCAGCACGTGTTCTAGACCCATAAAAAAAACCGGTCAAGTGCAAGTTGAACTTGCACAATTAGTGTTTCGTACGTTGATTGTTTTTAAAATAAAAATTTTTGTTAGGGTGGTATAAAATGATCAGTGACTTCACAAACACACCCCAAATGAGTTTTCAACAAAGTTTGCTTCCAATCTTTACTGAAAACTGGTGACCTTGAAATTTGTTTTTTTTATATACCAAATAAATTATTAAAGGTAATGCACTCGTGATAATTTTCTTTCAATCTATACCCCGTGGAGAATATTCCAGAATTTTTTCAAAATTTTTTGATCAGTACTTTTCGAGATAAGGTAGGGAACAGCGATTTTTTAAAAGTAATACGAATAAAAGTGTGCGCAAGTATTACATCATATATATATTTTTTACTCGTGTTTTCACAAGCTTTCATTTGACACCACACTCGATGACCTAGTAAAAAAAAATTTTTTTCACTTCCGATTTCACCCCTCAAAACGAAACCCTTAAGTCAAAATTTGTGTTACGGTGGTATAAAATGATCAGTGACTTCACAAAACACACCCCAAATGAGTTTTCAACAAAGTTTGTTTCCAATCTTTACTGAAATCTGATGACCTTGAAATTTTTGTTTTTTTTTATATACCATATAAATTATTAAAGGTAATGCACTCGTGATAATTTTCGTTCAATCTACTCCCCGTGGAGAATATTCCAGAATTTTTTCGAAATTTTTTGATAAGTACTTTTCGAGATAAGGCCCGGGACAGCGATTTTTTCGCGAATTTTTAAAAATAATACAAAGAAAAGTGCGCGCAAGTATAATATGATATATATATTTTTTACTCGTGTTTTCACAAGCTTTCATTTGACACCACACTCGATGACCTAGTAAAAAAATTTTTTTTTTTCACTTCCGGCTTCACCCCCCAAAAATAACCCCTTAAGTCAAAATTTAATTCTCAAAACTACATGGCTCTGATGAGGCCATCAATTCCTATATTATTACCAAATTTCATCTTTCTATGTCAAATAGTTTCGGAGAAAATCGGGTGTGATAGACAAACAGACAGACATACAGCGAAGTGATCTTATAAGTGTTCCGTACGGAACACTAAAAAACTGTCTTGCCATTAATTCCAATTCCTATCTCTTCTAGGGCTTTTTTCTTGCTCTCCTCTGAATCTAGGTTAAACAGGAGGAGCGACAGCGCGCATCCCTGTCTTACACCTCTCTTGATTTTTATTTCGTCTGTTACGCTATTTTCAGCACGTACCACTGCTCTCTGATCGCCAAAAAGGTTGGTTATTATGCATATATCACTGGTATTCAATTCTCTGGCTTTTAATATTTATACGAGTTGGTCGTCTTTAACTTTGTCGAAGGCCTTATTGTAATCCACAAAACGGGCATAAACATCCTGGCTTATATCGAGATATCTCTGAGTCAGAATGTTGAAAGCAAACAATGCTTCGCGGGTTCCAAGGTTATTTTGGAATCCAAACTAACTAACGTGGAAACTAGCAGTCGTGTTTGTAGACCTTATTGAATAATTCTACTAGCAAATAAATTTGCTCTTCTTTTATCAGTTTTATGATCTCTGTTGGTAATCCATCTGCACCAGGCGTTTTCCTATTTTTTGATGACTTGTATCACTTCTTCTTTTTATGAATAAAATTTATGGAGTTTGCGGTCGGTTCTAGGTGAAACATCCTAATATTTACACTTTTGAAATAAAATACGGTATAACTGTTTCATTGAGTTTATTCAAATTACTCTGGCACGTGTTTCGGTCTCACGAGTATTTTCGAAGGGGTTTAGCCGCATTACATTTTTTAGTTCATCGTTTGGTCACTTTTCTTCTGAATAGAGTAAACTTTAATAACAGAAGATATGCGGACGATACAATTCTATTATAAACTAATTGAAACCAGCTACAAATGCCAATTATTAAACTCACCGCATACAGTCAAGAATATGGACTGTAACTAAAAATAATTAAGACAAAATATATATTTAGCATAAAGTTATCACAAAATAATATGTACATACACGCGACTGGTAAATGTGCTTTTGCTAAAAATTGCTTTATCAATCTGTGGCCTGTACTTCCACAGTTCTCGGTAGAGGACGGGCAGACCTTGAAATGTGTTTGTTAATATTTCGTATCTGTTATACAACTTTTGACAAATAAATGATTACTTAGTTTTTTTTTTTTAAATAATTAATTAGTTCTTACATAGTTTCGTATGCATTACGTTTGGTCAGTATTAGAGTTATGCAGAAACTTACTTACTCGTTCTGCAAAATATCTTTTTTTTTATCAAGCAAATAACTATTAATATACTTAAATAGGACTTAGGCAGTACATTGGATTTTCCTTCAGAGTGTTCAGGAATCATATTAGAAATATAACTAGAGTTAATGGTTATGACGATGACTTATAAGGCATCAGACAATCTGAGGTATATCTTAGGAAACCCCAAAGATGAGATTCCTAGTTGTGAGAAAAGTAGAATTTATGAAGTTAGTTGTAATGATTGCGATAAAAAGTATGTTTGGCAAAATAAAAGGTTAATTAAAACACGATTTAAAGAATATTTAGCACATTAGCACATATATATCTATAATATATATAAAATGCAACGTCTCTCTGTCTGTCTGTCTGGCTGTCTGTCTGTCTGTCTGTCCGTTAGTGCGCTTATCACTGGAGAACCACTTATCCGATTTACGTACTTTTTTTTTTAAACATAGACATGTTCTCTGGCCAGGTTATAGGCTATATTTTATTACGATAGGTAGCATAAGGAATGAGCAGTGACGTAAAATAGTGAGTGAAGTCGGAAAAAAAGTTTGCCGCTAGCGCGTTCCGTTGCAATACACAGCCTAAACCATTAATTATGGAACAATATTATGTAGCAGATAATATCTATAATCTCTAATATATATAAAATGCAATGTGTCTCTGTCTGTCTGTCCATTAGTGGGTTATCACGCGAGAACCACTTATCTGATTTACGTGTCTTTTTTTAAATTCATACATATATTCTTTGGCCAGGTTATATAATAATAATAATAATCTATATCTATAATATATACAAAATGCAACGTTTCTCTGTCTGTCTGTATGTCCGTTAGTGCGCTTATCCCTCAAGAACCACTTATTCGATTTACGTTATTTTTTAAATTCATACATATGTTCTCTGATCAGGTTATAGATATATATTTTATTACATCTATAATATATATAAAATGCAACGTATCTCTGTCTGTCTGTCTGTCCGTTAGTGCGCTTATTACTGGAGAACCACTCATCCGATTTTCGTACTTTTTTTTTAAAACATACATATGTTCTCCGGCCAGGTTACAGGCTATATTTTATTACGATAGGTAGTATAAGAAATGAGCAGTGATGATAATAGTGAATGAAGTCGGAAAAAAGTTTGCCGCTAACGCGTTCACTTAAAATACACAATCTATCAGAGGTGTCAAACTCAATTTTGCAGAGGGCCATATATTAAATTTAGAATGTGTAGGCGGGCCAGATTCAAATAAAAAAAATGTACTGAATTGTTTAATTATATAGTATATAATATACGGCTCTAAAAAACATGATTCTTCTTTCTGTGACACATTGCGATCGCGGGCCTTATTGATACGTCCCGGGGGCCGGATGCGGCCCGCGGGCCGTATCTTTGACATCCCTGATCTAAACCATTAAATATGGAACAATATTATATAGCAGAGAATATCTATAATCTATAATATACATAAAATGCAATGTCTCTCTGTCTGTCTGTCTGTCTGTCCATTAGTGCGTTCACGCGAGAACCACTTATCCGATTTACGTGTCTTTTTTTAAATTCATACATATATTCTTTGGCCAGGTTATATAATAATAATAATAATCTATACCTATAATATATATAAAATGCAACGTCTTTCTGTCCGTCCGTCTGTCTGTCTGTCTGTCCGTCTGTTAGTGCGCTTATCACTGAAGAACCACTTATCCGATTTACGTGCTTTTTTTTTAAAACACATATGTTCTCTGGCCAGGTTATGGACTATATTTTATTACGTTGTGACGATAATAGGGAATCAAATCGTAAAAAAAGTTTGCCGCTAGCGCGTTCTCTTGCAATACACTGTCTAAACCACTAAATATGGAACAATATCATGTAGCATAGGATATCTATAATATATATAAAATGCAACGTCTCTCTGTCTGTTTGTCCGTTTGTGCGCTTATCACTGGAGAACCACTCAGCCGATTTACGTGCTTTTTTTTTAAACATACGTATGTTCTCTGTTAGGTAACATGAGGAATAAGCAGTGACGATAATAGTGAATCAAGTCGGAGAAAAGTTTGCCGCTAACGCGTTCTCTTGCAATACACTGCCTAAAGCATTAAAAATGGAACAATATCATGTAGCAAAGAATATAATATATATAAAATGCAACGTCTCTCTGTTTGTCTGTGTGTCCGTTAGTGCGCTTATCACTCGAGAACCACTTATCCGAATTACGTGTTTTTATAAATTTATACGTGTGTTCTATATAATTCGATATAAGCCTAGATAATGGGAGATAAGGTGAGATAATGGGGGATAAGGAGAAATAATGGGAGATAAGTCGAGATAAGCCTCGATAATGGGAGATAAGGTGAGTTATGGGAGATAAGTATAAATAATGGGAGATAAGCAGAGATAAGTCTAGATAATGGGAGTTATGGTGAGATAATGGGAGATAAGGGGAAATAATGGGAGATAAGGAGAAATATTGCGAGATAAGTCGAGATAAGCCTAGATAATGGGAAATAAGGTGAGATAATGGGAGATAAGGATAAATAATGGGAGATGAGCAGAGATCAGCCTAGATAATGGAAATTATGTAGAGATAAGGGGAGATAAGGAGAAATATTGGGAGATATTTTATTACGTTGGGTAATATAAGGAATAAGCAGTGACGATAGTAGTGACTCAAGTTCACGCGAGTGGAGCCGCGGGCCCGGCTAGTGGTATATATAAATATCTACTACCAAGTCCAAAAATAGTAAATGTTCTTTGGGAAAATATTTATCTTATCCTGAAACGCCAATAAGAAAGGGAAAGAGACAAACTGAATGACAACCTTTTGCCACAAGCTCTTAAAATTTCAGATTAGCACTACATAGAAAACAGACAGAAAAAGAAAATTCGTTTGAAGTAAAAAAAGAGATGAAGTTAATTAGATATAAAAAAAACCGATAAAACAAATAAGAAGACTGGGAAAAAAATAAAAATTCTAACAAAGAAGTGAAGAAGAAAAATTGGAATTCTTTGATGAATGCCAATAGTGAGACTATAAATTCTAAGGAAATAGACAAAACTAAGGAAAATAGTGACCACCAAAAGACTAAAGATTTTAAACAACAATTCGAATTGACGTCGAAGATGTTAAAAGTAGAAATAGATACCAAAAAATGAGGAAAAGAAAAGAAAGACGGAATTACGGATAACTATTTTGAGTAACACTGTAATCAAGCCCAGGAATCTTTGTGTAGTTTCTCCTTCCATTGTGATCAAAAACCAACTGACTTGCAGTGCTTGTTCAAAAATCTTTCGTATGCGTTGTACTCTAAAAGGACACAAGGAACATATACCCGATAATATAAGATTGATTAAAAATGTATCTGATAGGAGATTGTTGAACGCATACGAAAATATGGAAATTATAAAATGTAAAAGTAGTTTAAATAAAGACAGAGGGCCTATTTCTTATAGTCCTCTCTACTGGTTACTTGACCGGAACTGATGGCATCGCCTATACCAGAGGTTCCCAAACTTTTTTTTCTCGTAGACCACTTTCCAAATTTTACTGGTTTCGGTAGACCCCCTGCTGCTACATTTCTACTATATTCCCAAAACTCGTCAAAAAATGTGAAGATTAGATCTAACGATGGAAATTTGCGTCGTGACTGAGTTCCAACCCTAAATTCGAAGTGGTAAAAATAAAAAGAAAAATAATATATTTTCTTGTGTTCTATTTATTAAAATAATATGATTACAGACTTAATAGAATTAAAGTTAAACATTAATAACGTACCGTAACTTCAACAATGCAAATCAACAATTAAAAAAAAATAGTCATAAGTTTAATGGTAGGGATGTACTTAATGGATTGACATCAAATTATCAATATTTGGCTTCAGTTTTGTAAGGAATAACCGCAAATCTCCCCGTTCTGTGATGTTCAATCTGCTCCTTTTTTTTGTTAATAGGTTTGTAGCGACACTAAAACTTTTTTCGACAAGGTATGACGAGGGAAACGCTATCAAAAGTTTTCTTGCAATTTCCCACAGCCCAGGATATTTTTCGGGCATTTCTGCCTTCAGCTCCTCATTGGTGCTAAGCTCGAGTAGCTCCTCTTGTAATACCACATTCGCCACATCCGTTTCATCAAATGGATTTATGATCCATGGTGGTATTTCCATCGTCAGAATATCTTCAAATCTATTTTTGAAATAATCATGCAGGGCATTTAACTATTGAACGTATGTCTGAATATCCTCATCAAGATGTTCTGTCTGTGACAAGTTTGGAAACTGGGAGAATTCGCGCCGACTAATATTTTGCTTCATAAATTTCAATTTTCCAAGAAAAGCCGAAATTACACCCTTTGTTTTTATTAAATTTAGGCTGTCCCCTTGTAACTGCAAATTAATGTCATTAAATTTTTTGAACAAATTTGTCAAATACGCGATGTCTGCTTTCAATTTGATCAGGTTTTCTTTTAAATCTGGATCTTTACTTTCCAGAAACTCTAAAACTGATTCAAAAAGTGAGTAAAATCTTGTTAAACATGCACCTTCGACAACCAGCGTACTTCAGTATGTAAGAGCAATCGTTGGAAGTCTTCATCATTTTTGTCGCACAATTGTGCAAATAAACGGGTATTCAACGCATTGCTTCTTATTTTATTAACTGCTTTAATCACAAATTGAAGCAATTGGTGCAATCTATCACTCAAATTTTTCGCTACCAGGTGTTGTCGGTGGATGACACAGTGAATTGCAATTACTCCTGGTATAATTCTTTTAAGATGGCTTATAAACCCACGATATCGCCCGAAGATGGCAGGAGCTCCATCTGCTGCCACCGAAATAATGTTTGTAAATGGAATCGATTTTTTTCTTAAAAAAATCGCTCAGAACAATAAATATTGATTCGCCTTTAGTGTCCATCTCCAAAGTTTTCGCGAATAGCAGCTCTTCATGGATTTCTTCGTCCATAACAAATCGAACATATGCCAATAATAATGCTTCATTATCAGGTAAAGTTGACTCGTCCAGTTGAATAGAAAAATGAGTTGTATGCAGATAATTACACAAGAAGCTTTCAATATCAGAGCTCATTTCATCAATACGTGTTTGTACAGTGTTGCTACTCAAAGGAATTCTTTTGAGTACATCAAATGGAGGTTGGTGCAGAACAGTTTTTAAAACCTCTTCAACAGCTGGTAAAATTAACTATTCTCCGATGGTGTGCGGTTTTCCAGATTTCGCTATAAGCAATGAGATATTGTAAGATGCCCGCAAGCCATCATCGTTACTTTGAGAAGTTGAAGCGAACATACTGTGCACGGTGGGTCTCTTTTCATATTTTTCCTTCAACGTTTGAAAATATTTTAAATCTTTACCTATTTTATCAGGATGACACCTTCTTAGATGATCTTCGAGCTTCGATGGTTTCATAGAGTCATTGTTCAAAACTTTGTTGCATAAAAGGCATATGGGCAATCGTTTGTCTGCCTTTGATGGAAGAAACCCAAATTTCAAATAGTCAACACTGTACTATCGACATTTCTTCTTAGATTCAGCCATGTTTCGTATCAGTTACCTGCCTGTAAAGAAAAAAAAAATGTTTATTTTAGTAATCATAAGGCGACTTTAACAGGATATGGCTATTTTAACAGAATAAAATAGGATTAATTAATTATTGCAATGAAAAAAACCAAAATTCCGGCAGCAAAACTGATTTTAATTATTAAAAGCAATAAACTGCTAAGACCCATATAGAGGTTTTCACAAAACGGCTGAACCTATTTTAATGTAATATAAAATATTTTTTGATAAATTATATTTTGATACATTTCTGTAAATTCGAGAGAAAATACTTTTAAAGAATATTTTGACATCCAAACTCCGCGATTTTAATGATTTATTTATTATTTTGATGTACGTTACGAGTGGTACATAAAGACATGTACAATTTATGAAAATATTTTTAGTCATTTAGCATTAGCAACTACGAGGGCACTGAAATATGTACAAACATGCAGGTCAATCATATATCTCTCCTTTAGTGAATCACCACAGTCGGGTAAATAAATAATTTTATAATAAAAAGTACTAAAAGTTCAATCTTTCTCGGCTTTCTGTTCTTTTATAGAAGTATCGAATAATGGACCTGTACAGTATTTAATTTTTATTACGTACTTACTACACGCAAACATAACAAATATAATATTATTACAATATAAAATAAAAGTATGAATAACAAATAGGCAGGTACTTACTTTTTCCGGCACTGGCAAGCACTGACATCGATTCACTCACACTTTTCTTTTCAAAATTCCGGAAACAAATGAGTAACGTTTGTCCTTGGCATTCGTATTTATATTGGTGAAGAATCAAACAAGTTCATGCAAGATTGCAAGCACAGCACAAGTCGTATTTCGTCCCTTTGCACGTCTGCACGGGTCGCGTTGCGGGCGGGCGGGCGGTGCTTTGCAAGTCTCGACGCGCGTTGTACTGAATATCGAATATGCAAGTTTCTACAAGTAACAGTCGCTGACCTTCTTAAAATACACTACTCAAAAAAATTAAGGGAGGTTTTAAAACAAGGAAATTAATGCTAAATAAACAGGCTATCTGATCCATATACCGGCCTAACCGAAAAAATGTTTTTCAAGCCCGTGGACCAAAAAAAAGCAAAATATTTACAATATTATTTTTTCGCGCTATCTGTTAAGATTGCATGAGAACCGTAGCTTCTAAAAAATTTTAGCCAAAAAATCTGAAAATTAGAATCTTAAAGTTTCAAAATGCTTTTTTTTAAAGTCTCAATACGACCATTTTTCACCGAAATACAGCCTGTCAAAAATCACCGAAAAATTTGGAATTTTTTTTTGCTCCCTTATTTTTTTTGAGTAGTGTACATTAATAGATAAAGCCAAGCCAACATTTTTGTTCTTTACTATCGAAACCAGATAAATTTTCGAGGACCCCCACTTACAACTTGTGAACCCCCATTTTTTTTTCACGCCAACGTAGACCCCCGTCGAGTCTCCCGTGGACCCCTGGGGGTCCACCTGAACCACTTTGGGAATCACTGGCCTATACCATTAGTTCCGCCTGAGTAATTCAAGTGTTAAGCTAAGTATAAATAGGGTAGATTTAGCTCTAGTCAAACATCGCTCCTGATGAAGCTAACATGATTAGCGAAACGCGCGTCAAGTGCAAAAATAACGCGTTTGGTGTAGTGGCGATATATATTGAGTAGTTTTATGTTTTGATGCGTTTTGCAAACGCAAACATTGTGACTTTTACTGCAGTCAACAATTACACAATTAGCTGATCGTAGAAATCAACTGGCACAGAGGTTAATAATTGCAGTTTTTTTTTTGAGTCCATATCCTTTGAAAGAGTAATTTTTATCTCTGCTGCTGTGGCAATATCTTTTTCGGAAACGGATAAAATTGATTGTTCATTAGTGTTCCGTACGGAACACTTATAAGATCACTTCGGTGTCTGTCCGTCTGTCTGTCCGTCTGTCCGTCTGTCATACCCGATTTTCTCCGAAACTATTTCTCATAGAAAGTTGAAATTTGGTAGTAATATAGGAATTGATGGCCTCATCAGAGCCATGTAGTTTTGAAAGTTAAATTTTGACTTAAGGGGTTGGTTTTGGGGGGTAAAATCGGAAGCGAAAAAAAAAAATTTTTTACTAGATAATCGAGTGTGGTATCAAATGAAAGCTTGTGAAAACACGAGTAAAAAATATATATATAATGTAATACTTGCGCGCACTTTTCTTTGTATTATTTTTAAAAAATCGCGAAAAATCGCTGTCCACCCGCCTTATCTCGGAAAGTACTTATCAAAAAATTTTGAAAAAATTCTGGAATATTCTCCACGGGGTGTAGATTGAACGAAAATTATCACGAGTGCATTACCTGTAATAATTTATCTGGTATATAAAAAAAACAGAAATTTCAAGGTCATCAATTTTCAGTAAAGATTGGAAATAAACTTTGTTGAAACTTATTTGGGGTGTATTTTGTGAAGTCACTGATCATTTTATATCACCATTACATAAATTTTGACTTAAGGGATTCGTTTTGAGGGGTGAAATCGGAAGTGAAAAAAAAAAATTTTTACTAGATCATCGAGTGTAGTGTCAAATGAAAGCTTGTGAAAACACGAGTTAAAAATATATATATAATGTAATACTTGCGCACACATTTCTTCGTATTACTTTTAAAAAACCGTGAAAAATCGCTGTCCCCTACCTTATCTCGAAAAGTAGTGATCAAAAAATTTTGAAAAAATCCTGGAATATTCTCCACGGGGTATAGATTGAACGAAAATTATCATTACCTTTAATAATTTATCTGGCATAGAAAAAAAAACAAAATTTCAAGGTCACCAGTTTTCATTAAAGATTGGAAACAAACTTTGTTGATAACTCATTTGGGGTGTGTTTTGTGAAGTCACTGATCATTTTATATTACCGTAACATAAATTTTGACTTAAGGGATTCGTTTTGGGGGGTGAAATCGGAAGTGAAAAAATTTTTTTTATACTAATTCATCGAGTGTGGTGTCAAATGAAAGCTTGTGAAAACACGAGTAAAAATATATATATAATGTAATACTTGCGCACACTTTTCTTCGTATTACTTTTAAAAAATCGTGAAAAATCGCTGTCTCCTATCTTATCTCGAAAAGTACTGACCAAAAAAATTTTGAAAAAATCCTGGAATATTCTCCACGGGGTATAGATTGAACGAAAATTATCATTACCTTTAATAATTTATCTGTTATAGAAAAAAAAACAAAATTTCCAGGTCACCAGTTTTCATTAAAGATTGGAAACAAACTTTGTTGATAACTCATTTGGGGTGTGCTTTGTGAAGTCACTGATCATTTTATACCACCCTAACAAAATTTTTTATTTTAAAAACAATCAACGTACGGAACACTAATTGTGCAAGTTCAACTTGCACTTGACCGGTTTTTTTTGATCGCGTCATCTTTACACATGACAATTTTACAAAAAAACAAAGTTAATTTACTTCATTACCATATTTAGAACAATTGACATAAAATGTCGGATCTCCGGGGGGGGGGGCAGTTTTGAAAGCTGCTAAATCAGAAAAGGAAACATCAAAATATGCATCTGGAACGTAAAAACTCTTTACCAAGCAGGAAAAGCTCATAATGCGATCCTAGAAATGAAAAGACTTAGCATATTCATTACGGGAATAAGCGAAGCAAGATGGCCAGGTTCAGGTCACTGTAGCATGGAAAATCATAAAATATATTTATTCATGATCGGCCGAGTTAATGATACAAAAAAATGTATTTTAAAAAAAGAGAAGTTTAGATCCTCTTTAGCCAGAAAATGATTATCCTTAAATTTATTGTTAATTGTTAATACCTCAACGTTAACATATTGTAACAATTTAGCACGTTTAGGAGTTTACTCTTTATTCTAGATCAAATATGAAATCGTATAATTACTATCATTTATTAAATGATGATAAAGTACAAAGAACTTTAATATTCATAACTAAATAAATTACATGTTGCATAAAACTTAAATGAACATGATGCCTCTAAACTTTTAGATAATCTGAGTTAAGAATTACAGTATTTATATTGTTAATTATCTTGATTGTTGCAACGTTACTTACATTTTCTTCTTACATATGGAGTATGGAGTGGGAGTTATAGTTGAAAAAGCTACAGACAAGTGCGTCACAAATTTTGTGACAGAATAATGCTTCTATAAATAAGAACGAAACCTATTCCTCTTAAAGTAATACAAATATATGACCCCACTGCAGATAAACAGGATGAAGAGATTGAGTAATTTTACCAGCAAATAACACAAGTCCTAAAAACAATACCAAAACAGGATTTGACAATCATAATAGGAGACTTCAACACCAAGATTGGAAGAGGTAGGTCAGGAACTTCCGTAGGACCATATGGTCCAGGTGAAAGAAACAACAGAGGTGAACGACTAAACACTTTTAATGAAGAAATAGGTTATGTTATCACTAACACCTTCTTCACCCTACTACTACGAAGATCATACACGTGGAAGTCCCCACTAGGCCCACCAGACCATATCAACATAAAACAAATAGACTATATTCTAGTTAATAAACGTTTTAGAAATAGTGTTGTATCTGTCAAAACATATCCCAGTGCTGATATAAACTCGGATCACAATGCCGTGGTAGGGGTTCTAAGAATTAACTTGAAAAAGTTAAAAAGAAAACAGAAAAACATATACGATATGCGACAACTTAAAGACGAAAATGTAACAAAGGTAATTAAAAAAGATTTTAATAAAGAACTCCGAGACACAGATCTAAATGAAGACATAGAATTTGAAATAGAAGTTAAATGAAATAACAAGGGGGCTAAAGAATAAGTATCTAACTGTGGAACAAACTCATAAAAGGAAGGAATGGATGATAGATGACGGTCTAAGACTAATGGAGGAAAGACGGTTACACAAGAACAGAGGTAACAAAAGAGAATATAGCAGACCACACACACAAATAAAAGAAATTCGAACAGCTAAAGATAGGTGGAATGGCGAAAGATGTAAAGAGAGGAATTGCAGGGAAAGTATGCTTTAATATCTATCCAAAAATCAAAGACTTAACTGGCGAACGGAGAACGAAATCAAATGGACGTTTAATAATTATCAAGGAAACGTTGTTATCGCTAAGGAAGGGAAACTGAAGATATGGCAAGGCTATATTACAGAGTTATTTTCTGATGCAAGACCAGATCAGCAACAATGCTCAATAGACTTGTTTGGTCTCGTTGAATTCCATGGGGAGTTTCTTAAGCTCTTAGATGAGGATGGGATTAAGTGGCTTACGATGATCTACAATAAAATCATACGATTTAGGCAGAATACCAGAAAGCTGGGTAAAGTCTGAGTTTATACCCATAAGCCATTTTTTAAAAACATTTTTAAAAATCATTCACAGAAGAATAAACAAATTGTGTGAAGAAAACACATCAGCTACACAATTCGGTTTTCGTGATGCCATGGGAACCAGAAAGGCCTTGTTTTCTATACAGGCCTTGATTAAGCGATGTAGAGACGACAATTGTGACGTATATTTGTGCCTGATCGACTACCAAAAGGGCTTTGATAGAGTCCAGCATCAAAAATGGTCGAAATTCCGAAAGACCTTGGGCTAGATGGAAAGGATCTGTGGATTATTGGCAACCTCTACTGAAACCAGATGGCATTTATTAAAGCAGAAGGGGAGCGCTCAGAAGCAATGTTGATTAAGCGTGGAGTAAAGCAGGGTTGTGTTTTGTCTCCACAATTGTTTAATATATACTCTGAGCAAATCTTCAGAGAGGCACTTAAAGAGGCTGATGAAGGAATACTGCTTAATGGGGAGCGAAAAAATAACATTCGTTATGGTGACGATACGACGGTTATGGCTTAAAGGGTCTGCAACATCTTAGGACAAAAATAAACGAAGCAGTAATTGATACGGCCTCGATCTTAATGTCAGCAAAACAAAGTACAAGGTGATCAACAAGCCTCCTGTTACTGCTATCTTGTTGATGGTTAACAATCAACAAATACAAAGAACTCTACAGTATTCATATCTAGGTACCATGATAAACAAACAATGGAATCATTCGCAGGAAATTCGTTGCCGTATCAAAAAAGCTAGAGCAGTGTTTTTCAAAATAAAACCGAGCACGAAAATGAGACTCCTAAGATGCTATATCTTCGATGTCCTTCTCTATGGTGTGGAATCTTGGACGCTGATTGAAGCAACTTCTAAGAAACTTGAGGCATTTGAATTATGGCTATATCGCCGAATTTTGAAAATTTCTTATACTGTCCATATTACCAACGAGGATGTCTTACGTCGCATGAACAAGAAACTAGAAATTATGGAAATTGTTAAAGTGAGAAAATTGGAGTATTTAGGACACACTATGAGAAATCCCCACAGATATGGATTACTACAGCAAATACTCCAAGGAAAGGTATTTGGAAAAAGGGGACCAAGACGCAGACGTTTTTCTTGGCTAAACTATCTGCGAAATTAGTTCTCAACAAATGCCGGTCTTTTCTTGAATACACATATTTAGTCGTTTTACTATATTTTCCTTCACTTTCCTTAGCATAAAGGGCGTTATTGTCCTGCACGCATCCCGTATCCTATTTTCCATATCTACTGGTGTTGTAGGGGGATTCACATAAACACAATCTTTAATGTAGCTCCACAAAAATAAGTCTAAAGGTGTTAGGTCACATGATCGAGAGGGTCGCTGAATGAATCCATCCCTACCGATCCATTTTTGTGGGTAACGATAGTTCAAAAATTCCCGAACCTCCTGTTGGTAATGAGCGGGAGCTCCGTCTTGTTGAATCCAAATTTGCTCCCTTTCAAAGTTATCAACTTCTTCGAGAAGCTGGGGTAATTCGTTTTGAAAAAAATTTGGATATCTAGGCCCGTTAAGCGGTTCGAAGAAAAAATATGGACCAATAATTCGAAAATTTAGTATTCCACACCACTTCCCGGACCCAAAATGGATTAACTGTTGAATAATACTGCATGTTATGGCTGCTAACTGCTCCCTTACTGAGAAAAGTAGGTTCATAAGAAAACGTTATTTCGTATAAAAAATTTGGATCAGCCTCTATTGCTCCATTCATGATGGTACAAAAGTTTACTCGTCGTTCAAAATTACGGTCTTGAAGTTCTTGGTGTAGTTCCATATGAAAGAGATGATACTTGTATTTTCTCGTGATGCGATTAGCCGTAGACTGGGATGTGTCAGATAAGTCAGCTAGTTGACGGCTGCTGACATGGGAATTATCTTCAAAATGAAGTAAAATCTCCATTTCTTTTTCCTCATTGGTAGCATTCTGGTTTACTACTTTCCGTTTCATATACTCAACGCTACCACTACCATCAAACCCTTCCATTAAGCACTGAAAAAATTTTCTAGATGGTATACGTCTATTAGGGTACTTCGCTCCGTAAAGCGTTACTGCCAAAAGACAATTTTTTCCCGCCTTGCTCAGTACATAAACCATATCAATTAATTCATTTTCAGGAAAATCCATAACTATTACCTTTATACGTCACTTACTACAACAAATTAAACTATCCTTACTTGCGTAATAATCATGTCAAAATTTGAGAATGCTTACATTTTTGTTTTGTCTTGGCAACTATGATGTTATGGCGTAAGTGTATTAAAAACAAGGGTAAAAATTGAAAAATTCAAAATAAATCGAAAACTATTAGAAAAAGACATACTTAATAAAAGTTGGAGGGTTTGGTAAAATCTATCAGAAAAAATAATAATATACAGGGTGCACCATTTAAAAAATTTGATGAAATGCATAAATTTATTTTGAACACCCTGTAGAATCTAACTCAAATTTCTTTACATATATCTTTTTTTTCATCTCTACAGAATGCTCGTACCAATTATGAGTATTCCACCTTCAGAAATAATTGCGCTGCTGGCAATTTTTTACAAAACTAAAAACTAGTATTTTTTTAAAAAAAATTGAAATATTAGAAAAACTACTAGGTTTAGGAATATAATATCAATAATAAAAAAGTTATAAAATTTTACGCAGAATTTAAAAATAAATTAGAAAATAAAATGTTCCATTTAAAAAAACATATTTTTATATCGGCTACACTTTTTTTGAAGTACCCTGTATACTCAAAAATAAATTTAAACTGAGCACCTTAACATTCCGTAAAACTATTGTATTTAACATTTTTTCGTCATCCCCGAAACAAATGAGATAATGAACTTTACTCTATCGTTAACTCACCCTGTACAAATGAAGAACGTCAGACTCACTGGTTTTGAGGAAGCAGTAAAAGTTAATGTTTGAAATAATTTAATATGTATTGTATAATTTTTACTTAATTGTTCATTAAATACCGAATGTAAAAGGTTTTGATATTACCATTATGATTCCTTCGTTATAAATTAATGAGTTTTTCGAGAGCGCCAGCGTTAGCGGCTCGCGGTTCAGAGTCCACGAGCGTGTTGGAGGCCGCGCGTCATCAGAAAAATATTAATAACTTCTTTAATATAAGAGCTTACTAACATTCTTTTTCATTGACTCAGTAGCGTTATACGCATTAAAAGAGAGCGATCTCATTTTCGAGTGAAACTGAGAACATGGTTTAATTCCCAATTGTTTAAAAAATTTGTTTATAACTTTAACAAATTACATTTTTACAACAATTGCATGGATTGAAGTGAAAAGTATAAACATTTAGCTTCATTAGAAGAAAAAATATTTGATTATCTCTATTCGTTTCCGAAATATGAATAAACGAAAAGTTCTATGTATAAATATTCAACTAGCGATTATTCGTAAAATAACTGAAGTATTGCAAAAAAATTTAGGGGGTAAAAAGGTACTTATACCTCTATCGAAAAATATAGTTATGTTTGAAATTCGAGAACAAAATTGTTTAGCTGGCCCGTTTTACTTATTTTGATCTGTATATTTATAACTTTATAGTTAATCATCATAAATTAGCCTCGCGTCATATATCAATTTATTAGGTTTTACTAATCAATCACTACACCCCAATTAGCGACAATTAGCTATTAAATACACAAATATATGGTACACCGGTATCTGTCGGTCGTAGTAACGGCGACTATATTCATGGATACGCTATCCAATTTGCGAAGTCCTGTGGAAAGCCTGAACTTTTATTTGAGGCATGGGTGTATGAACAGAAAACTACTTACACTTATAATATTGTTTAACAGCAGGGAGCAATTTGTACAAGATACACTTTTGTGCAAATTAGATATAATTAAGGATGTCGGTTTACTATAGCACTTATTTAAATAAACACAAACATTACAATATCCCAGACACTAAAATAACGTACTTTTGTGGACAATCAATGTTCACAACACTGATATTCTTATTTTGATACTTTCTGTTTATCATCCGTGTACTAACTGCCAATGCTTGTTCTATCTCTGAACTGGCTTTATGCAATTCCTGTTGCACGTAACTGAAACTTGGTTTATAGTACAGGGGCTGGTGAACTTTGTTAAGATATTGGAAAATACATTTTTTACGATACATCACAATACAAAACTAGGTAAAGTACTTAACAACAGAATTTCAAGGACCAAGTCCTAGGTCTTTTTTTGGGTGCTCTAATTTTTCAAACCTTAAACGCGTTATTTTATTAAATAGCATGCAATTACTAATTACTTTTAAAAGTAATTGACTTTTAAATATCAAGCTCTTTTGAAAAGTGCTAAAAGATATGTCCTAAAAAAGTTTTAAAGAGCAAAAAAAAGTTTTGGAGAAACTCTTGAAGCACTGGTTTTCCCAGTTGTTTCGCCAGTTATTTCTATAAGTTTCTCCGTCAGCCTTTTTTTTATCAGTATTTATCGCCAGTCCATTGTTATCCAGTTTTTACTCATTTTGGTACAAGTTTTTGTTTTACCGATTTTTCTTGGTTTTTTGCTTCTGCTTTCACCAAGCTTTTTACCTCACCTGCCTACGATCAACTCCATCACGCCATATTTCTCACGAACTTGTAGAGTTGTCCATATTTACATAGATACTTGTTAAGGAAATAGTCTAGTGTAGAGAAGCTGTTCTACCAACGCCGATAACTTTTTAATTTATAAAGACAATATCGATAATTTTTCTCTAATTAATTAATTGTATGGTATGTACTACGTAACTTTTTTTTAAGATCATAATTTAGATAAAAAGCGGTGATTTCCTGGAGGAAGGTTCTAGAACTTTCACGTTTTTTCATCAAAACGACATATCAAGACCCGTGTTAACTCTTCAGATAATACAGGTATATAAAAAAAATTCTCTTTCTTTTAAGTGAGCTATGTGTTTTCATAAGTATTTTTTATGCTGACTCCAAAAAAATCATAAAAAAAGACATCCACAGTAAAGTTTTTTTTCAGAATACCCACTTAAAGTGGCCAAAAAACTATTAAATTGGGAAAAGTACATTTTAGGAAATAATGTAAAACTGTATAATCATTAAAATTATGGAATAAAACTATTATTTCGGACATCTTTAAATGTTCTGAATCTACAATTATCATAAAAACCTAAAAATGTTAGGTTTTAGTGTTCATGTTTAACAAAAAACACGCATACATCACCTTTAACTAAGCTACGTAGCAAAATGCTGTTTAAAATAAATTTGTGCAACCGCTAAATTAAAAAATTGCTTTTCATTTTTATGAATATTGAACAAAACACTCAGCCGTTCGCTCGCTCAGTTACTCACTTATTCATACCTCCATACTTACTCACTCACTTCTACACTCACTCGCTCACTCATTCACTCGCTCACACACTCACTCTGTCGCTCACTCACCCACTACCTCACTCACTCACTTACTCACTCGCTCGCTCACTCACTTATTACCTCACTCACCCATTCATATTCCCTCATATTCACTCAATCCATCTATCCACAAAATTGACTTCTAAACCTGTCAACGGATATACATTACATCATGCGTTTTGCAACCTTTTGTTCCTAAATAGTAACGCGAAATTTCTTTTTAACATTAAAAACTATTTCTCATGTTTTGATGAAACTACTAGAAATGATAGTTTTGTTTGAAAAAAAAAATCTTGTTTAGCTGTTGCATTTATTTAATCAAATAAAAAACCGGTCAAGTGCAAGTTGAACTTGCGCAATTAGTGTTCCGTACGTTGATTGCTTTTCAAATAAAAAATTTTGTTACAGAGGTATAAAATGTTCAGTGACTTTACAAAACACATCCCAAATGAGTTTTTAACAAAGTTTGTTTCCAATCTTTACCGAAATCTGATGACCTTGAAATTTTTGTTTTTTTTATATACCAGATAAATTATCACAGTGCAACACGAAAAAAAATAACCATATACGGACACCACCACGTGATAATAGACCAAAAAAAAAAAGACCCGTGTCTCCCAGTTTTTCCGAAAGTCATGTACTTTTTTTTTATGGGCCCCCAAAGATTTGAGGCCTGGGTGTAATTTTTGCAAAAAACTCATCATATTCTGAGGCTCATATCTTGCAAACCGTTCGGAATTTTAATTTACTTTCTGTGGCAAAGTTGTAGCCCTTGTCATAAGGAACAAAAATTGTGAACATTTAAAGTAAAAAAACTTCATCTTCAAGATCAAAATAGCAAAAAACTGTAAAAAATTCGATTTTTTTTACCTTTTTTTCCCTGTTTAGGCCCATAGCTAGCAAACCGTTCAAAATTCAAGGAAACAATCAACTACAAAAATGTAGCTAAGATCTTAGTAAACAACTTTCTAGAATATATGAACTTCCTAGGAATGATTCTTAACACTGTTTAGGTAGCCGCAAAAGTGAAAATTTTCCCGAAAAATCTACTTTTTTAAAGTTTTTTGCGATTTTGATCTGGAAGATGAAATTTTTTGGATTTTATATGTTCACAATTTTTGTTCTTTATGACAAGAGCTACAACTTTGCTTCAGAAAGTAAATCAAAATTCCAAACGGTTTGCAAGATATGAGCCTGAGAATATGATGAGTTTTTTGCAAAAATGGCACCAAGGCCCCAAATCCTTGGGGCCTCATAAAAAAAAGTACATGAATTGGGCCAAAACTGGGAGCCTCGGGTAAAAAAAGACCCGTGTCTCCCAGTTTTGCCCCAAGTAATGCATTTTTTTTTTTATGAGGCCCCAAAGATTTGGGGCCTCGGTGTCATTTTTGCAAAAAACTGATCATTTTCTCAGGCTCATATCTTGCAAACCGTTCGGAATTTTGATTTACTTTCTGAGGCAAAGTTGTAGCTCTTGTCATAAAGACCAAAAATTGTGAACATATAAAATCCAAAAAATTTCATCATCCAGATCAAAATCGCAAAAAACTTTAAAAAAGTAGATTTTTCGGGAAAATTTTAACTTTTGCGGCTACCTAAACAGTGTTAAGAATCATTCCTACGAAGTTCATATATTCTAGAAAGTTGTTTACTAAGATCTTAGCTACATTTTTGTAGTTGATTGTTTCCTTGAATTTTGAACGGTTTGCTAGCTATGGGCCTAAACAGGGAAAAAAAGGTAAAAAAAATCGAATTTTTTACAGTTTTTAGCTATTTTGATCTTGAAGATGAATTTTTTTTTACTTTAAATGTTCACAATTTTTGTTCCTTATGACAAGGGCTACAACTTTGCCACAGAAAGTAAATTAAAATTCCGAACGGTTTGCAAGATATGAGCCTCAGAATATGATGAGTTTTTTGCAAAAATTACACCCAGGCCTCAAATCTTTGGGGGCCCATAAAAAAAAAAGTGCATGACTTTCTGAAAAACTGGGAGACACGGGTCTTTTTTTTTTTGGTCTACTATCACGTAGTGGTGTCCGTATATGGTTATTTTTCCATAACTTAAAAAATTACACACAGTGAATTATTAAAGGTAATGCACTCGTGATAATTTTCGTTCAATCTACACCCCGTGGAGAATATTCCAGAATTTTTTCAAAATTTTTTGATAAGTACTTTTCGAGATAAGGCGGGTGGACAGCGATTTTTCGCGATTTTTTAAAAATAATACAAAGAAAAGTGCGCGCAAGTATTACATTATATATATATTTTTTACTCGTGTTTTCACAAGCTTTCATTTGACACCACACTCGATTATCTAGTAAAAAAAATTTTTTTTCACTTCCGATTTCACAGACACCGAAGTGATCTTATAAGTGTTCCGTACGGAACACTAAAAACCATTTTACCAACCATATAGCACCCTAGTAAGTATTAAAAGCGAGTTTTTTGTTGAACTTTAAGAAACACTGTGGAAATAATAGTTTTGTTGTGCTAAATTAAAAACAATTTTTTAATTTAGCACATATTTGTTTTAAACAGCATTTTGCTACGTAGCTTAGTTAAAGGTGGTGTATGCCTGTTTTTTGTTAAACCTGAACACTAAAGCCTAATATTTTTAAGTTTTTATGATAAATGTAGATTCAGAACATTTAAAGATGTCCGAAATAATAGAATTATTCCATAATTTTGATGATTATACAGTTTTACATTATTTAATAAAATATATATAATAGTTTTTTGGCAACTTTATGTGTGTTTTCTGAAAAAAAACCTTACGGTGGATGTCTTTTTTATGATTTTTTTTTGGATTCAGCATAAAAAAATGCTTAAGAAAACATGTGACTCACTTAAAAGAGTTTTTTTACTTTATATACCTGTGTATTGATTTAATTATGTGTACTACATCTCATTCATTTGTATTAACATTAAAACCTGCTGAAAAGGACCAAGGATCCCGATCTACAGCTTTCCAGATCACAGTACGTTTATTTCTTCATTCACTTTCAACGCTCGGACATTGGCTACTAGTGTAAATATCGCAGACAGCAGGAAGTTGTTTAACTTAATAAAAACCTGGAAGAAATTGTATCTTGGTGTGACAGTAACTCATTTAAATTTAACGCTACAAAAATTCAGGTGTTGTTGCACCCGTTATGTAGAGACACTCTATTCGTCTCGCATCGTTATTAAATTTGCTGGGCGTTAACTTTGGCAAGAACATGTTACATACCTAAAGCGTATTTGTTTGGAGTTGATAGCAGATTTCTCTGATTGTACATGTAAATACATGTTGGGGTGAGCCAAAAAAAAAAAAGAAATTTCTTATGCATTTTACTGAATTTTGCTACCTGTTTTGAATTATTTTTAAGGGTTGACCCTATTTTATGCAAAAATTCTCTACTATACAATAGAGTCATAAAATGTAAATAAGGGTTCATCGGTAGTATAGCTGTCCGAGCATAACCTGTTTTTAGTGTTTAATAAATAAAATTATCTTAAAAATAAAGTTATAGAAATATTTATAAGATTTATTACCAAAAATTTTTTAATCTATAGATCTATGTATATATACACATTCACAATTCACGACATCTAAGTACTTTAATTACCATCAAAAACAATCATCATCTTTAAAATCTGAAGACTCGACTTTTCTTAAATTGATAATTAAAGGTTCTATTTTCACAGTTTTTTCGATCTATTCGTCAAGTTTCCACCTTTTATTTTCTTCTTCTATAATATGTCGAATAGCATTTTTCCAATTATCCTCTTTGATCCTCTCTATTCCGGCGAGTAATAATTGCCTTAGTCTTGAAGTTTGAACGTGGTGTTTTCCCTTGCAACGAAATTTTTCATTTGTGCCCACATTAGCTCTATGGGATTCAATTCGCTATGATATGGAGGTAACCTAAGCATTGTGATGTTTCGTTCCTTTGCCATCTCATCGACTGCCTATTTCTCGAACTGTACCTTATTTTATTTCTCAATTTTGAGAAGATCCGCTTTTAACATATCATCTTTAAGTTTGAGATTTTTGTCTCTTATCCACTGAAAAATATCCGCTTTCTTCCATGAATTTGTCGGGGGTCGTTCTAATAATCGAGAATGATATGGGGCATTGTCTATTACTGTAACTGATTCTGCTGGTATACATTCAATAATTTGTTGGAAGTACTCCTCAAAAACACCGGTCGTCATCTCCTCATTGTAATCTTTAGTTGACTTTGACTCGAATTTTTCACTACCAATATGTGCTATAATTAGCCTGCGACCTTTTCCTGAAGTAGCTTGTAATCTAGTTGACCAATCTTTCATAAAAGCTTGTTTGGCACTCTTAATGTTTTTGCCAATCCAAAATTTTTTTACTGTTTGTCCCTCATTAACCCAAGTCTCATCTAAATAAAAAATATTTCTTTCTTCGGCTCGAAATTTTCTGATCGCTCGTAGATATTTTCTTCTCCAACAAATTATTTTTGTTTTATCGATAAGAACAGATTTTCTATTGTGTTGTTCCCAACGAGAACTCAGGTTATAAAGAATTTCATTTCCATTTTTTAAAATCTGGTATACCCTGGTCTTTCCTGATTTCTTGCAAAACTTTATGTAGTGTAGGTATTCGTTTCTTAATAAAAAAATGGTGTACTTTTCTTCTTATTGCGTTTTTAAAGTCTTCATTGGCCTCTAAGGGCTCCTTTCCTTTGTGATTCTGAAGTTCGTTGCAAAGACCCCGTTTTCTTTCTTTCATAAATTTATAAATAGTTGCTGATCTAACTCCCGTCATGTTGGCACAGGTTTCCACAATTTTACGGACTTGGCTTGTTGGCTGTTGATGCACAAGGGCATCGTGGACGTTAAGTATCATTGTTTTTTTTTCGCAGGGAAAATGTAGATTTACAGACTTAGCGAAGTTTGACCGGGGCAAAACTGAAAGTTGAAGCCATAGCTGTTCTGATTTGAACTGAGCATATTATATTATAGGATTTTGCTTCATTTTTATACTTAGACAGAATATTTTTATTGCATACTTAGGTACTTAGACACCTACCTACCGATAAGTACTTTGGTTAATTATAGTCTAATAACTGCTAAAATCCCAAATAATTTTTTTGTACTTATTATCATTAGGCTTTATAACATTGTAGATTTCTAGTTCTTAGGAAATGTTAATTGTACTCGTTTAGGCTTTTATCATATACGAGGCATGTTTTTTAAGTAAGTACCGTTTTGGAATTAAAAAAAGACGTGCAAAGATATCGCTATAATTTTATTTTTACATGAAAGCCTGTACCTTAATCTACTTTTCTACATAATTTCTGTGAATATTGAGGCACTTGTCATAACGTGGCACCAGTTTTTGAATACCCTCCTCATAAAATTCTGCCGCCTGACTTGTTAACCACTGTATCACAAATGTTTTGACTTCGTTATCGTCTTGAAGACGCTGACCACCCAGGTGCTTCTTCAAGTGCAGGAACAAATGGTAGTCCACTTTCTGCACCAAATCTTCATTAACGACCGAAGGACGCCCACTCCGTTCTTCATCATGCACATTTGTGCGGCCATCTTTAAATGCTCTCACCCATTTCCTTACCATTCCATCACTCATAATGTTTTGTCCGTAAACTTCACAGATCTCACGATGAATATCGATCGGTTTTACGCCTTTAGCACTAAGAAATCGTATAACAGCCCGTACTTCACAATCGGCGGGACTCACGATTGTCGGAGGCATCTTAAACACTCAGTAAACAACGTATACAATGAAGAATCAGACTGTAATGGCGTCAGTGCGTAGACATGAGATGTAGGTTACCAGCGCGCATGCGCGGAACGCCGACCGTATCGCTGCGGCGGCGGAATCGCAAAACGGTACTTACTTAAAAAACATGCCTCGTAAATAAGATTTTTAGTTTCATCATTTACTCATTAAAATAAACGTTGAAATGCCTTAATTTATATAGCTTCTTGTAAAGTTTAGAAGGCATGTAATAAAATATTTTTTAGAAAAAGGTCGCATTGTTTTATAGAGATAAAAAATAAAGGTGATTAAATCTAAAAATGCAAATAATTGGTAGAGGAATTTTGGATGCTTATGGTTTATGATATTTTAATTTTTATAACCCATGTTGTGTGCTATCAATCTTAAAAAAACTGACTTTAGCAAACAGAGCGTCTCAAAAGCTGGGAATATTATTTCGAACTAGAAAACTTTACATTCGACTACAACAGTTAACTCTGTACAAAGCCCAAATTCGACCGACCAACGATGGCACACTACTCTCATGCTTGGGACTCTGCCGTTAAATACACGTTGCATTTTTTAGACTCTATTTAGAAGAGAGCTGTTCGCCTAATTGGAGACACAGAACTCATTCTATAAATATTTTTATAGAAAGTATTTGATGGATATAGCACGAGCAATTCTCCCAGAACGGTGTACGCTAGGAATACACGCCTCCCTAATACTTTACATACCTATGAAGTTCATCTTATCCCTTCTCGTAAAACCCTTTTTAAGCAGTCTTTTATATGGAGAACTTCGACCCTTTGAAATGATTTGCCCAGGACTGTGTTTCCCACCGAGTACAATTGACGGCGATTCAAGATTAATGTAAATCGCTTTTTCCTCACACACGTCTCTCTTGTCGTGCTTTAAGGATTTCCCTATAGCACGTGTGTTATGCCCATAAAAAAAAGCAGGACTACTATAGCTTTTGATGCGAAAAAGGACAAACACTACACTAGGTTACTGTGTCCTATCTGGAAAATAAATTCATGTCCTGTGTAACAACATTTAAAAGACCTAGTGTTCCTTATTTTTACGCTAAGCGTAAACAGTTATTACATTAGGTCAGGGGTGCTCAAACGGTCGATCGCGAGTGCTTTTTGAGTCGATCTCGAGAAAAAAATTCCGATATAGAACTATTCACAGATTTTGTTTTAGGTAACTAAAACAAAATGTAATGAATAAACTACTAAAATTTATTCGATCCACAATTAGGCCAGAATAACCCCCTCATCACTTTCTTTTATCGTAATAACCTCCTGCTAGCGGCAAAAGGCGGCTTTATCAAAGGAACGCGCGGTACTTGTCAAAGAAAAGCCGCGTTTTTGATTCCCGCCGATTTTTCTAGAAACTTCAGGCGGCGTGTTTGACGGGAACATTCGAGAGTTCGTTCGCGCCGATATAAATGTTGCGCCTGCAGGAATAGGAGTCAGTCTGAGTTGTAACTTGAAGGCGATACATCGATACAAAGTTTATTAATAAATAGTCCAAAATGAGTGCGGCGAAGGAAAGTAAAACTTATCATTTTAATAACGATTGGGAGGAAGAATTTCTCTTTTGTATGGGAAAGGATAAGTGCATTTGTCTCATTTGCCGTGCGTCAGTTGCAATACCTAAGCGTGGGAACCTAGAGAGGCATCATAAAACGGTTCATAAAAACTATGAAAAGGATTTTCCGTCACAGAGTGAATTAAGAAAACGAAAAGTACGTGATTTGATAACTTGTTTGAAAAAAGAACAAACCATGTCCACAAGACCAGCCAAACAATCAAAAGCTGCAACGATCGCGTCATTTAAAATATCTCATATATTGTGTGTAAAAACATTGAGGAATTAGCTACTGAAATAGCAAGTCAGTTTAACATGGACTCATGTTCTGTTGAAAATGAGTTAGTGCAGATTATATCAGATATACATCTCAAAGCCACAGTATCTGATACAAAATTCTGGTGTTTTATATTTGAAGATCCGAATCTAAGGCAAATCGCCCTTCAACTGACGGAAATGAAGATAATTAAGTCAAAATATCGCAATCGACTAACTGACGAACATATGTCATCATGTTTGCGATTAGCACTCGGTAATTACGTACCATCTTATGAAAAGTATGCTGAGGACATGCAGTGCAACGCTTCAACATTCAAAGTCACTCTTTAGTTAAGTTTAGACACTAGAACTCGTTTGTTTTGTAAGAACCAATAAACTCGCAATTTTGAATAATTATGAGTTTTTCATTGACATTTTAGAGCAGACCCACACATACCTTGACTAAAAAAATGCATATTTTGCGGAAAACTAATATCTATGCCACGATACACCCTACCTAGACGACAATCCTGCATCACACTTGCTTGCAGCCTCTCAGAGTCGATCGATCGTAGTCTAACAATATTGAGGTAGATCGCCAGCAGTTCAAGTTTGAGCACTCCTGCATTAGGTGGTACTCAAGTAATAAAATAAAATCCTACATAGCACCATATTTAAGCTGGAGTCTACTCTCTATGATGTATGAGCTGCCGTTTCTCATAAGTAAGTTTCAGCAAGAAGAAGCTGCCACAATCTATAATATATATAAAATGCAACGTCTCTCTGTCTGTCCGTTAGTGCCCTTATCCGATTTACGTATTTTTTTTTAAACATATATGTTCTCTGGGCAGGTTATAGGATATATTGTATTACGTTAGATAACATAAGGAATAAGCAGTGACGATAATAGTGAATCAAGTCCACGAGAGCGGAGCTGCGGACACGGCTAGTATTTAATAATTTTTAGTTGTCGGTTATATACCCATTAAAATAAAAATTTTGGAAATATTCAGCTGTTAATTATAAAAATACGGAATCGAGTAGTCGATACAGTCATTCGATTTTCAGAGCAATGTAGATATGTTTGTTCGTCTTTTACGTTACTAATCCCTGGACTATGAGATCTATTAGTAAAAGTGTCTGCTATGATATCACGTTTTTTAAAATCTAGGTAAAGTACCATATTTTTTATTTTTTACTAAGAAATCATGTAGGTTAAATAGATATGGACATAAGTGTAGATTATTATATTACTGATAAATACCATTGATAAGTACACTTGCTCAGGTATTATACAATATGGAGTAGTGTAAACAAAAAGCCGATCCTCTTTTTCACACAGTTGTTGCTGTAATGTTTGGAAAACAGTCCCGATGTTATTAATTTCTCGGAAAATTGCGTTCTCAATAAAACTACTCCGAGAACAGAAACTAATTTTAGAACGTTTATAAAAAGCCAATAATATACAAAATGCTTCATTTTTACTGTTGTTGGTTTTTAAATTTATTACTGTTGGTAGCCTGTTTGCCGTTAAGCATGCTCCAAATTTCAAAGACTATTCTTTTGGATCTGTCTTAAGCCTTGATGAGCTGTGGATGGAATTAAAAAATGGAAACAAACATCCCGTTATCTCAGAAACTGTTGCTCGGAGCAACATTTACCAAGAGCGCTTTTTTAGACAGGAGAAGGTGAAAAATACGAATATTTAATTAAAAATATCATACAGAGTGGTATACAAAAGTTATGACAATTTAAAAGTATTCACAGTGCCATAAGTGGCGCCTCCTACAATTAAGAACAAAACTGTGAGCTGATTGCGATTTTTCATCTTAGGAAAACCCTTAGCACCGAATTTTGTACAATAGTATAATTTTGACACCCTGTATCTCAAAAATTACGAATTTTTGGACTAAGGTAAGTTAGGATAAATGGTCACATTTTCAACCCAGAAATCTATAGTAACTCTATCTACACGGAGTACTGGGACATCCTGTATATATTTTTGAACGTGAGTTTTTACAAGCTTTCATTTCACACCCCACTCGATGACCTGGTAATTTTTTTTTCACTTTCGATCTCACCCTCCAAAACTACTCCTTAAGTCAAAATTTAACTCTTAGCTCTAATGAGGCCATCAGTTCCTCTATTATTATTAACAAATTTCAACTTTCTATGTCAAATAGTTTCAGAGGAAATCCGGTGAGACAGACGGACAGATACCGAAATGATCTTATAAGTGTTCCTTATGGAACTGTATCCAGTAAATTCGGTTATTTTAAATTGTCTACCGAAAAAATCAATTCACCAACATGAAAATACGTGACAGCAATTCAAAAAATGGTGTGAAATAAACAAAATAAGAAAGGTATTTAATAATATTTTATTGGCATTGTAACATTCATTTTTTCCTAGATTTTAAGATCATGTTACGTCACTGTTTTTCTCCCTATAATTTATATTTTTTCTCCATTTTTATATTTATTGTAGTGATTACTAACTTTTAAGCAGTGTAGTTCAATTGAATTTTTGAGCTGTTTATTTTACAGTGTGCATTGCGGGTTATCTACTGGATTTATTTAATTTACATCTAATGCGTCGATTGGCTAGAGATTTGTATCCGGGAAGTAGCCATCTTGAAGACGTGATTTTAAGGAAGGGAGAAAAATATTTAAGGGTCCAGATCTAGGCTTTTTTCCATCATGTAGCCGTCGCCAGGGCTTTTTTCCCAGCCGAGATGTAGTAAGGTCTTTTTTTTTTGAAGCCAAAGTGAGGGCTTTTTCTTCAGAAAGCCGCATAGTAGGCTTTTTTTTATCAAGTTGCCGTACTCGTATGTTAGTGATGTAGTAGTGCAAAAACGGTTTTAGCTTTCCAGTTTAAGGCCTTTTCCTTGAAATATCCTGCTTATTCCCAGGCCTTCAGGGGTCAAGAAAAGTTTAGCAGCCCAAAGGGAACTGGGGTAGCCAAAGTGGAGATATCAGTGTTATGAATATCTCACCAGGACAGGCCAAAAACTGTAAGTCAGTATATCAATCCGTAGACCTAGTTTCCCGCTGACAAGTGCGTTTTACATCGTACCGAACTGATAACTCGTGAAGTCAATCCCACGAACCTTCAACATCGTGTTTAACAATGCTCTAATTAAAATCCTGATTTAAAGATTCTATTTAATAATACCACCTACTAGACTAAGGGATTTTGTTTAGCATTAAGAGTAATAGTAGTGTAGCGAAGTTAGAACTTTTAATTTTGTCATTAATAAACCCTTTTTTTCCTTATTTAAGGCTAGCGTTTCACTGAATCACCTGTTTTACCTTTCAGGACGCAACGCAAATTATTCTTAACAACTACGTAACCCTTCAGTATTTTTTGATTTTTAACTGAAGTTAGATTCTTTTTATTTTAAAATGAATCGTGCCCAAAATCTGTACAACCAAAAATTTTAAACAACTATAGAGATAATTTTCAAAAGACGTACGAAAATTATCTCTTACCCATATTACTCTACCAGGAAAAACTGAGCTAGTGTAAGTCTAATTTCTTTAGTTCTTTCAATATTAATATCCACTCAATCCATTCTCAGAAATTATAAGAAACGAACAGGCCACAAAATTGCGCCTCAACGTGCGGGCGTTATTAAAAGGTTACAGCATATTTTGCAGAAAAATCCAAGAAAGTTAAACCATTCTGGTCAGTAGACATTCAGTTAAAAATATCAAGCCTTCAGTATTATTATCAGTGAATGGTCAGAATGTGCTTGAATACCAACCTTTGTATTTAGCTGTAAAAACTAGTTTGAGGAATTTTCAAGTCTATCAGCATGAACACCGTCACTGATGGCCAGCAAAATCATTCATAGATATGGGTGTCATCTGAACTTAAAAAAGGATTTTAGTGATATTGATAATTCAAAGTAAAGACGAGAACTAGAAAATTAACTGAAGCTTTGCTGGTACGGTAATTTCTTACAACACCAATTTATCGCCATTTTCGAAACGAGTACGGAAACCGGCTAAAAAGTTGCAGCAAAAAAGCGTATGGAACAGTCATATCAAATTAATACATGGATTATTGATTAAAGTAATATTTAAGTTTATACAGCAGATCGATGTCACCATTACTACAATGAAAAAGAATTTTCTGACGCTAAGAATAAAAATTTTTGAAAGTTGCTGATGAATAACCGGTCAAGTGCAAGTTGAACTTGCACAATTAGTGTTCCGTAGGCTAGTTGCTTTTAAAATAAAAAAAATTGTTACGGTGCTATAAAATGATCAACGACTTCACAAAACACGCCCTAAATGAGTTTTCAACAAGGTTTGTTTCCAATCTTTACTGAAAACTGATGACCTTGAATTTTTTTTTTTTATATACCAGATAAATTATGAAAGTTAATGCACTCGTGATAATTTTCGTTCAATCTACACCCTGTGGAGAATATCACAGAATTTTTTCAAAATTTTTTGATCAGTACTTTTCGAGATAAGGTGGGGGGACAGCGATTTTTCGTGATATTTTAAAAATAATACAAAGAAAAGTGTGCGCAAGTATTACATTACATATATATTTTTTACTCGTGTTTTCACAGGCTTTCATTTGACATCACACTCGATGACCTAGTAAAAAAAAATTCTTTTTCACTTCCAATTTCACCCCCCAAAACTCGCCCCTTAATTTAAAATTTAACTTTCAAAACGACACGGCTCTGATGAGGCGCTCGATTCCTATATTATTTTAAAATTTCAACTTTCTATGACAAATAGTTTCGGAGAAAATCGGGTGTGGCAGACAGACAGACAGACGGACAGACAGACGGACACTGAAGTCATCTTATAAGTGTTCCGTACAGAACACTAAAAATGGTGTGATATAAACAAAACAAGAAAAGTATTTAATAATATTTTATTGGCATATTTTGCAGAAAAATCAAAGAAAGTTAAACCATTATGGTCAGTAGACATTCAGTTAAAAATATCAAGCCTTTAGTATTATTATCAGTGAATGGTCAGAATGTGCTAGAACAACAACCTTCGTATTTAGCTGTAAAATCTAGTTTGAGGAATTTTCATGTCTATCGTCATGAACACCCTCACTGATTGCCAGCACAATCAATCGTAGATATGGGTGTCATCTGACCTTAAAAAAGGATTTTAGTGATATTGATAATTCAAAGTAAAGACGAGAACTAGAAAATTAACTGAAGCTTTGCTAGCACGATAATTTCTTACGACACCAATTTATCGCCATCTTCGAAACGAGTACGGAAACCTGCTGAAAAGTTGCAGCAAGAAAGCGTATGGAACAGTCATATCAAATTAGTACATGGATTATTGATTAAAGTAATATTTAAGCTTATACAGCAGAGCGATGTCACCATTACTACAATGAAAAAGAACTTTCTGACGCTAAGAATAAAATTTTTTGAAGTTGCTAATGAATAACCGGTCAAGTGCAAGTTGAACTTGCACAATTAGTGTTCAGTTCGCTAATTGCTTTTAAAATAAAAAAACATTGTTACAGTGGTATAAAATGATCAGTGACTTCACAAAATACACCCCAAATGAGTTTTCAACAAAGTTTGTTTCCAATCTTTACTGAAAACTGATGACCTTGAAATTTTTGTTTTTTTTTTTATATACCAGATAAATTATTAATGTATGCACTCATGATAATTTTCGGTCAATCTATACCCCGTCGAGAATATTCCAGAATTTTTTCAAAATTTTTTGATCAGTACTTTTCGAGATAAGGTAGGGGGACAGCGATTTTTCGCGATTTTTTAAAAATAATACAAAGAAAAGTGTGCGCAAGTATTACAGTATATTTATATATATATATATATATATATATATATATATATATATATATATATATATATATATATATATATATATATATTTTACTCGTGTTTTCACAAGCTTTCATCTGACCTAGTAAAAATTTTTTTTTTTTTCACTTCCGATTTCACCCGTCAAAACTAACCCCTTAAGTCAAAATTTCACTTTCAAAACTACACGGCTCTGATGAGGTCATCAAATCCTATATTAGTGGCAAATTTGAACTTTCTATGTCAAATAGTTTCGGAGAAAATCGGGTGTGACAGACAGACAGACACCGAAGTGATCTTATAAGTACGGAACACTAAAAATGAAATAAAACTACTTATTATTTACAGGTTTATCATTAAAAAGGTGTAATCTTTCTAATTGTAATAATGTATGTACCCGAAGTTTTTCAAAAAAGAATATATTTTATAATTTTCAAATTCTTACTGTACAGAATGATTCATATTCGAAACATTAATGAACAGTTACAATACTGAGAAAAAAATTGTGGCTGTTCATCACCAACAATACAAGGATGGATTGAAAAGTTTTCTACCTGATCAACAAAAAGCAATATTTCACTCAAAATTCAATACTTATGAGAAATGGCAATAAAAGAAAAGCAATGTAATTATAAATTTGTTTTTGACAATCAACGAAAGTGTGAGTTTAACAACAATAAATAAATTGAATTCATTGATGATAACAAAATGTCCTCACTTGAAAATACAACTCCAACTGAAATCAAAGTTGAATTAAGTTCAGTATATGAGATGCGGTTCCATCTCTGGCAACTGTGAAAGGAGGAGGTAGTTTATTATGTATACCGAATCGTCATGACCGGCCGTCGATTAACTTTGGGAGATATAGTGGAGACTATTGAAATCTCACACCAATGGAAACACAACACTTCACATGAGAATCTGAGTAAGTTAAGTGCGATTTTCTTCGACGTTTCATTACTCTCGACAAAATGTGGGCCCATTATGATACATCGTACCAGGGGATTGCAAAAGATGATGCGGTTCTCAAAAAAGTAACTCCGTTGACTGGTGAGGTAATGGCCAGGACTTTTGGCATTGTTCTGAGATATTTCCTATTCATTACTTTCAAAAAGATAAAACTGACACTGAAGAATAGTTCTTTGGATCACTGCAACGTTTTGAGGAGGTAATCAAGAAAAACGTTGTGCATTTGTCAGAAAAAATCGTTTTTCGTCATGATTACCTACCGGCTCAAAATCAGCAGTTTTTATATTCATGTATGATTAATTTCTTATCCATCGTATTGTCCAGATTTGGCTCCATTTGAGTATTTTTTGTTTGCAAATTGATGGTTGTCTTAGAAGTAATTTTTATCGGATGCTGACGTAATAAATATTTTTGCTATATATATATATATATATATATATATATATATATATATATATATATATATATATATATATATATATATATATATATATATATATATAAATATATATATATATATATATATATATATATATATATATATATATAAATATATATAAATATATATATATATATATATATATATATATATATATATATATATATATATATATATATATATATATATATAATGTCCCAAAATAACTTACAATTCATGACGAGGGACGTCGATATTAGGAGGGGTTTGGGACTTTTTGAGATGTGGGCGTATCGTCGAATTCTCAGGATATCGTAGGTGGAACATCGAATTAACGTTGTGCCTGCTCTAACTGGCTAGATAAATCGGAGCGGCGGTTCGAGATAGTAAACGATAACGGGGGTACTAATTGAGGAAAAAAAATATAGGTGTATCTCTCCTTGACTCCAAAAGTCAATTATTTTAATATAATAATTTATTTTGATAAAAATCAGTATCTAAAATTTCACCTTTATCTGTATGTATGTACGCTTATAACGCGAAAACGAATAATCCAATTTTCATGCAGTTTTCTTTCAAGTGTAGGTAAATCAATTGACTCAGTAACAACAAAATACCGATTTACCTTACTCATCTAAAAGTTATTCTTTTGAAGATTTGAAAGATATTGAGAAACTCTTGTCATTATATAATTACCTTAAAACAAGATTATCTTGAAAAATAAATGATGTATTCTGCTTAGAAGAACGTATTTTTAGGTCGTAAGCTTGTCAATCCATCCTTGTATGCAAGAAACCTGTTAGATGGTTAGTTATGTTGCAAATGTTCTTGTTAATTGTTCTTTATATTTGTTCTTAATTTGCGTCGGTCTTATTCGAGAAAATATTAACTCAGAGGTGGTAACGATCAGCATATATAAAGAAAAAATTATCAAAACGTTCTATGCAACACGTTCGTCATAATTTGCATGATATTAAAACTCATAGGTCATTCTCAATCCTTTACTTTTCATTATTTTTTCAAATAAGGTTATTAACGCTATAATGGAGGAAATTTGGTATATATGTACTTTTTATATTTATATATTTTTTATTAGCCCAGCCTCCAGGGGTTTTGAGCTCTCATTAAATGTTAACAGGTAGTAGTTTGGCATACAGGTAGTTTTTTGGACGTAGAATATGATAAAAAAAAGTCTGCTAATGTTTGATGTACGCTAAGCCTACAAAAATCCAAAATAAAATCAGTAATTCGGTTTTTCGGTGATATCTCGAAAAATAAAAACGATATCGAAAGAGTGGGAAATTTTATAAAAAAATAGTATATAGATTTTTTTTCCAGATTTTTTTATTAATGTGAGAGTTTTTTAAAAATTCGGATAGGTGATTCAAAAAGTATAGGCGCCAGGCAGGTTAAATTGAAAGTCTACGCGCACTACTCGAAAGTGAATCTATATTATTTGTTTTCAGAGTGTAAAAAAAAATTAAAAGATAACTTTTTGAGGAGGAGACTTTCAGCTTTCTGATGATACTAATAATTTTTATTTTTGTTGCTTTATGATTTGTAAAACTTAAAACCAAATTTTTGTTTGCATGATTTTAACGGGCATACAGTATATTTAATAAAATATAGTATTGAAAAAAAATCGTTGTGTATATATCATTACTACACCTTAAGTTTCAATATAATTAAAAATACCCACATTGTCTGTGTTATTTAAAATAACCTGTCAAGTGCAAGTTGAACTTGCACAATTAGTGTTCCGTACGTTGATTGCTTTTAAAATAAAAAATGTTGTTACGGTGGTATAAAATAATAACTGACTTCACAAAACACACCCCAAATGAGTTTTCAACAACGTTTGTTTCCAATCTTTACTGAAAACTGAGGACCTTGAAATTTTTTGTTTTTTTTTTATATATCAGATAAATTATTAAAGATAATGCACTCGTGATAATTTTCGTTCAATCTACACCCCGTGAAGAATATTCCAGAATTTTTTCAAAATTTTTTGATCAGTACTTTTCCAGATAAGGTGGGGGGACAGCGATTTTTCGCGATTTTTTAAAAATAATACAAAGAAAAGTGTGCGCAAGTATTACATTACATATATATTTTTTACTCGTGTTTTCACAAGCTTTCATTTGACACCACACTCGATGACCCAGTAAAAAATTTTTTTTTTTACTTCCGATTTTACCCGTCGAAACTAACCCCTTAAGTCAAAATTTAACTTTCAAAACTACATGGCTCTCATGAGGTCATCAATTCCTATATTATTACCAAATTTCAACTTTCTACGACAAATAGTTTCGGAGAAAATCGGGTGTGACAGACAGACAGACAGACGGACAGACAGACAGACACCGAAGTCATCTTATAAGTGTTCCGTACGGAACACTAAAAAAATTTAGTTTTAAAATATGAAAATTTGCCTGCTTTAGTTCGCCGTCGGCAATTTTACGTTCAAAGCAGTACAAAATGGTCAAAAAATTATTTTTTTTAGTTAGAGTTAAAAGTAGACTTGATATTAGAAAATAATTAAAAATTCAAAAATCATTCTCTTTTTTTATAAGTTTGCTTTTAAAAAAATGTTCACGATATACGTATTTTTTGCTTATTATTAACCAAACAACTTAAACTTAAAATTAAAAAAAAATATTTAAAAGTGGGAAATGAAAGATAAAAGTCTAAACTTTAAGTATAAAGTATTTATATTTCATTTAAACATCCAGATGCAAAGAAAACAGTTATTGAAAACAGAAAAATTCTTAATTACTCGAAGAAATTAAATGAATTACGTACTCTGCATATTGGATCTACCATTTTGAATTTTTCAAATCTGTCATCGACTTCTTAATCAGCGCCCCTTAATAGTCAATTTCCAAAACGGTATACAGAAACGTTAATTTAATCACAAATGAGGTTGGAAGCATGATTCCCACTACAACTGAGGGGGTTAAACAGAAACGTTAATTTAATCATAAATGAGATTGGAAGCATGATTCCCACTACAGCTGAGGGGGTTAAACCAGCCATTTTATTTTAATATTTTTTTTTTATTACGGTAAAACGGTAACATTTCCCTTTCTTTCACGTGGTGCTATTAATTTTTCGAAACCTTTTTAGTGTTCCGTACGGAACACTTATAAGATCACTTCGGTGCCTGTCTGTCTGTCTGTCACACCCGATTTTCTCCGAAACTATTTGACAGAGAAAGTTGAAATTTGGTAATAATATAGGGATTGATGTCCTCATTAGAGCCATGTAGTTTTGAGAGTTAAATTTTGACTTAAGGGGTTAGTTTTGGGGGGTGCAATCGGAAGAGAAAAAAAAATTTTTTTTACTAGGTCATCGAGTGTGGTGCCAAATGAAAGCCTGTGAAAACATGAGTAAAAAATATATATATGTAATGTAATACTTGCGCGCACTTTTCTTTGTAGTGTTTTTAAAAAATCGCAAAAAATCGCTGTCCCTCCGCCTTATCTCGAAAAGTACTTATCAAAAAATTTTGAAAAAATTCTGGAATATTCTCCACGGGGTGTAGATTGAACGAAAATTATCACGAGTGCATTACCTTTAATAATTTATCTGGTATATAAAAAAAAACAAAAATTTCAAGGTCATCAGAATTTGGTAAAGATTGGAAACAAACTTTGTTGAAAACTCATTTGGTGTGTGTTTTGTGAAACCACTGATCATTTTATACCTCTGTAACAAAATTTTTTATTTTAAAAGCAATCCACGTACGGAACACTAATTGCGCAAGTTCAACTTGCACTTGATCGGTTTTTTATTTTTAGAGATATTTGCGAAAAACCCGACTTTGTCATTTTATTTTCGATTTTATAGGCTTAGCGTATACTTTAGAACAAACTTTTTTTATCGCATTCTACGTCCAAAAAACTACCTGTAGATCAAAATGCAGCCTGTTAACATTTAATGACAGCTTTTTGTCAAAATTTGCCTCTGACGACTGGGCTATCTATATATGCATAATTAAATTTATAAATAGTTTTTTTTTTACATAGAATCCAACTGGGGTCTACGCGATGTTTTAAACAGGTGAATCAAAGCACCTACCAAAAGCGTCACTCCTCCGCATATTCCCAAAATTCCGCTAATAAAATTATTGCTAGTAAGATTTTCTGGTTCAACAAACACCCAAATTCCATCTAAAAATATAAATGAACGATTATTATCGTACACTTTTTTTTAATATTATCGGTCTCGCTTCACATTTATTTATTTTCGGTCTGCTTGTATAATCTCACAACTTATTACGCCTCTACTTCCATCTTAAAACCTCAAACCATCGTCAACCGCGTTCTATCTCTCTTTTTAATGATCTAATTATTTTGGTACGATATTCAATATTTGTTTAGTTTAATCTAATCCTCTTTTAACTAATCTATGCATAGATCAACAATTTCCGAAAGTACATACATATGTAAAACAATTATGACTAGACAAATAATTTGATATAAATTTGAAATTCAAATAACTGTCATTACACAGGAATTAAAAATTCCGAGAACGTTTACAGTCTGTCAAGTAAGAACGTGTCCGCGATAATTCATTTTTGGTAGATGCGATTCTAGCGATTCATAAAAAAATCGGTAGTGGGAACCTTTGTCTACGACGCATTTTAGTAAAAGTATCAGTTGATTGCGAACTTTCGTCGAAATCACGTAAAATCCAAAATGAGTCACTGGTTTGCGCGTCGGTTCGAGGCAGTCTTTCTTTGTTCCTATCCGAAGGGACCTAAAATGACACACTTCGCTGCCGCTAAATATATTAAAAAGTCTGACTTTCCAAAACGTGTCTCGGTAGGCAAAGTCACTCCGAAAGTCGAAAAACAAAACGTGTACTTTGTTTTCACGGGATTGGAAATTGATGCTGCGTCAAGTCGCCAAAATTAAGAAAGTCGGGTTTGAATGTGTATCATGAGACAATTCAATAACACCTTTTATATAGAATCCATCTGGGGTCTACGCGATGTTTTAAATAGGCGAATCAAAGCACCTACCAAAAGGGCCACTCTTCCGCATATTCCCAAAATTCCGCTAATAAAATTATTGCTACTAAGATTTTCTGGTTCAACAAACACCCAAATTCCATCTAAAAATATAAGTGAACGATTATTATCGTACACTTTTTTTAATATTATCGGTCTCGCTTCACATTTTTTTATTTTCGGTCCTTTTGTATAATCTTACAACTTATTACGCCTGTACTTCCATCCTAAAACCTTAAACCATCGTCAACCGCGATCTATCTCTCTTTTTAATGATCTAGTTATTTCGGTACGATATTCAATATTTGTTTAATTTAATTTAATCGTCTTTTAACTAATCTATGCATAGATCAATAATTTCCGAAAGTACAAGCATATGTATAAGAATTATTACTAGACAAATAAATTGATTTAAATTTAAAATTCAAATAACTGCCATTACACAGGAATTAAAAATTCCGAGAACGTTTACAGTCTGTCAAGTAAGAACGTGTCCGCGATACTTCATTTTTGGTAGATGCGATTCTAGTGATTCAACAAAAAATCGGTAGTGGGAACCTTTGTCTACGACGCATTTTAGTAAAAGTATCAGTTGATTGCGAACTTTCGTCGAAATCACGTAAAATCCAAAATGAGTCACTGGTTTGCGCGTCGGTTCGGCCAAAACGGCCACTCCTCCGCATATTCCCAAAATTCCGCTAATAAAATTATTGCTACTAAGATTTTCTGGTTCAACAAACACCCAAATTCCATCTAAAAATATAAATGAACGATTATTATCGTACACTTTTTCTTAACATTATCGGTCTCGCTTCACATTTATTTATTTTCGGTCTGCTTGAATAATCTCACAACTTATTACGCCTCTACTTCCATCCTAAAACCTTAAACCATCGTCAACCGCGATCTATCTCTCTTTTTAATGATCTAATTATTTTGGTACGATATTCAATATTTGTTTAGTTTAATCTAATCGTCTTTTAACTAATCTATGCATAGCATAGATCAACAATTTCCGAAAGTACATACATATGTATAACAATTATTACTAGACAAATAAATTGATATAAATTTGAAATTCAAATAACTGCCATTACACAGGAATTAAAAATTCCGAGAACGTTTACAGTCTGTCAAGTAAGAACGTGTCCGCGATAATTCACTTTTGGTAGATGCGATTCTAGCGATTCAACAAAAAATCGGTAGGGGGAACCTTTGTCTACGACGCATTTTAGTAAAAGGATCAGTTGATTCCGAACTTTCGACGAAATCACGTAAAATCCAAAATGAGTCACTGGTTTGCGCGTCTGTTCAAGGTAGTCTTTCTTTGTTCCTATCCAAAGGGACGTAAAATGACACACTCCGCTGCCGCTAAATATATTAAAAAGTCTGACTTTCCAAAACGTGTTTCGGTAGACCAAGTCACTCCGAAAGTCGAAAAACAAATCGTGTACTTTGTTTTCACGGGATCCGAAATTGATGCTGCGTCAAGGCGGCAAAATTAAGAAAGTCGGGTTTGTATGTGTATCATGAGACCATTCAATAACACCTTCGTGCTCGTGATGTCAAATTTTGAAGCACGTTTGCTGGGCCAAAAACCACGTCGCGAAGCGGTTCACTTGGGCCCACAATAAAATACTAGAGTGGCCCCCACAATAGCTGGTTGCCAACCTTACTTGGTCCCTTGTAAAGAGAGAGCTCAGAGGAAAGACTCTGAAGACATTGACTTAGTTGTCTCGCAAGATTAGAAAAATTTGGAGATCATTGCAGAAAATCTCGTCTACAGCATGCCTCGAAGATGCCAGGCGATTGATGCAGGAGGCGATTGGATAACTTACTAAAGTAATTGCGCCGTTGTTAGCATACCATTGAGGGCCAAAAATTTTCTCGAAACATATTTTTTTCAAGAATACGAGCGGTTACGTTTTTACTTGACCGACTGTAAGTGCCTAAATGAGATAACTCAACATGAGTGAGAGAAGTTGTTTCAGAGTTTAGTATTAAATAATTAAATTATAAGTTGTTTCACAGTTTAGTATTAAATAACTAAATAATCTATTAAAACTGTTTATACTAAAAAATAAAGTTTAGACTTGACGATCGTACCTTGGATCTGAGTCACAAATTTATAACACTGGTCAACAATTTTTTTTTTGATTTTTTCCTCTAATTCTTTTTCAATTTTGGGCCTATTGTAATATTCTGATTTCGAATCCGATATTAGTTTTTCTCTGACAGTTCATGTTTTTTAATATTTTCGGTCCACCGTAACTTAGACGACACCCGCAGTTTTTTAAGATCTACCCGACACAGAATATTTTTTTAATTTCAGATATGGCTTCGACACGTAGACGTTATTTACACAATCCAGATTGTTTTTGTTATATTTGTGGCGAATACATCTTTGAAAAATATCGAAAACCTTTCTCGGACTTCATTAAAACTACGTATTTTATATACTTTTAAATAACATTGTGCAAGCAATGGGTACTTCATATTGTGTGCCAGAACTGTATTGTGTGTCTGCGGCAATGGTTAAATGGAAAAACAAATGCTATCAAATATTAAACACCGATGATTTGGCAGGAACCCCAAAATCACCATGACGACTGCTATTTTTGCGTCGTAAATATTAACGGCATAAATTCTGGAAATCGAAATAAATGGTCATATCCTAACTTACCCTCCGCTCAACGACCTCTTCTATACTCTGGTGACATACAAGGAACATTATCTAAATGTACTAAGTTGGGAATATGGAATCCTTGGCACAATGATACTACTCAGTATATATCACCACTACACCAAACAATTTATTTTTGCGCTCGACGCGCGTTTCGCTAACCATGTTAGCTTCATCAGGAGCGATGATTGACTAAAGCTAAACTACAAAAACTACCCTATTTATACTTAGCCTAACCCTTGAATTACTCAAGCGGAACTAATGACATAGGCAAGGCCGTCAGTTCCGGTCAAGTAACCAGTAGACTATAAGGAATGATTCATTTCATTGCAAACAAGATAAATTAGCCTCATTACATTTTTTAGTTCATCGTTTGGTCACTTTCCCTCTGAATAGAGTAAACTTTAATAAAGAAAGCAGTCGTATTAGAAATATAACCAGAGTTAATGGTTATGACGATGACTTAGTAAATAAGCGAATAAATAGACATAAGTTGAGGTTTAATATTCAGAATTCCACCTTTTTTACACGCGAAGAAAATAACACCAAGTATGTCTCCATACCATATAATCCGAAATATAGCAAGGGACTCAATAAGGTATTTAATCAGGTAGGCCTCACTTTAGTCTATAAGTCATCAGACAATCTGAGGAATATCTTAGGAAATCCCAAAGATAAGATTCCTAATTGTGAGAAAAGTGGAATTTATGAAATTAGTTGTAATGATTGTGACAAGAAGTATGTTGGGCAAACTAAAAGGTCAATTAAAACACGATTTAAAGAACATTTAGCACACTTAAAATACAGTAGAACAGAAAAGTCTAGCATTGCCGAACATGCCCTTCAAGCTGATCATACTGTAACATTAGATAATCTAAGATTAATAAAAAATGTATCTGATAGGAGATTGTTGAACGCATACGAAAGTATGGAATTCATAAAATGTAAAAGTAGTTTAAATAAAGACAGAGGGCCTATTCCTTATAGTCCCCTCTACTGGTTATTTGACCGGAACTGATGGCCTTGCCTATGTCATTAGTTCCGCTTGAGTAATTCAAGGGTTAGGCTAAGTATAAATAGGGTAGTTTTGTACTTTAGCTTTAGTCAATCATCGCTCCTGATGAAGCTAACATGGTTAGCGAAACGCGCGTCGAGTGCAAAAATAAAGTGTTTGGTGTAGTGGTGATATATACTGAGTAGTATATTTGAAACAAGACAGTTTTTTGTATATTTTTATTTTTCCTTCTAACTCTCTTGAAGAGCATTAAATTTCGCATATTTTTCAAAAAAAAGCTTCCTACGACTTTTGTCCACAAGAAAAATCCATAATAGGATTAAATGGACTAAACTGCGAATTTTAACCGATCCTCTTAATATTTTTTAATAAAATTTGGAACACTTTTTTGTTAAAATAAAAGCTATATTTTCCTATAATTTGAAACCGTAATATCGAATTGAACAGAAGTTCCGTAAATAAATACTTTTTTTAAGTTATGTGCTTAATATTTTTTAGTGCAATCTACGTATTTTTTAGGTAATTTTGACGAGTAATTTTTTTTTCGCATAACAACGAATAGAAGCTGAGATATTTAAAAAATAGTGAGCCGAAAGCGTTAAAATGTGAAAAAATGCACTAAAATAGAAGAAAAGCGGCCTTGAGATTAAAATTAGGCTGGGAAAACTCGTTTACATTATGTTAGCACTGTTTCGAAGTAGTTAAATCGATTTCCAAGCTGTATCCAAAAATTTCCAAAAATTATGACAATTTTACGGCATATGCCTCCATTAATAAAGGAATTCATATTTTTTTCTAATGCTGCTCAACCTTCTAACGGTTTTCATTGTAATAAACAGAGGAACAATTCCATTAGTTTATGATCGTGCATGCTTCAAATGACGATAACAACAGGGTCTTTACTTCTTCCTTTTAATTTTGCGCATGCTTAAAATAAAAATAATGACCAAGGCGTATCGGAATAACGTTGAACCTGTCGTAAAAGATCGGTGGTAGGCAGTATTGACCAACATTTCTTGACGAAATTGGATATTAAATTACTTACTAGCTATTAAAAAAAGACCTCCATAAGCCGACAAATTTTGAGAATATATTTGGAGATCGGATCCTCCTTGAATGACTTGTATTGGAATCATTACTCCAAGTATGATTGTACAAAAACTCGATGCAATCCTCAATACTCCCAGTGGTGTTGATTCTTCTGTTAAGTCTGTTAATTTACAATCTCTTTTTTCAGTTGAATAAAGGATCATTGGAATAATTAAAAGTACCTTAAAGAAAAAAAAACCGGCCAAGTGGAAGTCGGACTTGCTCAATTAGTGTTCCGTACGGTGATTGCTTTTAAAATAATAATAAAATCCTTACCCTAGGGTAGTTAATTAGGCCCCTGACATGTATAAGTTATGTATTCTCACTTTCCTTCTTAGTCAATAATGTCGAATAGTTCTAGTATCTTAGCTACCTAATAGCTAATAAATCAATCTAGCATCTAGTAATAATAGTGTAAAACTCATATTTACTCCCTAAATATTTGTTTCATTATAAACAAATAAAATAGAGTGCCTAATATAAACAAATAAAATAAAGAGCGACTCGCCACTCGGTTACAGTAAAATATATTATAAAAACCTCCACCATATGTCAACAAACATAGTTTTTTGACGTATGGTGGAGGTTAAATCCTTTAAGTCCATGTTAAACCCCTTCAGTCAAAATTTAACTTTCAAAATTACACGGCTCTAATTGGGCCATTAATTTCTATATTTGTATCAAATTTCAACTTTCTATGTCAAATAGTTTCGGCGAGAATCAGGTGTGACAAACAGACGGACACCGAAGTGATCCCATAATTGTTTTATATGGGATATTAAAAATACCACTGTCTAGATGACTTTTATTCTTTTATAAAGAGTATTTAGGTCGTGAACTACGTAATGGTACATATATATATATATATATATATATATATATATATATATATATATATATATATATATATATATATATGTATATATATATATATATATATATATATATACTACCGTGATCAAAAAATAGTAAAACTTTTGAAATAAAACGCAAACGGGTTGTTTATTTTTCCAAATTTATTTCGTCCCCTTCAGAGTAATCCCCCCTGGATACAATGCAATTATGCCAACGTTTTTTCCAGTCTTTGAAACAGTTGTTGAATTCGATTTCTGGAATGGCCTTTAAAGTCTTCTTCGATTCGGTTTTATTATCCTCAATCGACTCAAAACGATGTCCTCGAAGCGGTTTTTTGAGTTTAGGGAATAGCCAGAAATCCGACGGAGCTAAATCAGGCGAATAGGGCGATTACGGAATGATATGAGTTAAATTTTTGATGAAAAAGTCGCGAAGAACCAATGCTGTGTGAGAAGGCGCATTATCGTGATGAAAAAACCAAGAGTTATCGGTCCATAATTCCGGCCTCTTGAGACAAATTCGAACGTTTGGGAAGCCGAAAAATCATTTTTAAAACAAAATTTAATGCAGCTTCTTTGCTGAATTTTTTCACTCATGTTAAGAATCGAAAAATGCATTTTTGTTGTTGAACGAATACAAGCGAATCTTATTAACTACTGACGCTATGGTCTTAAAATTTGACACAGATGGCAGTTAAGGTCCTACCAAATAAAAGTTATAGGGTGTGTTGCGGCGCACATGCTGACGTTGATAATAAAATGTTTATATGTCTAAACTTAACTGTTTTGGAATTATTGTCATTTGAAATTTAAAATAAAAAAGAGACAAAAAACTATTAATAAATACTCTAGGTTTATTTTTAAGGTAACAATTGCTCAAAATGTCTACCGTTAACAGCGAGGTATTTTCCCAATCTGTCATAAACAGCGAGGCAATGACCCAATCTGTCATAAACGGCTTAAACAGAGTTTTGTAGAGGTGATCTGTGGTACTTCATATTGAATTCTTTGTTGTAAATCTTCTACAGTTTCAGGTTGACTTAGGTAAACTTTGATTTACAAATGACCTCATAAAAAAAATCGAGTGGCGTAAGATTGGGATTCCTTGCAGGCCAACTTGCGTTAAAAAGATAACACACCTCCTGTTCTCCTACGGTCTCCGTAACCACCCATCATTACCAAAGTGATTCTTTCAGTTTCTGTTAAATGTAGCATTATGATATTACGCACAAAATGCAGCAATAAACTTTTTCGTCAATAAACCATTTTTTGACGAGTTAAGTCGTTACCTTACAGTAACTGTATGATACAAGCAAGCTTAAAAAATTCTTTTTAATTTGATCTCCTTAATTTCAAATATCAATAATCAAATAGTATGTTAGACAAATAATATCGCGAATTTTTAGTAAGATTCAAAAATAAAATAATATGTAGGGATTTCCATTTTAAAAAATTTAAGGTGGCGTAATTTCTTCGAACTGACAGTTCAAAATATTTTATTGTCAACGTCAACATATGCGCCGTATAACACCCAATAACATTTATTTAAACATTTTTTTGATACACTGATTAATAAATGCTGCGGAATCATTATTCCATATATATGGGGCATACTGTATATATATATATATATATATATATATATATATATATATATATATATATATATATATATATATATATATATATATATATATATATATATATATATATATTCCGGATTTCAATCCGTCCGTCTAACAATGAATTTATACGACGTTTCGCCAAAATTTCATTTGGCATTTTCAAGTGCTCTCGCTGCAGCTACTCGATACTGTGAACTTGCTGCTGCCGTCGGTGCTGAAGCTAACTGAGAAACCGACGTGCTGTCGCCGCCTATTATAGGTCGGCGTCTACGCAGATTGTAGGTGGGGGGTCGGAAGTGTTCGTCCGAGCATCGGTGTTTGCCGGCGGGGTGGTAATTACTGAATGTTCCCTTCTCGATGTTTTGTTATTCTTGGTTTAGCTAGTAGACCCTTCCATGTAGTGAAGATATTCAGCGCATCATCTCGCTTATTTAGCTGTCCATTCTTTTCGATTTCTAAGGCTTCTCTGACTATGCGTGTTTTATAATGTGAAATCGAGGCTATTTGTTTAGATCCCTCAAAATTGATATTGTGACCTGTATCATGATGGTGCTGAAAAAGAGCTGATGTTGGTTGTTTTTGATATTTATTTTATGTTCTTCGATTCGGATGGAGATTCTTTTGCTTGTTTATCCTATGTATAATTTGTGGCAATCTCCGTATGGGATGCTGTAAACTCCATGGTTTTCCAGTTTTCTCTTGTCCTTGGGGTTACCCAGGATGTCTGCCAGAGTATTTTGTGGTTTGTATGCTGTACTATGTTGTGTTTTCTTAGGACTCTTCCAATCCTATCTGTAACTCCTTTCACATACGGTAATAGGACTCTACTCACGTTGAGGTCGCGTTCTTCTGTCCTTGTCTATGAATGGCGCTGCCTTTTTAATACTCTCCGTATGGATTGCTGTTTATATCCATTTTGCTTAAGGGCCCTAGAGATTTGTGTAATTTCTTGCTGTCTCGTGTTTGATTTGGTGAGTCGGTACGATCTCGATACGAGGGTGTTAGCTATCGACTGGATTTGGGATGGATGGTGGTGTGAGCCAACGTTTAAATATCTATTGAATATTGGAGTTGACCGTTGATTTTCCGCGTTATGAGCACATCAAGGAAAGGGAGGCTTTTTTCTTCTTCTACTTCCAAAGTGAATTATATTCGGTGGTGGATTCTATTTAAGTAGGTCAGGAAGTTATCTAATTTATTTCGTCCATGGGGCCAAATTATAAAGATGTCATCGATATATCGTTTCCAGAGTTTGGGTTTGAGTGGTGAATTTTTAAGGACCTCTGTTTCAAAATACATCATATAGAGATTGGCTATTAATGGTGAAAAGGAAGATCCCAAGGGCGCTCCATCTGTTTGATTGTATATCTGACTGTTGAAGACAAAATAGGTATTTTTTAGACAGTGTTCCGATACTTCTACAACATGAGCTGGGAAATCCTCGTTCATTGTTATTTTTTCATTCACTGGAATACTGGGGTAAAGTGAAATAACATTTAGACTTGCCAGAATATCATTTTCTTCTAGTGAATCAGTACTTTCAACTGTTGATGATCATGATCTTTGACAGATGTTTTTGTAAGTTTTCTGTATGTGAGGCCACCGCGCTAACAATGTGTCTAAGGGGGACGTTGAGCTTGTGTATCTTTGGTGGGCCATACAACTTGGGGCATCGGCTTGATTTCTCTCTTCGAAATATGAGTCTTTCAACCTCTGGTCCCAAGTTTGCAGCTTTTATTTTGGCCTTTGTAGTTTTTTCCTGATATGTTGTAGGATCCCTGGTAACTGGCTTGTAGGTATAGTCTTGTAGAATGGTTTCCATTTTTGTCATGTAACGTATTTGTGACCATTTATTCTGTTTTTTAGATTTCGACTAGTCTGTCCTATGTACACGCGATTACAATCTTTACATGGGATCTCATAAAGAACTATTGTTTTTTTGGTACATTTTAATATGTTGACATTGTTCCTAAGGAGGATAGATAAACAGTTTTTCAGAGAGTGTTGTGGTATAAGGTAGTGAAAATCAGTTTCTGTTTTTGATTTGATTTATTAAATTGTTGTTACGTGTTTGGTTGATGTTATAATAATTATGAGTTCGTTTTTGGTTATTTATGAGATTGTCTGGATATTGGTTTGTTTTATTGTTAATAATAATTTTTCTTACCAGTGCAATGGTCCTAATTATACATTTGATAACTCTATAAAAGCATCTTCGTTCCATTTTCTGATTTTATTAAATTAGAGAAAAGTTCAGGTACTTTCATGAAAAATGTCAGTGTCAAAAGTGACGGGCTCTGATATTTTAAAAAATATGAAGATTTTTCCAGAAAAAATGTATCAGTGACTTCAAGTTTTTTTCTAAAATACCGTAGATACCAGGACTACCTTATTAAGTTTTTACAAAAATAATAAAAGGAAAAAGATTATGGTATAAATCGTTTTATTTCGCGGTAAGTTATATGCCGATCCTCTTCAATCATGTTGCGCACAGCATCAATGTTTTTTGGAACAACAACTGATTTTGGTTGACCATCATGAAACTCATCGCTGCCAGAAGCACGACCATGATGAAATTCTGCAAGCCGATTGTAAAGAATCTTTTCTGATGATGATTCATTACCAAAATTGAACGAGGCGATTCGAGGCATTGTTGTTGAGTTAGGCCATTACTAAAATCGTAAAAAATCATCCAACGAAAGCCTTCATGAACAAATGTTCACAAAACTGTTTTTTTTTTAAAGGCTCACTGTAAACAAACTACTTATCCAATTTCTTAGCTGCTACTGTTTTAACAGTAACAAATGTCAAATTTTACAACAATCGTAATGTCACATTTCAATAGGGCCATCTGGTGGTCATTTCTCAAACTTAAAAGACGGCCCTCGTAGATTGCTATATTGATTTTTTGATCACGACAGTTTGGTTTGATTGATTATCCATACATTTAATCATACACATCATTTTTCGTGATCAATCAATCAATGAACAAGAACACAGTTAACCCCTAATAATAAATTAAGACGTTTTTCTTTTGTTCTTGTTATGCTAGCAAATAAATTTTTAGGCATTGGTTAAAAAATTATTGCTTTATAAACAAACTAGCCGTGCCCGCGGCTCCGCTCGTGTGGACTTGATTCACTACTATCGTCACTGGCTATTCCTTATGCTACCTAACGTAATAAAACATCTGCCATTATGTCCCCTTATCCCCCATTATTTTTCCTTATCTCCCATTATCTCCACATAATTTCCATTATCTAGGCTTTTCTACGCTCATCTCCCATTATTTCTCCTTATCTCCCATTATTTCTCTTTCTCTCACATTATCTCACCTTATCTCCCATTATCTAGGCTTATCTCGACTTATCTCGCAATATTTCTCCTTATCTCCCATTATTTCTCCTTATCTCTCATTATCTCACCATAACTCCCATTATCTAGACTTATCTTTGCATATCTCTCATTATTTCTCCTTATCTCCCATTATTTACACTTATCTCCCATTATCTTACCTTATTCCATTATCTAGGCTTATATCGAATTATATAGAACATATGTATAAATTTATAAAAACAAGTAAATCGGATAAGTGGTTCTCAAGTGATAAGCGCACTAACGGACAGACAGACAGACAGACAGACAGAGAGATGTTGCATTTTATATATATTATATTCTTTGCAACATGTTCCATATTTAATGGTTTAGGCAGTGTATTGCAAGAGAACGCGCCAACGGTAACCTTTTTTCCGACTTGATTCACTATTATCATCACTGCTTATTCTTTATGTTACCTAACGCAATAAAATATATCCTATAACTTGGCCAGAGAGCATATGTATGTTCTAAAAAAGAAACGTAAATCGGATATGTGGTTCTCCAGTGATAAGCGCACTAACGGACAGACAGGCAGAGAGACAGGCAGACACACAGATAGAGAGACATTGCATTTTATGTATATTATAGATAGAAGATTATACATAACCTGGCTAGAGAACATATGTATGTTTTAAAAAAAAAGTACGTAAATCGGATAAGTGGTTCTCCAGCGATAAGTGCAGTAACGGACAGACAGAGAGACAGACAGACAGAGATACATTGCATTTTTCGTGCATTTTTATTGCATCTATATTATAGATGTAATAAAATATATATCTATAACCTAGTCAGAGAACACATGTATGAATTTAAAAAATCACGTAAATCGGATAAGTGGTCCTCGAGGGGTAAGCACACTAACGGACAGACAGACAGAGAGACGTTGCATTTTATATATTATAGATATAGATTATTATTATTATTATATAACCTGGCCGAAGAATATATGTATGAATTTAAAAAAAGACACGTAAATTGGATAAGTGGTTCTCGCGTGATAAACGCACTAATGGACAGACAGACAGACAGAGAGACATTGCATTTTATATATAGTATATATTATAGATATTCTGTGCTACATAATATTGTTCCATATTTAATGGTTTAGGCTGTGTATTGCAAGAGAACGTGCTAGCGACAAACTTCATTCCGGTTTCATTCACTATTATCGCTCATTCCTTATGCTACCTATGGTAATAAAATATAGCCTATAACCTGGCCAGAGAACATTTGTATGTTTTAAAAAAAAAGTACGTAAATCGGATAAGTGGTTCTCCAGTGATAAGCGCACTAACGGATAGACAGACAGACAGAGATACGTTGCATTTTATTTATATTATAGATGTAATAAAATATATATATCTATAACCTGGTTAGAGAACATATGTACGAATTTAAAAAATCATGTAAATCGGATAAGTGGTTCTCGAGGGATAAGCGCACTAACGGACAGACAGACAGACAGACAGATGTTGCATTTTATATATATTTTAAATATAGATTATTATTATTATTATATAACTTGGCCAAAGAATATATATACGAATTTAAAAAAAGACACGTAAATCGGATAAGTGGTTCTCGCGTGATAAACGCACTAATGGAAAGACAGAGAGACATTGCATTTTATATACATATTATAGATTATAGATATTCTCTGTTACATAATATTATTCTATATTTAATGGTTTAGGCTGTGTATTGCAAGGGAACGCGCGAGCGGCAAACTTTTTTTCCGACTTCATTTACTATTATCGTCACTGCTCATTCCTTATGTTACCTATCGTAATAAAATATAGCCTATAACCTGGCCAGAGAACATATGTATGTTTTTTTAAAAAAAAGTACGTAAATCGGATAAATGGGTCTCCAGTCTCCAGTGATAAGTGCACTAACGGACAGACATACAGATAGACAGACAGAGAGACGTTGCATTTTATATATATTATAGATATTTTGTTGTTTCGAAAACAGTATTTTCCGGCCTGATCTGGAAAAAAAACAATTTTTGTGCGCTTTCACTATGTGTTTATTAATATTTCGTTTCGATCGGACAAAAAATATTATTCGTTTATAAACTTTTATATTATTTATGTTAAGCAAATTATATCTATTATTACTAACTTGACATTTTTTTAAGTGTCCAACCTAATTCAATATTTTCCTATGACATATACAAGAAAATTCTTTTAGTACTAAACTTAGTTTACCATGAAGAAGCTGAATATTATAGCACATTTGTCACTTGTCAAATTTGACAGTTTAGAAAGCCAATAAGGATTTTTTAAATAACTCCCTCTACATATGCGTAACCCATTAAATAACGTTTTTTAGTCCGTTTTAGTGTACGGAACACTTATAAGATCACTTCGGTGTCTGTTCGTCTGTCTGTCCCTCTGTTACACCCGATTTTCTCCGAAACTATTTGTCATAGAAAGTTGAAATTTGGTAATAATATAAGAATTGATGGCCTCATCAGAGCCATGTAGTTTTAAAAGTTAAATTTTGACTTAAGGGGTTAGTTTTGGGGGGTAAAATCGGAAGTGAAAAAAAAAATTTTTTACTAGGTAATCGAGTGTGGTGTCAAATGAAAGCTTGTGAAAACACGAGTAAAAAATATATATATAAGGTAATACTTGTGCTCACTTTTCTTTGTATTATTTTTAAAAAATCGCGAAAAATCGCTGTCCACCCGCCTTATCTCGAAAAGTACTTATCAAAAAATTTTGAAAAAATTCTGGAATATTCTCCACGGGGTGTAGATTGAACAAAAATTATCACGAGTGCATTACCTGTAATAATTTATCTGGTATATAAAAAAAACAGAAATTTCAAGGTCATCAATTTTCAGTAAAGATTGGAAATAAACTTTGTTGAAAACTCATTTGGGGTGTGTTTTGTAAAGTTACTGATCATTTTATACTTCCGTTACAACATTTTTTAATTTAAAAGCAATCAACGTACGGAACACTAATTGCGCAAGTTCAACTTGCACTTGACCGGTTATTTTTTAAAATATGCATCCCTTAATACGGATATACGGGACATTCAATTTATTAAACTAAATTTTAACTTTTATATAAGAAGCTCACCCGATTTACTATTTTCTTATTCGGCATATCAAAAATTTTCAAAATTTATTTTTTTTATGAAAAAGCCAAATATAAATATAAAAAATTTATCGCGTGTCAAATTTGACAGATTACAAAGCCAACTAGAATTTTTTTTTTAATAGCACCCTCTACATATGAGCATATCATTGAATAGAATTTTTCAGTCTAGGTACAAAATCTTCGTTTGATAGAAACTGACTGGTTTTTACTACTGAACTTGATTTTTTTCACAACTAAATGTAATGGAATCATTAATGATGTTGCTGCCCTAAAAGAAATTAAGGTACAGGAAAATGATCTTCCTTGGTATGATTGAGAAATAAGAGAGATGACAAAACAAAAAAATTAGGGTTTATAAGGAATTCTCTCAAAGCTCTGACATTAATGAGAAAATATAATATTGGTTTACTATTTAAAAAGCTTAGAAATGATATTGTAAACTTGTTACTATTACAAGAATATAGATATGAATATAAAAGATAGTAAACTTATGTGGAAAACTCTTAAACAACTTATTAACCCACTATGCAAAGAGTTTCAATTTAAAACAATAAATTTTCTTCCAAATACTGTTGATGTTGGAGAACGTGTAATTATCTAGAACTTTAATTCATACTTTGTTGATAGCATCTCTGAGGTCATTAATACTATCCCTCTTACTTATAACTGGTCTTCTGGAGATTGATACATTCTAGATTTACCCGTTTTACGTCCTTCTCAATGGCTGAGTTGAGAGGCATTATTGCCTCTCTTGGTAACAAGGGTAACAGTGAGGATTTATTAAATGGTAAAACAATAAAAATATTCTTGGTGTAGTTGGTTCTGTTTTTCTCAAACTCATTAATACTTGTTTAGAAACAGGTGAATTTCCATCTAGCAGTTTCTAACAGTAACGATACTTCTTCCTTACGTCCTATTCACACACTTTCAGCCTTAGAGAAAATCCTTGAATTGGCCGTTTATAATCAACTGTATGAATATTTTACTACCAATAATATTCTTTATATAAACCAACCTGGCTTCAGGAAAAAAACACTCTTGTGAATCTGCCATACAATTAATAATGGCTACATGGAACAAATTCATTGACAGCAATAACTATATTGCGGCTGCTTTTCTGGATTTTCGCCGTGCTTTTGAAACTGTTGACCATAACATTTTGATTAATAAACTAAAATATTACGGTGTTGGTGGTGTTTTTTCTGCACTGGTTTATGAATTACTTAATAAATCGTAAACAGATGACTAAAATTAATAGTTGCAAGTCAATGAAAATTTCAAATAACTTTGGTGTCCCACAGGGGAGCATCCTTGGACCACTTCTTTTTGTGGTATATCTAAATGACATTAATCATTTTATCGACTCTGAATTCATAAGCCTTGAATTTCTACTAGTGACTATTAAATGTCGTTATTTGCAAGCTCAATTTGCAGCTAAGAAAAATTGAATCATACCTAAATGTCAATAGATTAGTTCAGGTTAGTGTCAGTAAAAACTAAAGCAATGATTCTAACTACTAAATATCAATTAGATTAATTTGAAAAATATGAATATTTTTATTAATAACAAAAAACTAGTAGTTGTTTCAGAAATAAAATACTTTGGCTTTTTTATTGATTCTTGTCTAACATATAAAGTCTCTTTACATATGGTTTGGGAAAAAGTTTGTGGCGTTTTTTTAGTAAAATTCAACTGGTTTTCTTATAGTGTGAAAATGGATTTATATAAACCAAATATGCTCCATTATTATCGACAATGTTTCGCCATTTTTCGGGTAGAGCCATGATGCCATCGGTGAAGAACTCCTGTGGTTTCTGGGTGAAAAACTGAATCAAGTGGTTTTCACAGGCTTCTTTTGAAAGCCGCTTAATTCCATTGAGAGAGTTCTGCAGAGATCCGAATAAGTGATAGTCAGAGGGTGCTATGTCTGGACTATACAGTGGATGCATCAAAACATCCCAACCAAGCTCTCGCAATTTTTGACGGGGCATCAAAGAAGTGTGTGGTCGGGCGTTGTTATGATGGAAGACAACACCTTTCCTATTAATCAATTCGGGCCGTTTTCTTTCAATTGCCTGGCGTAATCCTCTAGTTGTCCGCAGTAGAGTTGAGAATCAATCGTCTGACCAACTGGAAGTAGCTCATGGCGGACGATTCCCTTCCAGTCCCACCACACACACACACACAGCATCACCTTTTTCGGCGGTCATCCTGGCTTCGCGAACGCTTGTGACGGCTCATCATCCCTTGTCCACAATCTTTTATGCTCCCGATTTTCGAACGTGATCCATTTTTCATCACCGGTTATGACACGTTTCAGAAATGGCTTGATTTTATTGCATTTCAGCAGCGCATCGCAGATGTTAATTTGGTCTATCATATTTTTGGCGCTAAACTTATGAGGAACCCATACATCGAGCTTCTTTTTGTAGCCAGCTTTGTGTAAATGGTTCAAAACCGGTTTGTGGTCAATGTCTAGCTCCATACCAATATCGACACTGCTGATATGCTTTTCGTGCTGAACTTTTTCAAGAATTTCATCAGCTTTTTCAGTGATTGGACGACCAGAGCGTGACCCATCTTTCACATCAAAATTACCAGAACGAAAGCGAGCGATCCATTTCCGTGCAACAGATGTTGATAAAGTACCTTTACCGTACACAGCACAAATTTTTTCACAAGCCTGCGCAGCGTTCTTCCCTTTGTCGTAATAATATTGCAAAACATAGCGCAATTTTTCATTACTTTACTTCATTTTCAAACGCAAACAACTTTCCAACCACTGCACCAATTTCGATGTTTATACACTCAAATTAACGCTCGAAGTGTCACCTTTCCAACGAGCGTTTAGTGGTGTCGCTGCGATCTGTGTTTCTTGAGTTATTCGCAATTGACGCCATCTATCGGGAAAAACGCCACGAACTTTTTCCCAGACCAATATTTATAGGAAAATTGCTATGAAGTTTTTCTTCTTTTCACGAGTATCCAATACCCTTTTTTTTCATTTAAGGCTGACTGTTTCTCAAAGTACTGTACAGCCTCACTTTACTTACTGCGCAAGCCTCTTATATTTTCTTGATAACTATAGTAAATCTGCCTTACAAAAATTGCAAAATAGGAGTATGAGACTTACCTTAAAGTGAAATAGATATACGCCAATAGCTTCAATGCAGGAATGTTTAAATTGGTGACCACTTGATCTTCACTTTAAGTACTTTACCATGGTAATTTTTTATAATAATATCTGTTTCCTAGCTATCTACATAACTATATTAAATATTCTTATGAAATACATGATTATCAAACAGGATCACCAAATGATTTTTACATAATACTAACAAATTACAAAAAAAACTATGAACTCACTATTTTTTAAAGGGCTGAATGACTTTAATAACTTGCCTATACATGTTAAGGGGTGTACAAGTTTAAGTTTAAAAATAATCTCAATAACCTTATGAAAAACGGTTTATAATTATTCTTAAAATGAAAAAATTAGTATTCCAAAATATCTTGCCTTGTATTACTTTAAAATTATTGTATAAATATACCACTCACATGTGGGAATAAAATTATTTTGTAAATCTGTTACTTGTAAGACATTAAATTGTATTTGAAGAATAATATTAGGAGAATTTATTTAATTTATAACAAATATTAACGAAAATGTAACAAAGGTAATTAAATCTTAATAAAGAACTCTGAGACACACATCTAAACGAAGACATAGAATCTGAAATAGAAAAGTTAAATAAAATAACAAGGGGATTAAAGAATAAGTATCTAACTGTGGAACACATAAAAGGGAGGAATGGATGACAGATGACATTCTAAGATTAATGAAGGAAAGACGATTACAAAAACAGAGATAACAAAAGAGAATAGAGCAGACTACACACACAAATGCAGAAAGAAAGTCGAACAGCTAAAGATAGGTGGAATGGTGAAACATGTAAAGAGATAGAGGAGTTGCAGGGATGCTTTAATATCTATTGAAAAATCAAAGACTTAGCAGGTGAAAATAGAACAAAATCAACTGGACGTTTAATAGATCATCAGGGAAACGTTGTTTACGATTGGGAAGAGAAGCTGAAGATATGGCAAGACTATATTACAGAATTATTTTCTGATGCAAGACCAGATCAGCCACAATGCTCAAAAGACATGTTTGGGCCCTGTATTACCACAGATGAAGTGTGCTTGGAATAAATCAACTAAAAAAGGGAAAAACCACCGACCCGATGAATTCCATGGGGAGTTTCTTAAGCTCTTAGATGAGGATGGAATTAGGTGGCTTACGGTGATCTACAATAACATCTATGATGCAGGCGCTAAAAAATGCTAAGAATATCGAACAATTAGCCTCATAAGCCATCTTTCAAAAACATTTTTAAAAATCATTCACAGAAAAATATACAATTTGCGCGAAGAAAACATGTCAGCTACACAATTCGATTTTCGTGATGCCATGGGAACCAACGAGGTCTTGTTTTTTTATGCAGGCTTTGATTCAGCGATATAGAGACGTCAGTTGTGATGTACATTTGTGCCTGATCGACTACCAAAAGGCCTTTGATAGAGTCCAAAATTACAAAATGGTGGAAATTCTGAAAGACGGTCTAGATGGAAAGGATCTACGGATTATTGGCGACCTCTACTGGAACCGGATGGCATTTATTAAAGCAGAAGGGGAGCACTCAGAAGCAATATCGATTGAGTGTTTAGTAAGGCAGGGTAGTATCTTGTCTCCACTATTGTTTAATATATACTCTGAGCAAATCTTCAGAAAGGCACTTGAAGAAGCTGATGAAGGAATACTGCTTAATAGGGAGCGAATAAATAACATCCATTATGCTGATGATACGGAGGTTATGGCTGATAACTTAAAAGGTCTGCAACATCTTATGACAAAAATAAACGAAGTCAGTAATCGATACGGCCTCGAAATTAATATCAGAAAAACAAAGTACATGGTAATCAGCAAGTCTCCGGTTCCTGCTACCTTGATGATGGTTAACAATCAACGAATACAAAGAACTCCACAATATTCATATCTAGGTACCATGATAAACGAACAATGGGATCATTCGCAGGAAATTCGTTGCCGTACCGAAAAAGCTAGAGTAATGTTCTTCAAAATGACATCACTTTACAAAAGCTCAGTAATAAAATTGAGCACGGATATTAGACTCCTAAGATGCTATGTCTTCAGTGTCCTTCTTTATGGTGTGGTATCTTGGACGCTGACTGAATCCACTTCTAAGAAACTTGAGGCATTTGATTTATGGCTATATTCGCTGAATTTTGAAAATATTTGAATACTGCCATATTACCAACGACGATGTCTTACCTCGCATGAACAAGAAACTGGAAATTATGGAAACTATTAAAGTAGAAAAATTGGAGTATTTAGGACACATAATGAGAAATCCCCACAGATATGTATTACTACAGCAAATACTCCAAGGGGACTAGGAGGCAAACGTATTTCCTGGCTAAACAATCTGCGAAATTGGTTCTTAACTAAAATACTACCGGTTTTTTCATAGCTGCAGTGGGTAAAGTAATAATAGCCAGAATGATTGCCAACATTCGAACCGAACAGGCACTTTAAGAAGAATTTGGCTTGTTCACAAAAAAAGTTTTCTAGTAAAAGAATTTTTTGATACCAACCCAAACAGGAAAATAGTAAATTGAGTGAGCAACTTAAAAGTTAAAATTCGGTTCAATAACTTGAATGCCCTGTATATCAGTAACAATTGAAAACAAATATCAAGCGTTATATATTTTTATAAACAGATTGAAAAATATTATTTAATGGTGTGTTCAAATGTAGAGGGTGCATTTAAAAAATCTTAGTCAAATTTCACAAGTGAAAAATTTTGAGTTAATATAATTAGCTTCTTCGTGGAAGGCTAAGTTTACTACTGAAAGAATTTTTTTGGTATGTAAAATAGGAAAATTGTGAATCAGGTGCGGCACTTACAAAAATATCCCTGTACATAACTATTATAAATGAATAAAATTTGTCTTCACGTAAATTCGATCACGAAACTAAAATATTTTTTGAAAATGTAAAGTAGAGCTTCTACCAAAAGGATTGCTCCTCCACATATCGCCATCATTCCACCTTAATATTATAGCTACTATATTTTTCTAATTCTACGCACATTGCTATTCCACCTAAAAATTAAATAAATAATTACTATATACGAAATAATCGGTCAAGTTCAAGTTGGACTTGTGCCATTAGTGTTCCGTACGTTGATTGCTTTTAAAATAAAATTTTTTATTACGGAGGTATAAAATGATCAGTGACTTACAAAACACACCCCAAATGAATTTTCAATAAAGTTTTTTTCCGACCTTTACTGAAAACTGATGACCTTGAAATTTTTATTTTTTTCATATACCAGATAAATTATTAGAAATAATGCATTTGTGATAATTTTCGTTCAATCTACAGGCTGTGGAGAATATTCCAGAATTTTTTAAAATTTTTTTGATTAGTACTTTTCGAGATAAGTGTGCGCAAGTATTACATTATATATATTTTTGAACTCGAGTTTTACAAGCTTTCATTTGACATCTCACTCGATGACTAGGTAAATTTCTTTTTCACTTTCGATTTCACCCCAAAAACTAACCCCTTAAGTCAAAATTTAACTTTGAAAACTATACGGTTCTGATGAGGCCATCAATACCAAATTTCAACTTCCTGTGTCAAATAGTTTAGAAAATGGGGTGAGACAGAGGCCAATTAAGTGTTCCATGCGGAAAGATAGATAAAGAAAAAAAGATATAGTAATTAAAGTAATAAAAATTTAATATTTCTCAATAGCAATCATAATTAAATCTCATTAAAAATGGTAACATACTAGTAAGAAGAAATTAATAATTAATCATTTTTAGTGTTCCGTACCAAACTTGAAAAACGAAACACTTATAAAATCACTTTGACGTCTGTCTGTCAGAGTCGATTTTCTCCGAAACTATTTGACATAAAAAGTTGAACTTTGTCATAAATATAGGAATTGATAGCCTAATCACAGCCCTGTAATTTTTAAAGTTAAATTTTGACTTAAGAGATTAGTTCTGGGGGGTGAAATCGGAAGTGAAATAAAATATTTTTTGCGAGGCCATCGAGTGGGATGTCAAATATATATATATATATATATATATATATATATATATATATATATATATATAATATATAACTTTACTTTTTGTTGCTAAAAATCGCTGTTCCTCCACCCTATCTCTAAGAGTACTAATCAAAAAATTTCGAAAAAATTCTAGAATATTCTACAGGTGTAGACTGAATGAAAATTCATTTAATGGAGATTAAAATTTTTCCAATTCTTCTTATAATAACTTTTTTTAAAAAAGCAAAAGATATTAGTTGATTCAGTTAAATTAGAAAATAGATTCTTGCTATTAAACGATGGTTAAAACTAAGACAAAATATTGGCGTTTCACCTTACCGCAGGTTTCTTACAGCAGCGAGGGCCGCGATTTCAAAAACTTGAAGCAAAAGATATGTGGTAATATATTTTGAGAACGCCTTGTTGCTCTTTTGGTTTTACATATATATGGATACAAATAAAACAAATATTTAAGACCGTTAATTTAATATTCATAAAATTGTAAAAAAACTTTTATAATAGCAAAAATTATACTTTGTAGGATTGCCTCACGTTGACTGCGTCATTTTGTGGCTTGTCCCTTGCCCGCACATTGTGGCGCAATTTTGCAGCCCCTTATAATTTCTGAGAATGGATTGAGTGGATACTAATATTAAAAGAACTAAAGAAATTAAACATACACTAGCTCAGTTTTTCTTGGTAGAGTAATATGGGTAAAAGATAATTTTTTTGTACGTCTTTTTGGAAATAGTCTCTATTGTTTAAAATTTTTGGTTGTACAAATTTTGGGCACCATTCATTTTAAAATACAAAGGATCTAACTTCAGCTAAAAAAATAAAAAAACACTGAAGGGTTATGTAGTTGTTAAGGAAAATTTTGATATGTTACAACCCTTTTGTCTAGCCTAATAAGTGGTATTGATAACTAAAGTCCTTAAATCAGGATTAAAACTTTGCTACACACGATGTTGAAGGTTCGTGAGGTTCACTTCACGAGTTATCAGTTCAAAACGATGTTAAATACACTTATCTGCGGGAAAATAGGTCTACGGATGTATATTCACCATTACGGTTTTCCTACGAGCTTCTAGGCCTTGAATTGAGCACTAAAACCGTTTTCACACTACTCCATCACTAATCTATCAGTACGGCTACAAGATGAGAAGAGCCTACGACGGCTACTTGTTGGAAAAAAAAGTCTACTACGGCTTCATGTTAAAAAAACCCACTACGGCTTCACGTTGGAAAAAGCCTCTCTGGCTACTAGATGGAAAAAGCCTTCTGCCGCTACATATTGGAAAAAGCCTGGCTGAGGCTTGATGGGAAAAGGCCTTGATCCGTGTCATCCGGACCCTTAAATATTTTTCTCCCTTCCGTAAAAATTACGTCTTCAAGATGGCTACTTCCCGGAAACAAATGTCCAGCCAATCGACGCATTAAAAACGAATTAAATAAAATTCGATTGGAAAACAGCAACGCACACTGTAATATAAATGGCTTAGAAATCCGAGTGAACTACACTGCTTAAAAGTTAGTAAACACTGCTCGGTATAAAAATGAAAAAAAAAAAAAATGTAAATTATAATGAGAAAACTGTAACAGAACATGATCCTAAAATCTAGGAAAAAATGAATGTTACAACTTATCACTGTTACGTTAGCTTTATCTAAGCCGCAAATGCTTCGTGTTTTTAATGTCTTTAAATTTAAATGACTTGTAGATGCGATTTTAATTAAGCAAAGAACAGTATCAATGCATTAATTTTGATAATTTATCTGGTATATAAACACAAAGATCGTAAACAGACTTGTATATAAGTCCACATCCTGTTTAATAAAAAATATTTTTCACCATATAGATTAAAGTAAAAACACACTTACACAGCAAGGATCTAAGATCATTTTTGTGGGAGATTTTAATATACATTTTTTGGAATATGTTAATAATAGCCTATTCACTTATTTGAATAGCATTGGGTTTCACGGTGTGCTTGAAACAGGTTCCGAAAATAAAATGATAGAAAAATGTAGTTGCATGTATTTTTATAGGGATGAATAGCGCGCAAGTTTAAAAAAAATCGTTTCACATGGCACATGTCTACGGTAATAACAATCATTCAATGTATTCTCCATCACCTTGTATAACGGTCTCCATTCGCGGTCTGATGTGCCGGCACGCCCTCTGTAATTCTGCACGGTTCATATTGGCGAACGCTGCCTTAATAGCGGTTATTAGTGATGTCATAATGAGATGTCGAAACTACGGTCCATATGTAGTAGTCCTAGGGATTCACATCTGGACTATTAGGAGGTCAGAATTCCTTGGACCAAAATATATCAAAATTGTCTGAGAGCCAGTTCTGGACCAAATGGTTCATATAAGCTGGGCACCGACCTGCTGGAAAATATATGGCCTTCCCCTCGCATTATCTTTTATCACCGGCTTCACTATATTGTTCAGAACTTTTAAATATACCTCTTTGGTCACAGTTTCCCCTTTTTGGAAAAAATGCGGTGGCATGACATCATCCTCACTGGACACAACACTTAGTACGTGGACAATGGCCGGAAATTTAGTCGGAGACTTTTTCTGGCTCGTGAGCAAGCTAACGATCATTCCTTCTGTTAATTTTTGCATCAACAGAACCATGAAAGTTTTTTCGGAAAAGAATCTGATGCCTCCCGCCGATGCGTGTGTCAAAGAACAGATAAGTATGTAGATTGCAGCGATCCCCTCGCTTTGTTGTGGTATCTGTCTTATTTTAATTGTGGTACCGAAGGTCTTTTTCGACCATTTTTCGTAACGATTGCCGTCCTCACAGTACATTCTTTGAAGTGGTGCTTTTTCGCCGGCATACTGTGGGCTGCTCTTGAGCCTTGTACTTGGCTACAACCTCATAAATAGTTGATTTCGAGTATCCGAAAATCCGAATCATTTCCGATGCTGATCGGCAAGCATAAAGGGCTTCGATGATCGCGATTCTTCGATTGTACTCCGCACTTGCTTTCAACATGAAGACAATTTTTAGACTAACACTATTTATTTGAGTCAGTTCGCTACTCGGATGTCAATGGAGACCTCTGGAGGAAGCATAATATGGCGGGAGATGCCAACTGAAATTTGTCCGGATTTTGGTGACGCACTCTATATATATATAATATATATATATATATATATATATATACATATATATATATATATATATATATATATATATATATATATATATATATATATATATATATATATATATATATTGACTACTATACTTTAAGTTACGGAATCTTTTTTTTATGATTTCTATCTTTGTAGTGGAATATAGCCCTATAAAAATCTGGTTCTTCCTACAAAACTACTAAATTGCCGAAATTGGAAATTACATACCAGCAATAATCCAAATACCAAAACATAAAAACAACCATGCAATAAATGTTTCATCAATGTCTCCTTCATAAATTCTGTGTAACAAAAAAGTTACTAGGAAAATAATATAATTAATAGTGGCGTAGCCGTGTGATCTAAAACTGACACACTGATGATACTTGGTGATATCCCTGAATATAATGACAGTGCAAAACACCTAAAAGTAAAATGAAGAAAATAGTTCTAGTTTTATTTTTTCAATTTGTAAAAGGCTGCTTATCTAGGAAATGTCTGCTAATGTTTATATATACATGTATATATTATACATATACATATATATATATATATATATATATATATATATATATATATATATATATATATAAATTTATATATATATATATATATATATATATATATATATATATATATATATATATATATATATATATATATAAGTTTAACTACTGGAAAACGCCCTTATAAGGAGAAGAGATGAGCAATCAAAGATCTAAAGGCTCTAGTATCTGCTTTTTATTTTTGCTATCGAGCTTTCGCTGTCTAATGGTAGCTTCTTCGTTTGTTTTTTAAAATGTGATTTAATGAATTGTAAGACTGTGTGAGAAATTACTTACAAAAATTTAGCAGTTAATTCATCTCTGGTGAAGACAATGAAATTTACATTTTTGTTGGCAAGGTAGTATGTATGATTACACAAACATGATTAAAGGACATTTAGAGAGTTACACAAATATTAAAAATAAAACTTTGTCAATAACCATTAATTAAAAACACTTTTTGAAGACCGAAACATAACTGCAAGAAATACCATGATGTTGAAATGGTACTCCATTTTAAAATTTTTTTGACATCGAGTTTAGTAACTATTTAGTTATATTCGAATCCGAACCGGATATTGTTGGTAGTCTATGTCGTCATCAGGTTGACAAAAAACCAAAAAAGCATTAAAGTTAGGGATGTGGTAAATTTTTTAGGTGGATGCTACTCTATAAATTATTTATTATTAATGATATTTATTTTTCAGTTTTAATTTTATAACAAAGGGACTTAAATTTGACGAATGTTACTCTTAGACGAGTTATTTATTATTAATTATATTAATTATATTAATTATATTAATTATATTAATTATATTAATTATATTAATTATATTAATTATATTAATTATATTAATTATATTAATTATATTAATTATATTAATTATATTAATTATATTAATTATATTAATTATATTAATTATATTAATTATATTAATTATATTAATTATATTAATTATATTAATTATATTAATTATATTAATTTATATTAATTATATTAATTATATTAATTATATTAATTATATTAATTATATTAATTATATTAATTATATTAATTATATTAATTATATTAATTATATTAATTATATTAATTATATTAATTATATTAATTATATTAATTATATTAATTATATTAATTATATTAATTATATTAATTATATTAATTATATTAATTATATTAATTATATTAATTATATTAATTATATTAATTATATTAATTATATTAATTATATTAATTATATTAATTATATTAATTATATTAATTATATTAATTATATTAATTATATTAATTATATTAATTATATTAATTATATTAATTATATTAATTATATTAATTATATTAATTATATATTAATTATATTAATTACATTAATTATATTAATTATATTAATTCTTTAATTTTATAACAAAGAGATTCATAGGCTAATTTAAAAAAATTGAAAGAGAATATTAATACTGGACATTATTTATTATTTTTCATATTTAGTTTTTTAATTATTTAATTTTAACAAGAAGACACAGAAAAGTAACTGGTAATAAACAGTAGAAATAACAGAAAGAGAAAAGAAACGTCAACTTTACTAGAAACTAATTTTTTCATAAAAATTACATATATATATATATATATATATATATATATATATATATATATATATATATATATATATATATATGTATACAGTGAAGTCTGCTTATAACGAACTCGGTTATAAAGAACTTCCGGATAAAGCGAACCATATTTGTTTTGTGTCCGTTTGTAACGAACTTGCCACTCCCTGTGCTCGATGTCGCGCGACATGATCTAGGAAATTTAACGAAACTCGCTGGGAACCCTTATTTTCCTTGTTTCCGCCGCGGCGCTAATTCGAGTAGCAGTATTTTTAATTCACTTGTTGTGTTATGCGTTTCTAATGCATACTTGATCAAAGTAGCAAAGTGAAGTTTTTATTTTATATTATATATATATATATATATATATATATATATATATATATATATATATATATATATATATTATATATATATATATATATATATATATATATATATATATATATATATATATATATATATATACGAGTATATATATATATATATATATATATATATATATATATATATATATATATATATATATATCTGCTTATAACGAACCCGGTTATAAAGAACTTCCGGATAAAGCGAACCATATTTGTTTTGTGTCCGTTTTCAAGTATCTCACGTGATACTGTTAGGTGACTTTCCAAACTGATATTGCAGTAAATCAATCTTGTTGGGAAGTTGCTCGGACTAGACAAGCTTGACGATAAAGTCACGGTTTTCCTCCTTTGGACTTGAGTGGGACGCATATCTAAAATCGGACTTGAAAGGACTAAGACAGAAACTGCCGACGGAATGTTTTTGGCGGAAGACCACCTGGAGCAGAAATGACTGACAACGGAAAAAAGTGTCCATTGCGTCTTCAGGTGAGATACGTATCTGTAGTGTGACTGGATGGATCAAGGGCCGTCATCAACAAAAATATATTTCTTCGCAATGCCACGAAGCCGTAGGTTCTAGGAAACTAGCTATTTAAACATACTAGACCAATATTGAAAATATATATTATTATATATAAGATAAATGTTATTTTACCAACATTAAGATAATTGAGAAAACAATACATATAAAAAAACTCTATTTCTTTATATGTTGCTTTACCCCCTTATATAAAGTGACTTTAGAATAATATATTAATTGTATGAAATAAGTAGATTTCAAATTTCATCATATTAATTAAGCTGAATTCTTAAAAATACTGTGAAAATTACATACCAATGCCAGAATTTGACAAACAAAATTAAGTACCGCGGTTCTATCTATATTAGCTCTCGCTGCATCCATATTTCTCCAAAATTTTAAAAATTGAAATTATTTGACATGTGTCACTTAAATGTCCAGAACTTAATCAGAGGTAGAGTAACCCTCGGAGCAGATAAAACCTTTGATTACAAATACAGCACTAAGACTTTATAGATTAATAGTCTAGCCTACTTTAGGACGTGAGCTCACTGTTGAGATGCATTTACTCAAATGCCCTCTCCGGACTCTCCGAATACACAGTAACATACGAGGCTGGTTTAAAAAATCCGTGCAAAAATAAAAACTACTTATGTGTTTGGGGTAAACCTTTTTTATTTTTCGACATAGTCTCCTTTTAGGCTTATACACTTCGTCCAACGATGTTCTAGTTTGTTGATCCCTTCCGAATAATAGGATTTGTCCAAGTCTGCAAAATATCCATTAGTGTCTGCAATCACCTCCTCGTTTGAATAAAATCTTTGTCCCGCCAGCCATTTCTTCAAATTGGGGAACAAATAGTCGTCCGAGGGAGCCAAATCTGGAGAATAGGGGGGATGTGAAACGAGTTGGAATCCTATTTTCATTAATTTTGCGACCACAACTGCTGAGGTGTGTGCTGGTGCGTTGTCGTGATGGAAAAGGACTTTCTTGTGGGCCAATCGCGGGCGTTTTTCTTGCAGCTCGGTTTTCAAACGGTCCAATAACGATGAATAATATTCACCTGTAATAGTTTTACCCTTTTCCAGATAGTCGATGAGGATTATCCCTTGAGAATCCCAAAAGACAGTCGCCATAACCTTTCCGGCCGAAGGAACGGTCTTCGCCTTTTTTGGTGCAGATTCCCCCTTGGTAACCCATTGTTTAGATTGTTGTTTGGTCTCAGGAGTATAGTAATGTATCCATGTTTCATCCACAGTGACGAAACGACGCTTAAAGTCCTCCGGATTCTTCTGGAACAGCTGCAAACCATCCTTGCAACACTTCACACGATTCCGTTTTTGGCCAAGCGTGAGCAATCGCGGCACCCATCTTGCGGATAGCTTTCTCATGTCCAAATGTTTATGCAAAATATTATGTACCCGTTCAGTCGAGATGCCCACAGCACTAGCAATCTCACGCACCTTAACTCTTCTGTCATCCATCACCATATCATGGATTTGATCAATAATTTCTGGAGTCGTAACCTCCACAGGCCGTCCAGAACGTTCAGCATCACTTGTGCCCATATGGCCAGTCCGAAAATTTTGAAACCACTTATAAACTGTTCTAATCGAAGGTGCAGAGTCACCATAATGTTTATCAAGCTTCTCTTTAGTCTCCTGAGGCGTTTTGCCTTTCATAAAGTAATGTTTAATCACCACACGAAAATCTTTTTCGTCCATTTCTTGAAAATCACTCGACTTCCTTGATTCACACGAATGCCAAACACAAAGAAATAGACCAATATGGCTGAAACTTGGTGTGCGTTCATTCAAGAGATGCTACTAACTAAACATGACTTCGATACGCGCCGGTGGTGCCATCTCTCGGACTTTGCACGGACTTTTCAAATCAGCCTCGTATATGTTACTCGAAAAGAACGGAGTAATCGAACTTCCTCTCCTCATATTTTTGGATTTTTTGTCTGATTATATTTTTAAACAATTTAACCACGAATAAAAAAAACTCCTCAGAAAACTGCTGCTTGAGTATAACCGACATCCGATAGACTACCACTGTAAAGTTCCAAATCATACCAAAAATACGGCGTCACGTGTGTGTCCACATCATGGATCCACTCGTTTACATCTAAATGAGATCCAGCATTAATAGTGGACTCAAAAAAGGGCGAATGGAACCGATGAGTTACGATTTAGTCGAATGTAAGTGTTTTTTCTTAAATTTAAAATATTCGATACTGCAGCTCCGTATGTAACCATGGGTCTGATAATCGTGACCTTTAACGAAAATATTATCTGGTGTTAGGCTCGAATTTGTTTATTTCACGTTAAAATCAAATATTAAACTCAGATACTTGAATTCATTAACGGTTTTTATTCGTTCTGCAAAGATACTCAAGTCATTGTAGTTACACCATATTCTTCTTTCTGTAAGCGGTAACACATCAGTTTGTGCACTGTTGACTTTTAGGTTTATTCCCTTACATCAGAACTGCACGCTTTTCAGTGCTTTGCATGAGCTCGGCCACGCTATCAGTATGCTTTCCTTGGATGAGTATTCCTGCATTATCAGCATATTCCTGAAAGTAGAAGTCCTATGAGTTTAGCATAGTCAGTAGCTTATAGCATGTAGCTCGGCTTTTATTTGCCGATATATGATCATTAACATAAAATCAATGTTCGAATTTTTTTTGGGAGACCCTGCTAAAAGTTGCCAATTGAGTAAGAAATGAGATTGGTAAAGTTTCAGCTCAATTGGATAACGTTAACCCGTGCCTCACCAAAGTTGAAGTTTTGACTTTTTATGAAAATTGATTTTTTATGAAAATGTCTAAAAATCTTGAAAGAATCAATTACATCGGCTTTCTAGATTTTACTTTATTCATTTTTTCAATATGTACATAAAAAGGGTTTAGTTAAAACTGTTTTCAAAAGTAAATAGAGTAAAATCCAAATTGAAAATGGGGGATTAAGGAGAAAAGAAAAGCAAAAAGGAATAGAAATGAGAAGAAATAATGTTCAAATGCATTTTATTATTTAAAGTTTGGCTATAGAAAAGGAAGCAATACAAAGGAAATAAGTTATTATTATTACACTGCGTGACATGATTTTGGTACCCGAAAAACTAATTGCTATTATAGTTTTCTATTAGTTATAGTATGTAAGCAGTGGATGTCTTTTATTTCTATCACGTCTTGTTTTTAAGGTACACACCGATAACGTTTTCTTAACCTACCGTCATATTGTTCATATTAATAAATGTAATCGCTAGATAATCTATTGAGAGGATATGTTCATTTCTTGTTGGTTTCTTTGAGATTACCTGATTAAGAGTGTAATAATACAGTTTTAAAGATCAATACTGAAAAAAGAAGTAGCCGTCAGTGCAAAACTTCACCAAACAAGTTTTGTTACGTGTGTGGACAGTACATTCTCAAGTCTCAAGGAAAAAAAATATCTGAAAAAGTATGTACTGCGTATTTTTCTATATTTTGGACGTACTGTACATCAAGATAAACCCTGGATTTCGCAACTGTTTTGTGAATCATGTTATGCTACTCTCCTGTCGTGGTTGAACGGAAACAAAACATCTATGCCATTTGCAGTACCGACTGTGTGGCGAGAACCTAGTAATCATTTTAACGATTGCTACTTCTGCATGACTGATGTACGAGGATTTTCAAAGAAAATTAAGCATAATATCGAGTACCCTTCTGTGAATTCTGTATCAAAACCAATACCATATAGTGAAGACATGACTACTCCTTCGCCTCCTAAGAAAAGTCAAACTGAAGAGTTAAATATACGAAGCGATGAAAATAACGATGGACAAGACATGGAAGTTGACAATCAAGATCCAGACTTTTTACCCTCTTCAAGTGATCTATGCCAGCCGCATTTAATTCAACAATGGGAATTAAATGATTTGATACGGGACTTGAATTTGTCTGTTAGACAAGCCGAATTACTTGGATCAAGACTACAGGCAGCAGATACAAAAATATCTGTACAACGAAAACGAAGTAAAGAAATGGCAACTTTTTACTCTAGTTCAGAAAAAATATGTTTTTTGTAATGACATTGTATCTTTGATGGGTGAGTTAGAAATTCCCTATGATACAAATGAACGGCGTCTTTTTATTGATGGTTCGAAAACAAGTCTGAAGGCAGTTTTACTTCATAATGGTAATAAATATCCGTCAATACCAGTGGGTTATTCAACTGTTTTAAAAGAGACATACGAAAATAGGAAATCAATATTGGATTTAATTGAATACAAAAATTTTAAGAGGAAAGTGTGCGCTGACCTCAAAGTAATAGCTATGTTACTTGGTTTGCAAGGTGGATTTACTAAGTACTGCTGCTTTCTTTGCATGTGGGACGGTAGAGCTACTGATAAGCACTATTTGATCAAAGACTGACCAAAACGAACGAAATTTGTATGTGGGAAGTCAAATGTAAAATACTTGCCTTTAATCAACCCCGAAGACGTCATTTTACCTCCTCTACACATAAAACTCGGCTTAATGAAGAATTTTGTGAAAGCGATGGATAAAAATGGCGAAGGATTTTTATATTTAAAATCTATTTTTCCAAGATTAAGTGACGCAAAGTTGAAAGAAGGTATTTTTATTGGTCCACAAATACGCCTATTAATGAAAAACAACAAATTTGATCAAACACTAAATGACGAAGAATTATGCACATGAACATCATTAAAAGCCGTGATAAAAGGTTTTTTAGGAAATCATAGAGCCGAGAATGCAGAACTCTTAGTGAACGATTTGTTAAGAGCATACAAAAAGATGGGTTGCCGAATGAAAATTCATTTCCTCCATTCCAATTCCTCTTTTTTTCCATCAAATCTTGGAGCAGTGAGTGATGAACAAGGGGAACGATTTAATTAAGATGTGAAAAGGCTTGAGGAACGGTTTGAAGGTCGTTGGGACGTAGCTATGTTGGGAGATTACTGCTGGCTTTTAAAACGAGAAGATATTTCCCAACATAAGAGAAAAAGTTAAATATTTTTAACTTTTAATGTACAATATAAAACTTTTTACCATATATTTTATATTTAGCTGTGTCCAAATGTATTAATAATAAGTTTTTTTAGCAGTTTTATTCGAATTATTGGAAAATTTAATGAAGCTACGTGTACACTGTACTTTACTCCTTAATTATTTTGCTTAAAATTGTTAACTATCGTACCTAAAAAACAGTACGTGATAGACAAAAAGTACTTATGTATTCTTAATAAGTGGTGTGTATGAATAAATAAACAGGAAAAATTTAAGTTGGTACTTATTTTTTTTTTTAAATTTGTAACGCAGTGTTATTTACATTTACAATTTATTATCAGATCAAGGTGGTAATGGCTTAGACAAGGCGGCCATTGAAGAGTCAGGAAAAGTTTTCCTACATTCAGATACAACTTGTAACAGAAACTGCCGCTGTTCTTCATCTTTCGTCAAACAGGAATTGAAGTCTTTTATTAATTTTACACCTCTTTCAGCTGTGTCATTGACAACCTTAAAACTGTTTACTACTTTGTTAGCTTTTAAATAGTGTGAATTGTCACTCACATCATTCATCGAGATCAGTATTTAAAAAGTTTATATCAATTTCAAATCTCTTGAAAAAATTTAGAGTTTGATGAGAAACAAAATAATCAACTTTTTATTCAATAAATCATCCACTTGTTCCAGATTGAGCCTTGCTTTACTTTTTTCTTCAACGGAAATTAGTTTTACTCATTTTGCAGCCATGCTTGTTTTGACATTTTTTTCTAAAGTTTCATCAAAACTTTAACCTAAGAGGTTACAAAATTATCAGACAAGACAGAGAAGATGGGTACGGAGGCATTGCCACGTGCATCAAATCTAACATCAAATTTTCTTTAGTTAAAACTATCAATAGAAACAGCTTAGAAGCAATTATAATTAAAATAGGCATATTAAACATTGTCAACGTATATTCAAGTCCTAACAATCATCTACATAGGGAAGATCTCCATTCTATTTTTAATAGCCTACAAGGACACCACATACTTATGGGAAATCTAAACGCACTAAACACAGCCTGGAACGCTTCAGTTACAAATGCATCTGAAAAAGCGCTTCTAGAATTTCAAGAAGACGCTGATTTCATTTTACTTAGTGACGGCTATCCAACGAGATTCCAAAACCCAAGTCTTAAACCAAATGCGTTAGACATTACCTTGATAGATAACTATCTAGCTCCGAAGGCCTCCTGGTCTGTCATACAAGAATGTGGTTTTAGCTACCATTATCCAACCCTAGTTGAAATTAGTGTGAGAAAGAAAGAGAAATATATTTTTAATAAATACAAAATGAGAAATATCAGAATGGTAGATTGGAACCAATACCAATACAACATATCTAAAAACATAAGTAGAGTCAAAATGTTGGGAGAATTGAAAATCATCATAGAAAATGCAGCGGATAAAGCTATTCCATACAAATACAAAAATATATCACAAACTCCTAACAACCCTTGGTGGGATCAAGATGATACATAGAAGAAGACAAGCAATTTTAAACTTTAAAAATAAACCAGATTTAAATAAAAGACAAATTCAAACAATTTTGTTCATCACTGAACAGAAATATGAACATTGAAGAAGTTTGGGACAAGGTTAAAATATTCTCAGTAAAAAACTAAGTAACTAATTACCACCTATAAATAAAAACTTTCGATTGGAGATCATAAAATATAATTCAATAATAAATATAGATCCCAACTTTCAATTTGTGCAAGCTCATGACGCATGTGAAATCTTTAACTTACAAGAACTCAATTCATGTTTATGAGGGAAAAAAATTTCATCCCCAGGGATAGATGAAATATATTACTCCATGATAACAAATTTACCATTAAATGGCCTTCATAAAATCTTATATCTTTACAACGAACTACTGCAAGGAAAACCTCTACCATCTTTAGAAACTACAATATGATTTGTATTAATAAACCAAAGACCCCAAAATGGTAAGCAACTACAGATCGATTATGCTATCCTCAGTACTATTGAAAACACTAGAAACAATAATTAGAAACAGGTTAGAATGGCAGTTAGAAAAGGAATCAGTTTTTCCATGGTACATAACAGGGTTAGAAAAGGACAAGGAATGTACAACGCGATAGCCTTACTAACATCCTAAATACAAAAAGGTTTTGATCAGGATTTATCGGTGATAGCAACATTTCTTGATATAAAAGCAGCATCTCATCACGTAAACATTTGCACTCTTTATAATAAGATGATTAATCTACAAATATCAACCAATTTAGTTAACCTAATGTTTAACAACCGCAATAATAGGAAAATTTACTCAAGGGATTACGATGGGGAGTTTATAGGACCAATTACCACCTATACAGGTATACCTCAGGGCTCACCATTGAGCTCAATATTATTTAACATATACCTAAAAGATCTCTATAATATCCTACCTCGAGATACATTACTAATATTGTACGCCGATGATATGGTCATATTCACTATGGGGAAAAACAAAGAAAAAATGAAAAATAAAATATGCTAGGCTCTAAGTCAAATTATAAACTGGTTGGAAACAAATCAACTATTTTTATCATACCAAAAATGTAACGCAATATGGTTCAATAAAGGCAACAAAAAAGAGAACTTTCTCCAAATTCAAATACAGAATTAGACGATCAACATGGTAAATGAAATAAAATATTCAGACATCATTATACAAAATAATCTAAAATGGGACAAACATATTGAAACCAGCATAAACAAAGCACAAAAAGGAATTAACTTAAAGAAGACTTTTACAATAGTATGGTGGGGCTGCGATCCACATACCTTATTACTAATCTACAATGGTTTAATAAAACCGCATCTAGATTATGGATCCATTTTTATTAAACCAACCAACAAAAAAAACCTTAACAAACTAAACTCAATACAATATCAATGTTTACGAATCGCATTGAGATGTATGAATACAACTCCCACTAATGCTCTAATGGCTGAATCATCAGAATGGCATTTGGAGCACAGACAATGGCTAGCAGTAAAATTTATATTCAAAATTATATGTATAAAAAAAACCATCCCTTAATGCGACTAATTCGTTCTCACAAAGAATCTTGCTCTAAAAACGCAGGTTACCTTGTTCAAGCACTAAATTATTGGACCTCATATCTAAAGGAAATTCACACAGCTATACAAATCAGAAAAGTAAATGTAAGATTAAATGAATTCAAAAAAGAAGATTCAAATAATAGACAAAATTTTCAACAGGACACAGAAAAAATTAGAAAATCACACACGATGGTATACACAGATGCCTCAAAAGATAAGAACAATGTAGGATTTGGAATTCACAATTCAGATATTAAATACAACTTCAGCGAAAGATTGCCAAATACGCTAAGCATATGTTCTGCAGAGACAATAACAATCAACGAGGCAGTATCGACCCTTTCTGAGGAAAAAAATAGGCAAAGCTAAAATAATTACTGGCTCAAAAGGTGCGATAGATAAATTAAACAAAATAAATATAGATACACAAACCATAATTACATAACCTTATTTACAAAAAGATTAATAATAGAAGCTAACGACAAAGGCACAGAGATCATATTAATGTGGGTCCCGGGCCATGCCAGTGTATGTGGAAATGAAGTCGCAGATAAATTAGCTAAAATAGGAAGAAAATTAAACATTCCAAAAAAAAATCCCTATCGATAAAACAGAAATACTCCCCATAATAAAAGAGAAAATACTCAATAAATTCAATACAGAACGGAAATTAACTTTATTGTATAAGGGAAAATGGTTCATAGGAATAATGGATAATTTCCCAAAAAAAAGTGGTTTAACACCCATGAATTTATTGATAGACGACATATAACCAATATCATTAGAAAACGCACGGGGCATTGCCTAGCTGCCCAACATTTGAATAAAACAGAATTAAAAACGATACATGATGTGAATGCGGTCAAATTAAAGGTTTAGAACACATTTTTTCCAATGCCCCATAAATACTATACAAAATTTTCGATATTTACTCAATCCTGGGAAAATCTGGTTTACCTCTTCCACTAAATATTTTGGCAGTATTAAGAAATCTAAATAAACAAATTATAATTGTTATCAACAAATTCCTATTAATTAATAAAATTAAATTGTAATTCATCAGATAGGTTCAACTTGACCAAATAACAAATCCTTTTCTAATCCGACGCTACCCCTATGTGATAGCGCGGAAACGTGTGAAGAATCGTATCCTATGTTGTGAAAGTCTACATTAATAACAAAAAAAAAGACGAAAGTACATAACACTCAAAATATCTCCACAAAAAAGAAAAAATAAATAAACAAAATAAAAATAAGGGAAAAGAAAACAAAATAAACTAATTTATGGTTACGGTATGGCCAAGAGCCAGACAATTCCCTAATCATCCTATTGTGCTGGCGAATTGCCCCAGGAAGAGCTAAACCAAAAAAAAAAGAAAAAGAAGAAAGTACATAATACTCAAAATATCTCCACAAAGAAGAAAAAATAAATAAACAAAATAAAAATAAGGGAAAAGAAAACAAAATAAACTAATTTATTGTTACGGTATGGCCAAGAGCCAGACAAGTCCGTAATCATCCTAATGTGCTGGCGAATTGCTCCAACAAAGAAGAAAAAATACATAAACTAAAAAAAAAATAAGGGAAAGAAAACAAAATAAACTAATTCATTGTTACGGTATCGCCAAGAGTCAAACAAGTCCGTTATCATCCTAATGTGCTGGTGAATTGCCCCAGAAGGAGCAAAGCCAAAAAAAAAAAGAAAAAGAAGAAAGTACGTAATACTAACAATATCTCCACAAAGAAGAAAAAATAAATAAACTAAATAAAAATAACCGGTCAAGTGCAAGTTAAACTTGCGCAATTAGTGTTCCGTACGTTGATTGCTTTTAAAATAAAAAAAAAATTTGTTAGAGAGGTATAAAATGATCAGTGACTTCACAAAATACACCCCAAATGAGTTTTCAACGAAGTTTGTTTCCAATCTTTACTAAAATCTGATGACCTTGAAATTTTTGTTTTTTTTTTATATACCATATAAATTATTAAAGGTAATGCACTCGTGATAATTTTCGTTCAATCTACACCCCGTGGAGAATATTCCAGAATTTTTTTTTTTTCGAAATTTTTTTGATAAGTACTTTTCGAGATAAGGCCCGGGACAGCGATTTTTCGCGAATTTTTAAAAAATAATACAAAGAAAAGTGCGCGCAAGTATAATATTATATATATATTTTTTACTCGTGTTTTCACAAGCTTCATTTGACACCACACTCGATGACCTAGTAAAAAAATTTTTTTTTTCACTTCCGACTTCACCCCCTAAAAATTAACCCCTTAAGTCAAAATTTAATTCTCAAAACTACATGGCTCTGATGAGGCAATCAATTCCTAATATTACTACCAAATTTCACCTTTCTATGTCAAATAGTTTCGGAGAAAATCGGGTGTGACAGACAGACAGACAGACATACAGACAGACAGACAGACAGACAGACAGACAGACAGACACCGAAGTGATCTTATAAGTGTTCCGTACGGAACACTAATAAGGGAAAAGAAAACAAAATAAACTAATTCATTGTTACGGTATGGCCAAGAGCTAGACAAGTCCGTAATCATCCTAATGTGCTGGCGAATTGCCCCAGGAGGAGCAAGGCGGCCAAAAAAAAAGAAAAAAAAGAAAGTATATAATACTCACAATATCTCCACGAAGAAGAAAAAATAAATAAACAAAATAAAAATAAGGGAAAAGAAAACAAAATAAATTAATTCATTGTTACGGTATGGCCAAGAGCTAGACAAGTCCGTAATTATCCTAATGTGCTGGCGAATTGCCCCAGGAGGGGCAAAGCCAAAAAAAAAAAAAAAAAAAAAAAGAAAGTATATAATACTCACAATATCTCCACGAAGAAGAAAAAATAAATAAACAAAATAAAAATAAGGGAAAAGAAAACAAAATAAACTAATTCATCGTTACGGTATGGCCAAGGGCCAAACAAGTCCGTAACCATCCTAATGTGCTGGTGAATTGCCCCAGGAGGAGCAAAGCCAAAAAAATAGAAAAATAAGAAAGTATATAATACTCACAATATCTTCACAGAGATGAAAAAATAAATAAACTAAATAAAAATAAGGGAAAAGAAAACAAAATAAACTAATTCATTGTTAAGGTATCGCCAAGAGCCAGACAAGTCCGTAATCATCCTAATGTGCTGGTGAATTGCCCAGGAGGAGCAAAACCAAAAAAAAAAAGAATGTATATAATACTCACAATATTTCCACAAAGAAGAAAAAATAAATAAACTAAATAAAAATAAGGGAAAGAAAACAAAATAAACTAATTCATTGTTACGGTATGGCCAAGAGCCAGACAAGTGCGTAATCATCCTAATGAGCTGGCAAATTGCTCTAGGAGGAGCAAAGCCAAAAAAAAAAAAGAAAAAGAAGAAAGTATAAAATACTTACAATACCCCCACAAAGAAGAAAAAATAAATAAACTAAATAAAAATAAGGGAAAGAAAACAAAATAAACGTAACCTCGAAAAATTCTCCAAGCCATTAAGGTATTTTTTACGAGTAGTTTTGCTTAGAATTTTGAGAAATAATAGATTTTAGCATCATACGTTCACTGCTTCAATATAAAGATGGTTTACCACGCCATATTTCCATAATGGATTATAAGTTTGAGATCTTTAATAAGTAAAAGATAGGAATTCATACTTTTTCTTCGATTTAAAGGATGCGTTTTTTACACAACATTAAAAAGTAAAAAGTCACAAAAAATATATACATAAAAAAATTACTTTGCTTTTGTTTGTTAAAATATGAAGGCAGTTAACCTCATAATTGTTGCAAAAATATTAGATAAATATTACTTTTTCATGTATTTTATGAAGTGAATTTTCGGTGTGGCAAGGTAGCTTGAAGACTGCTTGAGCGGACGCAGGCGGTCTTTCAAATTTTAAATCACATATATGTATTGTACTGATAGGACTTTCTTTTAAAAGATACTAAAATAAACGCCTGCCTCGCACGCACTTTTATTCAGTTATCAATGCTATATAACACAGGCCAAAGATGAAAAAACTTTTTTAATAATTTCCTATGTTTTTTGTGGAGTCCGAAAATAATAATAAAAAAGTCTTTTCACCCACCAATTTTTCATATTTTAATATTCAAAATGTGAAAAGTTTATTTTTTATCATTCGAATGTTATTAGGTTGGCAATAAAATCAGAATTTTATAAGGTTGGCAGTAAAATCAAATGTTATTAGGTTGGCAGTTCCGATAAATGTCACAGCTGTTTGTTTTCTCCGCATTGCAGTGTTTAACTCATGTGCTTTAATTCACACACAAAGTATGGCTAATCGTGGTTATAAAAACTCTCCCAATACTTTTTGTTACATATGTGGTGAGCTTGTAGTTAAAAAACATCAAAGAAACATTACTGGCTTTGTAAAAAAAGTATACTTTGCATATTTTGGTGTAGAAATCGGTAATCAAGAAAAATGTGGGGCTCCTCACAAAGTATGTTATGTTTGTGTCGAGGATCTAGGAAATGGTATAAGAAAGAAAAAAAAAAACTTTTAGATTTGCAGTATCCATGGTATGGAGAGAACAAGAAAATCATTCAAATGATTGTTATTTTTGCAGCGTTGATGTTTCTGGATATAACTCCAAAAATAAGAAAGTAATTGTCTATCCTAACTTTACTTCAGCTAATCGGTCGGTAGGACATGGACCGGGACTTCCTGTCCCTGAGCCACCTCAGTCTATTGATGACGTTTTACAGTCCAGTCCCGAATTTAATGAAAGTCTACCGGATAATGAGGAGTTTCAATGTTCTCTAGAAAATTTAAAACCACAGTTGTTTACACAAGCCAAGTTAAATGATTTAGTGAGAGATTTGGGTTTGACTAAGGAAAAAGCAGAATTGCTTGGTTCTAGGCTGAAAGAAAAACATTTATTGAAATCTGGAACATCTATTTACCATTATAGAACAAGAAATCAACAGTTTGTTCAGTTTTTCAAGCAGGAAGAGGATTTGGTTTATTGCCATGATATTGGTAGTCTAATGAACGAATTTGGTATTGAGTACAAGAAGGAAGATTGGAGGCTTTTTATAGACTCATCAAAAACTAGTTTAAAAGGTGTTCTGTTACACAACGGAAATACTTATGCTTCACTGCCTGTAGCTCGTTCAGTCCATATGAAGGAAGATCATGATTGGATGCTATGTGGAGATTTAAAAGTTGTCTCCATGATCCTTGGTCAACAAAAGGCACTTACAAAGTTGCCGTGTTTTATATGTGAGTGGGATAGCAGAGCAAGGGATCAACATTGGTCCAAAAAACAATGGCCCGTAAGAAAAACTTTAACACCTGGCGAGAAGAACATTTTGCATAAAACTTTAGTAGACCCAAAAAAGATTCTTCTACCACCACTACACATCAAGTTAGGCTTAATGAAACAATTTGTGAAAGCCTTACCTAAAGATGGTGAATGTTTTAAATATTTGCGTAAAAGATTTCCTCATTTATCAGAAGCTAAACTGAAAGAAGGGGTTTTCGTTGGGCCTGATATTGGTAAAATTATGTTCGATTCCAACTTTGAAGCAAGGATGATTACAAAGGAAAAAGAGGCTTGGATATCATTTAAAGAAGTTGTGACTAAGTTTTTAGGCAATGTGAAAGACCCTAACTATGAACTTATCGTAGCTAATATGATATACAAGTTTAAAAATCTGGCTTTAAAGTCCACTTCTTGTACAACCATCTTGACTTTTTTGTAAAAACTTAGGCGATGTGAGTGAAGTGCAGGGGGAACGGTTCCATCAGGACATAAAGGAGATGGAGAAACGGTACCAGAGACGGTGGATTATCAACATGATGGGCGATTACTCTTGGTCACTTTATAGAGAACAACAAAATGCATCAGATCGGAAAAACAGCTATACAAGAAACTTCACAGAGAAAAGGGAAGCGAAATATAAAAAAATAAGCACCTAAAATATTCGCATTGAAGTAAAATATGTTATCGTGAGTAAAAATTGTAGTCTAATCGAATAAAAGTACGCTTTAAGCTTTTATTTTTTATGTATGAAATTTTCCCTATTTTGAAATATAATCGATGTCATATTGTGAGAGAACTGTGGGTGATACAAAAAACTGATACCAGATACGGTTTCAGCACCCAAAATACGTAATACTTAGATGTATTGGTTTAAAAAAACTTTTACAAATATTTTTTTTGTTGACCTGTTTAATTGATATATTTTTAATACATGATCCAAAGTATCGTTCTAATTAATTATATATAATTTTTATTGTATATTATGTAAAAGTATCAAGGTTATTATAAATAACACGTGATTGCGTGCGGCAGGAAGCAAGCGAGAAGCTGCGTTGTCACATTCATTATACCCTGAAAACCAAATTATTTCGCGTCTTTCTCTAACATAATGCTCTCTCTCTTCTCGTAAGAGATACCTTAAAACCCAATATAAACAACTCCTGTAGCGATCAGAGTAAGAATGTAACATTGCCAGATCCGAAAATTAACGCAAAGGAAATATTTTTGTATCTCTGCGCATATGGGACGGGGCGAAAGAGCGCACTGCGCTTCAACTACATTTTATTATACGCATGGTAGTTTACATAGTAGTTCAGTACGACTGCTCCTTGGAAACGTCCTTATGTCAAAATTCAACTTTCAAAACTACACGGCTTTGATGGGACCATAAATTCCTATATTAGTGCCAAATTTCAATTTTCTGTCAAATAGTTTCGGAGAATATCGGGTGTGACAGACGGACAGAGACCGAAATGATCTTATAAGTGTTCCGTACGGAACACTAAAAATAGATCTTTTTAATTCTAATTCAAAAAAAAAAAATTTTGAGAGTTAGCTAACCATTCTCTTAGGGGAGTTATTTAGGTATTAGGTTTGAAAAGCTTCAGAGGATATCTTCTAAACCATGTATGGAAGATGTTAGAGAGATATATTATAATATATTTTCTAGGTCTCCAAAAAACATTTGGAATTATGTCACTGAAAACTTCAAAAACTTACAGTGCTCTAACAATAAATAAAAGAAAAAACACCAAACAAAGTTTATACTTTTATTCTAATAAAAAAGAGTTTCATCTTTGTCGGCATAATAGTTCCAATTTTGTTCATTGTTAATTGTAACCAAGTTCAAGTAAAACTCAAATAAGTAATTAAAAAACTCCAAATGCCTTTAGTGCATCTACGCAAAGGGCCACTCCTCCACATATTGCCATAATTCCACTAATAAGTACATTGTTGTCATGCTTCCCTAGTTTTACGCACACCACAATTCCAGCTAAAAATGAAATAAAGATATTTTTTTTTATTGGCTACCTCCCCGCCTGAATAGGGATTACGCTTTTTGGATTGATATCGGCGAGAATGTCAACGTTGTTCAAGTTCCGAAATATACATTTGGATTGTAAAGGGTGTCCCAAAATGACCTGACATTTTAAATTGCGCGCCATTTTTTTTGTGGCGAACATAGAGTACTAGTCTTTGACAACTGGCATCAGAAAGTATTGAGGTTTAGCCATGGAGAATTATACGATCGAGTAACGCAAATTTTTTGAAAATTCACTACAAAAATGGTGAAAAATTTGCAGAGACGGTTCGAAAGTCCGCACGTCTTTTGGTCATCATAACGCACTATCTCGCAACACTGTGGTGCAGTTAATCAAAAAATTTGAGGTTAGTGGTTCAATTCTGACTGCGAAAAACAGTGCCCGTCCTCGTACCGGTCGGTCGAATGAAAACATAGCCGCAGTTAGTGCGAGTGTTGACGAAAGTCCTTCCACCTCGGTTCGCCATCGTGCGCAGCAACTGAACATTACAAGATGGTCTGTACATCGAATTTTGAGGAAAGACGCGCAGCCAATTGGATATTGGCACATCAACAAATCGATGGTGATTTTTCGAAGAAAATCATCTTCAGCGATGAGGCGCATTTTCAACTTTGTGGTTACGTAAATAAACAAAACTGTTGAATTTGGGAGACCGAAAATCCGCAAGTGATCCAACATCTTCCCATGCATAGAGGAGTCATTGGGCTGTACTTTTTCGAGAATGCTGCTGAAAATTGTGTTCGTTATCGTGACATGATAACCAACTTTTTATGGACTGGAATGAACGGCATGGACTTGGAAGACATTCTTTCAACAAGATGGCGCATCCTGCCACACTGCGGGTGAAATAATGCAGTTATTGTAGACGTAGTTTCATGGTCGTGTTATCTCGCGCCGCGGCGATGTGCGATCGTGCGATTTGACGACATTGAACTTCTTTCTTTGGGGTTTTCTGAAAGGAAAAGTGTAAGCCAATGATCCGCAGACCAGTCCGGAGCTCAAGGAAGGAAAAATTAATCCGCAATTATGCCAAAATATTATTGGAAATTTCGTCAAAAGAGTGAATGCTTGCAAACAGGGTCGAGGCGGCCATTTATCGGATATTGTGTTCCACACATAACCTCCATGTTTGTACCTTATATATAAAAACATTCGTACTTTTCAAATAAATAATACGTTTTATTAATAAATTAAAATGTTAGGTCCTTTTGAGACACTGTTTAAATATAAGGACCTGGCGGGATTGGAATCTTATTGGTACCGTATGCTGGCACGATAATCACGAAGCAAGAGCCGCCACAATGTGACATGTGATTGTATATATGCAAGGAAAAAGTCCGTCGAATGAAGAGAGGTTGACGTATAGATACTCAAAGAAATGTATTTCTTTTAAGACTGACCTGCCGGGATTGGAGTCCGGGACCCTTAATACTGTATGCCAGCACGATAACCAGGGAGCCAGGGCAGCCACAATCTGATATATAATTTCACAAGAAAAAAAGTTCCTCGAATAAAGGAAGTTTATTATATTGATACTTAAAGAAATATATTTCTTTTAAGATCCTAAGATATCGTATATATTTTTGGGAAGGCAGCTCCTAGTATATTTTTAACAAGATTTTCGTTTAAAACGGAAAAGAGTCATAAGATACTTGTGCCGAAGAAATGTTACAGATTCATGTACAGGGTGAGTCAACGATAGAGTAAAGTTTATTATCTCATGTGTTTCGAGAATGACGAAAAAATGTTACATACAATAATTTTAGGGAATGTTAAAGTGCACAGTTTAAAATTATTTTTTAAATTCTGCGTAAATTTAAATAACTTTTTTATTAATAATGTTATATACCTAAACCTAGTAGTTTTTCTAATATTTCAATTTTTAAAAACAAAATACTAGTTTTCAGTTTTGTAAAAAATTGCCAGTAGCGCCATTGTTTCTGAAGGTGAGATACTCATAATTGGTAATGAGCGTTCTATAGAAATAAAAAAAGTAAATATGTAAAGAAAACTTGAGTTAGATGCTACAGGTGTTCAAAATATATTTATACATTTCGACTATTTTAAATTGAAAAATCTCAAATTTTTTAAGTGGTTACCCCCTGTATATTATTATTTTTTCTGATAGATTTTACAAAACCCTCCAACTTTTATTAAGTATATCATATACCTATTTAAAATAGTTTTCGATTTATTTTGAATTTTTCAGTTTTTACCCTTGTTTTTAATACTCTTACGCTACAAATATAATACCAGGTGTACAAGTATGAAATGCGGATTTTTTTTCTAAAAAAACATGTTAAATTCGGAAGAATGTTAAAAAGTGCTTTATTCAAAATATGCTCCATCGCTTGTTATACATTTTTCCCATCTTTCGGCCATTTGTGAATACTACGCCAGTAAAAATCTTCCCCTTTTGCTGCGAACCATTCATCGAGCCATTTTTTCACATCTTCGTACGAACCAAAGCGCTGCATCAGCAAGTGCGTGACCCATCGATGCAAAACAAGTGGTAATCGGAAGGAGCCGAGTTTGGTGAGGTAGCCGCATGGGGTAGAACTTCCCAGTTGAGTGCTTCTAACGTGTCGCGAACTGGTTTTGCCATATGTGATGGAGCATTGTCATGAAGAAAAAAAATGACTTTGTGTTGCCTCTTTCCGTATTCTGGCCTTTTTTTTCAAGCAGCGATCGGTTTAAATCGGTCAATTGTTATTGGTAACGTTTAGTATTAACCGTTTCCTCAGGTTTTAACAGCTCATAATAGACCACGCCCCTCTGGTCCCACCAAACACAGAGCATCGTCTTTCTGCCAAAGCGATTAGGTCTTGCGGTCGATTTGGATGGTGTGCCTGGGTCTACCCATAATTTTTTGCGCTTGAGATTCTCAAAATAAATCCACTTTTCATCCCCTGTAACTATACGATGCAAAAACGTCTTCCTTTTGTACCGAGCGAGCAAAATGTCACACGTGTTTTTGCGCTTTTTTTCCATTTGCCTGTCGTTCAACTCATGTGGTACCCATCTAACCGGCTTCTGAATCTTTTCCCATCTCTCGTAGCCGATTGGAAACAGCTTGTTGACTAACGCCCAATTGCTCGGCGAGTTGTTTTTGTGTTTGCGAATCATCTTCGTCGAACAATGCTTGCAATTCCACACCTTCGTATTTTTTTGGCGGTTTTCCACGTTCCTTGTCTGCAAACGTCGAAGTCACCACTTTTGAAAAGCTTTAAACCATCGTTCACACGTATCTTGCGATGGAGCATGTTCACCACAAGCTTCTCGAAGTAATCGGTATGATTCAACAGCAGTTTTTTTCTTTAAATAAAAACAAAAAATTAATGCTGTCCGCGAATGCTCTTTGTTCGGCATAAATTTCAACATATTGAACACACAACAACACAACACTATGCCACACACTTTTCCAATTTATCACTCGTGTGTGCGTCTGACACTTCTTGATGACACAACAAAATGGCGCAGTGTCAAATCTTTATAGCACAAACTGCATTGGTGCACCATCTGTTGTTTGAAATCCGCATTTCATACTATACACCTGGTATAATAGTTGCCAAGACAAAACAAAAAAGTAGGCATTGTCAAATTTTGACATGTCTATTAAGCAAGTAAAAATAAGTTGAATTTGTTGTAGTAAGTGATGTACACGTATAAAGGTAATAGTTATGGAATTGAATTGATATGGTTCATATATTGGAAGACGCGGAAAAAAAATTGTCTTTTGGCAATAAAACTGAAAAAAAAAAATTGAAATATTAGAAAAAACTACTAGGTTCAGGTATAATAACATTACCAAAGAAAAAAAGTTATAAATTTTATGCAGAATTTAAAATAAAATTAGAAAATAGATGTTCCATTTAAAAAAACATATGTTATATCGGCCACACTTTTTTGAAAAGTACCCTGTAATGCTCAAAAATAATTTTAAACTGTGCACCTGAACATTCCCTAAAACTATTGTATTTAACATTTTTTCGTTATTCCCCCGATACTAATGAGATAATGAACTTTACTTTGTCGTTGACTCACCCTGTACAGTCCACTTTTTGTGCCTTACATTTGGCCAAGTAAGAAAAAAAAAGAACATGTCACCTATAAATTGTAGTCGGTAAAAAGAAATTCCTTTTGTTTTTAAGGTTAAAGCGAAATTCCTGTTTTGTTTTTTAGGTTATGTTGGCACCCCTGAAAATAATATTTTTTGGAAAGAGATTCATTTCTAATATTATTTGTGGTTAAATGGTACATTAGTGAACATCAGTGCTACATACGCTTCGCGCCTCGAGACTGTGTTCCTATGTAATCAACTAAAAGGTCCGAAATGACGCCTACAGCGGCTGTTACAGTCTGTCAAGTAAGAACGTGTCCGTGATAATTCATTTCTCGCGTAGAGGGGAACCTTTGCTTACGACGCATTTTAGTAAAAGTATCAGTCGATTCCGCACTTTCGTGAGAATCACCTAAAATCGGAAATAAGTTACTTGTTTGCGCATCGGTTCGAGGCAGTCTTTCTTTGTTCCCATCCAAAGGGGCCTAAAATGACACACTCTTGCGGCCCGCTAATATATATTAAAAAGTTGATATCATTTATGCAGAAGTGGGTAAATCGTTTTAACGAATGGAAAAATCAACGATCCACTTGCCAAAACGTGGCTCGGTAGGCAAAGTTATTTGGAAAGTCGAAAAAAAAAAAAAAAAAAACGAATCGTGTCTTTGCTTTCACGGGTCCTGAAATTGATGCTGCGGCAAGGAACAGCAAAATTAAGAATACCGGGTTTGAATGTATCCTATAAGGCCATTCGACAACATTTTTGTGCTCATGTTGTCAAATTCCGAAGCACGTTGAGGAAACCTTTTCTGGGCGACGAAATTAGGTCCCGAAAGCGGCTCGCTTGGGCCCACGATAAGATACTAGAGTGGCTCTTACAATCGCCGGGACGCCAACCCTATTGAAAAACGTTTGGTCCCTGGTAAAGAGAAAGCTCAGAGGAAAGACTCTGAGGACCTAGACTCAGTTGTCTCACGAGATTCGAAAAATTTGCAGAGTATGCAGAAAATCTCGTCGACAGCATGCCTCGAAGATGCAGTGGTCTTGAACCTACCGATTTTTCGGTATTTCTGCCGATTTGGGGTCTGCCCTACAGGAATATCAAAACTGAACGATTTTTCCACGATTTCTGAGGATACAAAGAAATTCTCCCGATATTTTTATTGATTTTACATTTCCAAGTTGCCAACCCTTTTCGTTTATATTTTTATGGGGAATCCTTTAATTAAATGATAAATAAGATGATCCCGATATCTTTTGGGGATTACCCTTGTGTCCTACAACTTGTAACTCGACTTTTTAGAGGATCCCCGAGGTAATTAACTTGTCTATATAAAAAAAGGATTCGGATTTTTATTGTTTCATTAATTTTTATTATTTAGAAAAGAAACTATTATACTACCAAGTCAAAATGTCGTCAGACGAAGAACCGAGTACAAGCGCGAATGCAAAAAGAAAAAATACCTACAATTTTATAGAAAAGAATGGGAAGAAGAATTTTCAGGCTGGCTGCAAGAAAGTCGTAAAAGCGCAAACTATGCCTATTGTAAAAGTTGTAAAAGGGATATTAATATCACATAAGGAAAAGACGCTCTTAGGAAATATATAATAAAAGTCAATTTCCACTGGTTTATTTAAATTGCGATGACGCGTTTCGCTGTCGATGCAGCTTCTTCAGATCTACATTTGACACTGTCAAGTTAGGTTTAATGTTCACAATTTTATAAAATTTCTTAATTATAATATTACACCTAATTAAATTGCATTGATAATATTGGAAAACCCACACAGATTTGGAATTAGGAGAATAAA
>CM032447.1:38796568-38882430 GCA_019049505.1 Pachyrhynchus sulphureomaculatus | reverse complement strand
GCGAGTTTTTGGCAGAATCGCTCTTCCTCTCTCGCCAGGAGGCAGTAATAACTGTACATACTATACAAGGTCAGAAGTATTTCCTTTCATATTTATTTTTATTTTTCAAGTTTTTTAGGTACCGCTAACCATCCAATTATTAGTACTCTATTTTTACCATTACTGCTATTCTTTAACAGAGTAAAATACGCTATCCTGCTATAACAAAGGTACTAAATTAAGGATTTAGCGAATTCAATCCGGACGGCGCCTAGGTTATTGGCTACTGATACTTTTGGGTGTATGAACGGGACAGTCACGTTTTTAAAGCAATGTGTCCCGTTTTCTTCAATGAAGTTGCCGAGACGAAGAAATGTCCCGTTTTGGCAAAGTTCAACTCTCGGCACTCAAAAAAGCCCGCGAAAAACAATCAATGGTGCGGGAAGCAGGATACCGAGCACTTACGAATCTCGCTGTTTTTAAAAAGCAACCAAATCACATCCCACTGTGATTGTTGCTGTTTATCAACGTGAAGAAGATACCTACTATTGTATATTTTGTTTTGTGTTTATTTGCATACTTATCTACGCCCAGACTACCTAATAGCTTTGTTGACTGTACTATGGTATATAGGTACTTAATCCCCATCTATGTAAGACTATGCATGAATTATCGAAGCTTTGAAACCTAAAATCAGTTGTCCCGTTTTGAGGGAAAAAGAAATGGTCACAATGGCATACATTATGTATGCCCGTTTTTAAACCTCTCCTGTTGATAGTGGATTTGTGCGATATGCCTGTTCCGATAATTCCTCCCACTGAGGAAAATGTTTAAGTTAGCGAAAAGGAAATTAGCAATCGACGCTAAGCCGGAGGATAGAATGGATGAAGAATTGCGTCAATTCAGTCAAAATTATACAAGTTTTCTAACGCAATTTATGACATTTGCCATGGTGCATTGTGCTAGAAGAACAACTGTTCAATCGAATAGTTTTAATGAATTACATAATATGTTCTTGGTATTGTATTTCCCTTCTACAAGTAGACAACCATGCTGATTCAAAAAAACAATGGTCTTTACTGTCTTAGTCAACGAAACAATCATCACCTTCTTCGAGGCCTTTTCACCACTTATTGTCCACTTTTGTCACGGCTGCTCTATCTTAGATTTGAAACGGTGTATCAATGTTTCATGTATAGTAACGAATAGCTTCCAGAAATCCTTCTGATTGCGGTTTAGAATTGCGATGAAAGTTTATTTTATGTACTTTTTTGATCAATAGTCCACAATAGCTACACTCATCGCGTATCGCCCAACCGATTCGCGTATAGGGCCATTCTATTTTATATCAGTGTGTCTACATTTTTAAGAATTAACAATAAAATGCAATAGAAACAAACTCATCTAATCATGAAACATAAAAAAAAATTTTTAACAACATAAAATTCTAATTAACGTCAATCAGTAATGAATTATTTTGATTGTAAAATTCTAATCATAAATACTGCGTTTATGCTGAAAAATAATGTTTCATGCATAAAAAGAATCAAATACGTTACTGACAAAATTTAACGGAGATTTTTTTTATTTGTACATCAAAGATATAACAAACAAACAATAAAGTGAATAATTTTTTTGTCAATTATGATTGATATTTAAAAAAGAAAACGCCAACTGCAAGTTGAACTTACGCAATTGGTGTTCCGTACGTTGATTACTTTCAAAGTAAAAATTTTTGTCACGGCGGTATAAAATGATCAACGACTTCAAAAAACACACCCCAAATGAGTTTTCAACAAAATTTTTTTTCCGATCTTTACTGAAAATTGATGACTTTGAATTTTTTACTTTTTTTTTATATACCAGATAAATTACACAGCCCCACAAAAAAAAAAAGTGGGGTATACTTTTGATGCGATATATCAGATCCGTAGTATTTTTGCCCACTGATCACGAATCTGACGTCAGAATATCGCCATCACATCTCAATTTTTTTCTAACCTCAAAAAATAGGTAAAAATTAGTAAAAATTTAGAAAAATATACTCCTAAAAAATTGATTCAAGCTTTTTCATGAATCCAAAGATGTATTAATATGTATTCGGACACGCTAAGCTAATGTTCATCGGTTGGATTAAGCCATACAGTTTCTGTTTTCTTTCTAACCTCAATAAATAAGACAGATATAGTGCTTCTCGAATGCAAAAACGAATTCAAATTAAAATTCAACCGATTCTTACCAAATTTTGGTACACGGGGTTTTTTTGGGTTGTTGATCATGAATCTGAGGTCGGATTTGCAAAATTCAAAATGGCGGATCCAAGATGGCGGACAAAATTTTTGAAAACCAACCGATTCCTACCAAATTTGGTATACAGTTGGGGAATCCTCAAACCTGATACCCTTAAACCCTAAACCCTGAAACCTTAGACTCCCACACCCTGTAACCTCAAAAAATAGACCTCAATAACCCTGTAACTTTAAAAATGAGACCCAATAAACTCAAAACCAGGACTTTTAAACCATATACTCTCAAATAGTAGACCCTTAAGCCCTAGAATTGCGAAGGTTAGACCCGCGCCTAACTTTCCTTTTTTTGCTGTATCTTGTTCTTTTTTTCCGCGAATGACCTATTCAAAGGCTTTCTGCCCAAACGCTTTTGAGGACTTGTTTCTCTTTTTAGCGACCAGCAATAGTCCGCTAGCATATGGTCATCCCATCGTCCTTGATACCGATTTTCTATGATTTTCAGATCTTGGTGAAAACGTTCCCCTTGCTCCTCACTGTAGTCACCAAGATTATCTGGGAAATCATCGATGTGAGAGTCCAGGAAATGTAATTTTAGATTCATTAAGCAACCTAATGTTGGAAAATTTTTTACCATTTTCTCGACTATTTCTTTGTACTTAGGACTTTTATTATTTCCCAAAAAGTTTGTTGCGACTTCTTTAAAAACTAAGCCAAGCAACTTTTTCAACTTTATTCATTTTAGTAACAAATAATGAATCTTGAAACAATTTTCTTATTTGTGGCCCGTCAAATACGCTTACCTTAATTTTAGCTTCAGAAAATTTCGGAAATTTTTTTTATGCAAATATTTGAAACATGGGCCGTTTGTATCTAATGCTCTCGTGAATTGCTTCATAAGTCCAAGCTTAATGTGAAGCGGGGGAATAAGAACTTTTCCTGGATCTACCAATGGTGGAAACAATACATTATTTTCACCAGGTAGTGAACGATTCTCTTGTTGGCCAAATTTTTTTTCTTATAAATGACGTTCCCTGTCTCTGCTATTCCACAGACATTTATAACAGGGATAAAGTGTAAACCCTGACTGTTGGCCAAGCAATATTGTTACAATTTTCAGATCTCCACAAATTTTCCAGTTATGATCAGCATATTTTATTTTTACCAAAAGCTGCTTCATTTTTTCATATTGCTCTTCCATAACTGTGGAATGAGCAATCGGAATGGGAGCGTAAACGTTGGTATTATGCAGCAAAACTGCCTTAATGCTCCGTTTAGGAGAATCAATGAACAGTCTCCATTCTTCAGGATCGTACGAGTTATTTTGAAATTCATCCATTAGACCTTTTACATCGGTACAATACGAAAGTGACAATTCCTCGTCCATTGTGAAATATTTTCGAAATTCTTCATCTCTGTTTCTATAATAAGAAATCGTAGCTTCTGGCTTAAGTAAATGTCTTTTCTTTAAAAAGGAAGCAAGATGCTCTGAACCATCTTTGGATAAGCCTAAATCTCTGACTAGATCACTAAGTTCTGACTGTGATACGAGTATTGGTTCTGGTTTACGGTTGTATGGTAGAAATTTTTTATCTGTGTCACTAGTATATGATAGGTTGTCACTAGAACATTCATTAGTAACAGTGTTTGAATCTTTTTCGACAGTCTCAATGTTTTCGGCATGAACTGATAAGATGAAATCATTTGTTTCCATAACATCAGCATCAAGTGTTTCAGGAGGCGGAATTAGTTTAGTTGGTCTTGTTTACTGTCGAAACATCGTTATAAGTAATAGTGCTTTTATTTTTTCGGTTATGCCTAGATACAACATTCATACAAAAGTAGCAATCATTTTTTCACTGTATGGTCTATTCCATATTGCTGGTCTGGAATATTTAATCGCCTTTTTATTGATGTACAACATTATTTTGCAAGAACTACAAATATTGTGGGAACCCAATCTGTATCCTGGTGCTGTATTTCAATGTTAAAACAATCCTTATATAAGGTTTTAATCTTATCCGTTATCGGTGACCCCATTTTACTCAATACGTGTTGACAGCAAATATAACAAAATGAATCACTGTTTTTATCGCACTTATGAAAAGTCCTTGTACCGTGAGACCGTTTTCTTGTAGCATTATACTCTACATGAGCCAAGTCACCCACACATGAAGAGCTAGGGTCGCTGGATGACGACGGCTGCGGGCCCGCTTTCCCACCCTGACCAACCGCCGATACTGAGTTTCCGAGTCCCTGCATCGTAATTCTCTTTCTTCTACCTGTCATGGCGGCATCTAAGCCGTTATCCAGGGACTCTGCCGGCTAGTGGAGTAACACCGTTGCCCACCGTCACCACGTGGAGGTGCCCTGGATGCAGGTAGAAGAGTAAAAATCGACCGATGAATTTTCTCGGCGTTTTTTTCAAAATGGCGCGAAAACATCTGCCATCTTGAATTTTGCAAATCCAACCTCAGATTCGTGATCAGCGACCCAAAAAATCCCCGTGTACCAAATTTGGTAAGGGATCGGTTGAATTTTAATTTGAATTTCGTTTTTGCATTCGAGAAGCACTATATCTGTCTGATTTATTGAGGTTAGAAAGAAAACAGAACTGTATGGCTCAATCCAACCGATGAAATATTAGCTTAGCGTGTCCGAATAACATATTAATACATCTTTGGATTCATGAAAAAGCTTGAATCAATTTTTTAGGAGTATATTTTTCTTAATTTTTACTAATTTTTACCTATTTTTTGAGGTTAGAAAAAAATTGAGATGTGATGGCGATATTCTGACGTCAGATTCGTGATCAGCGGGCAAAAATACTACGGATCTGATATATCGCATCAAAAGTATACCCCACTTTTTTTTTTTTTGTGGGCTGTGTTATTAAAGGTAATGCACTCGTGAAAATTTTCGTTTAATCTACACCTTGTGGAGAATATTCCAGAGTTTTTTCAAAATTTTTTGATCAGAACTTTTCGACATAAGGGGGTGATTTTCGCAATTTTTTAAAAAATAATACAAAGAAAAATGTGCGCAAGTATTACATTATATATATATTTTTTGAACTCGTTTTTTCCAAGCTTTCGTTTGACACCCTACTCGTTGCCCTGGTAAAAAAAATTTTTTTTTTTTTCACTTCCGATTTCACCCCCACAATTAACCCTTTAGGTCAAAATTTAACTTTTAAAACTACATCACGACTCTGATAAGTTCATCAATTCCTATATTAGGATCAACTTTCAGCTCTCTATGTCAAATAGTTTCGGAGACAATCGGATGTGGCAGACGGACAAACAGACACCGACGTGATCTTATAAGTGTTCAATACGGAACAGTAAAAAATCTCTTAATTTGCGCTGTGATTACACCTTTTGTCAATTACTAAATATATAACGAATGATTTCTGGGAATTATAAGGATTATAATTATAAATACAAGTTCCCAATTAACAATGGACAAAGGATATTGTATAGAAGTAAACAAATTATGTATAAAGTTTTTTGCTCAAAAGAAAAGTTGACTAACTCTTCTTCTCCAACTTCAGCGATAACAAGCGAAAGTCCACGCGAAGGAGAGTGAAAGTCCTGCGGGAAGTGTAAAGTGTAGGCGGCAGCGGGAGGAGGAGGCTTTATTCGATCCCTGCTAAAGGCATCCCTCACCCCACTCATCCCTTAGCAGGACAGTCAGAGAAGGTGACGGACGCCGGAGCCTGTGGAGCTGCTTTGCTTATACGTATGCATATGAGATGAGGTGATATATAAGGTATTAGAACTAGCAGGGCGAGGGAGAAACTTTAATACCTTATAATATATGTTATTTTTATCCTTTGTAAGTTATTAATAATGTAAGTCGACTATATTTACGGGTATTTCAATTTTGGATTAGTTGCTAGTTATAATAATCACGAAGGTTCAGGCATACGGTAAAAATATTTTATAACTGAATTATTTTACGGTAAAATTTGTACAATAATAAAAATGGTTAAAATTATATTTTAAACTTCGAAAAATTCAACTTATTTCATAATTTTTATTATTTTAGCTCCTTGTCAACGCTAAGAAATAATATATAAAATTTTATTTCAATATATATATATATATATATATATATATATATATATATATATATATATATATATATATATATATATATATATATGTTCAGGAACTTCACGAGATTCCAAAAAATTGCCAGTTTCAGTCATTTTCTTAGTTATTTCTGAAATGGGACATAAATATTATCTCCTTCTTCAAGCTCGTCTTCGTCGTTAATCGTCATTGTCTCTTAAAATTTTTCCAGACGTCACTGATGTCACAATTTGATCATCAGTTAATATTTATCTCGTCATTAATTCATTATCAGCACATACATATTCTTCAAAATTAAAGTGATTAAACATCTTTTTAATCTCGATTTCCATTGTACTTTGTTGAATGTCAGCATCGTAAACAAATTCAAGACAATCAGTGGAATCTTCTCGATGTTTTTCAATCCACTGAGTCAACGGTAGCTCATCATCTGAGTCATATCTACATTCCTTCCTTAAAACAGTTTGAATGGTTTCTCTACCGACTCTTTGCTAAGCCATATGAATAAAGTTTATAGCGTCCAAGAGAGTTATAGAAAAAATGTTACCTTTATCGACCGTCTCTAACATTTTCTATAGTGACATTTTAAAGAATGTATCATACCTTGATCCATAGGCTGGAGCTTTGCACTTGTGTTTGGAGGCATAAAAAACCAATTTTATTTGCTGTAGATCAACTTCAGGGGCCGCTGGACAGTTGTCAATTAAAAGTAATATTTTTCTGTTTGTGAATTTTAATTCTTTGTCCCATTCGATCAGTTCGTTTTTAAAAATTTCTGATGTCATCCAGGCTTTACTGTTTAATTTGTACTTTACTGGTAAATGTAAAAATTTAGTTTTTAAAACGCCTGGGATTGGCGGACTTTCCTATCAGCAACAATTTTCTTTTCTCTGTTTCAGACATATTTGAAGTTACCAACACAGTAATCGTTACTTTTGATAATCTTCCACCAGCGCAATTCTCTCCGACAAACTTTAATGCCTTATCAGGCGTCATCTTGTAAAACAATCCCGTTTCATCCGCATTAAAAATGTCCACATATTTATAACTTTCTCGAATTTACGGCCATACATTGGCCAACCACTAATCAACAACAGTCATATCCACTCACAGTTTCTCCTACTATCTTACCCCCACTAATATTATGTCGCTTTTTAAATTGTTCAATCCAACTTCTCGGTGTTCTCTATTTTCCTAGCTTTCTCTTGTAAAGTATAGCCGGTAATAAGAACATGTTCATGTCGTTTTTGGCTAAAACATTTAAGGAGTCCTTTATCGACTTGGACATGTGCAGATTTTCTTACTTTTTTACAACTAAAGTTTCTTTTGTCATAGACTGATAAGATTTCTTGCCTCTTCTTCCATATGGTAGAAACAGTAGATTTAGTTAAATTTAATTGTTTGCAAACTTCACTTTGTGTAACTCCATTTGTATTTGTCTTTTAAACTAAACGCTTTACGTTCTGTGTACTCATTTTAAAACGAAAACTTAAACATTCACTTTGCTACTTTGATCAAATATGCATTAGAACTGCATAACACAACAAGTTAATTGAAAATAATACTGCTCGAACTAGTGACGCGGCGGAAACAAGTAGAATAGGGGTTTCCAGCGAGTTTCGGTGAACTCCCTACATCAAGTCGCGCGACATCGAGCACAGGGAATGGCAAGTTCGTTATAAACGGACACAAAATATCCAAATTTAATTCGCTTTATCCGGAAGTTAGTTATAACCGATACAAATTTGCATTGGTCTTATAGAGGTTTTTTTTCGTGCACTAGAAAATAGTTCGTTTTAAAACCGGAAATTCGCTATAAACGGGTTTGTTATAAGCAGACTTCACTATATACGAGGCTGGTTTGAAAAGTCCGTGCAAAGTCCGAGAGATGGCACCACCGGCGCGTATCGAGGTCATGTTTAGTTAGTAGCATCTCTTGAATGAACGCACACCAAGTTTCAGCCATATTGGTCTATTTCTTTGTGTTTGGCATTCGTGTGAATCAAGGAAGTCGAGTGATTTTCAAGAAATGGACGAAAAAGAATTTCGTGTGGTGATTAAACATTACTTTATGGAAGGCAAAACGCCTCAGGAGACTAAAGAGAAGCTTGATAAACATTATGGTGACTCTGCACCTTCGATTAGAACAGTTTATAAGTGGTTTCAAAATTTTCGGACTGGCCATAGGGGCACAAGTGACGCTGAACGTTCTGGACGGCCTGTGGAGGTTACGACTCCAGAAATCATTGATCAAATCCATGATATGGTGATGGATGACAGAAGAGTTAAGGTGCATGAGATTGCTAGTGCTGTGGCATCTCGACTGAACGGGTACATAATATTTTGCATAAACATTTGGACATGAGAAAGCTATCCGCAAGATGGGTGCCGCGATTGCTCACGCTTGACCAAAAAAACGGAATCGTGTGAAGTGTTGCAAGGATGGTTTGCAGCTGTTCCAGAAGAATCCGGAGGACTTTAAGCGTCGTTTCGTCACTGTGGATGAAACATGGATACATTACTATACTCCTGAAACCAAACAACAATCTAAACAATGGGTTACCAAGGGGAAATCTGCACCAAAAAAGGCGAAGACCGTTCCTTCGGCCGGAAAGGTTATGGCGACTGTCTCCTCCTATTATTCGGAAGGGATCAACAAACTAGAACATCGTTGGACGAAGTGTATAAGCCTAAAAGGAGACTATGTCGAAAAATAAAAAAGGTTTACCCCAAACACATAAGTAGTTTTTATTTTTGCACGGACTTTTCAAACCAGCCTCGTATATATATATATATAGTCAGTAAATATTTATCGTCTGTTGTATAAAGGAAAAAAAAAAGTATATCGGTTTTCGAGAACGAAAAAACATTATAGTTTCCTAGAAGGCATAAGTGGGTGAAATTTTGATTCACAATTAATCATTGTTCCAATTCAACCCTATTTAGATACTTTTAAATTTATTTTTGAGTATTTAAACTTAAATTTTTTAGACTATGGACTACATTCTTATAAATTATTGAAGAAATGCATTTAAATATATTTATATATATTTCGAAATTATTTGGCCAAATTGTGTTAAAATAATAAATGTTATTTCTAAATTAAATTCTATTAAACAAATTACTTACGGTCTTATAATTTTGTGACATGTTGGTGGTTCATCTCGTATCTTCAGTGTAAAATGTAAAGTACGAATGATGTTACGAATATTCTGTTCAGTTCAGAATTTTAATTTTGCCTTGAACTTGAAATTGTCTACCATACGCATACGACAACAAATGAAAATTTATAGTACAGGGTATTTCAACAAGACGTTTCATTTTAAATTTTCGGAAAAATAAAGTTTTTTTTTTTTAAATTTTCGTGATATTTTTATTTCAATCCAAGGTACAAACTATGCGATTAATGATGGAATACAATATTTGCCAAATGTCGCCTCGGCTCTGCTTACAGGTAGTCATTCTTTTGAGGAAATTTTCTATCACAATTTCGAACAACTGTGGCTCTATTTCGTGAATTTCTACTTTGATATTGTTTTTGAACAATTCAGTCGTTGCTCAAACATTGGAGTAGACTTTATCTTTAACATAACCTCAAAGGAAAAGGTCTAAGGGTGTTAAGTCACACGATCTGGGTGCTCAGTTGAAGTCACAATTTCGAAAAATTACACGACTAGGAAACTTTTCGCGTAATAATTCGACTGTTTCACCACTTGTGTGGCATGTAGCACCATCCTGTTGAAAATAAAGGTCATCGCATCCAAAGCATCCACTTCAGGTCAAATAAGGTCAATCTCATAGTAACGCACACCATTCACAGAAACGGTCGCGCTAGCTTCATTTTCGAAAAAATACGGTCCAATGACGCCGCCAGCCCAAAAACCACACCAAACTGTCACTCGTTGTGGATAGAGAGGTTGTTCAACTATCTCTCTTGGATTTTTATAGCCTCAGATGCAACAGTTTTGCTTATTCATGTAGAGAGACAGATGAAAAATGATTTTCTTGAAAAATCGAGATCATTTTCTTGCATTTCCTATAACCAATTAACAAACGTACGGCGTTATTCATGGCCTGCTGGTTTTAATTCTTGTGTCAGCTAGACTTTGTAAGCCTTTAGACCAGAGGTGTCAAACTCAATTTTGCAGAGGGCCATATATTAAATTTAGAATGTGTAGGCGGGCCAGATTCAAATAAAAAAATGTACTGAATTATTATAACATTTTATTTATTTAATTATATAGTATATAATATACGGTTGTTAAAAATTATGATTCTTCATTGCGATCGCGGGCCTTATTGATACGTCCCGGAGGCCGGATGCGGCCCGCGGGCCGTATCTTTGACATCCCTGCTTTAGACAGAGTTTTTTGTGCAAAGTATTCTGCTGGCTGACTGTGGATACGCCCAATTGCTGTGAACGCCTTCGAATTGACATAGGCGAGTCTTCCGCAACACTTTCAGCTATAGCAGCAATATTTTCAGTTGAACTGGCTGTGCGAGCACGGGTTAGGTTCTTTACATCCGAAACTTGACCGAGACGTTCAAATTTACCGATTATATTCACAATTACTGAACGAGAAGACGCTTCATTTCGACCGAAAACGTACAAACTTTGCGAACTATCTTCGCCAAATTTTCACCATTTTTATAATGAATTTTTACAATTTTAATGCGTTATTCAACTGTATATCGTTCCATTTTCGTTAACATTTAAGTAGTTTTTATCACTCAAATGTCAAAGAATGACAGCTGCAAATCTGAAACATGAAAAATAGCACGCAATTTAAAATGAAATATCTTGTTGATATACCCTTTAAAAATGAATATATGGGAACCAGGATATTAATTTTTGATTACTAATGATTTATAATTTATTTAGATTTCACCAAAGCCTTTGATCGGCTGGATTTTTCTCTCCTACTTAATAAACTGTTATGTTATATTTTGGTTTTTCAGACTCATTGATGTCTTTGATTCATTCTTACCTTACTAAACATAAGCAATATGTGGAACTTTGTGGCTCTAAATCAAGATCTTATGATGTTACTTCAGGGTTCCCAAGGATCTGTACTGGGACCTCTGTTCTTTAATCTTTTTATAAATGATATTGGGAAGGATTTAGATGTTTTTTTTTTTAAATTTTATTTACTCTATGCCGATGATGTAAAATTATACAGCAGAGTAAGAGGTATTCGGGATTGCATAAATCTTCAGAAGGACTTACAGATAATTGACCAATGGTGCGTAAAAAACAATTTACAGCCGACATTAAGAAATGTAACATCATGTCTTTCTCAAATAAAATCTCACCGATTATTCATAATTATTTGCTGGATAACAGTAATATCTCCCGTGTAAGTGTCTTCGGGGATTTGGGCGTAACATTTGATCCAAAACTTTCTTTTACAGATCACATAAATATCATAATTTCTGAAGCTTTTAAAACATATGGCTTTATTGCACGCTGCACCGGTGACTTTCATAATCCTAACGTAATTAAAACTTTATATATTTGTTATGTTCGTTCTAAATTGGAATACGCTGCTACGTCTGGTCTCCAGGCTATCACCCATACTGATAATCTGGAGAGGATCCAGCGCAAATTTTTAAAATATATTCGCTTTAAACGGGATAGTATCTATCCACAACAGGGGTTTCCGCATGAGGTACTGCTCGCAGATAACGGCTGTTCGTTATTAAAGGTTCGTCGTGGTTACTTGCTACTGATGACTCTGTTCAAAATTATAAATAATGATATAGATTCTCTGGCTATTCTGTCAAGAATAAATTTTGGTGTGCCGTGTATAACTAGCAGACAATATAACACTTTTTATCTACCTACTCCAAGAACAAATATAGTACAATTTTCCCCACTTTTTTCAATGTGTATTATGTATAATCAAGAAATAAGCATCGACTTTTTCAACACATCTATATTAACGATAAGTAAAATATTGCGGCACTGAAGGACTGTGACATCTTTCTTTTCTTATTGTTTTCATATCTAATTGTTTTTATTATTATTATTATTATTATTATTGTGGCTGGAATTTGTATATGCTTAAAACTCTATTATATTTCTATATATAGTGGTTTTTATCTGTATCTTCGGCCTTGTAGTTGGGTCTTGTAACCTGTAAGGCATGTATGATAAATAAATAACCAATGATTTCTAACGTTTTTAAATAATTTTATTTTGCATTGCTTAACTGTTATTGTTCCCTAAAATCGCAAAATGTTTTTGAGAAATATCTATCGTCGCAGTTTCTGCTTTGATATAAATAGTTTGGATATTTATTAAGCAGACACATTTTTCATCCTTAAATCTTCTTACATAATCTTGAAAATTATAATTTTGGCTAGGCTAGCTTCTTTAGCAAGTATTGGTATATTCATTTATTGATCTAACAGCGCCAAATTCTCAAGAAACCTGTTGATTTCCTCACTTTTTGCGTCAACGAATCTTCCTGATCTGGACTCATCCTGAATTGGACCTCAGTCTAATCGAAACATTTAGACCAAAATTTTCCAAAAAAATAAGGCCATATATCTGGAACATTTTTTAACGAATAAGTTTTGGTTTATTTTCCTGTTTAATTAAAAACTCTGCTCCAAGTAACTCTCACTCATTTTTCGCGAGAAGAAAAATTATAAAAATTTAAACGTAAGAAATTCGTAGAAGATTTCAACAAATTACTTAAAAATACGACAATAATTTGATAAAGCAATTTTTTGCTTCACTAAATTTTCATAGCTAGGTAGATAACTTAAAACAACACCCCTGTAATAATCTCCTCCACAACATCAAAGGTTTTCAAAATTGCGAAGAGTTATAAAAGAATAAGTTATCAAGAATGCCGTAAGATGAAAAACTTTGACTACCACCGTTTTAACTAATGCTGTTTCTAAATGCTACAAAACTCACTTCCTAAAAAGTTTTACAAGTATTTTGAAGTTGACAAGGCTGAAATTCCAATAAACTTTTTTCAAACTCTCTTACTTGGGATCATTATCTTGATGTTGACAAAAAAATTATTTTTCATTAGACTTATTGGCCGTAAATACCATAGTGAGAAGAGTATTTGTTACTTTTTTTTGTAAGAAGTACGTTGCTAATTCAAGCGATATAATATATTTATACTGATATTTATGAAAAATATATGAGTAATGAAGTATGATAATGTTTTTTGTCTTCTTGCTAGAAAAAATTATTTAAATCGGAACGAATGTCCCACAAAATTTTCAGAATAAAATAGCAAAACTTTGCCAAAAGCAATAAGAATGAAAGTGTTGCGCTATATTGAGGGTTCACCATATCTATACTGAGGTATCACCATCACCAATATGGCTTTCGTAAACATAGATCAACAGGAGATCTTCTGACTTATGTAACACATGTTTGGAACAACGCAATTAAACACTTTGGAGAATCTCGAGCGGTTGCTCTTGACATATCCAAGACACTCGACTGTGTTTGGCACGATGACCTATTAACTAAGCTACGTATGTTTGAAAAGTTCTGTTTGCGGCTCTCATGTTTCCTCAAAGAGCGTTCTTTACGAGTGGCAGTCGACGGATTTCTTTCTAACACCTTCCCTATCAACACCGGTGTGCCCCAAGGCTCCATACTGTCTCCTACTCTCTTTCTCATTTACATTAACGATCTACTGGAAAAGACCGGGAATCTAGTCTACAGCTTTGCAGCTGGCAGTACGCTTATCTCTTCATTTACTCTGAACGCTCGGACATCGGCTACTCAGGCGAATATCCGCAGACAGCAGGAGGTCGTTCTACTTAACAATGACCTGGAAGAAATTCAGTCTTGGGGTGATATGAACATGATGCAGGCTTAGCAAGGAGAGCTTCTCAAAAGTTGGGAGTATTATTTCGAACCAGAAAGCTTTACACAACAACTGTTAATTCTTCACAAAGCTCAAATTCGTTCAACTATGGAATACTGCTACCATGTTTGGGGCTCCGCTCCCAAACACACACTGCATTTGTTGGATTCTGTTCAGAGAAGAGCTGTTCGTCTGATGGCCTTGATTCGCTGGAACATCGAGGAACGGTTGGCGACTTGAGTCTGTTCTACAAGTATTTTCATGGAAAGTGTTCGAAAGATATACCCCGCTTAATTCCTCCCAGAGCGGTGCATGTTAGAAATACACGTCGCGGTAATACTTCACATCCGTATGAGGTTCAGCTTGTTACTCCGCGTACAACGCTTTTCAAGCAGTCTTTTATATGGAGAACATCATCCCTTTGGAATAATTTGCCCAGGGCTGTGTTTCCTGCCGAATACAATTTACAGCGTTTCAAGAACAACGTGAATCGCTTTTTCCGTACACATGCCGCTCCTGGAGCGCTTTAGGGACTTCCCTGTAGCACATGTGCTAGACCCATAAAAAAAGAAAAAAAAAATGAAAGATTATTCCGTTTTTTCTAGGCATGCAACATGTTTATAAAAAGATATGTTTTTTTCTAAGTGAATATAACAATCCGAGCTTTTGTTACATTTTCAGAAGGTCCTTTGTCTAAGTGTTTATAGCGTTAAATTCTACTTAGTTACCGTCATTCTGAGGATATTTTTATGGTCAGTGATGTTCGAGGGCACAATATAAATTAAAAAAACCGGTCAAGTGCAAATAGACTTGCGCAATTAGTGTTCCGTACCGTGATTGAAATGAAAATAATTTTTTTTAGACATCATAAAACATATGCTAAATGGGTTTTCAACAAAGTTTGTTTCCAATATTTGTTGAAAACTGATGAGCTTGAAATTTTTTTTATACCAAATAAATTATCAAAGGTAAAGCAGTCATGATAATTTTCATTCAATCTACACCTTGTGGAGAATATTCTAGAGCTTTTCAAAACTTTTTGATTAGTACTTTTTGAGATAAGGGGGGGGGCAGCGATTTTTGGCATTTTTTTAAAAACTAACCCTTTAAGTCAAAATTTAACTTTCAAAACCACACGGCTCTGATGGGACTATCAATCCTTATAATATTGCCAAATTTCAACTTTCTATGTCAAATAATTTCGGAGAAAATTGGGTGTGACAGACGGATAGACACCAAAGTGATCTTATTTGTTGCGTATTGAACACTAAAAAGAAAATAGCCAGCCAAGTGCCTCTCGCAATAAAAGATCTCTGAGGACACTTGGGAGCCATAACCACGTAGATATACCATTAGAATACAGCTTAGAATACAGTCGGTCAAGCCAAATATAACAAAACAGTCGCATGCCTTGGATATATCAACTGTAACCGTTCAAGACTCTACAAAATGTTCAGTTGCCTTCTTTCAAAGATGTGTAGGGTGATTTCCTGTTGTGTATTGGTGGTAGTTAGTGGTTAGATATTAAATTTATCTAGACATTTTAAAAGATACTGACTGATAGTCACTCCCACAACTACCGGTCTTATGTACTTAAGGACGTTCCCAAGAAAATAAATTTTCTTACGATTATCTAAAAAATTTGAATATACATATTTGCCAGTGTCCTTTAACGTAGAACAAATTTCAGTACTCCTTACGGGACTAAATTTATAAATATTGGCTGTTAAAATTTGCATTTTTAACATATTAACTATATCTTGACCTGTTGAAACGGATGTTTTATTATATCACAACAGTAATTTTCTTTCGATTGTTTTGAAAAACTTAAAATCATTAATTAAAAATATAACAAATATTTTTCTGTAAAGAAAATTATAGCAAGCGGTATTCGTTTTTTACGGAAAAAAATGTTGAAAGTGACCCGCTTTTGATTGTTTTCAGTTTTCCTCACATAACTTGATAAATAAAAGTTCGCGACTTGGCAACGTTGCACTGCGCGGGAAGTTTGAAATGCCGTAAAAGCACAACTGATTTTAATAAATGCGTGTAGCTCAAAGATATAGAAAAAATATGGGTTATCGTAAATAAAAAGTCGATATTTTATAACAAATCAAATATTTATTAGTATTCAACATAAATAAGTAGCATATTAATTAGTATCAGAGACTTGATTTCTTATCACTCCAGTATTTACTAAATTACATTTAGTAGTTATCACATTTTATTTTGAACTTTGAATGAAGCCTCCCTTTTGAAATCACTCAATTTTTCCATATCTAAAAAATTTCTGCAGGCGGTGTATTTCAGATTTCTAGGTAACTCTCTCGATGAAACTATACTATTTTAGATTGAACTATTTCATTGATTGTTGTTTGAATTTCTTGTTCTTTTTTGCATCAGACATACTTGCTAATGCTATATTTATTTCTTCAGTATTTTTTTAACAAATTTGCCATTCTTTAATCGCCAAGTAATTATTTATGCACTATTAAAAATCTTCAATGTAAATGTAACCTCAAAAAACACTCCAAAACATTAAAACCCAATATAAACAACTCCTGTCTCAATCAAAGTAAGTAACGTTGCGTTGTCAGATCCGAAAAACGACGCAGTGGAATTATTTTTGTATTTCTGCGCATATAGGACGGGGCAAAAGAGCGCACTGCGCCTTAACGTCTTTTTATTGTACGCATGGTAGTTTACATAGAAGGGATCTTTCTGTAAATTGAGCCCGACTGCACCTTGGGAACGTCCTTAAAGCAGAGCGACTGGTCGGTAGTAGCTTAGCATAGTCTTTTTGCATTAAGTAAATTCGATTGATTAAGAACAATTCATAAAGACCGTGTCATTACCAATTTTTAAAAAAATACCAAAAAACCTACATTTTTTATTACAAAACAAATTATGACATTTTGACAAATATTAAGTCAACCCACGTTCCTACAAAGTGTTTAGTCCAATAATGTAACGACGTTAAACCCCAGATTATGAAAATCGAGATAAAAGAATAACAGATACGCAGATTAAGGTAGGGCTTAAAAAATTTGTTTATTGGTAAGTTTTGATTCAATGTAATGTTAAACAGGATTACCTTAATGTGGAAAGTATTTGATTTAAAGCGTGTTTATTTAGATTTTTGTTGCCGATAGAGTTAACAAAAATATAAATAAAGTCGAATTTTATTACAAGCATTTAAAAAAACCTTAGGCAAATACTTATTTTTGGGATGTTCGTTCCCAAAATAACCACTTTTTAAGGAGATGTACCTAGTCATGGAGCAGAAAAAAAGCGTTTTTTAGGATTTTTTTAGCAAAACTATTCATTATACAAATCAGGTTTTATATAATACATAGCTTAAAATACGATTAAATTTTAATTAAACAAAAAGTGGCGGCGCTACACCCATTCCACTGCGGCCCCTTTTTAGTGTTCTGAACGGAACACTGAGAAGATCACTTCGATGTTTGTCGGTCTGTCCGTCTGCCCGTCTGTCTGTCTGTCACATCCGATTTTCTTTGAAACTAATTGACATAGAAAGTTGAAATTTGGTACTAATATAGGAATTGATGGCCTCATTAGGGCCGTGTGGTTTTGAGAGCCAAAATTTTGACTTAAGGGGTGAGTTTCTTTGTATTATTTTTAAAAAATCACTAAAAATCGCGGTCCCACTGTTATCTCGAAAAGTACTGATCAAAAAATTCTGAAAAAAATTCTGGAATATTCTCCACGGGGTGTAGATTGAACGAAAATTATGAGGAGTGCATTACCTTTAATAAATTTATCTGCACTACCTAATAATTTATCTGGTATATAAAAAAAAAATTTAAGGTCGGAAAAAAACTTTGTATAGAACTCATTTGGGGTGTGCGGTGCACTGATTGCACAAGTTCAACTTGCACTTAACCGGTTATTTTTTTAGGAGCATTGCGGTGTGAACGATCATTGGGAGCTGGATCATCTGAAATCAAAATTTCCAAAGAAATTAGTTTACTAGAGGATCAATCTTGTCTTTGAACGAAGGTTTAAACAAAAAGCTAAAAAATAACGTTACCTTGTTATACACTTTTGCTAATTAAAGATAATTGGTAAAATCAAAATTCCTTCATTTAAAGACACGCAATATATATAGAAAAAATATGTACCAAATTTCACCAATATCGGTTCAGTGATGTTTGAGATATCATGCACACCGCCAAAAGGTTTTCAAGAAAAAGTGGTTTCGAGAAAAATACGTTTAAAGTTTGAGGTCTGAAAAATCAGGTTAAAAAACATAACACCTGGAAATGAATCATCCATTGCCATGCGCTGAATATTTGTCAACTATTTGAGCTTCTAGAATACTAATTTGTTTGTCTATCACGCATTCTAGCTTCTTTTGTACTTTATAGTAATTGTCTGGGCCAGGTCAACCCATTCTCCGTCCACTTTAGCTGCGTAGTCATTTAGCAACATTATTAATTATTTATATATTATATAATATAATAAATATTAATTTAAATATAAACTTTAATAACTGCTACGAGTGAACTGCACAACGATACTTTACAAACTCCCAATTTTAAAGATAGAACTTTAGAACAGTAGTTGTGAATAGCCTATCCCTTCTAAGAAGGACAATCGAAGAATCTCTCTGTATTACAGTAAAAAAAAAAAACTTTAAAATATATCGCGTATATCCGCAGACAGCAGGAGGTCGTTCAACTTAACAAAGACCAGGAAGAAATTCTATCTTGGGGTGACGGTAACCAAGTGGAATTTAACGCTACAAAAACACAGGCGGCAGTTTTTTCTAAAAAAGTTAACGTTGCTGAACCCGACATAGTTATGTCGGGGCACTCCATTCCCCTAGCATCGTCGCTCAATTTGTTGGGCGTTAGTTTGAGAGCAAATATGTCCTGGCATGGACATATTGCAGGCATAGTAAGGAGAGCTTCTCAAAAGTTGAGAATATTATTTCGAACCAGAAAGCTTTACACCCCACAACACTGTTAATTCTTTACAAAGCTCAAATTCGACCAACTCTGGAATACTGCTCCCACGTTTTATGGCTCCGCTCCCAAACATACACTGAATTTGTTGGATTCTGTTCAGAGAAGAGCTGTCCGTCTGATTGGAGACCCGGAATTGACCGGCGGCCTTGATTCGCTGGAACATCGAAGAACGGTTGGCGACTTGAGTTGTTCTACAAGTATTTTCATGGAAAGTGTTCGAAGGATGTAGCCCGCTTAATTCCTCCCAAAACGGTGCATGTTAGAAATACACGTGGCGCTGGTGCTTCACATCCGTACGAGGCTCAGCTTGTTACTCCGCGTACAACGCTTTTCAAGCAGTCTTTTATATGGTGAACATCATCCCTTTGGAATAATTTGTCCCAGCGATGTGTTTCCCACCGAGTACAATTTACAGCGATTCAAGAACAACGTGAATCGCTTTTTCCACACACGTGCCGCTCCTGGAGCGCTTTAGGGACTTCCTACAGCACGTGTGCTAGACCCATAAAAAACCCAAAAAAAAAAATCGAGCTCAGCTGCTCGCTACCTGCTCTGAAAACTCTACGCAACCGGCATTTTTATACACTGCTATAACTTTGTCAATGTTTAACCGATTCTTATGAAACTTACAGAAAATATTCTTAAGAAAAATTCTAAAAAAAAATGTAAAAATGAAAAAAATCGAATTTTTTGACCCAGATGACTAGGTATATCCCCTTAATGTATTTTTTAAATTATAATAACTCGCTTACTCGTTTGTTAAATACCACTTTCCGAAATAACTATTTCTCTTATTTACACCATAAGATTCATAGCTGTGCTTTGATGAATAAGTTAGTAAATCAGGGTTAAATTTATTTGGATACCTTAAGGTAACACTTTGAAATTTGACTACAGTTTAGCTACGACGAAATACGTATTTACTATATACTCAATCATGAAAGCGAAACCATGAAATAGTTTCCTGTTGGCAAGAGAAAGAGAAAAAATAAAGACATCGCGATCCAATAAATTTCTAATAAAAAAATAAAACTCCCAACATCACGAATTTTTATTACACATAATAAGGTTTTTTTCGCTTATCATCAAACATTAAGTCTACACACGCACTCAAATAAGTCTTTAGTTCAATAACAATATCCATGTTCGACCCTCGTATATGGAAAAGTCATTTTCCTTGATGTTAATGGCCTGTAGCGTCTTAAGCATAGTTATTCCCGGATTTGGGTCCGTCCGGCATTACTTTCGGATACCGTTACCTATTAAGACGATATACTGCTAAGTGAAATCGGTAAATAGGTTTTACGAGGGCTTTTTAACAAGTTTTTAAAATTGACACTCCGACACTAACATAATATTTATACATAAAATTTGTCATCCTTCCTATCAATCATTAAGAGGTTACATGCACCTCGAATTTTCAAAAATTAGGTTTTTTTTACGAATTTTTATTCTCTATACTTCTGAGGATGATTTAAAAAAAAAATTAAGAAAACTCCATTCCATTACAAAGTTATAGCTTTAAATATGCCCTGGCGTCGGATTGAGACCGCTACCTGGCTCAAAGCAATGTCTGCAACATTACTCAGTCAATTTTTAATATCTTTTTTTTTTAAATCTTAATAATTATTTTTTCTACAAAATGTCATTCATTTGATTGAATTCATTTTTGACGTATTTCAGTTTCAATGATAAATTTTATAGACAAATATTCGGAACACCAATGGGTTCACCCATCAGTCCCATCCTGGCCACCATTGTTCTAGACCGTCTTCTAAACTCCGTGTTACTTATGTTGTCATTTCATATTCCATTTATTTATAAATATCTGGATGATATTGTCTGTTCGGTGTCGGCCGAGTATGAGCGGCTCACGTTGGACGTTTTCAACTCATTTAGTGGTTCACTGTCGAAATTGAGACAGAGAGAGGTGTTCGTTTATTGAATACCAAAATCATAAGAAGCAAAAACAAGAAAAATATATTGGATTGGGATCAGAAACCTACTGCTTCTGATAGATTTATAAATTTCTTTTCAAATCATCCAGCGAGTCAAAAGTATAATACGATGGTGACAATGAGGAATAGAATCACTCACATCAGTGACGATACTTTTTTACAAAACAATTTAAAAAAACTGTTCCGTATTTTTCGCAACAATGGTTATCCTAGGCATATTTTGAATAGATTGATTTTCCATTCCAACATCTTTGATAGTCCCACGGAAGAAATAAGATATGTAGTCTAATAAAAAAAAATTGCCCTACATACGTAGTCCGACGGACAAGATAGTCTCGGCCTTCAAAGACTACGCTGACATAAAAATAGCAAGATATAATTAATTAAAACAAAAGACGTCACTTATGTATAACAACAATATAATATATAAAATGTCTTGCTTGGACTGCGAGGGCAGTTATATTGGACAAACATCACAATGACTTAAACAAAGACTAACTCATCATAATAGTGATTACGCAACGGGAAAGAAATCTTACGCTGCAGTAGATCATCACTTGAGAACAGGACACAAATTTGATCTTGATAATGTTAAAATCCTAGAAATGAAAATAACTAAAAAAAAAACCGCTTGTTCTTTGAAATGTGTCATATCATAAAAGAGAAAAGCTCCATCAATTACAAAATGAACACTAATAATTTAACCAACATATATTGTGATATTCTAAATAATTATATTAATCGCTACACTTGACCATTGTACATACAGATAATAAACAAAAAACAAAAGAAATAAAATAATATTCACTATGTCTACCAGTTCTAAATAAACACATTAGAACCAAGTGTGTATAGTTGGTCCAGTTGTGTGATGTTTTGTTTTCCTTTTGTATCTATTTTATTTTAGTTGGTAAGTTCATGTTGTATGTTTTTAGCGACCTATGTGTGCATGACCGTTTTAATTTTAGTAATACTCCTGAGGAAGCCAGCTAAAATAAAATAGATACAAAAGGAAAACGAAATATCTCCCAATATATATATATATATATATATATATATATATATATATATATATATATATATATATATATATATATATGTGTGTATAATAGGTAGATTAGCGCCGCCATTTTGGATTTTGGATTCATAATAACCTGTATATATAATATATATAATGAGTGATTGAAACATTTGGGGCCAATATAATCACGTGTCAAAAACTCTAGTCAGAGTCTTGATTTTTTTCATTTTTCGACGATTTTGGGGTTTCAGCCGCCATCTTGAATTCGCCATGTTCGATTTCGCCAACCTACCTATCCAACTTTTTAGGGTTGTCAATTACAAACAATTTGCACCCAAAACCAATCGAATCGGCCGTAAATTTTTTTTGGCTAATTTTTAACTCCAAAATCTTCATTTTTCTCTGATTTCTGTCCGCCATATTGAGCCGCCATTTGAAAAATTCCAAAAGGTCACACTAGCCCATAAAGAGGGATCAATAACGAACATTTTAAGCCCAAGATCACTAAAAATCCATCAACATGAATTTTGGGCAGAGCCTTGTTCCGTTTGACAATATATATATATATATATATATATATATATATATATATATATATATATATATATATATATATATATATATATATATATATATATATATATATATATATATATATATATATATATATATATATATATATATATATATATATATATATATATATATATATATATATATATATACATGTATAGGGCGTTATGAAAATCGTTGATTATGTTAAACACAAATGATTGGGTTCAGTAAAGAAACATTCACTAATTTTTTTTTTTTTTTTTTTTTTCATTCCGGACAGTTCTGAAAATCGACCAGTCCTTATCAGAGTCCTGTTAGCATTATTGCCAAATATATTTCTTTTAGTGACGTGATATTTGGTGAAAAATATAAATTAATCAAATTTTTGAGTAAGAAACAAAACTAAAAGTTACTAAATAAGACCATCGTGGCAAAATATTTTTTCCTATAAAAATCGTAAATATTTCTCATAAAAACGTTTAAATTGGAACAAAATTTTTACTCTTACCAATTAAAAAAAACCTTGACTGATTAAACCAATGTAGAGTATGACGTTTCAGCAAACTGCAATTTATCTGGATTACGTTTCAGAAACGAACCTTAAATACTGCAACTTCTTGAGCTAAAAGAAACATTGCTTTTTAGAACTAAATGTATTAAACAATCAGCTCTTACGAAAATCAAGATACACCATTATTTACTGAATCGCTCAGAAATAAAAAAAAGAACGGTCAAATACAAGTTGGACTTGTTACTTTCCGTACCGTGATTGCCTTTAGAATAAAATAAAATCCTTACCTAGGCTAAGTTAATTAGGTCCCTGATATTATATCTTTATCTCAAATATGTATTTTCACGTTTTTTCCTAGTCAGTAATGTATAATACTCATAGCATCTTAGCTACCTAATGGCCAATAAATCAATCTAGGTCAATCTAGAATTTAGTAATAAAAGTATAAAACAAATATTTACTACTTAAAGATTTGTTTAATTATAAACAAATAAAATATAGTTATGTGTTTCTACACGAGCGACGCTCCACTCGTTAACAGTAAGGTACTGAAAAGTATATTACAAAAACCTTCACCATATCGTCAAGCAACATAGATTTCATTTTTTTTTAACCAGATAAATTATCAAACTTAATGCACTCGTGATAACTTTCGCGCAATCTACACTTTATGAAGAATTTTCCAGAATTTTTTCAAAATTTTTTGATTAGTACTTTTCGACATAGGGCAAGGGAACAACAATTTTTGGCAATTTTTTAAAAATAATACAAAGAAAAGTGGGCGCAAGTATTACATTATATATATTTTTGAACTCGTATTTTCACAGGCATTCATTTGACATCCCACACGATTACCTGTTAAACAAAATTTTTTCTCTTCCGATTTCACCCTCCAAAACTAACCCTTTAATCAAAATTTCACTTTCAAAACTACACAGCTCTGACTGGACTATCAATCTTTATTTGTGCCAAATTTCAACTTTCTACGTCACATAGTTGGAGAGAAAATCGGTGTGAGAGATAAACGGACAGACGGACACCGAAGTAATCCCATAAGTGTTCCGTAGAGAATACGAATACTATTTTCTATCGTTTTTCACTGTGCGGTAAAGGAACTAAAATAAAAATTAAAGAGTATTTTGAACGAAAATATAGTAATTATTAGTGGGTGTGAGAAATCTCAGCTTTATACAGAAAATTGTTGGTTTGGGTGTTATGTTTATGAGTGATTTATTGAAAATTTTCTGATGTCTGATGGAGGAATAAAGATATTATTGCTTGTTAAAAAAGCTGGAGTATTCGAAATCACAGTTTTCAAGATTGTTCATGAATGTTTAGGAATAAAAGAAGTTTCTGCACAATAAATTCCCAAAGTACATACGTTAGGGCATAAATTGACGAGAAAAGAAATTTCTCCAGATCACTTGGACGCTTTAAGGAGAGATGTAAGTTATTTTTCGCGAATTGTCATAGAAAATGAAACTTGGATTTTCTATTGGGATCCTCCTACAAAGTAGGAATCAATGCAGTGGGCTCTTCACCTTCAATGAAAGCGAAAACTTAAACATCTTCTAAAAAGTTGACAGCGACTGTTTTTTGGAACAGCAAAGGGATTTTGCTTATTAAAGATGTGGAAAGGGGATCCACAATTAATGTATAGGTTTACAAAAAGACAATTCGAGACCTGCAGAATTAGAAGAAAAACTACAGAATTCATGAGAACCAAAATTTTATTGGGGTACAACTACAAAGTTCATAAGGCTCAAATGATGAGTTGACAATTGCTGTTGTGTTGTTTTTAAGGCACCTAAATTTCTTACGCCTTACAAGGATTTTTAATTTCCGTGGAGTAGCATTTGATTTCACGTTATTAAAACACCTGTAGTTTACCTTGGGTAGTGGTTGATAAGGAGGTAGTAGAATTTATCTGTTTTTTGAGTCTTTTCAGAAAATCCATATGGCGTTTAGGAAATATCAACCTTCAAACGATACATGTAAAAATTTCACGACATTTAGACGATTAGTTTAAAAGTTAAAGTGGTTTTAGTAACGCTACTTTTGATATTTTCAAAACAATGGAAGAAATCGAATTTCGTTTGTTGGTTAAACACTATTTTTTTTATGGGAAAAAAATACCGTTCAAGTAAAACAGTGTTACGGGGACTCTGCCCCTGAAAAATCACTCATCGTTTACTGGTATGCTAAATTTAAAACGCGGTCGTAGAGACATAAATGATACTGAACGCTCTGGACGCCTAAATGAGGTGGTTACACCGGGAAACATTCAAAAATATCCACAAAACTGTAAAGTGAAATTGCACGAGATAGCTAACACCCTAAAGATATCAAAAGAACGTGTTCGTCATATTTTGCATGAATATTTGGGCATGAGAAAACTCTGTTCGAAATGGGTACTGCGTGTGCTCACAGGAGACCAAAAACAACAACGTGTTGATGATTCTGAGTGCTGTTTAAACCTGTTTAAGCATAATAAAAAGAATTTTTTCATGTGATATATGAAAATGAATGAAACATGGATTCACCACTATACACCGGAATCAGATAGGCAGTTAACTGGGTGGACAGCAGCCGCCCGAAGCGACCAAAGACACAACAATCGGCTGGGAAGGTTTGGCCTCTGTATTTTGGGATATATAGAGTACATCCCAGTAAGCGAGTGGGAAGAATATTGTAAGAAACTGCTAACAGAAGACAGACAAGAATTCCGAGTAGAGAACCCCGAAGAAGAATAGAATAAGGAAATAAAAGAAATGGAACTAAGCTATGAAGAAGTAAAGAAGACAATAAAAACGCTCAAAAATAATAAATCTGCAGGGCCTGGGGTGTGGTAAATGAAATGATTAAGCACGGGTCTAATAAATTACATCGAATGCTGAGAAACATGTTCCGCAGAGCGATAAATGGAGAAAAAATACCATGGGAATGGTCAAAAGCTTATATAGTATCTATATTTAAAAAGGGAGACCGCAGAAAATGCACAAACTATAGAGGCCTAAGCATACTATCGAGTATGGGACGTTTGTATGGAAAAATTATTAAAAATATCATGGAGGAAAATATAAAAGAAAAAGTTGGAGAAGACCAAGCAGGCTTTACGGCCGAAAAATCATGTATAGACCACATATACACTATAAAACAAACAATGGAAAAAAAAAACCGGCAAAGAATAGAGAAGTTCATCTAGCCTTCATAGACATAAGAAAGGCCTATGACTCAGTACCAAGACAAAGATTATGGAACGCAATGAAAGAAATAGGCATTAACAAAGAACTAATATATGCAGTAAAAGCTCTCTACGAAAACAACACAGTGAACATAAAAATAGGACATAAAATAGGGAAGAGACTCCAAACATCAAAAGGCCTATTACAAGGATGCTCTACATCCCCAACACTATTCAAAATATACCCCGAACAAACATTAAAAAAATGAAAGCAAAAATGTAGTGGAATGGGAGTCCCAATACGAGAAGATTACTTATATACTCTAAGTAAGTAAACATAGCGCAAGCTGAGGAAGACCTCAGTTATATGGTAAGAAAACTGAAAGAAGAATACACTAAAGCAGGATTAGCAATAAACTTTGATAAAACGGAATACCTAACAATAAAGGGGGGAAACGTGGAGAATCTAGAAGTCGATAACGAAACAATAATCAAAGGAACCGATAGATTTAAATATTTAGGAACTATCATTTCAAAAAACGCAACATCAGAAGAAGAGATTAAAGCTAGATTAGGACAAACGCGGGCATGCATAAGACAATTAAATTCGATCATGTGGGACAAGCACATTACAAAGAGGAACAAAACACGCATATACAAATGAATAATAATAAAAAGCATAATGACATAAGGGTCAGAAACATGGACGATCAGCAAAAGAAATAAACCTAAAATTAACGCGGTAAAGATGGAGTATTGGAGAAGATGTTGTAAAGTGACACGTATGGAGAGATAAACAAATGAAGAAATAAGAAGCATAATGAACATCAAAGGGAACGCAATAAACACCATTGAAGAAAAACGATTAAAATGTTATGGACACATAAGACGGAGCGAAGATAATAAGTGGATAAAGAAAATAACGGAGTGGAGCCCTATAGGGAGAAGAAAAAGAGGACGACCCAGACCATCGTGGAGAGACGATGTGGGGGTCGTCCTCTTTGACAGATGGAGACTGGGAAGATAAAAACGGATGGAATCAAAGGCTGATAGACGGAAGACAGCGTCAGCTGTAGAAAATCCTTGATATATATATTTTGGGATCCGTATGAAATAATTTTTATCGACTATGCTGGGAAGGGAAAAATTATCAAAAGCTAATATTATATAAAGTTATTGGTGCGTTTGAAGGATGAAATCGCAAAGAAACGACCACAAAAGAACAACAAAAAAGTGCTCTTTGATCAAGACAATGCACCGTGTCACAAGTTAATGATTACGATATCAAAATTGCATGAATTGAAGTTCGAATTGCTTCCTCATCCACCGTATTCTCCAGATTTGATCCCCAGCGACTATTATCTATTCGCGGACGTCAAAAAATGTTCGCGGGAAAGAGATTTGGCTTCAATGAAGAAGTTATCACCGAAACTGAGACCTATTTTGGAGGCAAAGACAAATCCTTCTACAAGCAAGGTAGCTAAACCAAACCAGTCTACGTGTTAAATATAGCAACATACTAGAAGTGACAAGTGGCAATATTTTACACCGTTCTCTGGATAGACCATTGAATTTGAAGCATTTAATACATATATATTAGGAACAATTAAATTAAAAGTAGCAACACATGTTTATTGAATTGTAAACTTTACTATGTTGGGAATGTGGAATCTTTGGCACAACTACTGTGCAGATTTTACGCTTAAACCTCTTCACTACATTTGTAAATACTAAATTAAAGACATAGAATTTCCTAATTACTTTCAATATTTCTTCTACTAAAACTTCATGTTTCTCCCAGTTTATTTATCAATTATCCGTTTATTTCACTAAAGAATGTGTATCTAAGATGATAACGTACACAATTCCAAATGACCTTAACTTTAAGGGCTTTCCACAAAGGGCAGTATATCGGCCTGAAGAACGGCCCTGCGGGGCCCAATTAGTGGCGCAATTTAAGCGTGCTCCTCTCGGACCACTTACGTCTTCTTTATGGCGAAATTGCCATAGAAATTATTGATTATTTGAACCGGAAATACGGGGTAACCAAGTACTTAAATTATAGATCTACTAAGAGTAATAATAGATCCGTATGCGTCTTGCTACTACATATTACAACTCCGAAAAATATGTAAAATTGCTTTTTTACCCTTTATGCGTAAGTTGCTGCTACAAAAAGTACAAAACAACATAAGTTAATGAGTATAAGTGCCTGTGCTGTCTTTTAAAGTAGTCACCTTGACATTGTGTAGAGGAGAGTGGGGGAATTGCGAATACCTAAGTAAGAACTTAAATAAAACGATAAGTTTAAGAGATGTAATAATCATTTATTTCTTAAATTAAAGGCTTATAATCCTACCTTAAATTTTAAAATCAACTTTGGTAATATTTTCATAATTTTATAATTCTAATCTAATTTGTAAACCTCTACTGTTCACAATTTCCTAACAGACGCGGGATAATGTTGAACACTACGAGAGGCAAATGCGAACGTGTGAGTTAAGATTTGTTGCTGCAAAAGTCACAGAGGTAGCCTCTAGATGTGCTGTCACCACTCTGCAATTTTTGTGCGCCCACAGTCTGCAATTGCAGCACATAATCCAATCTTAAACTGAAAGGCTCTGGAACTTTTCATTACAATAAGTGCAGTAATATTCAGTATCTTTAGTTTTATCTTTGGTTTTGGCATTTTGCTTGTTTCCCTTTATTTGTTTTTTATTGGCTTCATTCTCATTTTCAAAACCTTTGAGATTTCTTACTCCCTTTTTATTTATCAGTCTCTTTTTTCCAGGCTTCATCTTTCTAAGCACTTCTAAATGTTCTTTTTTATCTTATTTTTTGGTTTTTTTCTCTTTCAAATCATTTTTTACTGGAGTGCTGGTTAATAGAGTTGAATGTTTCTTCTTGATGTTTCGTTTACCAAAAAGCGAATTCATTCGGCAGTATTTGTGTTATGGTACACTGTATGATATGTCAGGTTGCTCTGAAGCTGTTGGTATATTATTCTGTCGTTCGATGAGTTGGCTGTGAATAGTCTCTGAATCAGTTACACACATAGCAAGTTCTTCATCAAATTTAGTGGGGTCCAAAGGACATATTCCAACAGCTCTAAAACTATTCATCACTTTGTCAGAACTGCTACAACCGTTAAATGCCTTTGTGAACAGTTCAACTACTTCATATTGTGTGATTCTTCGTTTTGTATTTTCAGCCATTAATAGATCACATTCTCTGCTCTTACGTGAACCAAAATAGCTTAAGTCCAAAAGCTGTAGTCGATGTGAAGTGTGCGGTAGTAGAGACAACAAAACAATCCCATTATTGCGACATAGTGTATAACATTCAAAGCCTATAAGGCTCTCACGATTGTCCAAAATTAAAAGTATAGGTTGTTCTTTGGAGGATTTTGCATCCATAAAAAAGATTTTCATTTATCCATCCAGAGTCAGACACAGCGACAATCATATTATCATTATCTCCACATAGCAATTGAGCATTTATTCGTTTTTTGTTTAAAAATGAAAAACGGAGGAACATAGAAGCCAGCAGCACTGAATGCACTGTTGTGGTTATTCCCTTTTCTGCACTCGTAGCCATGCCATCTTATTTTTGACCTTTAGATGCCAGAATTTTTGAATTGCGTTAAACATTGGTGATGCCAGTTTCGTCGACATTAAAGATACGAGCAGCCTCAAAGTGGTGAGTCTTTTACAAGAATTCCAGATTGTTGAAAAACAACTTAATTTCAGTCTCATTAAAAGCAGTAATTCTGTTTAACGACGTTGCTTCTAACTTCGTTAGTAAAATACTGGGATGCCATTTTATAAAACGATAATATCAATCTTTCCCCACCCTCTTGGAACTCTTATCAAAATTATGAAACAACTTTCTACATTTTACTATATGTTCTTCTAATGGCTTTTCTTGTTCAGAAGTGAATATTGCCTTTCTTCCTTTTTTGGATGTGTAATTACCTGGTCATTCTTATGATCGAATATTGTTGTATTTGGCACAGAATCAGCAGCTGCTGCTTTGCCTAATGTTAATTTCTTGCTCTTTACATCTTCTATAGCCTTCTCTAAATCTTTTAATATATATTTAGTTTCAGTCTTTCGTTTATAAATTCGTCGCATCTGCAATAAAAAAATATCCAAGAAATAAACAACTAGTATAATAGTCCCTCTAACTAAAAATATTTTATACTTAGCTAAGACGAGAATCAAATTTCAACGGGTTAAATGCGAACGTTCGCAAAAAACCCAATCAGAATATTCGTTATTGCCCCACACAGTGAAATAAAAAGAAGTAAAATATTTTTTTAGAGTATGAGAATAGAAGTGAAAATATTACGACTTTAAATAATTGTTTAGCAAGTAGTTAACTACACTTCATCAGCAATGTAGTATTTACAGTTTGTATGATACATTCACTTAAACTCATTACATTACATAAAAAACATCAAAAATAATAAAAAAACTGACCTTGAACGTGTTACTCCCCTTAACGTTGATCCGGTACTAAATACTAGCGCAGCTGTGACGTCAATGAGTGCTGGGAGATATCACCTCTCAAATATACTAAAACTGTTGCGTTCGGGATTACCCCGCGTTCGGTATTCCCCACTCTCCCCTACACTTTTGGATGCAATCGAACCAATGCTGGAAATATTTTTTCTACTGAAAATTAGAAACGTGCTGTGAAATCGCATCAACTGACGCATTTCATTTTTGATACATAGGGGACAAACACATTTTTCTATTCCAATCAGTATTAACAATCCTTCGATTTTCTAAAGTGACAGTAGCCACTTAGCAGCGTTTGAGAAAAATGCAGCGGCCATTTTTTTTGAAGCTCTGCGAGAAAAAACAACTTTTATTGATTTAGACTCATCTTGGAACACCCAAACAGGTGATATATTCAAGTTTCTTCAACAACGGCGATGTAAATATAATTTGAAACACGTTAGCTTATTTTCTGAAGTATTTCTTTGCTCTATTTGAAACGAACCTTTTCTGAGCTTCGGTTAAATTGTGTGTAATCCAATAAGCAAAGAGGTCTTTACAGCCAATTTTTCATGCAAGATCTCATGCATTTGCATGATGTTAAGGCCTATGGATGTTTGAATCTAAAGGTATGTCACATGCTGGTCCATCTGTATCTTTTCTGTTACGGCGCAATCTGGGAAAAATAAGGCATTTTTTGGATGAAAATCGAGACGTAGCTTACATTTTGACTAAGCTGAATATTTTTTTTTTTTAAATATTAGTGAACACTTCTAGTTTACTTTTCAACTGCAGAATTTCAAATAAATTGACTTATTACGATTATATCTGATAATATATCGGTTAAATTAAAAATACATATTTACCCCATATTAGGAATAGTACAAAATTCGACTAAATTTGGTATTTTAATGTATATACTTAGATATATTAACCTTCTCAATTCGAATTCGAAGACATTTTAAGAAAAAAATGTGATGCTCTAACATCAAAAATAACTTCCAGATGCAAACATTCTTAATCAAAAGAATGGAACGGTTCTTTATTGCACAAATCTATCTGAATATGATAATTTTGTGCATTTTGAACCAGCTGATAAAGAAATGACATCAAAATTGTCCCTGTAAATAAATTTCTAACCTCAAAAAAGCTTAAAAACATCAATATCCTTGGTTATAAGTAGTTCATAAAAGTATCTAAAATACAATAGCTTTTTATATGTAGATTGACTGATAGCCGAACAAAAAGCTACGTATGGTAAAATTAAACCTAACATTACCTAATATGTCGAGTTATGAACGAGCAGAAATGCATATACTACAAGTGAATGTGAACCTAACATAATCTAATCCATCAAGTCATAAGTGAGCAGAAAGGCATATACTACAAGTGAATGTGAAGGTGTCTTTACAAGTACGTTTAATAAAATAACCTGATCTTGTACTATTCCTAATATGGGGTAAATATATATTTTTCATAACCGATATATGATCAGATATATTTATTTTATTTAAAATTCTGCAGTTAGAAAGTAAACTAGAAGTGTTCACGAGTATTTAAAAAAAAATATTCAAATGGGCCAAAATGTAAGCCACGTCTCGATTTTTGTCCAAAAAATGCCTTATTTTTCCTAGAGTGCGGCGTAGACACCTTCAAGAAATTCATCATTGAGATTTCTAAATTTTTGCCTTAATTCTAAAAACCAATTAGAAAGAGTGCCATTTGATGGTGCTTTCTTCCTAACAACCAAATGAAGTCGATCAATCAGTTGTTGTTGAGTTAATCCACACACAAAATCTTCCAAAATCATACTTCGAAATTCTTAACGAGAAAATTCAATTATTTCATAACATTAACTTGTTCGAAGTAATGCACAAATACTCGTAAAACTAGTTATTTTTTTTTGACCTGCTGTTTAAACTAAAAAGTGTAAAATTTTACGAAAATTATAGTCTCAATTTTCAGTTACGCCATCTAATCTTGGTCTCTAAAAACTCACGCAATAGAGTTTTAGGTATACAAACTTAAATAGCACAAAATTTCGATGTAGTAATGCTATGAACTACAATAATGTTCTTATATCCAACAAGGGAGATGCGGACGGTAAGGGGTTACATACATCTTGAATTTTCAAAAATTTTTTTACGGATTTTTATTCTCTATACTTTTAAGAATTATTCTAAGTGTCTAAGACACTGTCTACAATATAACTCAGTCAATTTTCAATATTTTAGTTTAGAGGTTTTTTTAAAGTTTTCTATTAGACAATTTTTTATGAATAATTAAACAAATATTTTCGTCGAAACTTGCATACTAAAATCTGAAACACTCACAAATTCTAATAATTGCTTTTTCTACAAAATGTCTAGAGGTTTTTTATAAATAAATTAAACATGGTTGGTCGAAAATTGCATACTAAAGTCTGGAACACCGCAAATTTTTATTTTTGAAAAAAACTCCTTCGACAATTTTAACTACTACATTATTTTATAAGATTAATTTTTATTTTGGCACATTGGATTATTTTTTGTGAAGAAGACAAGAAGGCGCCATAGTTTTTGTCAGTGGTCCATTTAACCCGATAAAAAATAATGTTAACATTTAAAACATATTTAAAAAAAAATCTTATTCACTTAATAATCTTAAACATATTTTTTAAATATGTATACTTTTTGCAGCGCCCTGGTGACGAAGATGGTGCTGGTCACATGGGACATGTTAGCGACAGGGACTTTAAAACATGATTGTTATTGTCTTTATTGAATTTAAGTTAGGCTATGCCTCTTACTTACATTTATGATAGCTTATATTCCTATACTACTTAACCTAGGTTCTATACAGTAATCCTAATTAACTTAACCTAGGACATTGGGTTTTAATTACATTGGTTGACTAATCTAACTTAACTAGAGCTTAATTCTAAACTAATCTAGAACTTAATTCTAAACTTAATCTAGGTTACAATCTTCATGGGGGTGGGGGAGGGCCATCGTCTTCGTCGGATATGGGATCAGAAGGTCTTGGATAGTGATGGCGGGCGTTGGCGGGCACGTGGAATGCGCTCCTTATGGTGGCGTTTGGGTGTTGTAGCGCCTTTACGAAGAACTTGATGTTGGTGGACCTCATGTGTGCCTTGATTGTTGGCACACCGAGGTCTCTATGCAATTGACGGTTTCGGACGAACCATGGGGCTCCCGTGATCATCCTCAGGGCCTTGTTCTGAAGTTGAGCTCTGCGTGTCTTGGTGAGTTTAGACCAAGTAGGGCAGGCGTGTGTGAGTCCTGCCCTCACGATGGTTTTATAAATTAGCAGCTTGATTTTTGGTTGCAACTTACTGGACCGGCTGATGATTGGGTACAGCTTGCCCAGAAGTTGCTTGGCTTTCCTTGAGGCGGCACAGACCTGGTCTTTCCAGATGAGGTGTTTGTCATACTGGATTCCCAGGTACTTGATGGTGGTTGCCCATTGGATGCGGGATCCCTGGAGCTGGAGTTGTCCATAAGGAGTGCCGTTGCCTTTGGCGAAGACGATGGCCTGTGTCTTACATGGGTTTAGCTGGATCTTCCATCGGTCGAACCAGGGGGCGAGGACGTTCAGGTGGCGCTGCAATCTACTGGTGATGATTCTGTAGCTGCTGGATTCTGCTATGATGGCTGTGTCGTCAGCATACAGGAGTAGGGTAGTCTGATCCGTTTTTGGAATGTCGGCTGTGAAAATGTTAAAGAGGTGGGGGGAGAGGACGGAGCCTTGAGGGACTCCGGCTCTAATGGCCTTGACTTCGGAGGTGGCCTTATCGACTCTGACTTGGAATGTTCTGTCAGAGACGAAGGATTGAATGAGTTTGTTAATGAAAAGGGGGTAGCCGTGTCGGATCAGTTTCAGAATGAGGCCTTCGTGCCAGACTCGGTCGAAGGCCTTTGCTACATCGAAAAACACAGCTCCAACTTTGTGACGTTTGTTGAAGCTGTTGGAAATGGTTTGGGCGAGTTTCGTGGTGTGATGGATGGTGCCATGAAGGGGCTGGAAGCCATACTGTTCGTCAGGGACAACACGGAGCGCTGTGGACTTTGCTCTGACGATTTCGAGGATGACTTTTTCAGCTATCTTGCCAAGGCCTGGAAGTAGGCTGATTGGCCGATAGCTGCTTGCCTCGTGGGATGGAGAGCCTGGTTTTTTGATCATAATGACCTCAGCTTTTTTCCAGTAGAGTGGAAAATAGCTGAGTCTCAGTATGCTGTTAATGATATTGGTGGCTTCTGAGATCTGTTTCTTGGGGAGTTTTTTGAGGGCTTTATTTGTGATTTTATCATGACCTGGGGCTTTTCGGATTGAGGTAAATCGAATGATCTCATTAACAGCGGAGGGGGTTGTGAAGTACGTATTGCGAGGGGGCTGGGCAAGATTTAGAGTCTGTATGGTTATAGCGACCCTAAGATCACGGGCTGGATCGGGATGGGCAGGAGTGTTAGGAGAAAACTGTTCCTCTAGCAGATCTGCCAGAAGGTCAGCCTTCTCCTGGGTTGTGGAGGCTGTGGTGGCGGCGTGGGTGAAGGCTGGCATGGACCTTGGCTCGTCATTGGAAAGGGCTGTTGCCATTTTCCAAAGAGAACAGTCCCGGGTAGTGAGGGATTCTACTTTGGACTCCCACCTGCTGCTGTGGAATTCAGCAAGTGAGTCTTTCACCTGCTGCGTTGCTTGATTTGCGAGCCTTTTGAGGCGGGGGTCTCCCGTCCTGAGGGCTCTTCTGAGCAGCCGGTTTTTTATCCCTGATCTGCTCTTTGATAGCTGGGGGTAGTCTACCTTGAAAAGAGACTGGTTGGGTTCGTGACGTTGTGGCCTGGGCAAGGGCTGTCTGGATATCAGCAGTCAGTTTATTGACTGCCGAATCCAGATCCTGGGTTGTGGAAATTTTTGGGATGGGACCCGTGGTCGCCAGGAAGCGTTGGAAGTGGTCCCAGTCTGTGCTGGAAGTGGTGACTGTGGCATTCATTTTGTCGGCCGGATTTCCCAGTGTAAAAATGACCGGTAGATGGTCAGACGAAAGGTCATGAATGACAGTAATGTTATGCCGGAGGTTGATATTTTTTAGAAGAAAAATATCTAGAAAGTCCGGTCTTCCGTGTCCAATGTGGGTGGGCTCGTCTGGAGCTATGAGATTGAATGGGATTTGGTTCTGGATGGCGTCGAGAGCAATGCCATTAGCGTTCGTAGCTAGGTTTCCACAGAGAACGTTTTTGGCATTGAAGTCTCCGCCCAGAACGGTCTTTTGATTGACAGGGCCAAACAGCAGATGGAAGTCTGCAGGATCGATAGGATGTTGGTCACCGTTTTGTTGGTAGATCGAGAAGAGGTGGATGGTGGTGTTGTTTGCCATGGTTATGGCAATGGGCGTGGCTTCAGTTTGGACAAGAGGAAGGGGGGGTGGTTGGTAGTGATTTAAGGAGTGCTTGACAAGAATCATGGTCCCCCCTAGGCGGGCCCTGATTCTATCGTTGCGGTAAACAGTGTAGTTAGGAAGACTGAATCGGATGCCGGGCTTTAGAAAGGTTTCTTGGATTAGAGCTACGTCGACGTTATGGTCTTGTAGGAAATGGAGAAGTTCATGCTTTTTGTCGCGAATGCCGTTGGCATTCCATGACAAGATGTTTAGCATTTTAGGAGAGATCTTATTTGGTCGCTTACTCATACTTGGGCGTTGGAATTAAGCAGGGGCATGAAAGTGGCGGAAAGCTTTTGAAAGTTTTGGATGTTTTTAAAGAAGGTTTGCATGGCAGAATTCATGCTATTGATAGATGTAAGGGCGTCGGTCATGTTTGTTGGAATTGAGGTCGCTGGGGGAGCCGCCGTTTGACGACGGTTTGCCCAGGAGAAAGTGGCTTGGTTAGTTGCGGGTCGCTGCGACGGGTGTTTGGGACAGCCTCTGTAGGAGGCTGTATGCTCACCCTCGCAGTTTGCACATTTGGCAGGTAAATCCCGCGTTTTTTGGCATGTGGACGTGAGGTGCCCCTGCCCGCATTTAACACATTTGGGCGGGGCCCTGCACAGATGGGATGAGTGGCCAAATAATTGGCAGTTGAAGCATTGGGTATTTTTAGACTTGGAGTGTTGGGGTTCTGCTTTTATTTTGTTGTGCCTGACTTCAGTAATAGCAAAAATGGCTTTATCGGATTTGGGCACTAGCACCAAAACCATGGGCATGGGGTCCCCTGATTTGTAGTGCCATCGGATAACTTTATGAGGGTTGTGGCCTTTTTCACGCAGGTCACTAGCAATCTCGTCGGTTGTGAGAATCTCTACGACTCCCCTCAACACGACGTGATTTAGCTTGTCCTCCTGGAACTGGAAGGTATGGAAGGGTTCCCTGTTCTCCTCCAGGAATCTAGTTATATTTCTAAAGTCCTGGGGGGTCTCGGGGTGTATCCTCACACCTTCCGGGAGGGTGACCGCGCGGGTAAAACCTGAATTTCTTGGCATTGAAAATTGAGACGAGTTGATTGTAGCGCGTTTTGTCACGCAGTACAATGGGCGGAACATTGGTGTTAGATGATGATGGGTTTGAGGGGGGGGTTACCGTGTGTGCTGGCGACTTACCTGCAGCAGCTTTTTTAGCAGCAGCACCTTCCTGACTGGTCCTTAAAACATGAGTATTCTGCGCAACTGGAAAATGTACAGGCTTAAATACTTTTGGTCAAAAGATGCATTCTTGAAGAGTTTATTTTTAAACTCATCAGAAACAGCTTTGTGTGATGAAAATTTACACCTAATAATTTTTTTAAAAAAAACTTGCTAATACTTGATATATTTCTAATACGTACTAATTTTTTATTTTACTTTAGGATAAAATTATGAAAATAGCTATTTTAATCTCATAGATCGTAATATATTTTGGTCTAAAATTTCACATGTGACATATTTGAATATGCATAAATGAAAAAAAAATGTGTTTTAGAATTTATTGATAGAAATTAACATTGTGTAAAAGTATATTATGTTCGAACATTTGTGTGTGTTCTATAATGTGATAAAAAGTGGGTAAGATTACAATAAGAAATTTTGAAATAGGCATGCAGGTAACATTAATAAATGATATGAAATCTTATTTATTTATCCGAAATCCATGGTAACATGAAGTCAAATTCCACAAAATTATACAAATGTTTACAGTGCCAATTAATCTTCCTGTATAATTACTGTACATTTTTGAGTGACATGTTATAATTATTGCTAAATCTACACAACACCAAATGATAGTTGCGCGATAACGTAAAGAAATGTGATCATAGAAAACGCTCCTCGCTTTTACCTAGAACACCTGTATATGAATGTATTGTTTTAATGTTATCGGCAAGTTACCCGCATTGCTCGCATGATGACGCTCACGTAGGATATATCAAAAGAAACCAAAAACGCCATTATCTTAGACGAACACCTTTACATATTTTTTGAAAGCTATAGTAGGTGATCACCGAATAAGAAAACCTGCATAGAAAAATTACCTATAATTTTAAATAAATATCAATAATATTCCACGGACAATTTTCTTATGAAATTTCCTCTTATATTTTAAATAATGTAATTTGGTTCAAGATTGTTATTCGTATGATTCACATTTTATTGGCATTTATAGTAATTTGCGAAGATGTGAATACGTGAAGTTTTTTTTTTCCCTAAACTTCAATTGTACTTTTATTATATTAATATTTTAAGAGAGATCATTGAAAATGCCTTTGATACTATTATTAGGTAATTATAGTCATATAATTTACGATTATAATAAAAAATAGTTGTCACATTAAAAAATGAAACGAAATAATATTTTCTGGTGTGATATAATAAGATTGATATTAAAGCGAATGATGAATATAATTTAGGAATTGGTATTTAAATTAAGTAAATACCTTGATATCCTCCAAATAAGTTAAACCTCCAAATCATATAAACGAACTTAATTTAAGTCACATAACGAATATTTTTCGTAATCGTATTTGTAAGGAAGTACCTGCTTTTAACATATTCATGGTCACTTTCTCCTTCCGACCGGTTATTTGAAGATCACTTGATCGACATATCGAATACATACTTTCATTGTCGTTGTTTGCGTCTCCATCGGTCTCGAAACATATTATGAAGAGATTGGCAATTGCTGTTGATAGTGAGAGAGTGGAACAGTACCATATATATACTTTGGACATAAGATTAGATTGGATAAGAGCAATCAAACAGCGGAAATATTAAGGCGAATTGGTCTCAGCTGGACTACATTTCAAAAACTGGGATTTATTCTAGAAAACAGACTTATCCCCATGACCTTAAAAAGAAAGGTGTGCGAGAGCTGCATACTTCCAGTAAGTACGTATGGGCTGGAAACCATGACTTTTACAAAAAAAATAGTCTTTGTCGACTCCAACGTATTCAACGGGCCATGGAAAGACAGATGTTAGGTGTCAGTTTACGAGAACACATTAAAAGCGAGGATATCGGACGAACAAAAAAATTACAGATATCAGTGAAAGAGTAGCAAAATTAAAGTCGCAATAGGCTGGGCATATGGCTAGAATAAACGATAGCAGATAGGCAACAAAATTACTTAAACAAAGACCTTGGAAGAACAGACGAAGTGTCGAAAGACAAAGAGATAGATTAATAATATCAGGTTGATAGCAGGCAGTAGATGGCTCCATTTTGCACAGGATGGAGTTAATTAGAAGAAACTTGAAGATGAATATCTCCTGTAGCAGAGAAGTAGTGGCTTATAAAAAAGAAGAAAGAGGATACATATATATATATATATATATATATATATATATATATATATATATATATATATATATATATATATATATTATATATATATGTATATATATATATATATATATATATATATATAATATTCAGGATGCCCTGTTGAAGCAAATATGGTTCCACGAGTATTTTTATGATCCAAAATTATAAAGGACTGTTTTTGAGATAAACATATTTTCGTGAATTTTATTGTAATGTAATTATTTTTACCTCTGAAACTCCTTATTTTCTCTGTACTCATTTATTTATTTTCTTTGTCACTAATTTAGTGCTTATTATTAAAATGGATACTGTAGATTTTGTAGTATTTTAGTTGATGTCTTAAAAATACTAATTATTACAAATTTTATCTACAGAAAATATGTTTTTATATAATAAACGGTTTCTATTTTGTCCTGCTTATTTTGTTGAACCTTAGGTAAAATAAAATAAGTATAGACAGGTGTTAAGCTCTTGAGATATTAATGCAACTTTCCAAATATAAATGTTTACTTATACCAATACATAAAATACCTAAAAAATAAAACATTATTATCATAAAAACAAACAATATTATTGTGCGCTATTAAGCACTCACCTCGTCCTTGAAAGATAAGTATGTATATTTGAGACATGTACCTAAAAAATGGCATCTGCAAGTAGTTGTATCAAATTACACCAATGTTCGACAAAACTTTAAAAGGTTAAAAAAAATTTCGACATATAAAATGAATTTAATGTAAATTTTGAAAGAAAAAATGTAATTTTTTAAAAAAAAACATAACTGAAATTTACATTTTAAATATTTAACATTTATTCTTACTTTTCACCTAAAATAATTTTAGAATCTTATTTTAAGACGCTCTCTCGTAATTATTTTATTAATATTCAACGAGAAGATGAAAGGTTGTAAAAACAAAGCTGTTTTTGAAAATCCACCTAACCGTAAAATCAATAGATACCAAATCAGGTTAATTAAAATAGCTTATTTATGAGCCAGGAGGAATTTATAATGTCAGGCAATTTGCGCCAACAGCTCGGATTGACATTTTCTCCCCTGTTTCGCCTCTCGTCCAAGTCGAATGTCAGTCGAAAATTCGCATCCACCGGCCGATCCGATGACTTATCAAAAATTTACGATGTATCCATTAAGGAAGGGAGATTGACGTGTATTTTCTCTATCAAACGAAATGTTTCTAATTTAAGCTTTTTATTTATATATTTAGTTTACTTAAAACTCCTCAAACGACATAATATAGTGCTTCTTTACTGGGATATTCTTTATACTTTCTAAGGTTGTTGGTATACTGTATATATATATATATATATATATATATATATATATATATATATATATATATATATATATATATATATATATATATATATATATATACAATCAGTCTAAAAAGTCTTCATACACCACCTTTCTGTTATGTTCAACTAATTAATTGGAACTATGAGAAAACATGTTTAGACTAATATTTGAAACGTAACCAACGAGGATTAGTATTAAAAGCACCGACGGAACATTTTATTTAGAAGTTACATCATTGTTATAAAAATGTAAACAAGATTAATGTCAAAAAAGTCTCCATACACTCAAGAACTGCATTGAAAAAATCAGCCGCATTTTATCAAGCTGTCTATTGCTCGCTAAACTTAAAACAAATGAATAATTTTCGGCCATACTTTATAATCTGTCACTTGTTGCTAGTAATTTTGCAGTGGATTTTCAAAGTAGTAATAAAAATGAGCGAGAGAAATTGTGAAATTCCATTTCAAGTTCGAAGGATCATAACTGATTTGGGAAAAGATGGAAAATCGTACAGAAATATAGGAAAAATTGTTAAAAAATCGCATACTACTATTCAGTACATTGTAAACCAGTATAAATTAACGGGTTCCTATAAAATTTGACCACGCTCCGGTCGTCTCAAGAAACTGACTGCACGTGAAGAGGCCAGTATTGTTATTTAAATAATTATAGATCCCAAGAAAAGTGCACTAAAATTAAAAGAAGTACGGGAACTATTTTCGAAAAATGTTTGTTCGCAAACAGTAAGAAATTGTTTAAAAAGGGCAGGCTATAAGGGGTGTGCAGCCAGGAAGAAGCCGTTAGTTTCGGAAGCTAATCGCAAAAAGCGGTTAGCTTTTGCTAGGGAAAACGTTACTAAATCGCCTGAATTTTGGGAATCCGTAATCTTTAGTGATGAAACTAAAATTAACCTTCTTGGGTCTGATGGCAGAACTAAAGTTTGGAGAAAGAAGAATACCGCATTCGATATTAAAAAGATTTGTTCCACGCTGAGACTAGGGGATGGCAGGGTTCTGCTTTGGGGATGCATGTCCGCTGGAGGGGTTGGAAATTTATATTTTAGTAATGGTACCATGGATCAGCATGTTTATCTGAACATTTTGTGAGACAATTTAAGAGAAAATATCCAAAAATTAGCACTCGAAAAAAGATACATTTTCCAACAGGACAATGATCTGAAACATACCGCAACTTGGTGCAAGAATGATTAATCCATAATGTGCGACAGCAGTTTCATACACCTCCACAATCACCCGATGTTAACCACATCGAGCATTTATGGGAGGAACTGAAACGGCACGTTCGCAAACATAATGTTTCAAATAGAGAAGAATTAAAAAAACAGAATATTGAACGATTGGGAGAACATGCCAGCAGAAGTTACTAGAAAGTTGGTTGCAAGCATGACAAAAAGTGTACAGGAGATTATCAAGGCCGACAGCGGTCCCACTTAATATTAGTTTAAACGAAGTTGTTATTTTCCATTAAACTGCGTCAAACTATTATTGGTTATTGTTAAGTGTATGGAGACTTTCTTGACATTCATTTTGTTTACATTTTTATAACAATGATGTAACTTCTAAATAAAATGTTCCGTAGTTGTTTTTAACACTAATCCTCGTTGGTTAAGTTTCAAATATTAATTTAAACATGTTTTCTCCTAGTTCCAATTAATTAGTTAAACATAACAGAAAAATAGTATAGAAAGTAGATGGTGTATGGAGACTTTTTGGACTTAATTTACGGGTATGCGGTCTAGAAATTAAAACACAACTTATTCTTGTATTCTCTATATTTCGTGCATTTTTTATCCAGATCATCAGGAGATACCAGCTGCAACAATTAAACCAACTGCTGATATGGAAAAAGGAGTACAGCTAAAAACTTACAATTAGAGTAAAATAAAGAAGCACTGGACAAACATTCCACCTTTGCAACCTAACACTCACTTATACGAAAATACATCGAACATATATTAAACCGTAGAAATTGGGTATATTTATTCTTTACAAAACATACACACACATAAAAAAATCTATTGTTAATAGTTAATAAAATCCGATAATAAAAAGAAGTAGTCAAGATTTCAGAATTTCATTTAGATATTAAATTACAATATATGACACTTAAACGGTCAATATCAGTTCGGAAATTAATGGAATCTTGTTCGCGGTTTATGTGGACCATCTGTAAAAACAATCTCTTTGTATAATTACAATCCCGTTCTAAAATTTTTACGTTGTCAAAATCAAAGGTAGCCTGAAATTTTTGATTGTATATGGACAATGCGTATGATTTCTTACCTATTCTGTTGTCACTCTTATGTTGAGTGGTGCGATATTTTAGGTTCTGTGTGGTTTGACCGATGTAGCAGGCTCCACAATCTCGACCTGGCACTCTATACACAACATCACAAGTTTGAATTAGGGAAATGCTATCCTTGGTTCTGGTGAATAAGGAACCAGTGATATGAGAGTTGTACTTAGTTATTTTTAAATCCTTTGAAATGGCATACCACATTGTTCATTAGACTTTTAATATGTGGGAGTTTTTTGTATTTTATTGACATGAGAAGCAGAATTATATGCTAATCTCCTTGATAACCTTTTTGGACACCATAACGTAAAATCGATTATTTTATAAACTGTTAAAAAAGACATTATATATATCATAAAGTTCAGTTTTTGCGGGACTTCTATTGGTATCAAATGGAATGAATTATCTTCGTCTCGATCTATATACCTATTTAATCAAACGTAACCATCATAAGTTATTTATAGTTATCTCCGAGGCTATCTTTTATGTAGGTTTGCACGTACGCAACCTAATAGACTACTTTTTATGCATCCCCGTATCTCAAGGACTTTAAAATTCCTGCTCATACGTGACCCTTGTGGACGCACACACGCGTTCGCAAGAGAAGCTGCCGGCCGGCCTGCGAATTCAATTTCAATACGCGCCCTCAATCATGCATAGACGCGGGAGGAGGGGAAAGTGGCAGGTGCCGGTGGGCAGGGTAGGAACGTCTAAAATTTAAAAAAGCACTTGCATTTAGTTCTGAATTATTTAATATTTGTTATGTCAAATATGAAAAGTGATATTTAGAGTCAGGTAAGAACGTGCAAGAATTCTATTTTGCTATATGCGATTTTAGCGATTGAACAAAAAATCGGTAGAGGGAACCTTTGCCTACCACGCATTTAGTCAAATTATCAGTCAATTCCGAACTTTCGTTGAAATCACGTAAAATCTAAAATGAATCACTTGTTTGCACGTCGGTCCGAGGCAGTCTTTCTTTTTTCCCATCCAATAAAAAGTCGGTGTCGTTTGTGAAGAAGTGGGTAAATCGTTTTAACGAAAACGAAAAATGCCGACAACTTGCCAAAACGTGGCTCGGTAGGCAAAGTCACTCCGAAAGCCAAAAAATCAAGGAGCGGCTAGATTAAGAAAATCGGATTTGAATGTGTCCCATGAGAGCATTCGCTGGGCGAAAATCACGCCGCCAAGTGGCTCGCTTGAGCCCACGATAAAATACTAGAATAGCCCTCACAATCGCCGGACGCCAACCATATTGAAAACATTTGGTCCCTTGTAAAGAGAAAGCTCAGAAGACTCTGAAGTCTTTGACTCTGTTGTCTCGCGAGTATGCCGAAAATCTCGTCAATAGTATACCTCGAAGATGCCAGGCGAATATTAATATAGGAGGAGATTGGACAACTTATTAAGGTCATTGGGCCGTGGTTAGCACATCAAAGAATACATTGATCGCAAAAAAATGTTGTCGAAGAATATTTTTTCAAGAATACGTGCGACCACATTCTTAGTTGACAGACTATAGCAGCATTCAAATACGGTAATCTTCTTCTTGAAGTGCCATATCCGACTCGAACATAGGCCAACCTCTCGCCTTTGCCTGTGATTGATGCCTTTTTTAAGTGTTCCACAGACAAAGAAGATCTACAGTTTAATGCCAGTTCCAGTGACTTAGGCGTGATACTATGGGTGGTTTACCATTGCCTTTCCGATGAAGGTGACGGTCACACTCAAGTTTTTTTTTTAATTTATTATTTTCCGAGGTGAGATTCGAACTCAGGTCTCCGGCATACACCTTACCCACTTAATATAAATGACCATCTCTTAATATAAAGAATAAAAATAATTATTTGTTTCTAAAAATTTTGGTCAGAAATACAATATAAAATTATAAAAAAAATTAAGATATTTAATTTTTATATCTAATTTTACCGCTGTACTGACTAATTTGTAATTAAGTAATTAATAGTAGTAATAATTATGCCCAAAATGTGTTCATTATATCAATAAAAATTAAGAAAAAATCTTAATGATTTAGAAAATTTATCAACCCCTACCTCTGTCGCCCTCTTTTCCTTTAGCGATATTGCTAAAAAAACTATAGGAATTCTATATCTTATTGCGAGTCGGGCGGAAATAAGCGACTATGTTTTCCACGATCTAGGGATCTTGAAATACGAGGATATGCAAAAATCTTAGAGAGTGATTTTTTCACGAATACTGCCATTTAGCAAAGAATAAAAAAAAAACCTTTTTAACTACATTTTTATTTTCTTAAGTTGCTTTATTGATCTCGCACCACAATTAGGAAAACACTTTTTAATACACCTCCCAAATACTTGTATGCAAATAACGGGTACTAATATTACAAATTTCAAAATCTTCCTTTTCAGTCATTGTCTTCGTTTGTTTAAAAAAGGAAAATCTTGTTCTTTTTTATTCAAGTAAACCTACATGAGTATTTCTTTAGTTGTCAAAATATTATCACTTTGAGTGCGTAAATCTAAAATCATTCCATTTTATTTTGATGTTCAAAAAGAAATAACCGGTCAAGTGCAAGCTGAACTTGCGCAATTAGTGTTCCTTACGTTGATTGCTTTTCAAATAAAAAATTTTGTTACGGAGTATAAAATGATCAGTGACTCCACAAAACACACCCCAATTGAGTTTTCAACAAAGTTTGTTTGCAATCTTTACTGAAAACTGATGACCTTGAATTCAATATATATATATATATATATATATATATATATATATATATATATATATATATATATATATATATATATATATATATATATATGTATATATATATATATATATATATATATATATATATATATATATATATATATATATATATACATATATATATATATATATATATATATATATATATATATATGTATATATATATATATATATGTATATATATATATATACATATATATATATATATATATACCAGATAAATTATTAAAGGTAATACACTCGTGATAATTTTCGTTATCTACACACCGTGAAGAATGTTCCAGAATTTTTTAAAAATATTTTGGTCAGTACTTTTCGAGATAAGGGGGGATAGCGATTTTTCGCGATTTTTTTAAAATAATACAAGGAAAAGTATGCGCAAGTATTACATTATATATGTATATATATATTTTACTCGCGTTTTCACAAGCTTTCATTTGATACCACACTCGTTGACCCAGTAAAAAATTTTTTTTCACTTTCGATTTTATCCCCCAAAACTAATCCCTTAAGTCAAAATTTAACTTTCAAAATTACACGGCTCTGATGAGGCCATCAATTCCTCCTATATTAGTACCAAATTCCAACTTTCTACGTCGGAGAAAATCGGGTGTGATAGACGGACAGACAGACAGACAAACAGACAGACAGACAGACACCGAAGTCATCTTATAAGTGTTCCGTACGGAACACTAAAAAGAGAAAAGAAACTACATATTAAAAAATGTAAGTATAGAGGAAAAATAATAAGATTTAATTATTTTCATTTTTTCATCAAGTACAAAGAATATCCAAGCGGCTGTTGAAACTAATATACATGGGGTGAAAAGTCCCTAGATTTTTGAAAAAAAAAAATGTTTTTGGCAAAATTCGATTTTATTCTTTAATACACTCTTCCAACATTGGAATACTTTCATTTAGTATGATTTTTCGAGCTCTCTAAAATATACCTATTTCCCATTCAACTTCTTCAGTTGAGCCTAATTTCTTTCCCTGGAGCCACCTTTTCATATTTGGGAAGAGGCAATAATCACTGGAGACCAGATCTGGTGAATACGCCAGACAAGGAAGCAATTCATAGTGGGTCCAATTTCATCGATCATCGATTTTATCAACTTGTGAGCTGGTGCATTTCCTTGGTGAAACAAAACTTTTTTCTTAGCTAAATGCGATCTTTTTTCTTGACTTCACCATTCCGAAGGTCCTATAAACCAACGTAATAGATCGTCGATCAGTATTATTCAATGCGCATCCCAAAAAATAATTGCCAAAACTTTTCCAGCTGATATTGGTGTTATTGGACGCTTCAATCGGCCTTTATATAGTTCTAGCCTGTTAGACGTGTAGTGGTTGTTTCGTCCACTGTTACAGATCGATCCAAAAACTCCCTTGGAATTGGCCGAAACAGTGCCAAACAGCGTTCTGAATTTTCTACACGTTGCTGTTTTTGATCAATCTTGAGAGTGTGCAATACTCATCGGGCACATAGCTTTTTCATAGGCAAATATTCATGCAAAATATGCTTCAAGTATTCTGTTGATATCTTATCGATATCAGCTATCTCTCTCAATTTCACTTTACGGTCATTCTAAATAACATGAAAGGCGCTCATAGCGTAGTGGCTAAGGTGTCTGACTTCTACGCTGAAATCCCAAGCTCGCATCTGGACTTGGAAAAAAAGGAATAAAAAAAATACAACGTGACGGTCGCCTATCTCGGGAAGGCAATGACAAACCACCCGTAGCATCATGCCTTCTTACTTTGGACGTTCGAAACCGGCATTAAACTGAGGGTCCTCTTTGGCTATGCAACACTTAAAAGGCACCAACCACAGGCAAAGGTGAGAGGGTGGCATACATCCGTATCGGATATGTCACTTTAAGAAGAAGAACAATATGTTAGATGATTTTTGTATTTTTTGAAGTGACGGCCTCATTTGGACGTACGGAACGCGACGCATCCTCGGTGCGTATACGACCGAGTTTAAGTTTACCAAACCATTTTTTTTTATGGGTCTAGTACACATGCTGCAGGGAAGTCCCCAAAGAGATGATGTTCTCCTTATAAAAGACTGCTTGAAAAACGTTGTACGGGGAGTAACAGGCTGAACCTCATACGGATGTGAAGTATTAGCGCGGCATCTATTTCTAACATGCACTGCTCTGAAAGAGCGGGCCACATACTTCGAACACTTTCCATGAAAATACTTGTAGAATAGGTTCAGTCGCCAACCGTTCTTCGATGTTCCAGCGACTTAAGGCCGCCGGTCAGTCTCAGGTCTCCAATCAGACGAACTGCTCTTCTCTGAATAGAATCCAACAAATGCAATGTATGTTTGGGAGCGCAACCCCAAACATTGCAGCAGTATTCCATAGTTGGACGAATTTGAGCTTGTTAAAGAATTACCAGTTGTTGTGAAGTGTAAAGCTTTCTGGTTCGAAATAATATTCCCAATTTTTGAGAAGCTCTCCTTGCTATGCCTGCAACATGTTCATGCCAGGACATATTTGCTCTCAAATTAACGCCCAACAAATTGACTGACGATGTTAGAGGAATGGAGTGCCCCGCCATAACTATGTGAGGTTCAGCAACGTTAACTTTTTTAGAAAAAAAAAACTGCCGCCTGAGTTTTTGTTGAGTTAAATTCCACTTGATTACTGTCACCCCAAGATAGAATTTCTTCCAGGTCTTTGTTAAGTTGAACGACTTCCCGCTGTCTGCGAATATTCGTCTCAGTAGCCGATGTCCGAGCGTTCAAAGTGAATGCCTTAGAGACTGACCAAAAGGACCTGGAATTGTTGGGATAAGCGAGAAGTTTGTTTCTAATTCGTTGGTTGTGTGCCTCCTTGGTGTTACGATTTATGGTGTGTGATTTACACGCCATTGTCGGTAGGTAAGATGTTCAGAAGCAACAACTTCTTTGTATTTTCGGTCAAACCAAGACTTGCCGTTGGAAGGGCATTCTCTCGAAAATTGAATGTAAGCTTCTATACCATCCAAAATAACATCGGAAACCTCGCTGGTGCAGTCAGATGGGTCGTCAGATCGAAAAAAAACGTCTAACTAAGAGAAAGTTCGAAAATATTCCATGAGATCTTCTCATTTAGCAGATGTGTAGTGCCAAATCTTGCGCGGTCTAGGTGCCTCTCTGTCACTGATTGGTAGGATACTCGATGTCGAAAGCAGTTTATGGTTGGAAAAACCTAAGGGCGGATTTACGATGACCGTGTAAATCTCCGGATTGGTGATTAAAAAACAGATCAAGAAGACTGGCGAACTCCCCGTCTCGATCAGGGATCCATGTTAGTTCGTCAATAAGCTGAGTTAAGCCACAACTGATTGAGAATGATTCAGCTTCACGACCTTGTTCGTCAGTAGTATTTGAACCATCGACATATAGTTGCTTTCCACGGAGTAGATATAGCTTTTGACAGTATATTTTCCCATCAAAAAGCAATGTTTAATCAACACACGAAATTATTTTTGTTCCATCGTTTTGCATAAAATAAAAATAGCTTAGTGACAGTAACTAAAACTCATATTTTTTTTTTGTTTGTGCTGCCATCTCACGACTTTTCACCCCATGTAGACTAACTCATTCAAAACTTATAAAAACAATATTTTAAGGTATTTCTTACGATAAGACAGAAAGAGCATGTTAGAGAAAGACGCGAAATAATTTGGTTTTCAGGGTATAAAGAATGTGGCAACATAGCTTACGGCCGCACGCAATCACGTGTTATTTATAATAACCTTGACACTAACATGATATACAACAAAAATTATGTATAATTAATTAAAATGATACTTTAAATTATTTATTAAAAATATATCAATTAATAAGTATTGATAACTGAATAAACGCTCGTGCGAGGCACGTGTTTATTCTAGTATCTTTTAAAAGAAAGTCCGACCAGCGCAATGCATATATAATTCAAAATTTGAAAGAACGCCTACGTCCGCGCGCGCACTCTTCTTCGAGCTACGTTGCCACAGCGAAAATTCACTTCATAAAATACATGAAAAAAGTAATATTTATCTAATATTTTTGCAACAACTAGGAGGTAAACTGCCTTCATATTTTAACTAACAAGAGCAAAGTAATTTTTTTATGTTTATATTTGTTTTTGTGACTTTTTACTTTTCAGTGTACATACGACAAGAAAATTGTAAAAAACACACGCTTTTGATGAATAAAGTATGGATTCCTATCTTTTACGTGTTAAATATTTGAAACTTTTTCAATTAATTATGGTAATTCGGCACACTCTAGGAAAAATGAGGCATTTTTTAGACAAAAAATCGAGACGTGGCTTACATTTTGATCAATTTAAATAATTTTTTTTAAAAATATTCTTCAACACTCCTAGTTTACTCTCCAACTGCAGAATTTTAAATAAATTTACTTATTATGATTATATCTGATCATATATCGGTTATATGAAAAATAAATATTTACCCCATCTTAGGAATAGTATAAAATTCGACTAAATTTTATATTTTAACTTATATACTTAGATATATTAACCTTCTCAATTCGAATTCGAAAATTTTTTTAAAAAAAAGTAGTTTCAAAACATATTAGCAATTATGACTCTAAAACTTGATAGATTTTACCAAAATTTTTTTAAATGTAGCCTGAGCTTCAAAGAAATATAATTCAATTGTTTTAAATATTAATAAGACTAAAGCCACATTGTATTTATCACCTGAGAAAAAAGTACAAATGGAATTTAAAGTCCCATATTCAAAACTATGTGATATATGGAATAATGGTGATTCAAAAAATAAGAAAATCAATATAATAATAAATAAGATATCATCAAAAAATGCAGAAATTCCCTACTTATAACCAAGAATATTGATGTTTTTAAGTTTTTTGAGGTTAGAAAGTTATTTACAGGGACAATTTTGATGTCAGTCCTTAATCAACTGGATCAAAATGAACAAAGTTGTCATATTCTGATAGATTGTGTGTGTGTAGTAAAAAACCATTCGTACGATTAAGAACGTTTACAACTGGAAGTTTTTTTTTAAAATTATCTTCGAATTTGACTTGAGAAGATTAGTATATACGTTAAAATACCAAATTTAGTCGAATTTTGTACTATTCCTTATATGGGGTAAATATGTATTTTTCATATAACCTCGATATGATCAGATATACCATAATCATAAAATTCTGCAGCTGGAGAGTAAACTAGAAGTATTCACCAGTATTTTAAAAAATATATATTCAAATTGGTCAAAACGTAAGCCATGTCTCGATTTTTGTCCAAAAAATGCCTTATTTTCCCAGAGTGCGGCGTGGCAAACCATCTATATATTAAAGCAGTGAATACATGATGCTAAAATCTATTATTTCTCAAAATTTTAAGCAAAACTACTTTTAACAGTTACTCGTAAGAAATACCTTAAAACATGAATACCAAAATAAATATAAATAAACCATAGTAAGATGCCACCCACTCCACCTCTGTCTCCCTCCGAAAATGGACCGAAGCAAGAAACTGCGGGATAGAGAACGCCGAGAACACGAAGTCCTGCGGGCGTCCAAGACTCCCCTTGGACTCCCCTCCCCGTCCCCCTCGTCCCGTTTGACGCGCCTGCCACGCATATACTCAGCTCACGCATAATTTAGACGCGCGGTTGCGAGAATGGACATCGCCCGAGCTGCTCAATCAATATCTCAGATCCCGGACTGTACTTATAGTATACTCTGTTTCTGTTCTCTATTCTCTTGCCTTGCTTCTGATGGCTTAAGTTTCCAAAAGGGAAGGATATTTAAATTATACGAATTTGTCCTGATGTCAAGATATTGACCCCATTTTTTTTTTCTCCGGCGTTACGGTTGTCTTTGTCGTATAAATCTTAAAGTAAATGTTTGTCTTGAAAATAAATACTTTTTGAAACGATGTAATTTCATAATATTACACGAGGCGCCCAGTTCCGGGTCTCGACGACTTTAAGATATGCTAGAGCATCAACACATAAGAAAAATAAAATAAGCTAGAATATCGTAACACATTTGTTATAACGGAATGTACTAAGTAAGCATACCTAATACTCCATCGAAAGCTGACACAGCATCTTTCAAGCCGACAGAACGGTTGACAAGGTTAACACTTAAAAGCAGGAAGCGCTTATCGAAGGATCATCCAGTTAATGTAAAATAACTGAAAATGAACAAAGCCCATATTTCAGCAGTTCTCTTCGTCATTAAATCCATTCCAAGAATTTATTGTTACTTATCCAAGTAGTGGGTAAACTGAAATATGGACCTTGTCAATTTTCTGATATTTTACATTAACTACACACTTGTTATGATTATTATTATCTTTCCTACACACTTCGTTGCTAATCCTCCTCTATTAATGAGACTTTGGCATGGGTACGTTCCTTAAGTGTATGCCTTGTGGCTACTGACTTTTTATGAACCGTAAAGTTCTGCTCACGAATAAAATCTAAAAACCTATTGCTGGAAGTTATTTTCAAAGTAAAAGAAAACTTGACGTTTTTATTTTCTTAATTGTTCAGTACTCCGAATAATAAAAAAAAAATGCGCCAATATTTTTATTTTTTATTTCATTCTTAACACAGTCCATTGTTTACACATAATTATATATATATATATATATATATATAATATATATATATATATATATATATATATATGTATATATATATATATATATATATATACGATTGTAAAAGGTAATGGCACCCATAAGCGTATTTTGAATTTACATCAACAGATTGAAAAAACTTGAGGGTTTTATGTTTCAATGTATATCTGCTTTGTTGATTATCAGCGTGCTTTTCACTCGGTGACGTGGTCTTGTCTTTGAGAGATACTGAATGGCATGGGAGTTCCTATCCACCTTTCGTACGTTATCAGTGAACTTATAAAACAGCACGGCGATTCGTCCAGACGAATGACGTCCTATCGGATCATTTTCCAGTCCTCTCTGGAGTTCGTCAGGGTTGCATATTGTCAGTTATTCTCCTTAACATCTATGGAGAATATATCATGAGAAGAACTACAGGAAACTACCGTGGAGGCATTTCAGTAAATGTGAGGTAGGCTGATGGTACTACTATCTTCGCCGAAAACATCGACGACAGTGAGCGTATCATGCTATAATTACGGCGGGAAAGCGAGTTGCTGGGACTACGGATAAATCAACCTAAAACCAAGGTTATGATCATAGACAGAGCGAACAATAACCAACGCAATATTACGAATGTTTTTAACAGTGAAGTTGTTGATAAATTTACATATATGGGCTCTTTAATTGCAAAATCTGGAAGTTGTGAGCTAGAAATAGGCAGAGGGATAGAGATGGACCGTCATGTCCTCAAACTAACAAAAATTTGGCGCGATCGCAATATATCTAAAACAACAGAAATTGGACTCCTGCATTCTCTAGTTTTTTTCTATTTTAGTATATACCGCTCAAGATTCAAGGCGTTTGAGATGTGAGGGTAAAAATTGAAAAATTCAGAATAAATCGAAAACTATTAGAAATAGGTATATGACATACTTATTAAAGGGTTTTGTAAAACCTATCAGAAAAAATAATAATATACAGGGTGTGCTATTTAAAAAATTTTAGATTTTTCAGTTTAAAATAGTCGAAATGCGTACATTTATTTTGAACACCCTGTAGCATCTAACTCAAATTTCTTTACGTATCTTTTTTTTCATCTCTACAGAACGGTCGTACCAATTACGAGTATTCCACCTTTAGAAACAATGGCGCTACTGGCAATTTTTTGCAGAACTGGAAACTAATATTTTTTAAAAAAAAAAATCGAAATATTAGAAAAACTACTAGGTTTAGGTATATAACATTATCAATAAAAAGGTTATAAAATTTTACGCAGAATTTAAAAATAAATTAGAAAATAGGATGTTCCATTTAAAAAAACATAGGTTATATTGGCCACACTTTTTTGAAGTACCCTGTATACTCACAAATAATTTTAGACTGAACATTAACATTCCCTAAACTATTGTATTTAACATTTTTTCGTCATTCCCGAAACAAATGAGATAATGAACTTTACTCTATCGTTGACTCACCCTGTACAATATAATAAGTACAAAAAGTTAATTTACTACTTTACTCTAACCTAAAAGAGAATATTATAACACACTTGTTTTAGTTATTAATTTCATTCCTACTCACTTCGTTCCTAATTCTTCCCCAGTAATGAGACTTTGGCGTAGGTACGAAACTTAAGTACTGCTGCTACTGACTTTTTCTAATAAAATACATTAAAATTCCGGGTTTCAATGCGTTCGTGTAGCAATGCATTTTCACGGCTTTTCGCCAAGATCTCATTTAGGATTTTCAAGTCTTCTTGCTGTTGCTGCCGCTCGAAGCTAACTGAGAAACCGAAATGCTGAATGTCCAGCTGGACAGCTAAATGAGCGGGATGATGCACTTAATATCTCCACTACATGGAAGAGTCTACTAGCCAGACCAAGGAACAACGAATACATCAAGAACGCAATAGTCAGAATAGCGCCCGAACCCGTAATTATCACTGATACGACCACCCAGCCGACAAACATCGATGCCCGGACGAACACTTCCAATCCCCTCACCTACAATCTGTGTAGACGCCGACCTATAAAAGACGGCAACCGCACTTCGGATTCTCAATTAGCTTCGAGCGGGAGCAGCAACAAGATCACAATATCGAGTAGCAGCAACAGCAAGAGCATTTGAAAATGCCAAATGAGATTTTGGCATTTATCTATTTATTTATTTAAAACATTCGGAATGCGAACAAAACAAATGTTTCAAAGAACCACATACACTATTTACAATGTAATAATTACAAAAAATTAATTTAAACTAGCCTAATCTAGCCGAAAAAAAAACTGATTTAATGGATAATCTAATTATTCAAGCCACTAACAAACACCCTTGTAAAATATCTTCTTATTCCTTTCTTAAATTGCTTAACATTTAGTTGAAACATATCTATGTCTGAAAGATAGATGTTAGAACAGAGCTGCAATATTGTTAGGGAGATGCTGATTCTCAAATTTGTTCGACGACATGGCAAGTTAAATAGTGGTAAATTTCTTGAATCCCCTGTAGATATATTAAAATTTATTTAACATAAGAGCTCAGGCACCTCCAACAAGGCATTTGTCAATTTAAACTAAACACAGAGATCCGAGATTCGCCTTCGTTCTAAAAGAAGTAACAAATTGTAAGCTTGTGCTGTCAGTCCTACAGTACAATTGACCTTACAGGACACTAGCTTAAGAATCTTATTCTGAACTGCCTCGAGTCTACTCGTAGGTGTGGGTTCCAAATAACGGACGCAAATGAGAGTTTACTGTGTACAAATGCAAAATGTAGACCTGTATGTATTCTAAACATAAAGTATATATATATATATATATATATATATATATATATATATATATATATATATATATATATATCACTAGTCCAAGATAAATAGGAACCAACATAAGGTTTTTTATAAAAACACCGGCCAATTTCTAAAAAGTTACGGCTTAAAGGTAAAATATGATAAAGTTTCAATGTTCTGACGAAAAAAAGACGAAAAAACTGAAAGAAAATATCAAGGCTCAAAAAATACATATTTTATCACTAAAAAGATCACGCATCTCCCACCTCTATAACCCTGCATATATTTAATGGAAAACTTGCCTCCCCAAAAGTTATAATCTAATTTTCAATTTCATAATCTGTCACCATCAATTTTTTGCCTGTTTGCATTTCTCTCAGTTTTGGCCTTAACATGACATGATAGGACCGGACAATGACCACCGCATGTATGTATAATATTTCTATTTGATTTCCAATTTTTTTCTTGGACATAAAGGATGGTCCGTTAGAGTGTGACTGAAGAATATGTACAATTCTGTAAAAGAAAGTGTGCATGTTTTGGTAAAAGTTGTAAAACGATGCAATGATTAGCATAATACAGAGAATAACTTAAAAATGTACAGCAAGTTAAAGATTCATTGCTTAAGACGGTATGCCCTGTATGTTATAAATATGGGCAAAATAAAAATAACGAAGAAACACCATTACGAACGCATCATGTTAAATGGAATGAATCACAACATATGTTCCTGAGTCAAAACATAAGAAATTACAGAAAAAATGCAAAAACCAGATTTAAATAGGCGAATATGAGTTTTAGAAGATTAAATCAAGTATTACAAAACAAAAACAAGGCATTTAAAACAAGCACAAAACCAAAATATTAAATCATGTGCCATCCCAGTCCAGCTACATAGGTTTGAAATGATAATAATTAAAGAGGAAACAATAAGTAAAATGCTACCGAATCCAATATGTATATAGTAACCCTAATTAGGTAAAAAAAAAACCGGTCAAGTGCAAGTTGAACTTACACAATTAGTGTTCCGTACGTTGATTGCTTTTGTTATAAAATGATCAGTGACTTCACAAAACACACTCCAAATGAGTTTTTCAACAAAGTTTGTTTCCAATCTTTACTGAAAAGTGATGACCTTAAAATTTTTGTTTTTTTTATATACCAGATAAATTATTAAAGGTAAAGCACTCGTGATAATTTTTGTTCAATCTATACCCCCAGAAGAATATTCCAGAATTTTTTAAAAACTTTTTGATCAGTACTTTTCGAGATAAGATGGGGGGACAGCGATTTTTTAAAAATAATACAAAGAAAAGTGTGCGCAAGTATTAAATTATATATATATTTTTTACTCCTGTTTTTATAAGCTTTCATTTGACACCACACTCGATAACCTAGTAAAAAAATTTTTTTTTCACTTCCGATTTCACCCCCCCCCCCCAAAAAAAATGAACCCCTTAAGTCAAAATTTAACTTTCAAAACTATAAGGCTCTGATGAGGCCATCAATTTCTATATTATTACCAAATTTCAACTTTTTATGACAAATAATTTTGAAGAAAATCGGGTGTGACAGACAGACGGACAGACAGACAGACAGGCAGACACCGAAGTCATCTTATAACACTAAAAATATATGGAATCGATTAGATTATAAAATGATTAATGACTTCACAAAACACGCCCCAAATGAATTTTCAACAAAGTTTGTTTCCGATCTTTGTTGAAAACTGATGACCTCTTTTTTTTAATACCAGATAAATTATTAAAGGGTGGGCACTTGTGATCATTTTGGTTCAATCTACACCCTGTAGGGAATATTCTAGAATTTTTTCTAGGGGGAGAGACAGCGATTTTTCTCAATTTTTTAAAAATAACGCAAAGGAAAGTCTGCGCAAGTATTACATTATATATATTTTTGAACTGTAATAATTCCTATATTAATGCCAAAGTTCAACTTTTTGTGTCAAATAGTTTCGAAGAAAATGTGTGACAGACAGACGGACGGACAGATTGACAGGGACCGAAGTGATCTTATAAGTGTTCAGTACGAAACACTAAAAAGAGGTACTTGATGGCCAATACTAAGATGGTATGATCATATTGAGAAACTTACAGGAAAGGAGCGAGCAACGAAAGTGGAAATAGAGGAAGCATATGTTTACTCACGGACAATGACCGCTGAAAAGAATGAAAAAAAATAAGAAAGAGATACTTTCTATATTATACCATATTTGAACTCTGCATAAAATTCCCCAAAACCAAAAATATTCGATTTGTCTCACTTGTTAAAAGTATTCTGCAGAAGCATATCTGTAAAGTTGCAAAGGAAAATAACAGATGAAGAAATTAGAAAAACCCTAGCAGAGTAACCATATATATTTCAACATAATATTAACCTCAAATATTAAATACGTACGAGTATTGTGCAAGCGTGCATCCGTCATATGTCAAAACTATTATTAGTTACGGTTGTCAAATGTTGGTGAAACAAAAATCTACATTTTAGAGCAAATTTCGGAGGACACATCTCGATAAAACAAAAAATTTTCAATTCACGATAAATTTTGGTAGGTACACCCTCATTGACGCAGTTCATATGAGATCATTTGAATATAAAGTTAATAACAAGAGGTGTTTTATTAAATGTTAAATTTTAAATGATTTGTAAATTATTACTCTTAATACTATATAAGAACTAAGCTAATTTAGCTTAATTTAATTTTTTACATAAATTTCCCCGTTACAAATTTTTTGAAGGAAAGACCACGAGGACCCCTCATAAGCTACAGTATTTTAAGAGCATCAAAAATGCATATTTTTATTCTACACATGAATTTGTTGTCAATAAAAAATGCACAGAAGCATATAGTATGATGAGCTGATCCAATAGGGCAGAGGCAACAACAACACTCTGTATCCAAAATAAGATTTTAGCCGAATAACAAGTACTATAATCTTAATCGTACTAGGAAAAGGATACCAGCATTCTACGATGGAATAAACATCTTATCACTAACAGCGGAATAGCAGAAGGTTCAGAGCAGGAAAATGTCACTTTCATCAAATTACAGTTTCCCAAAAATAGATAGAGGAAAATATACTAGCGTTTTTATGTTTCGCTGACATAGGAAAATTCTTCAACTAAGGACAACTATTAGACGTAGAATATCTCTTTTATAGGACGAAGACAACACGTCTGCATTGTCTGTTATTCTTGGCTCTCTTTTGCTTGCATTGTACGCGGAGTGACAAGCTGAACCTCACACGGATGTGAAGTATTAGCGCGACATGTATTTCTAACATGCACCGCTTTGGGAGGAATTAAGCGGGCTACATCTTTCGAACACTTTCCATGAAAATACTTGTAGAATAGACTCAAGTCACCAACCGTTCTTCGATGTTCCAGCGAATCAAGGCCGCCGGTCAGTTCCGGGTCTCCAATCAGACGAACAGCTCTTCTCTGAACAGAATCCAACAAATGCAGTGTTTTTTGTTTGGAAGCGGAGCCCCAAACATGGGAGCAGTATTCCATAGTTGGTCGAATTTGAGCTTTGTGAAGAATTAACAGTTGTTGTGTAAAGCTTTCTGGTTCGAAATAATACTCCCAACTTTTGAGAAGCTCTCCTTGCTAAGCCTGCATCATGTTCATGCCAAGACATATTTGCTCCCAAATTAACGCCCAACAAATTGAGCGACGATGCTAGGAGAACGGAGTGCCCCGACATAACTATGTCGGGTGCAGCAACTTCTAATGCAAGGGCAAAATCTATTAACAGTCTTCATTTGTTACGGCATTATATCGACCTAATCGACATAACTTGTTCGTTTATTAAAGGCAATTGATATTTCAAATAAACTTAATAAATGTTCGTAATGATGAAAAAAAAAAAAATAAAACTTAAATATCAGACGGTGGTTTTTTGTCTTATTCTTTTCCCGAATGAATATCTAGGTCAAAGTTACGCGAACTCGTAATAGGAGTTATTTAAGATAGGTCCCCGCTGCCTGCTCCGTCCGCACGGTTTCAGCTAATAAGGATTTTTGGAACGGAAAATATTATTAAATTAAATGATAATGAGATATTTATTTTGTTTTGAAATTGTCAGGGTGGAAATACGATAGAGTTCATTTTAAATTAAAAAATTAAAATTGACATCACAACTCAACCAGCATATTCCATACTTTTACTTTTTTTTAGCACAGCACTCACGCTGTACTAACATGGGGTGAAAAGTGCCGAGACTTTCCGAGAGATGGTACCACAAACAAAAAAAAACATATGATTTTCAGTTAGTGTCAACTCTAAGAAGATTCGTGTACAATTTTCATGTCATTTTGTCTATTAGTTTGTGAGTTACAGCTGTTTGAGTGACGTCGGTTTTGATTTTTGCAGAAGAATGGAACCGAAAAAATTTCGTATGCACGTTGCTTTTTGATGGAAAATAATATAGCCAGAACCCAAGAATGGCTTGAGAAGTTTTGTGGCACATCTGCTCCATCGAGAGCAACTATATTTTGATCATTTAGTGAATTTAAATGAGGTCGTACAAGGACCGATGATGCCCCACGTTCCGGACGTCCAAATGAGGCAGTCACTCCAAAAAGACAAAGAAAGATCCATATTGTTCTAAATGACTGCAAAGAAAAAGGAAAAGTGCTAACATCGTGAAGATATCAAAAGAACGCGTGACGCATATTTTGCATGAATATTCGCGTATCAAAAGCAGTAACATGTCCAACGCTGCTTGGCACTATTTTGGCGTAATCTAAAGGAGTTTTTGCGTCGATTCGTAACAATGACGAAACATGAATCTACTACTACACTCCTGAGTCCAACAGACAGTAAGAAGAGTGGCTGGAACTACATAAAAACCGGACGAAGCGTCCAAAAACACGAACGTCAGGTGGAAAGGCTTTGGCAAGTATTTTTTATGATGCGCTTGGAATAATATGATCGAGAAGGTGCGGACAATTACCGGAGATTATTACGTTGGTTTATTGAATGGTGAAATCAAGAAAAAAAGACCGCATTTAGCAAAGAAAAAAATATCGTTTCACCAAGATAATGCAACCTCTCACAACTCCGTAAAATCGAATGTAAAACTGGACCAATTGGGATATGAATTGCTTCCTCATCTGCCGTATTCACCAGATCTAGCGCCCAACGCTCTCATGTTTCCTCAAAGAGCTTTCTTTACAAGTGGCAGTCGACGGATTTCTTTCTAACACCTTCACTATCAACGCCGGTGTACCCCAAGGCTCCATACTGTCTCCTACTCTCTTTCTCATTTACATTAACGATCTGCTGGAAAAGACCGAGAATCCAATCTACAGCTTTGCAGATGACAGTACACTTATCTCTTCATTCACTTTGAACGCTCGGACATCGGCTACTCAGACGAATATCCGCAGACAGCAGGAAGTCATTCAACTTAACAAAGACCTGGAAAAAATTCTATCTTGGGGTGACAGTAACCAAGTGGAATTTAACGCTACAAAAACCCAGGCGGCAGTTTTCTCTAAAAAAGTTAGCGTTGCTGAACCCGACATAGTTATGTCGGGGCACTCCATCCCTCTAACATCGTCACTCAATTTGTTGGGCGTTAATTTGGGAGCAAATATGTCCTGGCATGAACATGTTGCAGGCATAGCAAGTTGGGAATATTATTTCGAACCAGAAAGCTTTACACTCCACAACAATTGTTAATTCTTTACAAAGCTCAAATTCGACCAACTATGGAATACTGCTCCCATGTTTGGAGCTCCGCTCCCAAACATACACTGCATTTGTTGGATTCTATTCAGGGAAGAGCTGTTCGTCTGATTGGAGACCCGGAACTGACCGACGGCCTTGATTCGTTGGAACATCGAAGAACGGTTGGCGACTTGAGCCTATTCTACAAGTACTTTCATGGAAAGTGTTCGAAGGATGTGGCCCGCTTAATTCCTCCCAGAGTGGTGCATGTTAGAAGTACACGTCGCGCTAATTCTTCACATCCGTATGAGGTTCAGCTTGTTACTCCTCGTACAACGCTCTTCAAGCAGTCTTTTATATGGAGAACATCATCCCTTTGGAATAATTTGCCCAGGACTGTGTTTCCCACCGAGTACAATCTACAGCGATTCAAGAACAACGTGAATCGCTTTCTCCGCATACGTGTCGCTCCTGTAGCGCTTTAGGGACTTCCCTGTAGCACGTGTGCTAGACCCATAAAAAAAAAACGATTACCACCTCTTTCCAAATTTGAAAAGGTGGTTTCAGGGAAAGATAATTGGCTCAAACGAAGAAGTTAAATGAAAAACTAACTTTAGAGAGCTCGACAAATCATACTATATGGAAGGTATCGCTGGAATTCGTGGCTCTCATGTTTCCTCAGAGAGCGTTCTTTACGAGTGGCGGTCGACGGATTTCTTTCTAACACCTTCACAATCAACGCCGGTGTGCCCCAAGGCTCCATACTGTCTCCTACTTTCTTTCTCATTTACATTAACGATCTGCTGGAAAAGTTGGGGAATCCAATCTACAGCTTTGCAGACGATAGTACGCTTATCTCTTCATTCACTTGGAACGCTCGGACATCGGCTGCTCAGGCGAATATCCGCAGACAGAAGGAGGTCGTTCAACTTAACAAAGACCTGGAAGAAATTCTATCTTGGGGTGACAGTAACCAAGTAGAATTTAACGCTACAAAAACCCAGGTGGCAGTCTTTTCTAAAAAAGTTAACGTTGCTGAACCCAACATAATTATGTCGGGGCACTCCATTCTCCTAGCATAGTCGCTCAATTTGTTGGGCGTTAGTTTGGGAGCAAATATGTCCTGGCATGAACATGTTGCAGGCATAACAAGGAGAGCGTCTCAAAAGTTGGGAATATTATTTCGAACCAGAAAGCTTTACATTCCACAACAACTGTTAATTCTTTACAAAGCTCAAATTCGACCAACTATGGAATACTGCTCCCATATTTGGGGCTCCACTCCCAAACATACACTGCATTCGTTGGATTCTGTTCAGAGAAGAGCTGTTCGTCTGATTGGAGACCCGGAACTGGCCGGAGGCATTGATTCGCTGGAACATCGAAGAACGGTTGGCGACTTGAGTCTGTTCTACAAGTATTTTCATGGAAAGTGTTCGAAGGATGTAGTCCGCTTAATTCCTCCCAAAGCGGTGCATGTTAAAAATACACGTCGCGCTGATGCTTCACATCCATGTGAGGTTCAGCTTATTACTCCGCGTACAACCCTTTCAAGCAGTCTTTTATATGAAGAACATCATCCCTTTGGAATGACTTACCCAGGACTATGTTTCCCACCGAGTACAATTTACAGCGTTTCAAGAACAACGTAAATCGCTTTTTCCGCACACATGCCGCTCCTGGAGCGCTTTAGGGACTTCCCTGCAGCACGTGTGCTAGACCCCATAAAAAAAAATAAAAAATAAGTGTATTGATCTTGGAATAAATTATGTTGAAGAATAAAATCGTTTTTGTCAAAAACATTGTTTTTTCTTTAAAGTTTCAATACTTTTTACCCCATATATACAGTGCAGCGACCAATAGAAAACATAAAAAATTTTACATTTTCCTTCTGTGTCCTTTGTCAAGAAAATGTGATTATTGATGACACAAGATGCGAGATAGAATAATCAATTATCGATATATTGTAGATAAGCTTACCTGGATTACTTAATACACTTCTTATGTGTATTTTTAGTGTTCCGTACGGAACACTTATAAGATGACTTCGGTGTCTGTCTGCCTGTCTGTCTGTCCGTCTGCCCGTCTGTTACACTCGATTTTCTCCGAAACTATTTGTCATAGGAAGTTGAAATTTGGTAATAATATAGGAATTGATGGCCTCATGAAAGCCGTGTAGTTTTTAAAGTTAAATTTTGACTTAAGGGGTTAGTTTTAGGGGGTGAAATCGGAAGTGAAAAAAAATTTTTTTACTAAGTCATTGAATATGATGTCAAATGCAAGCTTGTGAAAACACTAGTAAATATATATATATATATATATATATATATATATATATATATATATATATATATATATAATGTAGTACTTGGACTCACTTTGCTTTGTATTATCTTTAAAAATCTTCAACGTGCTTCAGAATTTGATATCAAGAGCACGATGATGTTGTCGAATGGTCTCATAGAACACATTCAAACCCGATTTTCTTAATTTTGTAGCTTCTTGACGCAGCGTCAATGTCCTTGCCTACCGAGCCACATTTTGGCAATTTGTCGACATTTTTCAACTGTTAAAATGTTGTTAAAATGATTTACCCATTTCTTCACAAATGACACCTACTTTTTAATATATTTAGCGACCGCGGTCTTTTTGGGCCCCTTTGGATAGGAACAAAGAGAGACCCCGAACCGACGCGCAAACAAGTGACTCATTTTGGATTTTACGTGATTTCGACAAGAGTTTTGAATCGAGTGATACTTATACTGAAATCATAGTAGACAATCCGATCCGATTTTTTGTTGAATGGCTAGAATCGCATCTACCAAAAATGAATTATCGCAGACACGTGCTTACTTGACAGACTGTACGAGACCTCACCTCTAACTCCTAATTCGATATATGTTTTACTACACAAAATGCCGCTTCGCATTTGTCCATTATTTTAACGAAAAACCAAGATAATTTGTCTTGACACTATTTACACCCTTTTTAATCTCTTGATCTTTAAAAATTGACAATAATGGAAATTTATCCATTATGACTTTTCCCGTCTTATAGTTGCAGAAAATAGGACCCTTAGAAACCGAACTATTTTTTAATGGAGGTTTTCAGTTGTGAAAAATGTTCACCCACCGGCATCGATTTTTAAATTGAATGTAAGTTTTTAGAGTTTCATTGTAGTTAGAGATTCTTTCTTGAACGGTTTTGAAATTGGCTATTTTTGTTTTTTGAAATATTTCCTCTTTCCACTAGTTATCAATTTTTACATTATGTGTAAGTTTTTGGGCCTCTACTGTAAGTAAGAAAACTTTTTTGCGAAAAATCCCTCCTTCCTCGGTCATCGATTTTTGATTTATTGTAATGAGAAGAGTTTTACGCTTTTAAAATTCCAACGTAAGAGGTTATCTCTCTTTAATGAAGGGATTTCGCTCCCTAATTATCATTTGGCGCCCCCTTCCCCCTTTTGTCGATTGACGCCCTCCTCTTTTATAAGTAGGCTTCGCTTTAGTGTTCTCTTTTTTTCCTCAAAAGAAACTCACCTTATATTCATATGCTCCTCTATCCCTTGAACCTGGCTACCCCCCCTGATTGCCGGAATTCAGAAAATATTGGTAAGTTTTCTTTAAGTTTATAAAAATATGTTGTCAATATGTAACATACAGGGTGTCCCAGTATGACCATTTAACACAACTTACCTTAGTCCAAAAATTCGTAATTTTTTAGATACAGGGTGTCAAAGTTATACTTTGTGAAGGCGGGTGGATAGCGGGCCGTGGCCCAGTGGTATAGTACCTTGCTTAATGTGTAGAAGGTCGAGAGTTCAATCCCGCAGGTCATTATACTTGTTTATAAAATTACTTAAGTATTACCCACAAATTGATAAATTTGTAATCAATAAATAAAAACATTCCACTATCTCAAAAACTGTTGCTCGGAGCAATATTTGCCAAGAGAGCTTTTTTAAATAGAAGAAGGCTGAGAATACAAATGTTTAACTAAAAATATCATATAAAATAGTATAAAAAAGTTATGACAATTTAAAAGTAACCACAGCGCAATAAGTGCGCCCCCTACAATTTACAACAAAACTGTGAGCTGATTTCGATTTCAGATCTCAGAAAACCCCTTAGTACAATTATTAGAAAAGCAACTTAAGAAAAACTAAAATAAAAGTATAACTTTGACACCCTGTATAGGTAAGTTGGGTTAAATGGTCATATTTTCATCCCAGAAATTCATAGTAACTCTATGTACACGGAATAATGGGACACCCTGTATTTTAAGTTTTAGCGTACAGAACCACTGAAATTTCACTGGATTCTAAAAGAAATTACTAACTTTCATGGTAAATATTTTTGATTTGATTTTTTTTTTTTTTTGGCATAGAACACTACAGTGAGAATTCTAAAGCGCTACAGAAGCGACGCGTGTGTGGAAAGAGCGATTCGTGTTGATCTTGACTCTCAGTAAATTGTATTCGGTGGGAGTCACAGTCCTGGGCCACTCATTTCAAAGAGGTTCCCCATATAAAATACCGCTTGAAAAGAATTGTATGAGCTGTGATAACCTGGACCTGATACGGATGTGAAGTCTTCGCTCGACGTATTTTCGTAGCATGCACTACTCTGGGAGGAATTAAGCGGATCACATCCATCAAACACTTTCCATGAAAATACTTGTAGAACAGATTCAAGTCGGCAACGGTTTTTTTTTCAGTGTTCCAAGACTCAAAGTTGCTGGTAAGCTCGGTATCTCCAATAAAGCGAACAGCTATCTTCTTAGTGCAGTAAAAAAGCATTTGAAATTGCACAGTCTAGATACAGCAATATTATAATTTTATCCTCTCCACCTCAAACAATTTAAGTTTTCAAAATGCATTTTTTGAGCTTAAGATGTAAATAACTTCAGCTATATATGTTTTATCGAGACAAAAAAAAAACAAACTTTTTGTAACGAAATTTCCAACAAATCCCCGTTGGTTTTAAATAGCTCAAGTGCATACATAACCTACAAAATTGAAAAAACCGGCAAAAAACTATTTTTTTTTTTTTCATTTTATTGTATTGGCTATTTGTGTATTCTTTTGTGTGCGAACAACGGCACAATTACCTTAATAAGATGTCCAATTACTTCCTGCATCAATAATCACCTGTCATCTTCGAGGCATGCTGTCGACAAGATTTTCTGCATACTCTACAAATTTTTCGAACTCGCGAGACAACTGAGTCAAAGTTCTCAGAGTCTTTACTCCGATCTTTCTCTTTTAGCGAGAGACCAAATGTTTTCAATAGGGTTGGCGTCCGGCGAGTGTGAGGGTCACTCTAATATCTTATCGTGGGCCCAAGCATGCCGCTTCGCGACGTGATTTTCGCCCAGGAAAGGTTTCTTTAACGTACTTCTGAATTTGATATCACGAGCACGAAGATGTTGTCGCATGATCTCATGGGACACATTCAAACCCGAATTTTCTAATTTTGCCGCTTCTTGACGCAGTGTTAATGTCGGGTCCCGTGAAAAAAATTACACGATTCGTTTTTCGACTTTTGGAGTGACTTTGCCCACCGAGCCACGTTTTGGCAAGTCGTCGACAGTTTTCGCCTTGTTAAAATAATTTACCCATTTCTTCACAAACGATACCGACTTTTTAATATATTTAGAGGCCGCGGAATGTATCATTTTAAGTCCTGAAGACTGCTTGGAGCCGACGCGCAATCAAGTGACTCATTTCGGATTTTACGTGATTTCGAGAAAAGTTCGGAATCGACCGATACTTTTACTAAAATGCGTCGTAGACAAAGGTTCCCTCTACCGATTTTTTGTTGAATCGCTAGAATTGCATCTGCCAAAAATGAATTATCGCGGACACGTTCTTACTTGACTTGAAATTAATATCTTATTTTATCCTATAGTTATGGAGAGAGCGACACCATTGGCAACCATGTTTTTCCTGATCTTGGAGCACGGGAAACGTGAAAAAAAAAAATGCAATGGCTGGAAAAGTAAAAATACTTCTTTTTTTTCTTCTGCCGAACTGTTCGAAACAAAAAAAAAAAACGAAATATTGGCAATGTAAATCTTTTACAAAAGCGATATCGGTGTTTTTTTCTCTAAGATTTCATTATTTACACCATGAAACACATTTCGTAAAGTCTGCAATCAAAAGCGCGCGCGGGCCCAGCACTAAAACCGAGTCGTAAAAACGCACAAACCAATTTAGCAGAACGGTCTGCTGCCACCTTGAGAAAATATGGCCTTACTGGCCCCTAAATAAGAGCAGACTCGGTTAATTTCTAGGTTTATGGGCCCTTATTTTTAGGTTTATAGACCTAGTATACCAGCCTGTTTCCGGAAAGATTAAAAGTTCTGGTTTGACGCATGTTCAGAAATTCTAACGTATCGTCATGTATATATGAGACTTTGCAAGATCCTTGAACATGACATCGTGATTTCAATATGTGACAAAAATCAAAAATACCAAAACAAATTTCTACAATTTCCTTGTAACTGTCATAATAAGCACTGGTTCGAAACAGCTAAAAATTGACAGTAAGATACAACATTTAATATCTGATGTGAGCACAATTGGGATCTTACCTATTCAGTACGATATCTAGCGAGTTTTTCAGGAATTAAACTTGAGGTGCATTTTTGTCATGGTCATAAGGGTCTGTATAAATTAATATTACAAATTTTCTTACCTGAACTAACCTGAACACTAAAATTTTTCTTTTCGTGAAAAATAAAAAAAAAGACTTTTATGTTGTGTACACAATTGTGAAAGTCGCCTGCAAAAGAATTTAAATGTAGTTTTTTATGCATTATCAAAACCGAAGGAGGGTTATGTAAATATTACTAATATATTTGGGCAAGTGAAAAAAGTTGTCAGACTAAAAGTGTGGGATAAAGTTCTTCGAATTCAACGAAAAATCTCAATGGATACTAAGTTTTAAAAAAGAAGATTACGTTCTTCCAGGTAAGTAAAATTATTTATTCTTGAACAGTCATTTGTTTATTTTTTGTAATTTGTGTAAGTGTGTCAAACAAAAATTGCTAATTAGATAACATTTTTCAGATTTTATTTTGATAAAATACTGTCTCAATTATTTTATATTCATTCAAAGTCATAAATAGTTAAAAAATTTAACCTCCGAAGTGAATTGGCATTTGATTTGAAACCAGTTAAAATTTTTTCCGATTCGAATATTTTCAGTACCTCTTGACGTTTACTTTTCAGGCTCGTTACTACAATGATTGTAAAAAATTAATTTTCATACAAAAATTGAAATGTAAATATCAGACATTTATAGGTTAGAATGTTACCGGTAACAATACAAAAGAGTTGCTAGGATATGTTTGCATTTTTCATCTTCACCGGCTTTACAAGAGCATTTCATTCAGCAGCCATGGTATCGGGACAACTAAAAAACGTAATATGACGGAATAAATACATGACGATGGAAAGCAAGACTCGAATTTATAAAATATGTGTAAGACCTATCTTAACTTATGGTGCAGAAACAAGAAGCGAAATACAAAAGACCAAACAGATAATGAGAACAACCGAAATGAAAACGTTAAGAACAATGACGGCCAGAAAGCTAAGAGATAGAATCAAGAAAAAGACAATACGAGAAGAATGCAGAGTGGGAGATGTGGTAAAATTTCCTAGAGGCAGGAGAAGACACTGACGAGACCACGTCCAACGCATGAACTGTGACAGACTAGCCAAACAAATTATGACGGAAAGCCAGACAGGAAACGACCACTAAAGATCCCCGAAAAGGTGGAAAGATAGCTGGGACTGAACGTCCACAGAGACGTAAAGCTATGTTAAGGAACAGGATATTGTCCTAGAAAGAAGAAGAAGAAGAACACTGGCTTTACAAGAGCATTTCATACATAAAATTTCCCCTGTTCTACTGTTGAATGTGCCATTTATCTCAAACACTACTGTTCGCAATTGGGCCGTGGATATACATGCTGACAGTTTTGTTATCGATTATTAAACACCCAAGGAAAAGATTTGATTTTAAAAGTTTTTTACTGAGTGTGAAATTCCCATTTGCAAATATTACCAAGTGTTAATAATATTTTTGAAAAATACTGTCACTCCCTGTGCTTTATACGTTTCAAATTTAAATCTACACTCATATTTCGGCCATCTTAATAAAAATAATCATAGTAGGCTCCGCCGACAGGTAAGATCCCAATACTGAAAATATTTCTGTCCTGGGAACCCTTCAAGTCACAAACAGGTAAAGGCAGAACAAACCACAGTTTAGCGATAATCATCGCGTGGTAGCGTAGTAGATTTGTCAACGCGCATACATAAAAATTAGTATTTACCGCCTAAATTGAACAAAGTGTATATAGCAGCAATTTTTTTACTATTCTCCCATCTACTGAAACTTCCTTGGGCGCGTTTCGTCGTGTCACGGCTCAATAACCGAGCTAGAATCTATAGAGGGGAGAACAGAACACAAAATGGTTATCCCTAACTATATACAAGATAGTACGATAGAGCAATTAGATTTTGTTTAATTTTTGGCAGTTAGAATTAACTTTTCTCTACGTGGATTAACCGAACCTTAGAGGTTGTGCTGCCTCGCGGTGATTTTAGCAAACCGTAACTTTGTCCTTGCCAAGAACTTCCTTGCCGGCGTGTAGCTTGAACGGTCCCCTGCCGAGGGCAATATTAAAAGCATAATATTGGTCTCGCATTAGCAATAGATATAAATTCTTGTATGTTACTATCATATTGCGTTAGTATAGCAACAATTACTTTATGTTTTGTTCAACTCTTTGTCCACCCTAGCCCCGCTGATGATTAGTGATAAGACGAAGCTTGGTACATAAGAATATATTAAATAATTGCTGAAATATAGACTGGTCATCGGAAGTGCACGTATGAAATTAAGATTAATCACATTCGCAGTTCCGATGACCCACAGAGAGAGTATTATACTTGCACAAGGCATTTTTCCTATTTAAATATTGAAAATTGGATGTTGTGTAATAAGTCAATCGATAGATTTATTTATAGCCTCGTCATTATCCACGCTGGTGTATCCCATGGATAAATGCAGCCTCATACTTACTCTATTATATTTCTATTTCTTATAAACACTGTGTCAACTAAGAACGTGTCCGCGATAATTCATTTTTGGTAGATGCGATTCTAGCGATTCAACAAAAAATCGGCAGAGGGAACCTTTGTCTATGACACATTTTAGTAAAAGTATCAGTCGATTCCAAGCTTTCGTCGAAATCACGTAAAATCCAAAATGAATCACTTGTTTGCCCGTCGGTTCTAGGTGTCTTTCTTTGTTCCCATCCAAAGAGGCCTAAAATGACACACGGCTGCACAATTTTTTTTTGTTTCATCGTTTTGCAAAAATCAAAAGTAACGTCACTATAACTGAAAAAATGTCATGAAAATTTTACACGAATCTTCTAAAAAATGACACTAACTGATTGGTTTTATTTGTTTGTGCTGCCATCTCTCGGAAAGTCTGAGGACTTTTCACCCTATGTACGTATGTATGTAAAAATGTTTGTTATAATACGTTGCTGTGATCTTTCATTTGTGGATTTGTGATTCATTATATCATATTCAATTTGTTTTATATTTTTTAGTCGGTATACCATACTCCGTATTTTTATTTATTTTTAACTTATTTATTTCCTATATTCTCTTACTTCGCAAACGGATTTTTTCAAGTATTCTATGACGTAATGTTCCAAACAGTCGGCACTTCACGATCATTACAACTGAAACAGGAAAATATACCTCAAACTGTCAATATAAAGCAAGGTTCTGTCATAAACTGATAGTATCAAATTGACAATTTGAATTGCCATAAAAAATTATAAACATGGGCGCTGGGAGAGAGTCAACATTGATATACCGTTAGTATGTAAAATTTTGGCTTTGGTACGTAATTTTTATATTATTTTCCATGATCTGATTTTATTTTTTTTAATATCTTAGTGTACATAAATATTGAAATATTACGTTACACTTTTTTATTCTCTCTCTCGCATCGCTCGGCTCTGAGCGTCGTGTCCTCTATTGGATTGTTATACAGAATTTACAACAGCCGTCCAGGCTTCTCTATCCTTGACATTTCTCATGATCTCCGGCAACTCCAAGTGCATTGTAGACATGATCTGATCGATTTATCTTTTGGGAAATCTACCTCTTTTTCTTCCACCGTCGACTTTCCCCTGGATCAGCAACTTTTCCATGACATACCTTCTTATTATGTGACCAATAAAATGATGCTATTTTTCTCTGAATCACTATTTTGAATATTAAGATTGCTCAGAACAGACACATTTGTGCTATGAGCTGCTCAGCAAATTCTGAGCATCCGCCTGTAGCATGTAGTTTCGGAAGTCTCTATTCTTGCATTCTTTAATGCATGAGGCATTAATAGTCCATGTTTCGGCTCCGTATGTGGCTATAGGGAATATTAGTGAATTTACAAGTCTTTTTTAGTCATTTTATTTATTCTGTGATCTTTACATATTTTGCTTAGGCTTGTCATTTTTGGCCATCGCTATCCTTTTTTTTGAACCCCCCTTGTTAGAAATTCTGGCGTAAGTATGTAATACACATACAACATTTAGTTCAATTCCGTGAAAGGCCGACATTTGCACTAACCTTTTCAATTCCATGCAGCAGTGCAACCATTTTTTTCCTCGGAGCTAGCCATTATTGTAGTATCATCAACGTATCTTAAGCTCGAGAACTTTTTGCCTCCTACTGATACCCGTCCATTCCACTCTTCCGTCACATTGCAGATAATCCATTCACCATATATATTGAGAGACAGGATATAACCCTGCCTCACCCCCTTTCCGACTTAAAATGGCTTAGACAGATTTTTCTCAACCCTAACATAAGCGATGTTGTTGCTATATAATTTGTGCATTACGAAAACTAGGTTGTTTGGTGTCCCCCATTTCTTGAAGAATTCTCCACAAGTGATCCCACTGTACTGTGTCGAAGGCCTTTGTATAATCAATGAAATAGACCACGGCAGGAACATTATATTCGTAGAAGTTTTCTATCATTTGTCTCACACTGATTAGCTGTTCTCTTATACCTTCACGGGGTACAAAACTTGCCTATTCTTAGGGAATCTGAGGCACGAGAATTGGTTTCAGTCGTTCTTGGATGATGTGGAGCACTTTTTTATTGGCTTAAGACAATATGTTCAAGGTTATCGAAGTAAAATTGTATACTCAAAAATTGTATTGTATCTAATAACGTAATTTTTATACATTATCCTTAAAAAGTTTTGGAAACATTGTGTATATACATTTCGTTTATTTTGTTATTGCTATAAAAATTTGATTTTATTTTCAAAATATCAAGTTGAAGTTTTGATAGAACGCACTTTCAGAATACCCCTTCAGTGCAAACAAATCATTTATGTAAAAACAATTAAAGACTATTTGGATCTATATGATCTTTTGCCCTTATAACAGCTTTCAAGGTTCGTAACATCGTTCCAGAAATATTTTCCAAATGAGGTTCTTCAATTTGATGGGAACCTTCTTAGAAGTATTTCCATAATTATATTGTGGTTTATGGTAGACATTCTTTGGCCTTTCTGTGTAATTTATCCCACAAAGGGTTAATATGCGACAGATCAGGCCAAACCAGTCTTTCTCACACACCCGCCCTTTCTTCTCTTCAAGGAAAGCTTTACATCATCTAACCTAAATATTTCTCCTACAATTTGCGTTCCTGATGAAATACAATGAATGATACAGTCGCTCAAGTAAAAACGTGTCGCCTATAACTAGTAGTCGGTAAAAGATATTTCTTTTTTTTTGAGGTTATTATTGGCACCTCTGCAAGCAAGGCTTTGTGGAAAGAATTTCATTTGTAACCATATTTATGGTTAAACAGTATCGTGTTTAACATGAGCATAAGCTTCTCGCTTCGAGGTTGGGTTCCTATGTAACCATCCAATAGGTTACATTCGTTAGGAAGTGGGTGAAACGATAGTTTTAGTTAAAAAATGTTGATTATCTACCAGAAAATGGTTCACGTTAGAGGAAAGTGTCGGACAACGATGAAAAAATAATTATTAACCTGTTTTCCTAAAACCCTCAATTAACTTTGCACCAAGGGGCGCAAAAGCTAAAACAGAAAGGTTTAGATATCTTGTATGAAACGATTTACACTCAGCTCCGGGCTAAAGATTTGAAGTGGCAGAGTCATCATCATCATCAGTTATGCAGTCCATCGTCGGACATTAGTCTCCCCTAAGTACGTCCATCTTCTTCGGTTTTGAGCATTGTTTATCCAGTTGTATCCCACTAGTCTTTTGATGTCGTCACACCATCGGGTTTGCGGGCATCCTCTATTTCTTTTCTCATTCCAGGGCCTCTAGGTGATTACTTTATGGGTCCATCGATTATGAGAGAGTCTTGCGATATTACCCGCCCAGCTCCACTTCAACCTGCTTACCCTCTCAGCTACATCAATTATCTTGGACCTTCCTCGAATTTCTTCATTAGTCAGCCTATCCCCCAAGGATATTACCAACATTTTCCTTTCCATCGCTCGCTGAGCTAATTGTAGGCGATTTATAATTTCTGGATTCCAAGCCCACGTTTCCTTTCCTTATGTTAATATTGGCAACACATATTGATCAAATGTGTTCGTTTTTAGTGTATTTGGGACATTGGAAAGGAAGATGTTCCGCAATCTGCCAAACGCCGACCAAGCCAATGATATTCTCCTTGATAAATCCGCTTTCTTTAGATATTACAATTTTTTGTCCAAGATATACGTATGAATCCGTTTTTGTGATTTTTGCGTTTTCATTGTTCAGTACTGCTTTTCTATCACAGTCGTCATTTGTGATGAACATGATTTTGGCGATGTTTGTCTTCGGACCATTATCTCTGGACTTGTTAAGTTCGTTTAGCATTTCTTCCAATTCTTCTTTGTTGTTAAATATAAGCACAATATCATCCGTGAACCGCAAATGATTGAGTTACTCTCCTCCTATATTTATTCCCTTACTTGTCCATGGAAGTTGTTTGAAAAGATCTTCTAGCGCCAACGCCCTCCTTTCATTTCTATCTTCTTGGTGTTTTCTTTCAATAATATGATATCTGAAACGTTTTTTTTTAAATATATTTTAAATAATTTGAGAGTATCTGCTGTCAATTCTACAGTTATTTAGACTAGTGGCAGAGTACAATCAAGAAAATGACACGCGGACAGAGGAAAACATAGATCGAGAGTGGAGAAATATAATTTTTTCCGTTAAAGCTTCATTTTGGGGTTATATTATTACCTCACGAGCCTGCTCAATTTCCAGTAACCGGTTGGTTCAGCGTATCGTAAAATACCCTGTAAAAATCCATGTTTTGGGGATGTCTTTCCGAGCAAGGTTTTGGGAGACTCGTCATCTTTACCTGCAATTGTTACCGATTACCAAATGTTAATTTGTCAATAAAAATGAAGGGTGGATTCTTCAAGAGGATAACGACCCCAAACATCGAAGTAAAACGTGGAGCCAATGGAAAAGGGAATCCGATATCACCACACTAGACAGGCCCGATGCAAACCCAATTGAGGACGTGTGGTCAAGCAGAAGGTTTGTAGTAAAAAGGTGTATACAGTGAAGCATCTGTCACGGCAAATTTGGGCAATTTGGAAATATTTGCTCCAAAAATACGCGGAAAATCTCGTAGAAAGTATGTCTCGAAGATGCCAAGCGATCATCGACGCTGATGGGGACTGGACAAACTACTGAATCGTTTGCATTTTACTGGAAATCCTTTTCTGTTGAAGGATGTAAAAAACTTTTAAATAAATACAATTTTTAATGAACAATGCGCGACACGTTCTTACTTGACTTACCGTAAAATACATACTATCTCTTTTAACCAGATTAACAGGTGTACTGGCGAACAGGCCGAGGCCATTACACATTATCACTTCCCTATTTTAATACGGGCACTAGGTATTCTTCATTCCTTCTTTCATCAAGTCTGTAATAAACAAACTAATTTCTATTGAAACTAAAAATTTCAAATTTAAATTCAATAGTCCATGAAACTCTTTCGACGGTCAATGTTCATGTTGAAATGCTCGCGGTAAACGTTTTGTATTATGATTTCGTCGCAATAAATGTTTTTTTTTTACCGACCCAAGGAGGTAATTTTTGTGATGACTCGTATTGGTGAATATTTTCTTTAGAAAAGATTCGTCACCATTTTTCATTTCGAAGAAGTTTTGGTTGGCGCCCACCCGTTGCTGTTTTTATTCAGGCTGTGATAAACTTCGCACACACTTTCTTCTTGTTCAAAACATTCCGGACAATGTCTTGAACACTTGATTTAGAGATGTTAAGCTTTTCTGCGATCAATCTGCATGAAAGATGACGGTCGGTTTGCAGATGATGACGAATTTTCACAACGTTTGAGTCAGTCGAACTTGGGCTGGAACGCCCTGACCTTGCATGATCCTTGAGCGACTAAAGTCCTTCCTTGAAGCGTTTAAAACAACTTAGACACTTGTAAACGCGATCTTCACCATAAGCTTTTTTTAAAGAGTCAAGTCTCCATAGCTGTTTTACCCCGTTTCACATAAAATTCGATCACTACCTCACTTACAGTTCACATGTCTAATACTTAACAGTGACTGATCACAATTGTGTTGTGTATAGATGTGAGTTCAAGCTATTACTGGTATTTACAAGATGGCACTGCTTAAAGGCCGAGATAAAAATCAGTCCGGGAGCTTCGTGTACCGCTACATTTTTACGGCACCCGGAAGACAACAGGCAATTTTTAAGGAGTAAATACTGATACTTTCCGTATTCGCATTTTATTTGGATACCACACAAGATTTAAGCGTTTACTTCGCGACTTGACTTATAAGTTGTCACAATAAGCCTGTCCTCTGCACTTGTAGTGTCCTTTCACCTGTCACTACGTTTTTTCAATTTAAACCATCAATATTTCATTTCTCTATTAATGTACAATGAATACCTTTTGGAGAATCTAGCAGTATCTTGCGATTGCTTTAAGTGATTTCTCGGTGTAACGGCTTCAAAAATCGATTTTTTTTCTTACATATTTCTCAAGCAAAATATATTGAAAGTATACTGTAAAAATTTCAGACCGAAATTCTAAATATTTACGAAGTTATAGCGTATAGAAAAGAGCGCGTCGTAGTAGTCTGCCACTCGACCCACGGCAGCTGCAACAATCTGAACTGCTCTATTGTTCTTTCGGTACTCTTATTGTATATATACTATTTTTCATCTTTGTTTAAGGTAAATGTATACCTGTATGAGTGAGAGAGATAGAGACAAAACAATTTTCGTAGTACAGCTTAATTTTAGGAGTAAATCGGAGGTAAACATTTATAATTCGACACGTTAACATAGGCTCAAAATGGATCGGAAAGGACAGACATACGTCAAAAAATGATAGAAAGCTTTTAGGGGAAAGCGATATACAGCAGAACCTCGATTAACCGAGTCGCGATTATCCGAGCTCCGGATTAACCGAACCAACCTAAGAACCTGATTATCCGAGGTACGCGCGTCTATGCTGAGTATTAACCAAGCTTCTAAAATATGTATGTACATATTTCCATTTAAAATCGTCAGGGCCTTCGGGGAATCCCCCTGGCCCGTGTGAGGGGTTCCCCTATTTATGTTCTTGGACTCTTTCAGTATGTAAATTTGCGTGAATGCAGTGCGTTATAGCGTTTACTACGGAGAAGTACTCACATAATTTATTTGGTTGGAGTTCTGGTAGTTAACTGTAATTAATACGAACTGCTTTGTTTGAATTTTTGTTTGTCGTATTATAATGGAGCAAAACAAGCGTAAAAGAATCGTCGTTCCTATTGAAGAAAAATTAAAAGACATTAGAAGAATTGAAGCAGGAGAAACAATTAAAGTTGTTGCATGAGATTATGGAGTAGGTGAGGTAACAGTTGGAGATTGGAAAATAATCCGCACAAAAATAGAAGAGTGGTGTATAAATCAAGCCTCCTCGTCCTCAGGAAGAAAATCAATGAAAACCAGCGACTATGAAAAGGTTAATTAACGAAGCTCTATTTATGTGGTTTAACCAATAGAGATCAAAAGATGTGCCTCTGTCAGGTCCAATTTTACAACAGAAAGCAATAATGATTAGTAGGCAATTCCCAGAGATAGATCAGTTTACCGCCAGTTCTGGATGGCTTGACCACTGGAAAAAACGGTACGGTGTACGACAATTGACTGTATGTGGTGAAAAACTTTCTGCTGATGTGTCATCAAATGAGAAGTTTAAGCAGAATTTTAAAAAGCAAATCGAAGATTGTGGATACATATGTGATCAAATTTACTGTGACGAAACTGGTCTGAATTATAAAATGCTTCCATCAACAACATTGGCATCTCAACAGGAAAAATCACCTCCTGGGCATAAACGAAGTAAGGAAAGAGTATAATGGTGTGTTCCAATGCATCTGGCAAGAACAAAATCCTACTGATTGTGACTGGCAAGTCTGCACGTCTAAGAGTTTTAAAAAACATCTCACCCAAAGCCCTACCAGTCTATTACAAAAGTCAGAAGCGCGCATGGATGGATGCGACCTTATTTACTAACTGGTTTGAAGACGAGTTCGTGCCATCTGTGACTAAATTTTTGAACAGAAACCGTCTTCCTATTAAAGCAATTTTGTTAATGGATAATGCCCCCTCTCACCCTGGAGAAGGACTTCATGTGGGCGAAATTGTTGTAAAAATTTTTTCCTTCAAATGTAACAAGCATAATGCAACCAATGCAATGGATCAAGACATCCTCGAAAACATTAAAAAAAATTATAGGCGTTTATATCTTGTACATCTGTTAGAATACACAGAACAGGAGGATATTATCAATGGGATGAAAAAGGTTACACTGAAAAATGTTATTTACTGGGTAAGTCAAGCTTGGGATTCTGTGCGTACTACCACTATTCAAAAATCTTGGTCAAAAGTTATTGATTTTGAGGACTATAATGACAGTGAAGATGATACTCCCTTAAATGAATTAGCTTTGAAATTGAGATGCCATAAAGAAATGTCCTGTTCAAATTTTGACAGCGAGATAGAAGAAAAAGAAAAAAGTTTATTTGAATTAATGCAAAAATTAAAAGGTTGCGAAAATGTGACAAGAGAAGATGTTAAATGGATTACAGCAGATGATTTATAAGAAGAAATGAGTATTGAAGAAATAACGAATGCCCGAAAAGCAGATGACGATGACGAGGCGGCGGTGGATGAACAGTCTCCCACTAAGATCTCCCATCAAGAAAGTTTTGCTTCTTTGGAAAAAGCTTTGAGGTATATCGAACAACAACCAGCGGCAACCCCAGCGGATTTGCTTCTTCTTAATAGATGGAGAAACATTGCAGCGAGAAAAAGAAGATGCAATATGAAACAGAAGCGCATAGATACCTATTTCACTGTTTTATAATGTATGTACCTATTTATATGTTAAAAACGTTAATACATCGGTTTAAAGTATTGGTGTTTATTTTTTGAATGAATAAAAAACAAATCCGGAATATCCGAGTTTTCAGTTATCCGAGGAGGGTGCCCCCCCACGTTACTTCGGATAACCGGGGTTCTACTGTACTTAAAAAAATGACACTGAATTTGTCAGTACTTCTGCTGAAGAACTTAAAAATCAGATCAATTGCGAAGTAAATATAGCTTGGTTTTATTTACTCTTTATTAAGTTTTAGTTTAATGTTTACAATTTTGCAACCGTTAATAAAGTGTAAATCGTGTGATAGTGATGTAAAATTTTTAAGAAAGGCAACGAGAGGACTAGGATTTAAACTGTGTGTTAAGTGCCCTTGCAACGAATAATTGATCGACTGATGATTAAAAATTCGTATGGAGTTAACAGACGTTTTGCTTTTGTTATGCGATTACTTGGTGTTGATTTGAGTAACATTAATCTTTTGTGTTCAATAAGGGATTTGAATAATGGTTTCAGTAGTGCTTATTACGGAGTGCTTAATCAAATATACATCGCCGTTACAGCAGTTTCTAGTGTTGTGTTTAAAAAAGCAGTAGCTGAAGAAAAAGAAAAAATGTTGAACGGGGTTTCCCAGATAATGAAATCTCGGTTCCAGACGAGGATTTTCCTCACTGTTGGGTATTGTTTCCTTAATAAGAAAACACTCAAAGAAAACTGTTGATGTGATAATCAAATCAAATATGTGTAAAACTTGTCAACGTTGGAAAGGCAAAGAAGATTCTATTGAAGCGAGCTCTTGGTATGCCGATCATGAGGATGAATGTGAGGCTAGTCACGAAGACAGTTCTGAAAAAATGTAAGTGGATGGTGTTCGTGAAATGTTCAAACGATCTTTGGAATGGTTTGATGTGATGTACACAAAATATATTGGCGATGATGATTCGAAAACTTACAAATCTTTGATAGACGATGATCCTTACAATGGCGAACCTGCGGTTGAAAAAAAAAGTGCGTATTCCATGGTAAAAAACGCATATACAATCAGCAAGTATTTGAAAACTAAAAAACAAGAAGAGGCTAATAAGAAAAAGGCATTCCTGAAATAAGCCTCAAGTTTTAGCCGTCTCACCGAGAAGCCCCCCTAAATAGCCTTTCTGCTTAAGAACAATAATTTTATAATGAATTTCTTTGATAATTCCTTGCTTTTTGCAATTTCCGATAGGGGAATAGTTCCTGCTGTTTTCTGTTTCGCCAGCAAAATAAATGCATTAAAACCTAAATCTTTCAGTAAGTAATTACACTGGTAGACATGATTTTTTTCACAAGGAAACTGAATAGAGACCCTATTTCAGTTTTTTATGCTGAATACAAATATGGTATCAGATTTCTTCTGTCTGTGTAATAGATTTCTCTATGTTAAGATTTCATTGTTATAAGTCTTGTAAATATAGAAGTGGGAATTTGTATTCAGAATAATTTGGCACCAGACTTACTCATGTTGAAACATGTTTCCCTCTGTCCAGACTTAATGATGTTCAAACCTGTCCTATCTTGTACAAATATCGTATTGTTTTAGCAAACAGAGGGCCAGTAGCCAGTATGGTAATTATAGTGAGTCTGGTAACACGTGTACCTACTTATTTTTGTGCTGTTTATTGTTGTTGTTTTTTTTTATAAACGTTTCAAAATGCCAAGAAAGTCTGTAAATCACCAAACAATTTCTGCTACGTGTGTGGTGAACTGACCTTCAAGTCTCGGAGGCGAAATTTTACACCACTTGTGAAAAAATGTTATGAACTTTACTTTGGCTGTAAAGCTCATGATTTTGATAAAGACTGGGCCCCAAATTTATGCTGTGTATCATGTGTTAGGCTTCTCACTGGTTGGAAAAATGGTACTCATCATATGCTGTTTTCAGTCCCTATGATTTGGAGGGAACAGGACCATTTAACTGTTTATTATTTCTGCTTAACTAATATTAAAAGAATTACGTCCAAAACAAAATATACAGTTAAGTTCTCCAATTTGGCATCTGCAATTAGACCTGTGCCACATAGTGAAGAGTATCCTGTACCAAAGTTTCCAGATTTCATGACCTTAAACGATAACTCCGACTCCGGCCCAGTTCATACTGAAGACGGAAAAAGCGAGAGAAGTGACCCTACTTTTGAAGCAAGTAGTTCATCAAAACCTCACTTTTTATCTCAAGAAGATCTTAATGATCTTATACGGAATTTAAATTTGTCTAAACAGTCAACTGAGCTTTTAAGTTACAGGCTCAAAGGTTCGAATCTACTCCAAAAAGATACAAGGATATGCGTTTATCGTAGATGCCACAGTGATTTCAGTGACTACTTCTCTAAAGAAGGCTTTGTAGTTACTTGTAATGATATCTGTGTAGTAATGGAGGCTCTTGACATCAACACCAGCCAGATGAGTGGCTATTGTTTATAGACTCATCGAAACTCAGTTTGAAGGCTGTACTACTCCATAATGGGAATGAGTTACCATCAATACCTGTCGCGCATGCCAGTGATATGAAGGAGACCTATGAAAATATGAAACTGCTGTTAGAAAAAATTCAGTATACTAAATATAACTGAAATATCTGTGGTGATTTGAAGGTTATAGCTTTATTGTTAGGTTTGCAACTTGGATACACGGAATTCTGTTGTTTCTTGTGTGAATGGGATAGCAGGATAAGGAGTCTCACTACATAAGGAAACAATGCCCTAAAAGTGAATCTCTTATTCCTGGGCAGAAAAATGTATCAAATACCCCATTAGTAGAGCCCCAAACGATGTGTTTACCTCCCCTGCACATAAAACTGGGTCTTATGAAAAATTTTGTAAAAAAAATGGATAAAGATTCTGCTGCATTTATGTATTTGAAATCTAAATTTCCTAAAATTAGTGATGCAAAATTGAAGGAAAGAATTTTTTATAGGGCCTGAAAAAAGATCATTAATATCGAATAATAAACATTTTGAGGAACTGTTACATCCACCGGAAAAAGCAGCGTAGAAATCATTCAAAAATATCTGTTGAGGATTTCTTGGCAATAATAAAGAAGAAAAGTATAGTGAAATAGTAAGTGACTTCATACAAACAAATAGACTGCAACATGTCCTTAAAAATTCACTTCTTGGACTCCCACCTAGACTTCTTACCTGAAAATCTTGGGGCTGTCTCTAATGAGCATGGTGAGCATATTCATCAGCAGATTTCTACTATGGAAAAGAGGTACCAAGGCAAATGGAGTCCTAGTATGCTGGCCGACTACTGCTGGACCATGAAAAGAGACATCCCAAAGGCAAAGTATGACCGAAAATCATCATATAAAACTTTTTAGGTTAGACAAAATTAGCCGTGTATTTATTATTCAGTGTTTTGTAAGTACTAATTATTTTAAAACTTTAAAACACGTGCCGCAAAAAAACCCTGCCTGATGGATAAAATCTGAGAACATATTTAAACTCAGCATGGAAAATATAAATATATTCCGTTAATTTAGCCCTTGTGAAAGAAAAAAAAAAATTTTTTGTAGACCAGTGTTATCTCAACACTGAATTATTAATAAATGTGTTAAAATTCTTATTTATCTCATGTGAAAATCTTTATACCAAGCTTCCTTATGTTTACAATTAAACGCGATCCAATATGAACAGTGCCTCAAGGAAAAGCAATTAGAAACGATGAGTTAGTTTGATGATGCAACTGTCAGATTTCTAAAATTTAAAATATTCAGTACTTTACCGGCTCTCGCAATAATATTAAAACTCTAAACTAATGAAGTAAAATTATCGTGCATAGTTTTAACTACTAAAGAAGCTATTAAAATTAACAAACAAAAGTGACAATTCCAGAACGCATTCCCAATAATTTTTATTACCAGAACATATACGACCATTAATGTCTTTAGCGGCGCTGCCCGGACGCAGGATACGGAAATTTTTTTTCAATAAGACAACGCTGGAATTCTGTCCAATATTTTCTGTTTGTCTTTACCGCACTCATTGCAGGTTCTAATGGTTAATTGATTTCGCTGAAAACAATGTTATGAATGACCTACTCTGTCTATTTTTTTTGTGTCTGAGCTTTTTACTACGGAGTACGTCACTAAAATCCGGAGAAATTTCAATTTATATCTTCCGCCATATTATACTTCCGCCAGAGGTCGCTGTTGGCGTCCGAGTAGCAAACTGACTGAAGTAAATCATATTAGTCTCAAAATTGTTGCCATGTCGAAAACAAGTGCGGAGTATAATGGAAGAGCCGCAATCATCGAAAGCCCTCAAGCTGGGCAGTCAGCACCGGAAATAATTCGGTTTTTCGGATACTCATGTCAACTATATATGAAGCTATAGCCAAGTAAAAGGATCAAGAACAGTCCAACGAAGGTTCCAGTAAGCCTGCGAGGAACCACCACTTGGAAGAATGTACCGTGAGGACCCTGAATTCATCAAAAGGTCTCAAACGCTGATTTCAGAGGGCCCAGGGCAATCGTAACAAAAATTGGTGTCGATTGTAGGTATAAGCGAGCAAACAATGTGTAGAATTGTTGAAGAGGACCTTTAATGCCATTTCGACACAATTAAGATAAAACAGATGTGCTCTGAACATGCCGGAACAAAGCGAATGGCTCGCTGCCATCTGTTTATCTGTTCTTTGAAACACGAAACGGCAGGAAGCATCTGTTGGTGCAAAAATTAACCGGAGAAATGATCGCTAGCTTGCTCATGACCCCGATGAAATTTCCTTCCAACGTCCACATACTAAGTGTTCTGTCCAGTGAGGGTGATGTCAGGCCATCACATGTCTTCCAAAAAGGGAAAAGAGGTATATTTAAAAGTTCTGAACAATATTGTTAAGGATGAAAGATATTGCGAGAGATAGGCCATGTTTTTCAGCAGGACGGCGCATCGGCTCACACGAGCCATTTGGTCCAGAACTCGCTCTCGGACAACTTGGAAATATTTTCAGCCAAGGAATTCTTTTAATAGCCCAGATAGCCCAGATTTGAATCCCTTGAACTGCTACGTATGGAGCTTAGGTAAAAGGATAACAAAAAAGTTTCGACCTTCCATTGTGATATCATTAATGACAGCTATTGAGGCAGCGTTTGCCAATATGAACAGCGCGGAATTACAGAGGGCGGCACTTCAGACCAAGAATGGAGGTCGGTATTCAAACAAATGCAAAAACATTAAATGATTGTTATTAGCATAGATATAGTATAGTTTTAAATGGATTTTTATTAGAACTTGATCGGGAATGAGTTTTCATTGATGCAAATGTAAAAAAAAATTGTATATATTCTTAGATTACAGTATAAAACAACCATCACGGTTCCATACAATGTTACTAAAACTTTTATATGTAGCCACAGTCCAGCTCTTCAACGGCAGTTTATATACGGTAGGTTTTTTTCAATCATGCATGCTGTTTTTCCACCTTTTATTGTTAATTTGTACTCAATTGTTTTCCTTTTCAAATATTTGGGTTGCCTGAGAAACTAAATACTTAAAAAGGAATTTTACTTTGTTTATCTAGCTTAATAATAAACGGATAAACGAAAGTGACCATTTTACATACAATAATAATAATAATAATAGCTTTATTACCCAACAGTTTCCTATTAATAGGGTAAATATTTAGACATTTACAGATTCAATGACAGTCTGTAGTAATTGCTTCTTAGTACAACAGTATATGTCACAAACATTACAAATATGATTAAAATTAGTACACATTACATGAAGAGGTGCATTCAATAAAAAAATTAGTATTAGGTCTGTTACATCTAAAAAACATATTTGATCGTGAGTGTATCCGTGGCACATTGATGTTAATACGAGACAGTATATCCCTGCAATCAATCATATTGTGCAATACTCTATATAGAAATAATATTAAGGCACAAACTCTCCTGATTCTCAGGCTAAGAATATTTGTCTGTTCATACAAATAATCGCTGCTGATTCCCCGTTCAGGATACATTCCATTAATCTTAAACAACGGAAATTTCAGAAATCTCCTCTGCACTTTTTTAAATGAAACTCTATGCACCTCGTACGTTGGACTTCAGACAATACTTGCATATTCTAGTTTCGAGCGAACATAGCAGAAATACAAAACCTTCGGTGATGCAATATCAGTGAAACCCCTACAATTCCTAATGATGAACCCGTAAGATTTTATTGCTTCAGAAACTTTCAATGCTATATGCTGAGCAAATGTTAGTTTTGCATCAAAAACAACTCCTAAATCCTTAGCTGTGCTACACCTACTTAAATTATGGTCTTGAATTCTATATTGAAAGTCTATTGACGCTACCCTCCCTAGTATATGTTAGATCTTTGCATTTTTGAGCACTTAGATGTAGTTTGTTGTCACAACACCAAGAATGTACGAAATTCAATTGGTTCTGTAGATAGGAACAATCCTCAGTTTTTTCTATTGGCATAAACATTTTTAGATCATCGGCATAAATTAGTCTATTGCATTTTAAATCCTCGCAAAGGTCATTTGTGAACATAATGAAGAGCAAGAGTCCCAAATTTGAACCTTGTAGAATGCCTGAGGTAGCCACAAATCTTTCTGATTTGAATCCGTTGTAGGCTACAAGCTGAGTTCGATTAAACAAGTAAGAACTTATAAGAGCCCTCGCAACATCAGCGAAACCAAAGAAAGACAACTTATTGATGAGAATATGATGGTCGATCCTATCAAAGGCCTTCGAGAATTCTGTATAAATAACATCAATCTGCCCACCATCATCTAATATTTCCGAAATGAACTGTGTCATAATAGTTAGATTTGTTACCGTAGATCTCTTACTAACAAATCCGTGCTGATAAGAGGAAATTTGATTTTTAATTTGGCTATACAAGACTGACTCAAAGACCTTTGAGAAGTTACAAAGTAGAACCACACCCCTGTAATTTTCAACATTTCCCCTGTCTCCATTCTTGAAAATAGGACATAATCTACCTTCTTTCCATCGTTTCGGATAAACACCCTGTTTGATTGATAAATTAAAAATATACTTTAAAGGTCTTACAAGGACAGTCGCACAGTCCCTAATGAGAAACGAGGGAATATTATCAGGGCCAGAGGTCATCTTATTTGTTAAATCTTTGGTGGCCATCAATATTTCATCCCCAGTAATGGCGAGAATTCCACAATTGTCAACGACGTACTAA
>CM032447.1:38656312-38796468 GCA_019049505.1 Pachyrhynchus sulphureomaculatus | reverse complement strand
TCCATTAAAACGGGAAGTAATGTAAAAATAGCTTAATTTTCAGATTCCTCGGCTCCAGAAACCATGAAAAATACCTATATATAATATATATATATATATATATATATATATATATATATATAATATACATATATATATATATATATATGTATATATAAAATATATATATATATATATATATATATATATATATATATATATATATATATATATATGTATATATATTATATAATAATGAATTCCCTAAGATGTCGCATGAATATATAGTGCTGTATGCGGATGATACTACTCTTATCTTTAAAGAGGATAATAAACATCTCTTATTTCAAAAAATGGTTAATACACTAGACCTATTAAGGCAATATTTTACTTCGAACGATCTACTTTTAAACATCTCAAAAACACAGACCATTCTATTTTCTAACAGAAGTAATAAACGTGTAACAGTAACATATGACAACATTGATGTAGTTTTGGGAAATGAGATTTTATTTCTTGGAGTGATTGTGGACAGGAGACTCGACTAGAGTTGTCATGTCAGTGGTTTGGTCAATAATATGGCTAAGTATTGTTATGCGCTAAGAGTCATTTTAGATTATGTTGGTGAAGACGCAGAAGCCTACATTCATTCTCGTATGAGATATGGAATCATCTTTTAGGGAAATTCCTGTGAAATAAACAGAATTTTGGTTTCGCAAAAGAGGTGTCTAAGAGTACTATACAGAATGAAGGCAAGGGATAGTTGTAAAAATGTATTCATTTCCAAACGGATTTTTACTGTAATAAGTTTGTATATATATGAAGCAGTGTTATTTGTTCATAGTAATAAAGACCTATTTCAAGAATGCATAAGCGTTTATGAACATAACACTAGATTAAAAAATAATTTAAAACCAAATAAAAGTAAATAAAAGAATGTACTTTTTTGTATTCTAAGTTTGTACAATAGTTTTCCTAATCATGTTAGAATTTTAAGAACGAACTTGCTGAAACTAGTAACTGAGAATTATTTAGTCCGTAAGGCGTTTTATAGTTTGGAGGAGTTCTTTGCAGATGAATCCCGGCTATTTTGATGTAACTAAAATATTTGATAGAATGCAATATTTTTTTTAAGAATTTTTGACATTGTTCGACGCTCCTATATGGAGCTTAGTAATTTACAAGGAATAAATAAAAACATTATATCTATCTATATATCTATATATATATATATATATATATATATATATATATATATATATATATATATATATATATATATATGTTACAATAGAGGTTTTCACGGATAGTGGAATGTAATACAATAAAATTCCCGGTTTCAATCCGTTTGTCTAACAATGAATTTGCACGACGTTTCGCCAAAATCTCATTTGGCATTTTCAAGATAGACCATTTTTAAAGAAATATTTTTTATCACGCCGGATAACGAGTGCATTTTCCAAGGTCGGTAATAACAATTGATCTCTATTAAATAACAATACAAAATTATAATATATATTAATTGTTATTTATGTAGCGTACTCTAAGTCAACCTCTACGCGGCAGTAGCAGCAGCATGACTTCCGCAGAAATTTACTTCTTTTTGACATCCTGCGGAATAGGAGTTTCCAATAAGGAAGGTTTTTTTGTAAAAATTAATCAGCCTGTATGTTTATAAATTTTAGAAAATAATAAAGGTGGTTTGAGGAAAGAGTTAGAAGGATGATTTCATATTTATTGTATTGTAAGTCTTTATCGCAATGCTGAATGATAACAGATGGATACGCCGTATAGATGAATGGAGGCCTAGAGAACATAAAAAATGCAGAGGTAGACCACAGACAAGATGGACGGACGATATAAAAAGCAGGCATAACTGGATGAAAGAAGCAAACAACAAAGCTCATTGTAGATAACTTGGGGAGGCTTACATCCGACTATGGTTGAAATAAGCTAATAATGATGATGATGATGAAGTCTTTTTTAGAGTTCTTTGAGTCAAGGGGATAAAAAATTACATAATTTTTTCATTATGTTCAATGTTAACAGGAAAAGAAGGAATCATTAAATATTGTATAGTTTCAATATTATTATGAGAATTTTTCCTTGTTTTTGGTTGCTATTTTATAAAACTTTAGTTAATTAGATATAGTAAAAGATATATGAGGTGAAAGGACTGTGGTAAGGGACAGAAGGGTGACTATGTATATGTCGTGTTATACTTATATTTCATTTTGCTTTTCCATTATTTCCAATTTTAACAGAAACAGTATGTAGAAGGGATTGAGATCTGCTTACAAAGTAACCTAAAAAAATGTTAAGTTGCATATAGAACAAATTTTAACAATACAGTTAACTTGGTCGAAACTCACTAACCCTTGGCACAGTAGGTAAAATATTGTGTTTACTTCTTTTGCTTTAGGAATGTACCCTCCCCGAGTTTGCTTTTCTTTAAGTTTTAAGTTGCGTAGATCCCGAACAACATATCTTTCTATTTCCGTCAGTGTGTCTGTCGCCCTGCTGGCACTATATTTCTCAAAGAAAATGATATACTTGAAATAGAAATGAAATCTATAATTTCCTTTCACTTGAGAAAGGCAATTTCGCTACCGATTTTAGAACTGCATGTTTGCCAGGGAAGTACTAGGTAAATCATTTTACCGATTTTTTTAAGTTATCAGCCTAGTCATGAAAATGATATCATACAAAAAAACTACTTAATTGTCAAATTTTATACGAACTTGTTGGGTTTTGTAGCTATTTTGAACATAATAAATGAAATTTGCCAAAATAATAAGTTTCCGCTCTTATCTCAAAAACTCCTGCTTACTTTGAGACATACTACGTAATAATACAGTGTAAAAGCGCCTTGGTATTTAGGATACGCCCAATAACTTTTTCGAAATATCTACCAACCAGTAAGAGTGACTATAATATTTTTGTAGCTTATCAGCCAGAGAAACCTAAGGAGAAATAATACCTACTTTTTTTAACATTATCTATGTTAAAAGTTGAATTTTAGATTTTATAAATATATTATTCTTCAAAATATTACCCGTGACCTAAAATTATTAGTTTAAACACGATGTTTTTATCATTTCCTAAGTATATCATTTTCTTGAGGATTTTAACGGCAAATTATACTCCCCATTGGTAGCCATAGACACGTATCCACGCTAAAATTAACTTAAACCAATTTTATATCCCCCCCGACATCACCTATCCGAAAATTTTCCCCGGTACAGAGAGAAAATCAAATTTCTGCTACGTCAGATCCTTACGCGCGCAGGAGAATATGCAAACTCGTCCCCTCCCGCCCCCTTAAAATGACCAGCGGCCGTAGTAGAGTAGGCCTAGAAGGGGGTGAGCGGGGGGCCAAGGGGGTGCTTCGCAAGCAAAGGGGCTGTAAACTTTCCCTTCTCAAAGATCAATACCTCGGCTCGCTGGCACGGTGCTTTCTCTCATGGTCAGCTTTGTACAGGCGATGCTGGACTTTAAATTCTAAGACAATGGGGGTATGTGTGTGCGTTAGTTACGCAATATAAGGGCGAGAACATGAGGGTTGAAATCAAAAGAATTCCCTCTTTTTTTACTTTCTGTTTTGTTTGAACAAGGTCTTTTTACTGTTTAAATATGTCATTTTTTCGGTTAAACGAGAGTTCATTGTGTACAATAAAATTACGAAGAATAGTATACAATGCTGTAATAATCTTTAAATATAATTTTTAAAAAAATAAACTTTTATTTATTTAAGTAAAAATAAATTTATAAACAATTGAAAAACAGTGTATTGGTTTATTGTGAAACTATCCGATTTCAGAAATATTTTTTAGTATTTTTAATTTGGTGTTAAAAATTCCCACATTAAAGTTTGTAGGTCAAACGAATTCGAATTAAATGTAATAATAGCAATAATAATAAAGAACTTTGTCAGGACCAATAACAATAATAACTAAACTAATATATATATATATATATATATATATATATATATATATATATATATATATATAATATATATATATATAATATAAATATATATATATATATATATATATATATATATATATATATATATATATATATATATATATATATATATATATATATATATATATATATATATATATATATATATATATATATATATATATATATATATATATATATATATATATATATATATATATATATAATATATATATATATATATATATATATATATATATATATATATATATATCTATGTATATATATATATATATACGAGGCTGGTTTGAAAAGTCCGTGCAAAGTCCGAGAGATGGCACCACCGGCGCGTATCGAGGTCATGTTTAGTTAGTAGCATCTCTTGAATGAACGCACACCAAGTTTCAGCCATATTGGTCTATTTCTTTGTGTTTGGCATTCGTGTGAATCAAGGAAGTCGAGTGATTTTCAAGAAATGGACGAAAAAGAATTTCGTGTGGTGATTAAACATTACTTTATGAAAGGCAAAACGCCTCAGGAGACTAAAGAGAAGCTTGATAAACATTATGGTGACTCTGCACCTTCGATTAGAACAGTTTATAAGTGGTTTCAAAATTTTCGGACTGGCCATATGGGCATAAGTGACGCTGAACGTTCTGGACGGCCTGTGGAGGTTACGACTCCAGAAATCATTGATCAAATCCATGATATGGTGATGGATGACAGAAGAGTTAAGGTGCGTGAGATTGCTAGTGCTGTGGGCATCTCGACTGAACGGGTACATAATATTTTGCATAAACATTTGGACATGAGAAAGCTATCCGCAAGATGAGTGCCGCGATTACTCACGCCTCACCAAAAACGGAATCGTGTGAAGTGTTGCAAGGATGGTTTGCAGCTGTTCCAGAAGAATCCGAGGACTTTAAGCGTCGTTTCGTCACTGTGGATGAAACATGGATACATTACTATACTCCTGAGACCAAACAACAATCTAAACAATGGGTTACCAAGGGGGAATCTGCACCAAAAAAGGCGAAGACCGTTCCTTCGGCCGGAAAGGTTATGGCGACTGTCTTTTGGGATTCGCAAGGGATAATCCTCATCGACTATCTGGAAAAGGGTAAAACTATTACAGGTGAATATTATTCATCGTTATTGGACCGTTTGAAAACCGAGCTGCAAGAAAAACGCCCGCGATTGGCCCACAAGAAAGTCCTTTTCCATCACGACAACGCACCAGCACACACCTCAGCAGTTGTGGTCGCAAAATTAATGGAATTAGGATTCCAACTCGTTTCACATCCCCCCTATTCTCCAGACTTGGCTCCCTCGGACTACTATTTGTTCCCCAATTTGAAGAAATGGCTGGCGGGACAAAGATTTTATTCAAACGAGGAGGTGATTGCAGACACTAATGGATATTTTGCAGACTTGGACAAATCCTATTATTCGGAAGGGATCAACAAACTAGAACATCGTTGGGCGAAGTGTATAAGCCTAAAAGGAGACTATGTCGAAAAATAAAAAAGGTTTACCCCAAACACATAAGTAGTTTTTATTTTTGCACGGACTTTTCAAACCAGCCTCGTATATATATATATATATATATATATATATATATATATATATATATATATATATATATATATGGGACGTTTCGCGTCAACGGAGCCACCGCAGTACCCAAAAACAGAATTGCTTTCAAATGCAATTTGGCCATTTTGAAAAAAACAAGATATGGCGGTTCAACATGGTGGCTAGAAACAAAAAAAAACATGATTTCTAAGCGGAGTTAACTGAACTTCAAAACGGAGACAAAATTCAATATTGATGTAATACAGTAACCGACATAATTTTATGTAATACCAACATGGCGGATCCGAAACCGAAAATTATACGAAAATTGAGCAATTATGGAGATTTCGCAGTGAGATAGCACTTTTTCTGACCGGAGTAATTTTCGGTTTTAGGCGCAATATTGGATCCACCATATTGGTATTACATAAAATTATGTTAGTTACTCTAATTATTACATCAATATTGCATTTTGTCTCATTTTTGAAGTTTAGTTAACTCCGCTTAGAAATCATGAATTTTTTGTTTCTAGCCACCATATTGAGCCGCCATCTTGTTGTTTTCAAAAGTGCCAAGTTGCATTTGAAAGCTTACGTTTCGTTGAAGAAATTCACACCCTTGAATTTTTTTTTGTTATTTTTTAATCTTGGACATAAGGTTCATTTAATTAAGTTTTTGTTTCTTAATCTTTTTTTTAACTAACGTTTCGCTCTATGGTTATGAGCATTCATAAAAAATTTTTCCTTGGTATAGTTTTCTTTTCTAAAAGTAAAATTAAAAATACAATCACAGTCAACTTACGGATACAATAATAATTCAGGTCACAAAACATGAAAACATGTACACTTAAATTTTTGTCTTTTATGTATGAACAATGGGGGTCTCCATTCTATTACACACCATCGGTTATCATACTTTCGAGCTATATGCCCTGCCCATCTCCATTTAGATTGCGTAATAATATCTATTACTTTTGTCCTTTGTCTGATAGTTATGTTTGTTATTTTATCCTTCCTTGTGATACCCAGCATACCTGTCTCCAGTGCCCGTTGCGATACTCTCAGTTTGTTTGCTGACTGTTTTGTTAATGTGAGTGTCTCGGCGACATATGCGATTACCAACAGAACGCATTGTTCATAAACTTTCTTTTTTGAGCACACTGGCAAATTATCTTGCAGTGTATTTCTCAGCTTCCCAAAAGCCGTCAATCCCAAAAGCCGTCAATCCCAAACCCACACGACGGTGTATCTCACGGGTTTGGTTATTTTTGCCAATTTGTAATTCATGACCCAAATACTTGTAATTTTCATCACCTCGCTTTGGTTAAATTTTATATTACTATTTATTAATAGATTAGTCATAAATTTGGTTTTCTGAAAGGTAATATTTAGACCAATATTTGTAGATGTTATTTGCAATTCGGTAAGCATTGTCGGCTATTATGATAAAGCACAGGTGATTTAGATAACGGAAAACTAAAACAAATAGATGCTTATACTGCACTCTGTCGGTGACTTACTAAGTCTATTCAAGTAGAGCGGCATAGCACGGCTGGCAACTTATTGCAGATATTCGCCATAGATGTTTATGCCTTTTCCATTCCAATTAAGTGCCTTAAAAACATATTCCAACACCACCGTAAAAAGTTTAGAAGAGATCGCATCAGCTTGTCTGATTCCATGTTCCACTCGGTATTTACCTGTGGATTCATGGAGTCTTACTTGCTGTTGCGTTATTATAGATGAATTTAATTAACTGAGTATATCTGTAGTCTATTCTCATTTGCTGCAGAGCAGACAGTAATACCGGTAACTCCACTAATACGAGTGTTTAGTTTTATTCTATAGATTTCTCTATAAGGATTTTGATAGTTTGTAAATGATCATTAGGATCGTATCCATTTCTAAAGCTGCCCTGTTCGCGTGGTTGGTTCGCTAGTTTTCGCTCTAGGCGTTTTGTTATGATTTTGGTGAACCACTTATACAAATTGGAAAGCAAACTAATAGGTCTCTAATTTTCATAAAGTATATATATATATATATATATATATATATATATATATATAAAGAATAAAGGGTAACAGGTTAAGTCGTATCGGGTGAGCAAAACTTGAAGAAGACCGGCATGTTAGTAGCCACGATATCGCCAAGCAAGTGAACATCCATCACAAAATAGTTGTAAACGATTTGTAGAAAGCTGGCTACAAAAAAAGTTTGATGTTTTTGTTTCACATGATTTGACGCTGAAAAATTTCGTCAGTCGAATCTGTGAAATTCTATAGAAACGTAATGAAATCAAGCCCTTTCTGAAGAGGTTGATCCAGAACAATGGAAAATAGATCACGTACGACAATAATGTGCAAAAAAGAGTATTGTTGAATAAGGATGAAACTCCATAAACGATGGCAAAGACTGGAATGATGCCAAAAATTTGATGCTATGTGTTTGGTATTATTGGAAGGGAATTGTGCATCATCAGCTGCTGAAGCCTGGTCCAACGATTGATTCTACTCTACTGTCGGCAACTGACAAAACTGAAGCAAGCGATTGAAAAAAATCTTGAAGTCATTTTTCACCTCAAACTTTCCTTTTTATTACATACTAGCCGGGCCCGCGGCTCCGCTCGCGTGGACTAATTCACTACTATCGTCATTGCTTATTTCTTATGTTACCCAACGTAATACAATATCTCCCATTATTTCCCCTTATCTCCCAATATTTCTCCTTATCTCCCATTATCTCTACATAATTTCCATTATCTAGGTTTATCTCCGCTCATCTCCCATTATTTCTCCTTATCTCCCAATATTTCTCCTTAGCCCCCATTATTTCATCTTATCTCCCATTATCTAAGCTTATCTCGACTTATCTAGGCTTATCTCGACTTATCTCGCAATATTTCTCCTTATCTCCCATTATTTCTCCTGATCTCTCATTATCTCGCCATAACTCCCATTATCTAGACTTATCTCTTCTCATCTCCCATTATTTCTCCTTATCTCCCATTATTTATACTTATCTCCAATTATCTCACCTTATCTCCCATTATCGAGGCTTATCTTCACTTATCTCCCATTATTTCTCCTTATCTCCCATTATCTTATCTTATCTCCCATTATCTAGGCTTATATTGAATTATATAGAACATATGTATAAATTTATAAAAACACGTAAATCGGATAAGTGGTTCTCAAGTGATAAGCTCACTAACGGACAGACAGACAGACAGGCAGAGAGACAGGCAGACAGACAGACAGACAGAGAGATGTTGCATTTTATATATATTCTAGATAGGAGGTTATAGATAACCTGGTCAGAGAACAAGTGTATGAATTTAAAAAAAAAAAACACGTAAATCGGATAAGTGGTTCTCGAGTGATAAGCGCATTAACGGACAGACAGGAAGACAGAAAGACGTTGCATTTTATATATATTATTAGCAAACTTTTCTCCGACTTGATTCACTATTATCGTCACTGCTTATTCCTTATGTTACCTAACGTAACAAAATATATCCTATAACATGGCCAGAGAACATATGTATGTTTAAAAAAAAAGAACGTAAATCGGATAAGTGGTTCTCCAGTGATAAGCGCACTAACGGCCAGATATACAGAGAGACGTTGCTTTTTATATATATTATAAATATTCTGTGCTACATCATCTTGTTCCATATTTAATGGTTTAGCATGTTTAAAAAAAAAGGCACGTAAATCGGATAAGTGGTTCTCGCATGATAAATGCACTAATGGACAGACAGACAGACAGAGAGACATTCCATATTATATATATATATATATATAGATTATAGATATTCTCTGCTACATAATATTGTTCCATATTTAATGGTTTAGGCTGTGCTTGCAAGGGAACGCGTTAGCGGCAAACTTTTTTCCAACTTCATTAACTATTTTACATCACTGCTCATTCCTTATGCGACCTATCGTAATAAAATATAGCCTATAACCTGGCCAGAGAACATATGTATGTTTAAAAAAAAAAGTACGTAAATCGGATAAGTGGTTCTCCGGTGATAAGCGCACTAACGGACAGACAGACAGACAGACAGAGAGACGTTACATTTTATATATATTATAGATTATAGATATTCTCTGCTACATAGTATTGTTCCATATTTAATGGTTTAGGCTGTGTTTGCAAGGGAACGCGTTAGCGGCAAACTTTTTTCCGACTTCATTCACTATTTTACGTCAACCTGGCCAGAGTACATATGTATGTTTAAAAAAAAAAGTACGTAAATCGGATAAGTGGTTCTCCAGTGATAAGCGCACTAACGGACAGACAGACAGACACACAGAGAGACGTTGCATTTTATGTATATTATAGATTAATAGAATCTGAGACAATGCACTGAGAATGCTCGGGTTTATACTAAGAAATTCTGATGATTTCTGGAATATTCAAACAGTCAAAATACCTTATTTAAACTTCGTGAGATTTAAGCCATTTTTCATAAATATATTACTCAATTGGAAAATATTCAACGAAAGTTTGTTGAATTTTCTTGCATTTAAAAGAAAGAGATATCATCTTAGAGGTTTGGAACAGAGAATTCTTCTGCATAGATATTAAATACCACCTTTATTTAATCGTAGAAACTATATACGAGTATTAGTTCAATTTTATATAAGGTATGTAGATCCGTTATAGATTGCTCTGAAATATTATCACAAATAAACTTTCACGTTCCTTCAGGGACTATCAGACTTGCTCCCTAGGTTTAACTTGCCTACACCTATTACAGAATTTTTAATTAAAACACCACTACATCAGTCTATGGATATCTCTAAAAAACCTGCAATCACATTGATCTGTGTAGCTTGTCTTCATTTTACTTTATCAACGCTTTAAGATGCAGATTTTAGCAATATCTGTCAATAAGTTTAATCTTACTTTATTAAATAATTACGTATTTAATTGTATTTTGTTATTGCCTCATAAATGCATGCATTTTGTGAGTCAATAAAGATTATTATTATTATTATATAGCTATGTTTCTGTAAATTATTTTGTATCTTGTCTTACATTGTACCAAGATCTTTAACATCTATTATCTTCTTGATTATATAAAATCAAATAATATTAAATATTAGTTTGCCTTTAGTTTTCATAATAGTAAGGTACGTTGAAAATGCTAATAATTTCCAGTTCTTCATTTTCGTATTTCTCCTTTTTAGCCAGTCCTTTTCGTACGTTGTATATTTCGGGATAAAAATTGCCAAACAACATGTTCTCGTTTCATCCTAAAAACTCTTTATTACAGAAAAATAACGTAAAATAGTTTTACAAAAACCTAACATAACTCTACCGTCTGAAATCAGCATAATTTTGATCAACAACAGTAAATCAGAGATTGTAAAATCGCAATAAAAAGAATAGACGTTGCCACGTTTATTTACTGATTAATAACAATGAAAAATACTAAGCTACAAATTGTCAAATAAAAGTAAATGTATGTTAATACATACTTGTTTCAATAACATCCCTTATAAAACCTTCTGGATTTTATAAAATCAAATAATATTAAATATTAGTTTGCCTTTAGTTTTCATAAAAGTAAGGTACATTGAAAATGATAGTAATTTCCAATTTTTTATTTCCGTGTTTCTCCTTTTTATCCATTCCTTTTCGTACGTTTAAAAAAATATATTTCTGGATAAAAATTGCCAAACAACATGTTCTTGTTTCATCATAAAAACCCTTTTTTACAGAAAAATAACATAAAATAGTTTTTACAAAACCTAACATAAATCTACGGTCTGAAATCAGCACAACTTTCAGCAACAACAATAAACGAGAGATTGTAAATTCGTAGTAAAACGAATAGGCGTTGCCACGTTTATTTGCTGATTAATAATAGTGAAAAATACTAAGCTAAGAATTGTCAAATAAAAGTAAATTTGTTAATTACTTTTACATTAATTTTATTTTACCGTATTATATACTTGTTTCAACAACATTTCTTATAAAACCTTCTGGATTTTATAAAATAAAGTAATATTAAACATTAGTTTGGGTTTAGCTTTCATAATAGAAAGGTACATTGAAAAATGGTAATTTCCAAAATCCTTTTTATCCAATCCTAGTATCTGAAATCAGCAAAAAATTTTCTCAGTTTTATCATAAAAACCTTTTTTATAGAAAAATAAATAAAATAGTTTTTAAAAAACGTAACAAATTGTAAAATCGTAGTAAAACGCAACAATAATAAACAGAAATTGTAAAATCGTAGTAAAACGAATAGGTTTGTTTAGTGAATAATAACAGTGAAAAAACTAAGCTACGAATTGTCAAATAAAAGTAAATTTATGTTAATTACTTTATTAATTTTATTTTACGTTGTTATATACTTGTTTCAACATCTCTTATAAAACCTTCTGGATTTTATAAAATCAAATGATATTAAATATTAGTTTGCGTTCAGTTTTCATAATACATAAGGTACATTGAAAATGCTAGTAATTTCCAATTCTTTATTTCCGTATTTCTTCTTTTTATCCAGTTTTTTTCATACGTTTAAAAAAATATATTTCTGGATAAAAATTGCCAAACAACATGTTCTCGTTTCATCATAAAAATTTGCAAAAAAAAACACGAGTTCAAAAATATATATATATATATATATATATATATATATATATATATATATATATATATATATATATATATATATATATAATGTCTTACATGCGCACACTTTTCTTTGTATTGTTTTGAAATAATCGCTGCCCCCCCCCCCCCTCTCTATCTCGAAAAGTACCGATCCAAAAATTTTGAAAAAATTCTGGAAAATTCTCCACGGGGTGTAGATTGAACGAAAATTATCACGAGTGCATTACCTTTAATAATTTATTGGTATATAAAAAAACAAAAATTTCAAGGTCATCAGTTTTCAGTAAAGATTGGATACAAACTTTGTTGAATTTGGGTTGTGTTTTGTGAAGTCACTGATCATTTTATACCTCTGTAACAAAAAATTTTATTTCAGAAGCAATGAACGTACGGAACACTAATTGCGCAAGTTCAACTTGCACTTGACCGGTTATTTTTTTTTTTTAATAAATACATTTGTTCTCTGCCCCGGTTATCTATAATCTTCTATAATATACATCCATAAAATGCAACGCCTCTTTGCCCGTATGTCTGTTTGTCCGTTAGTGCCCTTATCACTCGAGAACCATTTATCCGATTTTTTTTTTTAAATTCATAGATTTGTTTTTGGCCACGTTATCTACAATCTTCTATAATATATATTATATATATATATATATATATATATATATATATATATATATATATATATATATATATATATATATATATATATACAGGGTGGCCCAAAATTACCGAAGGGGTTTGAGTTCATTATAACTTTTTATTTAAGACATAATTATAATTTTTTTTTTTTAAATACAGGATATTAATGGAGAATATTTTTAATTTAATTATGAAAAATTATATCTCGCAAGTGGTGGCCATTTTCTGCTTCGCATATTCGTGCTCTTTCCAAAACATTTTCCATAACCTTTCGCAAAACTTCAGGTGTTATGTTGTTGATTTCGTCGCGTATATTGTTTTTTAATTGCTGGATGGTTCTAGGCTTATTAATATAGACTTTTCCTTTCAAATAACCCCAAAGGAAACAGTCTGGAGCGGTTAAATCCGGTGAACGAGGAGGCCAATTAAAATCGCTTGTACGCGAAATAATTCGTTCACCAAAGATCTCGCGTAAAAGAGCCATTGTGTCCCTCGCAGTGTGCGCTGTGGCTCCATCCTGTTGGAACCATACTTGCGGATGGTTTTCCACGGCTGGCCTTAAAAAATTTTCCAACATTGTCCGATATCGAACACCAGTGATAGAAACGGCGACACCGTGTTCATTTTCAAAAAAATATGGGCCAATTATCCTTTCCGACGAAACACCGCACCAAACAATACACTTAAGTGGGTGTAATTGTCGCTGTTGAACTACTCTTGGATTTTCCGTAGCCCATATCCTGCAGTTTTGCCTATTAACGAACCCATTTAATTGGAAATGGGCTTCGTCGCTCATAATTAAATTATGAATAAAATCATGATTTTCTTCTGCTTTTTGCCGGAAATAAATTGCATAATTAAGTCGTTGCTGGTAATCTGTCGGTTTCAATTCTTGGACAAGCTGAATTTTGTATGGAAACATTCTTATTGTATGCAAAATTCTCTGCAGCGACCCTCGTGAGAGGCCAAGTTGTGTCGAACGTCTCCTGGTTGATGTTTCTCCATCTTCCCCGAATGCTCTCCTGTACCCGTTCAATATTGTCATCCGTGTGCACCGTTCGTCGACTTCCGGCACCAGGAAGGTTCCTTACTGCCCCTTGTTGTCGAAAATTTGCAACCAGACGGTTTATTGTTGACTCTGAGGGTCCAACCCGCACATTAAAATAACGACGATATGCACGCTGAGTCAAAACAATGGACCGTTGATTTGAGAAATAAAGTTGAACGATTTGGACACGTTGTTCAATTGTGTACTGTTCCATTTTAAATTCCCCAAGTCTTCTTTACAAAATACTGAAAAGAAATATAAAACAAAATTATAATAAAAAGTTATAAGGAATTCAAACCCCTTCGGTAATTTTGGGCTACCCTGTATATATAAAATGCAACATGTCTCTGTCTGTCTGTCTGCTTATTCGATTTACGTGTTTTTTTTAATTCATACATTTGTACTCTGGCCAGGTTATCCATAATCTTCTATAATATATATAAAATGCAACGTCTCTCTGTCTGTGTGTCTGTTTGTCCGTTAATGCCCTTATCACTCGAGAATCATTTATCCGATTTACGTGTTTTTTTAATTCATACGTTTGTGTGTTATCTATAATCTTCCATAATATATATAAAACTAGCCGTACCCGCTGCTGCGCGATTCACTATTATCGTCACTGGCCAGCGAACATATGTATGAATTAAAAAAAAAACACGTAAATCGAATAAGTGGTTCTCTAGTGTTAAGCGCACTAACGGACAGACAGAGAGACGTTGCATTTTTTATATATATTGTATTTTTTGTTACATGATATTGTTGCATATTTAACGATTTAGGCAGCGTATTGCAAGAGAGTGCGCTAGCGGCAAACTTTTTTCCGTCATGATTCACTATTATCGTTACTACCTATTTCTTATATTACCTAATGTAATAAAATATATAAATTTTTTACAGAAAAATAACATAAAATAGTTTTTTTTTTTTACAAAACCTAACATAACTCTACCGTCTGAACTCGGCACAATTTTCAGCAACAATAATAAACGAGAAATTGTAAAATCGTAGTAAAACGAATAGGCGTTACCATGTTTGTTTAGTTATTAATAACAGTGAAAAAAACTAAGCTACGAATTGTCAAATAAATGTATATTTATGTTAATTACTTCATTAATTTTATTTTACCTTAGTATATACTTGTTTCAACAACATCTCTCATAAAACCTTCAGGACTTTATAAAATCAAATAATATTAAATATTAGTTTGCGTTTAGCTTTCATAATAGTAAGGAACATTGAAAATGCTAGTAATTTCAAATTCTTTATTTCCGTATTTCTCCTTTTTATCCAGTCCTTGTCGTACGTTAAAAAAAAAAATTTCTGGATAAAAATTGCCAAATAACATGTTCTCGTTTCATCATAAAAACCTTTTTTTACAGAAAAATAACATAAAATAGTTTTTACAAAAACCTGAAATAATTCTACAGTCTGAAATCAGCACAATTTTTAACAATAACAATAACAAACGAGAGATTGTAAAATCGCAATAAAAAGAATAGACGTTGCCATGTTTATTTACTGATTAATAACGATGAAAAATACTAAGCTATGAATTTCCAAATAAAAGTAAATTGATGTTAATTACTTTTAAATTTAATTTTACCTTATTAGATACTTGTTTCAACAGTATCAGGATAACGTCAATCGAGGTAAAAAAAAAGTATCTACGTCTAAAATCAGTCACTCAAGTTGTTAGTATATATGCGGGCACTTCCAAAAGTTTTCGTCCTGACAGATATGGCGCCAAGATAACCAAATTATTGATATTTATTAAGAGTTATCTACTAGATGGTGTGCTGTTAAGTTTCAGACACGTGTGTTTAGTTGTCTTTTTGTAGTGAGCGTGTAAACAAACAAGATTTAATATTTAGGAAAAAGTGGAATAAATTGTGCGAACTGTTATAAAATACTTCGTTTTAAAAGATTTAATGCTTACGGACATTAAAAAAAGTTATATACCACAATAAATGATTCTGCCCTTCCGTTTTCGACGATTAAAAAGTGGGCTGCTGAATTTAAACATGGTCGTACGTCCATTCAAGGTGATAAATGCTCAGGATGCCTGAAAACATCTACAACCGTCGAGATTGTGACAAAAATTCACCAATAGCCCACTAAAGGATCGCCGACTGAAGATACGCGATGACATTGTAAAGAACTCGATAGACCTTGTCCACCGCATTCTACAGGATGTTTTGGGTATGAGAAAGCTTTTCCCTCGATAAATGAATATTTCCCAAGAGTGTTTAGATTTATTTAAACATAATTTTACATTTTCTTTTAGTATGACATCTTAAGAATATTTTCTGTAAGTTTCATAAGAACTGTTTAAAAATTGACGAAGTTATAGCAGTTTAAAAAAAGTGCCGTTAAGTAGAGTTTTCGGAGCAGGTAGCGAGCAGCTGCTTTCGGGTCAGCCTTTGTTGACGGTAATTCGATTTTAATATATTTTAAACCTTTCTTTTATAATATAACACGTAGGCTGAAAAGTTTTTGGTCAGACACATAGATGTCGCCTTTTCAAAAAATCCATATGATTTTTAGGAAGTATCAACCTTCAAACGACACGTGTCAAAATTTCATGATATTTCGACGATTAGTTTACAAGTTACAGTGGTTTTAGTGAGCTACTTTTGATGATTTCAAAACGCTGGAAAAAATCAAATTTCGTGTTTTGATTAAACATGTTTCTGATGGGAAAAAATACCGTTAAAGCGAGGTAATGGCTTGATCAGTGTTATGGGGACTCTGCTCCTCGAAAATCACTCATCATTTACTATTGGTATGCTGAATTTAAATGCGGTCGTACAGCCACAAATGATGCTGAACGCTCTGGACGCCCAAATGAGGTGGTTACACCGGAAAACATAAAAAAAATCCATAAACTTGTTTTGGATGACCGTAAAGTGAAATTACGTGAGATGGCTGATACCCTAAAGATATCAAAAGAACATATTGGTCATATTTTGCATAAACATTTGGGTATGAGGGAGCTCTGTTCGAAATGGGATACTGCGTTTCGTCACAGTGGACCAAAAACAACAACGTGTTGATGATTCTGAGCTGTGTTTGGACCTGTTTAAGCGCAATAAAAAGGATTTTTTCATGCGATATGTGACAATGGATCCACCACTATACATACACCGGAATTAATAAATCGGCAGTCAGCTGAATGGAGAGCAGCCGTAGCCGGTGAAAGCCGCCCGAAGCGACCAAAGACACAACAGTGCGCTGGGAAGGTTTTGGCCTTTGTATTGTGTGATGCACATGGAATAATTTTCATCGACTATACTGAAAAGAGTAAAACCATCAATAGCGAATATTATATAAAGTTATTGGTGTGTTTGAAGGCAAAGAAACGGGCCCCAAATGAACAAAAAAAGTGCTCTTTCATCATGACAATGCGCCGTGTCAAAAGTCAATCGTTACGATGGACGATATGAAGTGAGATATTTGCAAAAAACCGATTTTTGTGACCTTTGACCTTGAATATCTTAAGACGCGGACACGAGATTTTATGAGGCTTTTAAGACAACTTTTAGAATGCCAAAATAAAGGTTTATACAAGTTTACAGCTTATTATCTCACATTCCTAGGTTGACCCTCTTTTTTGGTTTAAGTGACTGTACAATTTAGAAAACGGGACTGAAATTTCGGGATGTTTCAGTTTTTCCTTCCTTTATAAGCTAAACACTAACTAAATTCAAAATTTGAAGTTTGTGTGTCTGCTAGAAGTACCTTAGAATTTTGATGATCGGTGAGTGTGTCAGGGACAAAATTAAAGAACTTCGACTGGCGATAGTTCGTAACTATAAGGTATAAATAGTAGGTAATTTAGGAATATAGTTATTATAGTATGTCCTCTTGGTCACTGAAAATTCAGGCTTCTAGCTTTATCCACAACGAAGTACAGGGGGGTCGAAAGTGCCGTGAGTCGAGAAAAGGACGGTACGGCTGTGCTTTCTGCTCGACTTGGCGGGGGCACTGCCGTGCCCCCAGATCAAGTATCAAACTTTTAAAATAATTGATGGTATACAGGGATAATAAAAAATAATGATCTATAAAGTAAAAGCTGCCTACAAAGCAAACTATTAATTGAAAATGTTAATAGGAGCTAAAAAATTATGCTCACGTTTAGATTTGTGGTCTTTCTAGTTAAAAATTCAAAAAAACTCCAGTAAACACATTAGTAATTGTTGGATTAATTATTAAATAAAAGAAAACGAAATCATTACAAATTTTAGGCTGAAAATAAATGAACATATCTTTGGAAATACCTAACAACTATCAATAAACTTCAAAGTTAACGTCAGTGTGTATTTGCAATAGTTAGAAATGCCAGTAAAATTTAGTGTTGAACATAAAATTGAAATCGTTCTCATAGTTGGAGATAATTTTATAGAAGCAACATAAATCTTTAATAATAACAAATAATAATAAAACTGTACACTTCACAACTGTAGGATATCCAATAAATAAATTCAAGATTTATTGAAGTGTTGAAAATAAATTTAAAAAGAAACATCGGACATGGGTTTCAAATGAAGATAATCAAAATCAAGTAATGCGGTCGGTAGTAGAAAAGCCAAAAGACGGAAAAGATCAGCTTTATTGAATGTGAGTAAAACTACAGTTGCGAGAATTCTAAGATCAAATAAATTTAAATCATACAAACCACAGTTTCCCCATACTTTAAAAGCAGGAGATTTTGAACGAAGATTTGAATTTTGTGCTTGGTTTCAAGTAGAGTTGGAAGGTAACAGGTTTATGGCAAGATAAATACTTGTCTCTGACGAAGCGACATTTACGACTAATGGGACAGTAACTTCTCAAACCTAACGCTGGTGGAGCAATGTTAATCCTAACCTCATTATCCAAACTAGAGATCAATACTCGTTTAAAACCAATGTATGGTGTGGAATTTTTGAAGATAGAATAGGTGGACCATTCTTTTTTTGGAAATAATATGAATGCTGAATGTTACCTAGAATTTTTATACAATGAGTTCCCTGAGTTTCTTAATCGTCTACCGGTCATTGAAAGACAACGCATATGGTATCAACATGATGGTCCATCATGTTACAGTACCAGAAATGTTCGAGATTATATCCTCCACATTTTTAACGGTAGAGTAATAGAGAGGTATGTGCAGTTTACTTGGCCCCCAAGGTCTCCGGACATCACCCCTCTAGACTTTTTTTTATGGAGCTACTTAAAAGAAAAGGTTTATCTTAAAAGGCCGTTTTAAGATGTTGATCATCTTGAGAGAGTCAAGGGAAACATGTGAAACTATAACTTCTGACGTAATTAGAAATGTAATAAAAGATTTTTCTCGAAGAACAAACACCTGTTTAGAAAGAGACGGTGGATACATTGAAGTACAATAAAGTCAGAATTAATCCACATATTTTGTTGTTACATTATGTCCGTAGTAATTAAGTAATGTTGCAATTTCAATATAAAATGATATTAGCACAAATTTATTGTAATATAATTGTTGCAAAGCAGATAAAAAGGTTATTAAATTTTTACCAAAAATATGATACAATCAAAATTGGTGCACTAGTTTTTAACTAATTTCATTTTCCTTTATTTATAAGGTGTACAAGTACGAAATGCGGATTTTTTTTCTAAAAAAAACATGTTAAATTCGCAAGAATGATAAAAAGTGCTTTATTCAAAGTATGCTCCATCGCTTGTTATATATTTTTCCCATCTTTCGGGCAATTTGTGAATACCACGCCAGTAAAAATCTTCCCCTTTTGCTGCGAACCATTCATCGAGCCATTTTTTCACATCTTCGTACGAAACAAAGCGCTGCTCAGCAAGTGCGTGACCCATCGATGCAGTGGTAATCGGAAGGAGCCAAGTCTGGTGAGTAAGCGGCATGAGGTAGAACTTCCCAGCTGAGTGCTTCCAACGTGTCGCGAACTGGTTTTGCCGTATGTGATGGAGCATTATCATGAAGAAAAATGACTTTTTGTTGCCTCTTTCAGTATTCTGGCCTTTTTTCAAGCAGCGAACGGTTCAAATCGGTCAATTGTTGTTGGTAACGTTTAGTATTAACCGTTTTTCCCCAGGTTCTAACAGCTCATAATAGACCACGCCCCTCTGGTCGTCTTTCTGCCAAAGCGATTCGGTCTTGCGGCCGATGTGGATGGTGCACCTGGGTCTACCCATGATTTTTCGCGCTTGAGATTGTCAACATAAATCCACTTCATCCCCTGTAAATATACGATGCAAAAACGACTTCCTTTGTCACACGTGTTTTTGCGTTTTTCCATATGCCCGTCGTTCAACTCATGTGGTATCCATCTACCGGCTTCTGAATCTTTCCCATCTCTAGTAGCCGATTGGAAACAGCTTGTTGACTAACGCCCAATTGCTCGGCGAGTTGTGTTTTTGTGTTTGCGAATCATCTTCGTCCAACGATGCTTGCAAGTCCACATCTTCGTATTTTTTTGGCGGTTTTCCACGTTCCTTGTCTGCAACATCGAAGTCACCACTTTTGAAACGCCGAAACCATCCTTCACACGTATCTTGCGATGGAGCATGTTTACCATAAGCTTCTCGAAGTAATCGGTATGATTCAATAACAAGTTTTCTTCAAATGAAAACAAAAAATTAATGCTGTCCGCGAATGCTCTTTGTTCGGTATAAATTTCGACATATTGAACACAACAACACAGCACTATGCATACACTTTTCCAAATTATCACTGGTGCGCGTCTGACACTTGTTGACGACACTACAAAATGGCGCAGTGTCAAACCTTTATAGCACAAATTGTATTGGTGCATCATCTGTTTCTGAAATCCGCGTTTCATACTTGTACACCTGGTAATAAATAATCCGACAATTATTGACGTGTTTATTGGAGTTTTTTTGAATTTTTAACTAGGAAGCCTCAAATCTAAACGTGAGCATAATTTTTTAGTTCCTATTAAGATTTTCAATTAATATTTTGCTCTGTATTTAAATTTAAACACACTTTACTCTTCATTTTATTTTATTTTCCCTGTATACCATCAAATATTTTAAACTTTTGATTACACTGGTCAACAAAAAAAAAGAAAATTGCTTGTTTCCTGTGATTTTTTTTTGTTTCTATCTCAAATTGACGCGTATTTTTTAAATATGGCAACAATTTTTCTCTAACAGCTTTTGTTTTTGAGTTATAGCTAACTACCCTCATTTACTATTTTTACTTAGATTTTCGTTTTTTATTGGACACTAAAATATATTTTGTTGTTGTTTTAGATATGGATTCGTCAAGAAGATGTTGTGTGCTTAATCCCGATTGTTTTTGCTATATTTGTGGTGAATATATATTTGCAAAATATCGAAAACCTATATCGGACTTTGTGAAAACTGCGTATCATCAATACTTTAAAATAAAATTGTGTTATCAGGACAAGCCATGGGTTCCTCATATTGTATGCCAGAAATGTGTGGTATGTCTACGGTTATGGTCCAGTGGAAAAAGAGATGCAATAATGTTCGTAACACCCATGATTTGGCGAGAACCTCGAAACCATCATGACGATTGCTACTTCTGTGTTGTGAAAATAAACAGAATTAACCCTGGAAATCGAAGTAAGTGGTCATATCCTAACTTATCTTCTGCTCAACGACCTCAATTAAAATCACAAGAGGTACAACCCAGCACATCTAAATCTTCTGATGATCCAAATCTCTGTGAACCCGAACGAAATACATCAAGTGAAGACTCTGATTCAGACTACAAATGTAGCCTTTCAGATCCTCAACCATTTAATCAGAAAGAACTCAATGACTTAGTAAGAGATCTGAACTTACCAAAAGAAGCTTCTGAAATTTTAGCATCTCGTTTAAAAGAAAAAAATTTGCTTTCTCCGGAAACCACCATTACATTTTATCGTACCCGAGAAAAAAATCTGTTACCGTATTTTTCTCAAGAGAAGGATTTAGTTTTTTGTAACGATGTTGGTGGTATTTTGCAGCAGATGGGATTAAAACAGTACCAACCTAGTGATTGGCGTCTTTTCATACACAGCAGCAAAAGAAGTTTAAAGTGTGTTTTGTTTCATAACGGTAACAAGTACGGATCTATACCTATTGCACATTCGACGACTTTAAAAGAAGAATACGTAAATGTTTCTAAGGTGATGGAAAAAATTAAGTATCAAGACCACAAATGGGTCATTTGTGTTGATCTGAAAATGGTTAACTTTCTTTTAGGTCAACAAGAGGGGTACACAAAGTTCCCTTGTTTCATGTATCTCTGGGATAGTCGTGACAAACAACACCATTGGTCACAAAAAGTTTGGCCAGTGCGGGAAGAGCTAAAAGTTGGCACAAAAAATGTTATAAACGTGCCTTTAGTTAGCCGAGACCGCATCATACTTCCACCACTTCATACTAAACTCGGCATAATGAAACAGTTTGTGAAGGCGCTTGACAAAAGTGGCGAATGTTTTAATTTTCTTTCACGGAAGTTTCCAGGATTAAGTTCAGAAAAATTGAAAGCTGGTATTTTTTGATGGGCCACAGATTAGGCAACTCGTGAAAGATCCTAATTTTGTCAAATCAATGACTGAAGTCGAATCCAAAGCTTGGAATTCATTTGTTTTGGTTATGAGTAGCTTCCTAGGCAAAAATAAATCTGACGACCATGTCGAGCTTGTTGAGTGCATGCTATCGAACTTGCAAGAGTTAGGGTGCAACATGAGCATAAAAATCCACTTCCTGCACTCGCATTTAGACCGATTTCCACAAAATCTGGGTGATTTTAGTGAGGAGCAGGGTGAAAGATTTCATCAGGATCTTCGGACAATGGAAGAACGTTATCAGGGGCGGTGGGACTCACATGTGATGGCAGACTACTGCTGGAGTTTGCAACGAGATCTACCTAAAGTCGTTCATTCAAGGAAATCTTATAAAAGATCATTTGCTAGTGTTCAATAGAAATTTTGTTAACATAATGTATTATTTTTTTGTATTTTTTTGGCAAAATAATAAAACTGTATATTTCAAAAGGTAAAGCTGTTAGCAATCTCCCAGTATTTTTTTCATAGTCAGGGCCATCGAAATACCAATAACAGAAAAAAAAATAAAGGAAACAAGACTTGTGTTGACCAGTGTTATTGATTATGGATTTCCATGTGATGCTTTTTATCAAGAATAAATTTTTTTGTAATATGTAAGGTAAATTTTTTCTCCATTTGTATTAAACTTTTTGGGACACCTTGTATAATGAATAGTTTCACTAAAAGAAATTCCCCGCTTTTTTTAGCTTCATAAATAAGTACATCCCCTCAATGAACCAGTAACCATAATCATTTTTTAATGTTCCGTATTGTATTTTTTGGTATTACTTTTCAGATTACCTTTCCGATCTCATTAGAATGCGACAACAAAAAAGTTGCGTGTTAGCATTTGGAACGATCCTCAATTTAATTTATATTTCAAAATTAATTTATTTTGTCGTTTAACTAATAGATCCACCCTGACTAGAAACAAAAACCTTATTTACCATTAAAGATGACACACGACAACTTTGCGTTTAACAAATTATAAACGGAATAATAGAGACTAACAAAGAAGGATGGGTTATAATTTTAAAATAACTGGCAAATTAGATGTCTGAAGCTCTCTAATTGTTGGGTTTTTGAATTGATAGTACCACGCGGTGTTAGGCGTTTTAAATCTAAGCTTTGACGAACAGCCGGATATTAATTTTTCGCTGAAAAACGGGAAGATTAATTCGTGTTTGAGGTATTTTTTGCTCTATTTATATTAAACCTTTTGAACCTTTATAAACTGTTATCGGTTGGACAGTACAACATACATGATCTTACTTTAGTTGATTACTTGACAGTTCGATTCAGTGACGAAGGCCCAGTTTCATTATTCAATTAATTTTCTTGATATTATGAGGTTGTCTTTTTTTGTGTTATCTATCTAGCTACGAAGGACGACTCGTAAAGCTAAAAACGCTACTACACTAATACACTTACTTCAGTATTTCTCTACTTGTTTTTTCTTCTTTTTTTTTTCCTGTCCCATGTATTCAGATACGTCGGGGTCTCTGTACCATTTCTCCAGTTTATATCGAGGTTATTATTCTCTGCTAGTCGAAAAATGGACGCAGCGTCCGGAACTCCACACCAGTCCCAGATATTCTGGAGCTACGAGTGGTGTTTTCTACTGTGTCTTTGCCGACTCTCCATTTTCCCGTGAAGAATAAGTTTTGAAATCGAGTAGTGGTCACCTCTTAGTATACAGTGAGTCCAAGAGGTCTCCATTAGGGTGACCGCAAAAAATCGATGTCGGAATTTTGTTCGTCTGGACCCCACAAAACGATTCCCCTTTCCAGATATTGAGATAGCCGAAATTTGAGCTCGATTAAAAGACGTTAACCCGTGCCGCTCGTCGCTCAAAGTTTGAAAAAATTCAAATTTTTGGCCAAAAAGCTGACATATGGAGCCATAACTCCAGAACGGTAAATAATAGAAACACGCTTAATATCTCAAAAGAAAGCTAATGTTGTTCTTCAAAATTTATATTCTATATATAATTGTTGTTATTTTACGTCAAACCGAGTTACAACAGCCTTTAGCCCCAAAAACGTGACCTGGTACCAGTAGGAGCCGGGTTTTTACATAATGTGTCTCGGAATTAACATTTTTTTTTTGTTAAAAAGTATTTTGGAACTCAATTTTCAAACATAAAGAGCCTTTTGTTCAAATTTAATCTTTTATTATATGGGGATTACCTGACTAGTTTACCAAAGAAAGATCCGTTTGACAGGTAAAAAGGAGGGTGAATCTAATTTCTATTTTAGGGATGGTGATTTTACTTCAGCGTACAACCCACCTTTTACTTATTCAGTTTAGTTTCTAAAGTGCCTTTGAGCTGGTTAGATCGAACAATTATCTAGTGAAGATATTTTAACGTTTTTTTTTTTTAATTTTCCAAGTGTGTGTGTTATTGTTTTTTATAACTATTATAGTATTATTTTAAAAGACATTTGAAAACATTTTATTGAAATTAAAGTTTGCAATATATTTTGTTTCATTTTCCAAGTTAACTGTTATTTACCTATTGGCCTCTGAAATGGCATCCACATCAGGTGTGCAAAGCCGGACCAAGGATAAAATATTTCTTGTGGGCTATCCCATTCACCAGATCACCGGTTGTAAACTACCCTCAAATCGTCAAGTTTTGTGTGCTTTATTTTATAATTTACGTACTGTGAAATTAACTGTAAGAGAATCAGCAAAACTTACAACACGAGAAGTGTTCATTTTTTGGGAGAAAGCTGGAATCCCGATTAAACATGAGCAAGATGCAATTACTAAGCTGGAAAAACTTCACGCCGAGTGGAGAACTCTTCAAAAAGACCGGAAGAAAACATCGAAAACGGCCAAGAACAAATTTAAACAGTTTGTTGAAAAGTTGGATGATCTCTTTGATATTGTTCAACAAGATGCCTTGGCTCTGATGAAATCGGAAGAAGATAAGGCGTTTCTCGTGAAACAGAGGCAGAAGGGCCGCCCAGGTTCCATGACTGGAGTGGATCTCAAGTTGTCTCGAGCTGAAGAAATCAAGGTGCAAAAGGAACTTGCAAAAATGAACCGACAAATCCAAGAAGCAACTTTTGATATTGGTGAGTTCTTTTTTTATTATTAGTATTCTAAAAAATAGATAAACAAATAAGTAAATAGTTTCATTATAATTGAAAGATAATTGTACATGAGAGCATGATTTGGCATCTTTATGATTGAGTTTATATTTTTTAAATAATACCTTTTGATAATCAGAAGTAGGTTATTTAGTACCTATGTATTATTATTATTCTGCTAAAACGACAAGTTTTTATAGTCTTTTTTTTTTCTCTTTCTTTTGTTGCTTCTTAGAGACGGATGATGAAGACAAGTTCGAAGAAGGAGAAGAAGACACTGAAGAGGACAGCATCTACCAGGAACTTGAGAGCTTGGAGGAAATGGACATCCCTGAAGAAGCTGCAGAAGATCCAGGACCATCTGAGAGCAAGAGGATGAAAGTTTCATTTGCAAGGGGCGTTAAAGAGATTTTAAACATGAAATTGTCCATTTTATTAGATCGATGTAAGGTATCCGACAGAAATACCACGAGAATTTTAATAGCTACTCTAGAAGCACTAAACCTTGACCCTCTTGAGTACAAAGTCTCGAAAACTTTATTACATGATAGAAGGCAAATGTTCAGAGAACAATATAATAAAAAAATTTTTTGAGAAAGTAAACATTCCTGAAAAAGAGCCCGTGGTTGTCCCTTGGGACGGTAAACTTTTACCGGGTGTTTTAAAAAATGAACAATGTGAGCGAATAGCTATAGCTATTTCATATGGCGAAAAGGAACAGCTGCTGGGAGTTCCTGTAACAGCAAACAGCTCTGGAGAGGAGCAAGCCGTAGCCGTATATGAATGCTTACATGAATGGGGTCTTCTCAACACCGTCAAGGCGATGTGCTTCGACACTACAGCATCCAACACGGGAAGACTCAAAGGAGCATGCGTCATATTGGAGCAAATGTTAGGAAGAGAATTGTTATACCTAGCTTGCCGTCAACATATCTTGGAAATTCTGTTAAGAGGCGTATTCGACACAAAAATGGCATCAACCACTGGACCTCATCCAGACATTTTCAAGAGATTCCTCACTGCGTGGCCCAAGATAGACAAAGGAAAATACGACACAGGTATCAGTGACAATCTAATACAAAAGCAGCTAACTCCAGAAGTAATTGCAAATGTTACTGCTGAATTCGAGACCAAATTAACTGAGAGCCACCCCAGAGATGACTACAAGGAGCTATTGCAGTTGGTTTTCGTATTTGTTGGATCACTAGACGGCAATGTTTGTGGGTTTTAGAACTCCAGAAGCCATTCATCACGCTAGGTGGATGGCAAAGGCTATTTACTGCTTAAAAATGTTCATTTTTCGTCGTCAATTTAAGATGTCTAAAGAAGAAGAAAGTTCTGTGCGTGCCATTTCTGTTTTCCTAGTTAAAATTTATTGTAAAGCTTGGTTCAATGCTCCAAAAGCTCATCTTGCACCAAAGCAAGTTTTAGGTATTTTACGTAGTCTGTTAGACTATAAAGAATGTGACAACGACATTGCAGAAATAGCCCTGACCAAATTTTCGAACCATTTGTGGTATTTGAATGCAAAGTTGGTGGGATTATCGTTTTTTGATCCCACCATTACAAACGATGAAAAGTTGTTAATGGCTAATAAATTGCTCAGTAGCACAGATGAACCATCACAGCACGCTAGGGTTGTAAATCCAAAAGTTAGGAAAGAAAACTTAAAAGAGGTAGTTGATGGAGGATTGGTAAATTTACTTACCAAAGAAACGTTTACATTCTTTGACCAATTTAATATAAAAACAGATTTCCTAAGACAACATCCAAACACCTGGCCTCAAAATAATGACTTCCAAGAAGGACTGAAAATTGTCAAAACATTAAAAGTAGTTAATGATATGGCTGAGCGTGGTGTTAAATTAATAACCGACTTTAACAACCTTCTAACAAAAGATGAAGACCAAAAGCAATATGTCCTGCAAGTTGTAAGTAAATGCCGAGCATTATATCCTGACGTTTCAAAAACTACTTTAACAAAAGCTCTAGAATAGATTAGATAACTATGTAATTATCAACTCATGTAGGTACTACGTCTGTATCATTTCTGTGTTTGTTTTGTATGTATTATATACCCAATTTTTATATTTTAAAATAAAAAAATGTCATTAGACTTATCAGTATTACTTGTTTTTTTTATTATATTTCTACTTTAAACTCAAAAATATACCTAAAAAAAAAGCAAAATTTATCACTTAATAACAAAATATACGAAGTATGCTCCTAGTGGTACCAGGTCACGGTTTTGGGGCTAAAGGCTGTTGTAACTCGGTTTGACTTAAAATAACAACAATTATGTATAGGATATAAATTTTGAAGAACAACATTAGCTTTCTTTTGAGATATTAAGCGTGTTTCTATTATTTACCGTTCTGGAGTTATGGCTCCATATGTCAGCTTTTTGGCCAAAAATTTGGATTTTTTCAAACTTTGAGCGACGAGCGGCACGGGTTAACGTCTTTTAATCGAGCTCAAATTTCAGCTATCTCAATATCTGGAAAGGGGAATCGTTTTGTGGGGTCCAGACGAACAAGATTCCGACATTTTTTTTTTCCCCCTCTATGAGATCCGGTCACTCTAGTCTCCATACACCACCTGCTTTGTATACTATTTTTCTGTTATGTTTTAACTAATTACATGTTTAAATTAATATTTTTTTGCTTTATTTATATTAACCCTTTTGAACCTTTATAAACTGTTATCGGTTGGACAGTAGAACAACATGTATGTTACTTACTTTAGTTGATTACTTGACAGTTCGATTCAGTGACGAAGGCCCAGTTTCATTATTCAATTAATTTTCTTTTTATTATCAGGTTTTCTTTTTGTGTTATCCATCTCGTTACGAAGCACGACTCGTAGAGCTAAGCTTACTTCAGTATTTCTCTACTTCTTTCTTCTTCTTTTTTTTCCTATCCCATGTATTCAGATACGTCGGGATCTCTGTAGCACTTCTCCAGTTTATATTGAGATTGTTATTCTCTGCTAGTCGAAAAATGGACGCAGCGTCCGGAACTCCACACCAGTCCCAGATATTCCGGAGCTACGAGTGCTGCTTTCTACTGGGTCTTCGCCGACTCTCCATTTTTCCGTGAAGAATAAGTTTTGAAATCGAGTAGTGGTCACCTTTTAGTATACAGTGAGTCTAAGAGGTCTCCATACACCACCTGATTTCTATACTATTTTTCTGTTATGTTTAACTAATTACTTGGAACTATGAGAAAACATGCTTAAATTAATATGTGAAACTTGACCAACGAGGATTAGTATTAAAACCAACCATGGAACATTTTATTTAGAAGATACATCATTGTTACAAAAAATGTAAACAAAATTAATGTTAAAAAAAGTCTCCATACACTTAACAATTACCAATAAAAGTTTGACGGAGTTTAACAGAAAATAACAACTTCGCTTAAACTAATATTTAGTGGGACCGCCGTACAGTGGGGAAAAACGAAAAATCGTGTTTCAAAATTGTCTAGAGCCTTCAATTTTGGTTCGATTTGGACGATTTTTTTTTAAATTGAAGCTTATTAAATTCCGAACAAAGTTGTCGGAGCCGATTTTTCAATTAAACTTTTGTTTCAAAATGGCAGACGTTGGTTACTGATTATATAGCGACTGAGACACATAAAACGCTTACAGTTTCAAACCAAGTTGTGCTAAAATGCGTGTATGTATGTTTTTTTATGTCGCAGATAATATATCTAATATCACAGTTACAAGATTAATAATAATGAACCCAAAATGGCTGCCATGAACAATAAAAGTATTATAAATATGAATAAACGTACCATTATTATTTTATATCCATAACATTTGCATAAATAATTTCTTTAAGGTTGTTAATTATAAATATGTTTCAACAATTGACTTAAAATGACAAATCAAATATGGCGGATGCCAAAATTGAATAGAGCAAGAAAGTTTCTCTGTAGCATTTAGACTGTGGCAGTCAGATCATTCAAGTTATTCAAGTTTAGTTGCGGGATTTAAATTTTCATGCAGTTATTGCTAGAATATTGCTGCTGTAAATTTTAAGTATCGTAGACAATTTTCTAGCAGATACAAAAAACAGCGATACACGCAGAAAAGGACAGCTCACACAGCTAGAAAATGGCTACAACAGCTAAAACGTTTTGTTAAAATAGGGACAGCTAAATATTTTGCTGCACTAGCCACATTGTTTGCTGTTGTAGCAAAAAAGTGGCTGCTGTTGCTAAACAGTGGCTAATGCAGCAAAATATTTAACTGTCCTTATTTTAGCATTTCTCTGCGTGTATTTTGTAAGAGTAATAATAATCTTTATTAACGAGAAAACCCTTTAGTACATATACAGAACTACTGAATTATAGGAGTAGACTAGTAAAATAAGAAAATAAATATGTCTAACCTTAACTTACTCATACGTAAAATATTTAGCTGTCCCTATTTTAACAAAACGTTTTAGCTGTTGTAGCCATTTTCTAGCTGTGTGAGCTGTCCTTTTCTGCGTGTATCGCTGTTTTTTGTATCTGCTAGAAAATTGTCTACGATACTTAAAATTTACAGCAGCAATATTCTAGCAATAACTGCATGAAAATTTAAATCCCGCTAAACTAAACTTAAATGATCTGACTGCCACAGTCTAAATGCACAGAGAAACTTTCTTGCTCGATTCAATTTTGGCATCCGCCATACTTGATTTGTCATTTTAAGTCAATTGTTAAAACATATTTATAATTAACAACCTTAAAGAAATTATTTATGCAAATGTTATGGATATAAAATAATAATGGTACGTTTATTCATATTTATAATACTTTTATTGTTCATGGCAGCCATTTTGGGTTCATTATTATTAATCTTGTAACTGTGATATTAGATATATTATCTGCGACATAAAAAAACATACATACACGCATTTTAGCACAACTTGGTTTGAAACTGTAAGCGTTTTCTGTGTCTCAGTTGCTATATAATCAGAAACCGCCAAACCGCCATTTTGAAACAAAAGTTTAATTGCAAAATCGGCTCCGACAACTTTGTTCGGAATTTAATAAGCTTCAATTTAAAAAAAAAAATCGTCCAAATCGAACCAAAATTGAAGGCTCTAGACAATTTTGAAACACGATTTTTCGTTTTTCCCCACTGTGCGCCGTTGGCCTTGATAATCTCCTGTTACCTTTTTGTCATGCTTGCAACTAGCTTTCTAGTAAATTCTGCTGGCATGTTCTCCCATTCTTTTAATATTTTGTTTTTTAATTCTTCTCTATTTGAAACATTATGTTTGCGAACGCGCCGTTTAAGTTCCTCCCATAAATACTCGATTCGGTTAACATCGGCTGATTGCGGAAGTGTATGACGCTGCTGTCGCACATTATGGATCATCCATTCTCGCACCAAGTTTGAGATATGTTTCGGATCATTGTCCTGTTGGAATATGTATATTTTTTCGAGTGCTAATTTTTGGACACTTTCTCTTAAATTGTGTCTCAAAATGTTCAGATAAACATGCGGCTCCATGGTACCAGTAATAAATTCTAAATTTCCAACCCCTCCATTGAACATGCATCCCCAAAGAAGAACACTGCACCGCCTTTGTCTCACCGTGGAACAAATGTTTTTAATATCGAATGCTTCATTCTTCTTTCTCCAAACTTTAGTTCTGCCATTAGACCCAAAAAGGTTAATTTTAGTTTCATCACTAAAGATTTCGGATCCCTAAAATTCAGGAGGTTTAGTAAGGTATTCCTTAGCAAAAGCTAACCGCTTTTTGCGATTGGCTTCCGAAATTAACGGCTTCTTCCTGGCTGCACACCCATTATAGCCCACCCTGTGTAAATAAGTTCTCACTGTTTGTGAACAAACATTTTTCGAAAATAGTTCCCGTACTTCTCCTTTTAATTTTGGTGCATTTTTTTGGAATCTATAATTATTATTTGTCTAACAATACTGGCCGCTTCACGTGGAGTAAGTTTCTTTCTTTAGGATTCCGTTGATTTATACTGGTTTACAATGTACTAAACAATAGCATGCGAGTTTTCAACAATTTTTCCTATATTTCTGTACGATTTTCCATTTTTCCACAAATTAATTATGATCTTTCGAACTTGAAATGGAATTTCGCAATTTCTTTCGCTCATTTTTAATATTTCTTTGAAAACCCACTGCAAAAATTACTGGCCACAAGTGACAGATTATAAAGTATGGCCGAAAATTATTCATTTGTTTTCAGTTTAGCGAGCAACAGATAGCTTGATAAAATACTTGCTGGTTATAACGTGTTTTTTTCAATGTAGTTCTTGAGTGAATGGAGACTTTTTTTACATTAATTTTGTTTACATTTTTATAACAATGATGTAACTTCTAAATAAAAAGTTCCGTAGTTGTTTTTAATACTAATCTTCGTTGGTTAAGTTTCAAATATTAATTTAAACATGTTTTCTCATAGTTTCAATTAATTAGTTAAACATAATAGAAAAATAGTCTAGAAAGCAGGTGGTGAATGGAGACTTTTTGGACTGACTGTATATAATATTTGAAATAGTGATAAAATCTATAGTTTTTGGGTGATAGTGTTTCAAGGTCAGAGGGGTGGGTGTCGATATGATGTATTATTTTATTTATATTATAGATATACGAGGTCATGCCAAAAGTAATTAAGTAAAGTAGAGATAAAAAGCTCTAGTTCAGTGATTTCCAAAGTGGTTCAGGTGGACCCCCAGGGATCCACGCGAGACTCGACGGGGGTCTACGTTGGGGTTCACAAGTTGTAAGTGGGAGTCCACGAAAATTTATCCGGTTTCGATAGTAAAGAACAAAAATGTTGGTTTGGCTTTATCTATCAATGTAGAGAGATAATACACTACTCAAAAAATTAAGGGAGCAAAAAAAAAGTTCCAAATTTTTCGGTGATTTTTTGACAGGCTGTATTTCGGTGAAAAATGGTCGTATTGAGACTTAAAAAAAAAGCATTTTGAAGCTTTAAGATTCTAATTTTCAGATTTTTTTTGCTAAAATTTTTTAGGAGCTATGTTTCTCATGCAATCCTAACAGATAGCGCGAAAAAATAATATTGCAAATATTTTGCTTTTTTTTTTTTTTTTTTTTTTTTGGTCCACGGGCTTGAAAAAAATTTTTTTCAGTTAGGCCGGCATATGAATCAGATAGCCTGTTTATTTAGCATTAATTTCCTTGTTTTTAAAACCTCCCATAATTTTTTTGAGTAGTGTATTTTAAGAAGGTCAGCGACTGTTACTTGTAAAAACTCGCATATTCGATATTCAGTACAATGCGCGTCGAGACTTGCAAAGCGCGCGCCCGCCCGCCCGCAACGCAACCCGTTCAAAGGTGCAAAGGGACGAAATACGACTTGTGCTGTGCTAACAATCTTGCATGAACTTGTTTGATTCTTCACCAATATAAATACGAATGCCAAGGATAAACGTTACTCATTTGTTTCCGGAATTTTGAAAAGAAAAGTGTGAGTGAATCGATGTCAGTGTTTGCCAGTGCCGGAAAAAGTAAGTACCTGCCTATTCGTTATTCATACTTTTTTTTATATTGTAATAATATTATATTTATGTTTGCGTGTAGTAGGTATGTAATAAAAATTAAATACTGAACAGGGCCATTATTCGATACTTCTATAAAAGAACAGAAAGCCGAGAAAGATTGAACTTTTAGTACTTTTTATTATAAAATTATTTATTTACCCGACTGTGGTGATTCACTAAAGGAGAGATATATGATTGACCTGCATGTTTGTACATATTTCAGTGCCCTCGTAGTTGCTAATGCTGAAATGACTAAAAATATTTTCATAAATTTTACGTGTCTTTATGTACCACTCGTAACGTACATTAAAGTAATAAATAAATCATTAAAATCGCGGAGTTTTGATGTCAAAATATTCTTTAAAAGTATTTTCTCTCGAATTTACAGAAATGTATCAAAATATAATTAATCAAAAATATTTTATATTACATTAAAATAGGTTCAGCCGTTGTGTGAAAACCTTTATATGGGTCTTAGCAGTTTATTGCTTTTAATAATTAAAATCAGTTTTGCCGGCCGGCATTTTGGTTTTTTCATTGCAATAATTAATTAATCCTATTTTATTCTGTTAAAATAGCCATATCCTGTTAAAGTCGCCTTATGATTACTAAAACAAACATTTTTTTCTTTACAGGTAGGTAACTGATACGAAACATGGCTGAATCTTGAAGAAATGTCGACAGTACAGTGTTGATTATTTGAAATTTGGTTTTCTTCCGTCAAAGGCAGACAAACGATTGCCCATATGCCTTTCATGCAACAACGTTTTGAGCAATGACTCTATGAAACCATCGAAGCTCGAAGATCATCTAAGAAGGTGTCATCCTGATAAAAATAGGTAAAGATTTAAAATATTTTCAAACATTGAAGGAAAAATATGAAAAGAGACCCACCGTGCACAGTATGTTCGCTTCAACGTCTCAAAGTAACGATGATGGCTTGCGGGCATCTTACAATATCTCATTGCTTATAGCGAAATCTGGAAAACCGCACACCATCGGAGAACAGTTAATTTTACCCGCTGTTGAAGAGGTTTTAAAAACTGTTCTGCACAAACCTCTATTTGACGTACTCAAAAGAATTCTTTTGAGTAACAACACTGTACAAAGACGTATTGATGAAATGAGCTCTGATATTGAAAGCTTCTTGTGTAATTATCTGCAAACAACTCATTTTTTTATTCAACTGGACGAGTCAACTTTATCTGGTAATAAAACATTATTATTGGCATATGTTCGATTTGTTATGGACGAAGAAATCTATGAAGAGCTGCTATTCGCGAAAACTTTGGAGACGAACACTAAAGGCGGATCAATATTTAATATCCTGAGTGCCATCTTCGGGTGATATCGTGAGTTTATAAGCCATCTTAAAAGAATTATACCAGGAGTAATTGCAATTCACTGTGCCATCCACCGACAACACTTGGTAGCGAAAAATTTGAGTGATAGAATGCCCCAATCGCTTCAATTTGTGATTAAAGCAGTTAACAAAATAGGAAGCAATGCGTTGAATACCCGTTCATTTGCACAATTGTGCGACGAAAATGATGAAGACTTCCAACTGTAGCTCTTACATACTGAAGTACGCTGGTTGTTGGTGCATGTTTAACAATATTTTACTCACTTTTTGAATCAGTTTTAGAGTTTCTGCAAAATAAAGATCCAGATTTAAAAGAAAACCTGATCAAATTGAAAGTAGACATTTTTGACAGATTTGTTCAAAAAATTTAATGACATTAACTTGCAGTTACAAGGGGACAGCCTAAATTTAATAAAAACAAAGAGTGTAATTTCGGCTTTTCTTGGAAAATTGAGATTTATGAAGCAAAATATTAGTCGACGCGAATTCTCCCAGTTTCCAAACTTGTCACAGGCAGAATGTCTTGATGAGGATATTCAGACATATGTTCAACATCTAAATGCCCTGCATGATGACTTCAAAAATAGATGTGAAGATATTCTGACGATGGAAATACCACCATGGATCATAAATCCATTTAATGAAACGGCGAATGTGATATTACAAGAGGAGCTATTCGAGCTTAGCACCAATGAGGAGCTGAAGGTGATATTTAAAAAAGGCTATCAAACATTCTGGCTGCAGGCAGAAATACCCGAAAAATATCCTGGGCTGTGGGAAATTGCGAGAAAACTTTTGATAGCGTTTCCCTCGTCATATCTTGTCGAAAAAAGTTTTAGTGTCATTACAAACCTATTAACAAAAAAAGGAGCAGATTTAACATCACAGAACGGGGAGGTTTGCGGTTATTCCTTACAAAACTGAAGCCAAATATTGATAATTTGCTGTCAATCCATCAAGTACATCCCTCCCATTAAAATTATGACTATTTTTTTTTTAATTGTTGATTTGCATTGTTGAAGTTACGGTACGTTATTAATGTTTAATTTTAATTCTATTAAGTCTGTAATCATATTATTTTAATAAATAGAACCCAAGAAAATATATTATTTTTCTTTTTATTTTTACCACTCCGAATTTAGGGTTGGAACTCAGCCACAACGCAAATTTCCATCGTTAGATCTAATCTTCACATTTTTTGACGAGTTTTGGGAATATGGTAGAAATGTAGCAGCAGGGGGTCCACCGAAACCAGTAAAATTTTGAAAGTGGTCTACGAGAAAAAGAAAGTTTGGGAACCTCTGCTCTAGCTATTGTCTATAGGATTGCTACAACATATGGCCTACTTTTCGACATAATTCCCCCCCAACGTTAATACACTTGTCCTACTTTTCTGCTAGCCTCTTGATTCGTGTGGCGAAGAATTCTTTCGGTTGACGTCGAGGCCACTCTTGCAGTTTTTTCTTCACTTCTTTATTGTCGGGGAACCTCTTTCAACGTAGGGCATCTTTGAGAGGTCAGAACAGGTATAAATTACACGGAGCCAGGTTTGGGCTGTATGTGGGATGAGGCCCGATCTTGAAACTTTTCTTGGGTACTGTGGACCATATGAGGGCGGGCATTGTAAATGGTTCTGAATAAAACTGTGAACAGTTCCAACGCTTACCCCAACCTCCTGAGTTATCTCAACAGTAATTGTTATTACGAATAAGTCCATCAATCCTCGATTCCATCGAGGGACCGGAAACTTCGACTGGATGTCCACTTCGCTGCTCCTCACACACTCTTGTTCGGCAACTTTTGAACCGATCTATCCAGTTGTAAGCCGTCGCACGGTTCATGCAACTTTATTCATACTGTAATAACATTCTAGAATGTATTTCACTTGGCTTAACATCTTCTGCTACTAAAAATCTGATGACAGAACTTCTAAAGTGCAGTCTTCCAATAGATTCGCCATGGTAAACCGGATATTTTGAGGTTATGTTTACATTATATGATCGAACAGCTGATTAAAACTCATCACAAGGTTGCCAACTTGTACTCCTAGAAGTATGGAGTGCAAGTGTCTATTTACTTATTGAATGACCCTCGTATATTTACTTTTGCTTACTTTAGAATGTAAAATTTGGTACTTATTTTAGAGTCACAAATTGGCAAGGAAAGTACTGGGTAAATTACTTAATTTAATACTTTGGAAACAAAACAAAGTAATTTGGTGGTTTGAAGCACCGTAAAAAAAAGTAATATGAAAAAAATGATCCATTTTTTGTTTCCTAGTAATTTAAGACAAAAAAGTAATTAAGTCATTAAAAATATAATTACTATTGATAAAAACTCAAGTATTCTGTTATTACATCGCTTTCTCCTGCTGTCCTGCTACCGCTATCCTATGAAAGGTCCTGAAGGCCACGAGAATAACTGAGCAAGGGCGCGACAGGATAATAAAGAGAGGAGTTTTTGCATAATAGAATCGTATATTAACCTAAAATTGGTGATGCCATATAACAAACCTGCTGTAAGAGAGCCTGAGTTACGGTAAAGCCCATGACATATGATGCCTTAGGTTTTGGATCGTCCTTTTGTCGTAATTTTGGACCTTTTTTCCACATAGTTAATAAACACAAATCCTTTACGGTACCAAAAAACTGTCGACATCAACTTTCCAGAAGACTGAAACTGAGCTTCGAGGTCAGTAGCTCTTTTAAATTTATCAACCCATGTTTCCAGGTCTTATCGCCTGTGGTAAGGCGCGTTCCGTTCTGGTCTAAGGAGTGTAGAAATTCATCGTGCACAAATTTTTTCATCACTAAATCTTCATATATAATCTTGAAAACTATAGTTTTGAATTCTTTAATATTTTAGCAAGGTCTATTATGTTCATTCATCGATCTGACAACCACAATTCCTCAATGAGCTTGAAGGTTTTCTCATTTCTTATCTTAATCGGACTTCCTCATCTGGAGTTATTTTGAAATGAGTCTCGACCCAATCGAAACTGCTTAAACCAAAATGTTACTTGAAGATAAAATTGACCGTCATTGCCTTACGCCTGATGTATTCTTTAATGGATAACTATTTCTCTCTGTAAAACCTCATTACTGCGCGCTGCTTCTAAATATTTCCACTCATTTTTCAAAAGAAAAAAAAAAAAAAAATGTAAAAACTGCAAAATGCAAAGAACTCATCTCATCAAAATACGCTACAATAATTTGACAATTAAGTATTTTTACTTTCTTTGCTAAAAGATAGTATTTTATTCGTGAAAAACATTTTTTTACCTTCAAAACATTCACTATATCACTATCACTATAAACCTAATTCTATTCAATGCTGGATGTACGCCCTCTCCCTGAATTTCCATCTCAATCTATTTGCAGCTGTTGTCATCCATCTATTGCCCACAACCCTCTGTATATCATCCCGCCATCTTATTTTGGGACGTCCTACACTCCTTTTCTGTTCTCGTGGTCTCCATTCTAATGTTCGCTGAGTCTATCGATTATCGGTCGTGCGTGCTACATGCCTAGCCCATTGCCACTTTCTTTCTGCTACGTGCTCTATATTATCCGTAAATTTCGTTTGTTTGCGTATCCACTTGTTTCTTTTTCTATCTTTAAGTTTTATCCCGATCATCTGTCTTTCGTGTGCTGTCTGGGTCCGAGCTAGTTTTTGTATATCGGCTTTATTCAGTGTCCAAGTTTCAGTGCCATATGTTATTACGGGTAGGATGCACTGATCGTAAACTTTGGCCTTTAACTTATTTGGGATGGCCTTATCTTTGAATATGTAACTTAGTTTCCCGAATGTGCACCATCCAAGCCTGATTCTTTTTGAAATTTGATCCGAGACACTGTCTCTCGTCGTAGTAATTTTTTGCCTCAGATACAAATAATCTTCAACAATCTCGAGAGCTGTTTCTTCCAAATTTATAACTATGTTGTTATTAATGTTAGTTAATATTTTTGTCTTACTTTTATTCATCTTAAGACCAATTGTCTTTGAGTGGTAATTTAACTCTAATTTAACTCTAACTTAACTTAAAACATTACTTATTATTAAAAAATAACCGGCCAAGTGGAAGTCGCACTTGCACACACAAAAATTTTTGCTAAAAACGTATAAATTACTTTTTTAAATAACTGTTTTGTAACGAATGCCGAGAAAAGAAACGACTACTCAGAGCGACGATCAAATTCCGACTGAGACTCTGGCGCGCGCGCTGTCAAACGGGTAACAGGAGGGGTCTCCTATTGTTCTATGCCTATTCAATATTGTAAGAAAGCAGACAAGTTTTAGGAAATCGATTTCTGGCTGCTTAAAACGCTGAAATACCCCTAGGTGCGTCCCTTGCTAAATCACATTCCGAGATTTTCACCTTTTTTCGTCTTTTACGGTGAAGACGGAAATGATTATGGAGCACAAAAAACATAGTCACTCATTTCGGTCGGTCTGTCTGTCTGTCGGCAAGAGAACTCTCGAACGAAATGAGATATCAATTTCACAATATATATATATATATATATATATATATATATATATATATATATATATATATATATATATATAAATATAAATATATATTGTGAAATGCCATATTTCTTGAATCATTATTTTTATTTTGAGCATAAGTTCCTTTAATTAAAACTTGAGTTTATGTTTTTAAATTTTTTTTTTTATTTGACTTTGCCCTATGGTTATGGGCATTTTCTTTTTTTCCTCTTTCTTAGGTACTCCTAGGTGTGTAAAATTTTTGGGAATACCCATAACCATAGGGCTAAACGTCAAATAAAAAAACAGTTTCTAAAGAACAAAAACTCTTAAAAAAATTTTAATCAAAGGAACCTTATGCCCAAGATAAAAATAAAAGTATATATATATATATATATATATATATATATATATATATATATATATATATATATATATATACAGGGTGTCAAAATTATACTTTCATTTTAGTTTCTCTTAAGTAACTTTCTTAATAATTGTACTATTTGTACAAGATTCGGTGTTGAGGGGTTTTCTGAGATGAGAAATCGAAATCATTTCATAGTTTTATTGTAGATTGTAGGGGGCGCCACTTATTGCACTGTATATATTTTTAAATTGTCCTTTTTATACCACTCTGTATGAAATTTTTGATTGAATTTTTGTATTCTCTGCCTTCTCTTGTCTAAAAAAGCTCTCTAGGTGAATGTTGCTCCGAGCAACAGTTTCTGAGATGGGGCGGGATGTCTGTTTCCATTTTTTAATTCCATTGTCAAATTCGCAAATGCGTTCCTTCTTATATATATCTTATTATTGTTGTTAGACTTATATATGTCTTTATTGTTTTTAGCCTGTGTGCCTTTAAGCATGCTCCAAATTTCAAAGACTATTCTTTTGGACCTGTCGTAAGTCTGGATGAAGTATGAAGGAACGCATTTGCGAATTTGACAATGGAATTAAAAAACGGAAACAAACATCCCATTATCTTAGAAACTGTTGCTCGGAGCAACATTTACCAAGAGAGTTCTTTAGACAGGAGAAGGCGGAGCATACGAATATTTAATTAAAAATATAATACAGAGTGTTATAAAAAAGTTATGACAGTTTAAAGGTACACACAGTGCAATAGCTGGCGCCCTCTACACCCTGTATCTCAAACATTACGAATGTGTACATATATTGTTAAATGTCCTTTTCAAGATATATGGAGCCGTGAAATTCAAAAGTTAGGTTGTTTTTTCGTTATATTCAATTTTTACACAAGAAGGGTGTGAAAGGGGTGGGGTGGCTAAATGTCGTATAGTTGCAATAGTATTTTGAGATTTTTCCAGGTTTTTGGTTGCGTAATTAACAAATGTTAGGCTTATTATTTATAGTAGAATATATAAGAGGTTAATTGGATGTGGTAGGGAGTTAGGGGGGTTGTTTCATATATATCGTGTAATAATCCCTTTCAGGATTCTTAGGAAATATGAAAATTAGTTTAGTTAGCTTTTATTGCTATCAGTAATAAGGGATAGTCTTGTATAGTTTTAATAGTATTATGAGAAATTTTTGAAGATTTTCTTGATGAGAAAATGGGCAAATCTTAAACGTAATTATTTGTAATAAAGCATATAAGGTGCAAAAAAGGAGGTGGAAAAGGAGATAGGAGAGGGTCTCAGTATTTGCCTTATTATAGATATTTTTCGAAGTTCTTTCAGTCAAGGAATTGAAACATAACATTTTTTTCATTGTTATCCTGAGGAGAAATTAAAAGAGGTGGGAGTTATTGCATCTTCTCAATATATTATATTGAATCGAATATACGATAAGTTTTAGAAATATACTTATGTATGGTAGATAAATAATTGTATTTACTTTCCCAGCTCACAGGAAGGAAATTCTTCTTTTTTTCAGATCTTAGGGTTTCTAGTTTGAATTTCATTTTTTAATGTACGTTGGTAGAGAACACATATTTTGTTTAATATGACGTTAAAAGAGAGGATTAGTCAATAATTACTTTTTTAGATTATATAATCCAGCTAAGTTGGGAATGTGGAATCTTTGGCACAATGATACTACTCAGTATATATCACCACTACACCAAACACTTTATTTTTGCACTCGACGCGCGTTTTCGCTAACCATGTTAGCTTCATCAGGAGCGATGATTGACTAAAGCTAAACTACCATATCTACCCTATTTATACTTAGCCTAACCCTTGAATTTCTCAAGCGGAACTAATGACATAGGCAAGGCTATCAGTTCCGGTCAAGTAACCAGTAGAGGGGACTATAAGGAATAGGCCCTCTGTCTTTGTTTAAACTACTTTTACATTTTATGATTTCCATACTTTCGTATGCGTTCAACAATCTCCTATCAGATACATTTTTTATTAATCTTAGATTATCTAATGTTACAGTATGATCAGCTTCAAGAGCATGTTCGGCAATGCTAGACTTTTCTGTTCTGTTGTATTTTAAGTGTGCTAAATGTTCTTTAAATCGTGTTCTAATTGACCTTTTAGTTTGCCCAACATACTTTTTGTCACAATCATTACAACTAATTTCATAAATTCCACTTTTTCTCACAATTGGGAATCTTATCTTTGGGATTTCCTAAGATATTCCTCAGATTGTCTGATGACTTATAGACTAAGGTGAGGCCTACCTTATTAAATACCTTATTGAGTCCCTTGCTATATTTCGGATTATATGGTATGGGTGGAATTTATGAAATTAGTTGTAATGATTGTGACAAAAAGTATGTTGGGCAAACTAAAAGGTCAATTAGAACACGATTTAAAGAACATTTAGCACACTTAAAATACAACAGAACAGAAAAGTCTAGCATTGCTGAACATGCTCTTGAAGCTGATCATACTGTAACATTAGATAATCTAAGATTAATAAAAAATGTATCTGATAGGAGATTGTTGAACGCATACGAAAGTATGGAAATCATAAAATGTAAAAGTAGTTTAAACAAAGACAGAGCGCCTATTCCTTATAGTCCCCTCTACTGGTTACTTGACCGGAACTGATAGCCTTGCCTATGTCATTAGTTCCGCTTGAGAAATTCAAGGGTTAGGCTAAGTATAAATAGGGTAGATATGGTAGTTTAGCTTTAGTCAATCATCGCTCCTGATGAAGCTAACATGGTTAGCGAAACGCGCGTCGAGTGCAAAAATAAAGTGTTTGGTGTAGTGGTGATATATACTGAGTAGTATATAATCCAGGTAAATTTCAAATTTTTTAAATTAAAATATTTTATTAAAAAGTGGATTATATTCTTTAGTGAGGTAATCAAATTTATTGTTTATTTTAAAGCCACATATTGGCAATAAAAGTATCTGATAAATCAGGTTATCTATTTTTTATATATGATTTCATTTTCATGGTAGGATTCTAGTAGATAACTTTAAAAAAATACCCTCTTGACAAAACATTCTCATCTATTTGGTCTCAAGACAGTAAATAACGCTGTCGAGCTCTGAGCCTGTAATGTACCAACCAACTCACTATTGAAGTGCTGGTGACAGTTGAGTTCACCATTTTGTCAGTAACCAAATTATATTTATGGTAATATATTTTATACGGGTTTTTGTCAAGTACGTTGATGCGAAAAGTCACTAATAAAATAGGGATTTAAAAAAAGGAAAGTTATAGGGTTATAATGTTCTGTTTGGGAAAGGATATCATTTCCCTGTCATCGAGAAAATTATGGTATTAAAGAAAGTTTGTAAAAAGGGTACGATAAGGACACGTTAAATGTTTTAATATCTTCGTAATGGGTCGTGGAGGAAAATTTAGTGAATTTTTATTTTAATATTATTGATTTAAATGGATTTCGGGTTAGAAGCTTTCCTTATATAAACCTATCAACTATGTCATTGTTATTTATAGTTTAATAAGAATTACATCAGAACAAACTATTAAGATAATTGTTAATTCTTCATTGGTTTGTCAAGCATTTTAAGAGGTTGTTCAAAGTAAAACTATATATATATTCAAAGTAAAATATATATATATATATATATATATATATATATATATATATATGTATATATATATATATATATATATATATATATATATATATATATATATATATATATATATATATATATATATATATATATATATATATATATATATATATATATATATATATATATATATAGTCAAGCCTCCAACAGAGACCACTATTTAGGAAATTTGAAAATGGTCGCTATAGCAGGTGGTCACTAGTCAGAGGTTGGGTGGAATGCGGTTCCATAAGGTTCCATAAAATTGTGAAATTTGCTTATAAAGGCAAAAAATATCAAAATTTTAAAAAATATATTTTCCTTCACATTCTGTGCAGATTTTTTTATTTAAAGCAGGTATGTTTAAAAATATATTTTAATTTTTTTTTTTTTTTTAATTTTGTTTTTTTTTTGTTTAATTTATTTTTTTAAATAATCGCTTATTTTAGTTTGTATTGCGTTCCTTTTCAGACAAAATATTCGCCACCTTTATCGGTAGAATCTTCTTTATCATCTGGATGTTCCCTTGCAATGATAGAAATAATAGCAATTTCAACATTAGAAGTTCCAATATTATTATCAAGAGTCACGAATTCTTCCGCTGTCATCCCCGAAAAATAGTTTGCACAAAATCTTGAATTTCTTGCAAATTCATTATCCTTTAAGATTTCTGCTTCCCTTTTAACTTCTTCCGATATTTTTGGAAACCTAGCTTTGTAAAAGCACTTCGTTACTTACTTGTTTTTACTGAACTTCAGAAGATATTTTCCAATATACGGCACCTAAAAATGTCATACTTTTATTAGCATCATCCATGTTTGCCACGAAGTTGCTTTTTGACATAAAAGTTTTTTTTCCTAAAGATTGGTTCAAAGTAAATGGTCTGTAAATCAGAACTATCATTTTATATTAGTAAAATATATATATATATATATATATATATATATATATATATATATATATATATATATATTAATATTATAAAAATCTATTATGATAATAAAATGGACGATTCCTTAGGTCAACGGACATATTTAAAGTTTGGTAAAAATCCGATGTACAGGCCATTTTGTGACGCCTGTTGCAACAATGTCGCGCAATATTTCTTTTTTTTTCGAGTGTCATATCTTTGGTTAAAAAACATTTTACCGAAACAATCGTTTTTTTGGGCAAGAAATAACAAAACAAACTATTGTTAAATAAGACCATTGTGACAAAACATATTTTTTCTAAGTCTTGTAAAAATTAAACTTTGAACAATATTTTTGATTTGTACATGTCGGCGTGGTTTTTTTAATTAAAATTGTTTTCACAAATACATTAAGAAAATGCATGCGGCAAATTGGGAACAACGTGTAGGATATTACGCAAAGCATCGCGTCTATCGACGAATGTGCAAGCATGTGAAAGCGATACCAGAACGGTTTATTTATTCTAACGGCCATTTTGTATTCTATTTAAGTACACAATGTTTAAAAATATAGTATACGGATTAATAGTATCTTGAAAAATTTGCTTGGATAATTAGATAGTACCTGTTATTTTCCTAAATAAATAATTATTAAAAATAATTATTTATTAAGGAAAATAACAGGCTATCTAACTAACTGTACGACAAATATGCAACATTGCGATAGTACGGGTTATATGTTTGGTATTTGACTTGTCTATTTAATAAAATCGTACGGGTCTCACTTGGCGTTTGCAATGCTGACTCGTAGGTTATTAAGAGATTATGTTGTATATGTATATATATATATATATATATATATATATATATATATATATATATATATATATATATATATATATACATATATACATATATATATATACAGTAATACCCCGCTTAGCGCGACCCCGTTACGCGCGGTTTCACTATAACGCGAATTTCAAATTTCGCGCTCATGTAGTCATTAACTTCTCTATGGTCGCGGGGGGATCCCCGCTTTCTCTGAATATTCTCTTTGAAGAATTGGGAATTCCCTGTCCTTCGACTTTGTTCTATGGGGATTTCCTCGTTCGTTTCGTGTGTTCATTTGTTCCGTAATGTTAGTTCGGTCGGCTGGCAGTTTTGTTTTAATATTTATTGGAGATACATACATACATAATTTAACCCTACGTTAAAAATGCCGCCTGTAAAGAAAAAAGAGCGTAAAAGCGTCACTTTGGAATTGAAGATGAAAGTGTTAAGAAGAATGGAAAATGGAGGCAAAGCAACAATTGTTGGGAGAGATTTTGGACTCTCAGAACTCTTAGACAATGCCCCAGGACATCCAACCTCACTTGATACGCCCAGAGACTTAAAAGTGTACGTAAAGTTCCTTTCCACCAAACACTACGTCAATATACAACCTATATAGCAAATCAAATATATATACTAATTCATGAAACTAGTCTATGCGAGAGTGGTGGAAGTATATTATGAAGTCTATTCACAACATAGTTGTATATGGAAGCATAATTGATGCAGAGGACAAGTGGGATTTGCATTGACTGAACGACGTAGAATGAATAATTCACAAAAGTCTCATTACAAAAACTACTGGGCTACTAACCTGTTTGCAATAAGAGTTGCATGACATTTTTTCCATGATTGCCGCTTTTTTGTTAAGCGTAAAGACGCGAATTTCATTAAATACACGGTGGACGTTATGCCACCTGACATTTTTTCATACTTGATAATTAATACAGTCGTTATGCCACCTATTTCATACTTGAGTCGTGCCCGCGGTCCTCTCGCGTGGGCTTGATTCACTATTATCGTCACTGCTTATTCCTTATGTTACCTAAAGTAATAAAATATATCTTATAACCTAGCCAAAGAACATACCATTTTATAAAAAAACACATTAATCGGACAAATGGTTCTTGAGTGCTAAGCACACTAACGGACAGACAGACAGAGAGATGTTGAGTTTTATATATATTAGATAGATTATTATTATTATTATATAACCTGATTTAAAAAAAAAAAAACACGTAAATCGGATAAGTGGTTCTCGAGTGATAAGCGCGCTAACGGACAGAGAGACGTTGCATTTTATATATATTGTACTCTTTGTTACTGGATATTGCTTTGTATTTAACGGTTTAAGCAGCGTATTGCAAGAGAGTGCGCTAGCGGCAAACTTTTTTCAACTTGATTCATTATTATCTTCACTGTTTATTTCTTATATTATCTAACGTAATATAATATATCCTATAACCTGGCCAGAGAACATATGTATAAATTAAAAAAAAAAAAAAACATTTAAATCGGATAAGTGGTTCTCGAATGATAAGCATACTAACGGACAGACAAAGAGATGTTGCATTATATATATATATATATATATATATATATATATATATATATATATATATATATATATATATATATTATAGATTATAGATGATTATTATTATCATATAACCTGGGAAGAGAACATAAACATGAATAAAAAAAAAAACACTTGAATCGAATGAGTGGTTTTCGAGTGATAAGCGCACTAACGAACCTACAGACAGAGAAACGGTGCATTTTATATATATATTATATTTTTTGTTACATGATATTGTTCCATATTTAATGGTATTGCAAAAGAACGCGGTGGGGCAAACTTTTTTCCGACTTGATTCACTATTATCGTCACTGCTTATTCCTTATGTTACCTAACGTAATAAAATATATCTTATAACCTGGCCAGAGAACATATGTATGTTTGTTAAAAAAAAACACGTAAATCGGATAAGTGTTTCTCGAGTGATAAGCACACTAACGAACGGACAGACAGACAGACAGACAGAGAGACGTTGCATTTTATATATGTTATAGATCCTTTCCTAAATGATATTTTCCATATTTAATGGCTTAGGCTGTGTATTGCAAGAGAAGGCGGTAGCGGCAAACTTTTTTCCGACTTGATTCACTATTTTCATCACTGCTTATTCCTTATTTTACCTAACGTAATAAAAAATATCCTATAATCTGACCAGAGAACATATATATATATTTTTTTTAAAAAAAGCACGTAAATAAGTGGTTCTCGAGTGATAAGCGCACTAACGCACAGACAGACAGACAAGCAGACAGATACATAGACAGAGGGACGTTGCATTTTATATATATTATAGATGTGGGAAATGTTTGTCATTTTACGAAACAGCTTTAAAGACTTCGTCATTTAATTATATTTGTCTATATTTCTATTTGTCAATTTTGAATGGCTTCATAGATGTCTCCATGTCATTTTATTTTTGCTACATTGGTATTTATTAAATAAATGACGCAATCTGAAAGAAGGTTTTAAGGACTTTGATAAGTAAATCCATTTTTATGTGCATAATTTCTACCCCAAATTTAGACTTTTTTTGGGGCATCGCATACGAGGGTAATATTGCAAAATAAATATTGATGGAAAAAAAGTAAAATTTTGAGTCTCTCCCGATAGATACACCCATGTCTCGAAAAGTCCTAATTTGAGAACAAAAAAAAATGAAAGGGTAAAAAGAGAAACGCAGTCCTCAAGTAACAGAGAGAGAGAAAGAAAATGAGAAAGAAAATTTTAGAGGGTGAAGCTTGATGCTAATGCTAAAATTATGTTACTAATTTATACTGCTAATTACCGATAGAGCTTTTGGCGATAGGTTTTGAATTTTTCATTAAATTACAGCCTGTCGTTGATTTTAAGAGGCGTTTTGAAAGACGAAGGAATTTTCGAACGATAAAGAAATAATGGTAATTTTTATTTTTAATCTGAGGTACAAAATTAATTAAAAGTTGTTGTTTTAGGTCAATGTGTTTTGGAATTTTTTTATTTGCTTATTAAAAGTCAATAATTAAAAGAGTGGTAAGTAATCATGACCGTTTGCTGCACAAAAATTGAGACTTTATTTACTCGTACTATAGCGTAAATTCAAAAGGGCGAATAGTTTAGATACCCCAATATTATGATTTTATCCGCAGGAGTATTGTCCTGAGTTTTGGACCTCGAAAAACTTGTGCTCTTTTGTTTATAAATAATTTAGGTTTTCAAAACGCGTGTTTTGAGCTTAAAATATGAATAACTCCGGTTATATAAGTCGGATCGAGACAAAAAAAAAATTAAACTCTTCGTAATGAAATGTCCAACAAACTCACGCAGGTTTTCGGTCACTCAAGTACGCACATAACCTACAAAATTGAAAAACTCCCAAAAAACTGTTCTTTTTTTCACTTTATTTTACAGGTCGACTAAGTGAACCGATCGCTTGAAACTTTCAGAAAATATGTCTTTTATTGTAGCAAAAATACCTGAAAATTTTGGTACAAAAATATTGAATCTAGTGGGCATAATTAAATTTGTTATTTAAAATTTAAATTGTCCGCCATTTGGTCCAAAATGAATTTTTTTTTCAAAATTGAGGTCTCGATGCTAGCTTTCCGATGCCATTAAAAAAGATGTTTTTTGGAGTCATTTTAACCGTTCTTTTTTTATTAATCAGATAAACAAAAAGTCGTTTTATCGGTCATTTCCATGAAACAATCGTTAACGAAAATGATTTTTTTTTTAATAAAAGTTCTCTACGAGATGTAATCAAAAATTTTAAATTTTTTTTCAACAGGTTTTTGCCTGGTTTTTCAATTTTGTATGTTTTGTCGGATTTGAGCGACTTAAAACCAGGGAGAATTTGCTAGAAATTGCATCACGACTCGATCCGACTTATACAGCTGGAGTTATTCATATTTTAATCTCAAAAAAACGCATATTGAAAACTTAAATTGTTTATAAACAAAAGAGTACAAGTTTTTCGAAGTCCAAAACTCCGGACAATGCTCCTGGTGATACCCCAAAGAGGATGAAATCATAATATTGCTGTATCTAGACTGTGTAATTTCAAATACTTTTTTTACTGCACTATAACTAAAAAAACAGTTAATCTCTTTATGGTAAGTTGTAGAAATTAGCTTGATAATATTTTTAGGAAATGTTAGTTTTTGCTATACAGGGTATTCTATAAATATATTCAAATTTGTTAGGCTTATTGTGCTAGCAGAACATGTAGGGGAATCAAGACAGTAAATCTGTTACTACAGTGTGGCGAAAATATTGAATTCATTACGCTGCGTAAAGGAAGCACGTAGTGTTAAAAAATGGCTGCAGAAGTTTGAAGAAACTGGCTTATTTTTAAATAAACTACAGGTAGGTCGACTAAGGACTTCAAGGAGCCATACACACCTGAAGGATGTTCGAATTCGCAAGAATCATGAACTTTAAATACATAAACGATCAAGTCCTGGAAATAGGCCCAAGAGTTCGTAATAACTCATTCTTCGGAAAGATTTATGTTTGCACACTTACACGATATAGCTGTCGGAAGCACTTCCACTTAACGCCCAAGCAATAAGGAAATTTGCTCTTATTGGAGTCAAAGAAATTAAAAATTAAAACGTCAAAAGTTCTTACATTTTTCTAACGGCCTGGGTCACAATATAAACACGTGGAATAATTGGTCCACACGTCTTGAGATAACAGAGGCCGCACGGCAACCGTTAAGTTGGAGCAATATATGAAGATAATTGAGAACTTCTTCACACTATTTTAGAAATTTTTTATGGTTATAATAAGGGAACGATTTCCGTAAGATGGGGCTACATCACATACTTCAAACACATCTGTATCAGCGATTCGAGAAATTTTTGCGAATAGAGCAGAGATCTCTGGCTTTCACTTCAAAAATAACCGGTCAAGTGTAAGTTGGACTTGCGCAATTAGTGTTCCGTACGTTGATTGCTTTTAAAATAAAAATTTTTGATACGTAGTATAAAACGATTAGTGACTTCACAAAAACATCCCAACTGAGTTTTCAACAAAGTTTTTTTCCGATCTTTACTGAAAATTAATGACCTTGAAATTTTTGTTTTTTGTTATACATCAGATAAATTATTAAAGGTAATGCACTCGTGATAATTTTCGTTCAATTTACACTCTGTAGAGAATATTCCAAAACTTTTTAAAATTTTTTGATCAGTGCTTTTCAAGATAAGGAAGGGGGACAGCAATTTTTCGCACTTTTTTAAAAATAATACAAAAGGAAGTGTGCGCAAGTATTACATTATACATATTTTTGAACTTATCTTTTTACAAACTTTCATTTGACACCCCACTCGATGACCTGGTAAAAATTTTTTTTTTACTTCTGATTTCACCCCCTAAAACTAACCCCTTAAGTCAAAATTTAACTTTCAAAACTACATGGATCTGATGAGGCCATCAATTGCTATATTAGTACCAAATTTCAACTTTCTATGTCAAATAGTTTCGGAGAGAAATTCGGGTGTGACAGACAGACGGACACCGAAGTGATCTTATAAGTTTTCCGTACGGAACAGTAAAAAGACCCATATTGTTAACGTGTTAAGCAAAGTTGCAGTTTTTAATAATTTCATATGTTGGACTATCCTATGTTGGCACTTGAGGAGATAAAAAAAAAATGTCTCAGAAATGTCTATTGATTTTACTCCCGACTATCGCAGTGCAGATTAGCTAAGCGGATTTATCTTCTTCTTTTTGTACCGACCCGTTATCGGATATTGGCGATCATATTAGGTCTTTGTTTTACAGCTGCCCGGAATAGTCTCGTTGTTGGTGTTGTTGAAAACCATGTTCGTGGGTTTTTCAGCTAATGAAAATGTCTCCTGCCTGGTCCTCTTCTTCTGTCCACCTTGCCCCGCAGTATAATTTGGAGTAGATATCTTTCCTCGTTACTCATAATGTGGCCCAGATATTCGAGTTTTCTTCTTTTAATTGTATTAACAATTATCAGGTCATTGTTCAAGAGTTCTAGCACTGGTAGTCTGCTATGTCCAATATATTTTATGCATGCACCTCTAGAGCCACATCTCGAACGCTTCCAACCTTTTACATGATGTCATAGTTACAGTCCAAGCACCATACAGAAGCACCGGGAAGACGTAGCATTTGAGAAGTCTTATTTTGATTTTTAAACTGAGATCATGATTTCTGAATACTTTGCCCATTTTTGTATAAGCTGTTCTCGCTTTTTCTATTCTGCATCGAATTTCCGGTCAGTGGTCCCATTCTTCATTTACTGTGGCACCCAAGTAGCAAAAGGTATTGACTCTATCAATCTTCATCAATCAAGCGGATTTATACAGGTACCTATATATTTAAATAAGAGAATAAAATTATTGTAGAAATATTCAGGAGACTCGTGGACATGACCTGTACAACTCGAAAAAATTACAAAATAAGTTTACCGTAGTGAATTTTATGCATATTTTTAGACTTGCGTACGGAATACTTATAAGATAATTTCGGTGTTTGTCTGTCTGTCCGTCTGTCACATCCGATTTTCAACCGAAACTATTTGACGAAGCAACTTGAAATTTGGCACTAAAATAGGAATTGATAGCCCCATCAGAGCCGTGTAGTTTTGAAAGTTAAATTTTGACTTACGGGGTTAGTTTTTTAAGGGTGAAATCGGAAATTAAAAAAAAAAAAAATATATCAGGTCATCGAGTGGGGTGTCAAATCAAAGCTTATAAAAATACGAGTTCAATATATATGATGTAATACTTGCGCACCCTTTTCTTTGTACTATTTTTAAAATATTGCTAAAAACCGCATTCCCTCTCTTTATAAAAGTCTCCTACTCCTCTACGACTTTTACATGTCCTCGGTCGAGTTTTTGAACATCTCCTTACATCAATTGACACGAGCCTGTTTTTGAGTTTCGGTTAAATTATGCGAAATCCATAGGGAACAGATCTTTTTCACAGCAAATCGAATGTACGGCAGTCTTCGATATATCTAAGGATATCTCTATCGCATTCTCTTCAACCATAGATGTTTTTTGGGAGAACCGATTTTAGTCGACCTTTACGAAATTCATCGCAGATGGAAGCACGACCATAATGAAATTCTGCAAACCAATTATAAACAGTTTTTTCTTATGGCGATTCATAACCAAAGGTTGAACGAAGGGATTCGTGGCATTATTGTTGAGTTAGGCCTTTACTAAAATCGTAAAAAATCATCCAACGAAAACCTTCAAGTGAAATTTCCATTTATTCACAAAACTTTTTTTTTTTAACGCTCACTCTAAACAAACTACTCGGCCAATTTCTGAGCTGACACTGTTTTAACAATAACAAATGTCAAATTTTACGACAATGGTAATGTCATACCGCAATAGCGCCATCTAGTGGTAGTTTGTAAAAATTTAAAAGGTGGCCCTCGTAACTCTTAGAAAAAGCATACGGTTATAAGATCCAGAGGGTGAAAAAACATTATTCTTTTATACAAACTAAAATTTTCTTTAAAACAAATAATCGGTCAAGTGCAAGTTCAACTTGCGCAATTAGTGTTCCGTACGTTGATTGCTTTTAAAATAGAATTTTTTTTACGGAGATATGAAATGATCAATGACTGCACAAAACACACCCCAAATCAATTTTCAACAAAGTTTGTTTTCTATCTTTGTTGAAAACTGATGATCTTAAAATTTTTTTTTTTTTTTTATATATAGCAGATAAATTACATAGGCTTACAAAAAAAATATCTGTAAAAACTTTTTAAACCCATACATCTAAGTGTTTTTGGATGTTGAAACCGTATCTGCTATCAGCATTTCTTTTTCTATCACCCACAGTTCTCTCACAATATGACATCGATTCAATTTCAAAATAGGGAAAATTTAATACATAAAAAATAAAAAATTAAACCGTACTTTTATTTGATTAGGCTACAATTTTTACTCACGTTAACATATTTCACTTCAATGTGAATATTTTATGTGCTTATTTTTTTTTTGTATTTCCTTTCCCTTTTCTCTGTGAAGTTTCTTGAATAGCTTTTTCTCCGATGTGATGCATTTTGTTGTTTTCTATGAAGTGACCAACAGTAAACACCCATCATGTTGATATTCCACCGTCCCTGGTACCGTTTCTTCATATCCTTTATGTCCTGATCCCCTGCTCTTCACTCACATCGCCTAAGTTTTTAGGAAAAAAGTCAAGATGGTTGTGCAAGAAGTGGACTTTAAGGCTCATCAGACAACCCAGATTTTTGAAAGTTTGAAAGATAAGTTTATAGTTAGGGTCTTTCACATTGCCCAAAACTTAGTCACAACTTCTTTAAATGATATCCAAGCCTCCTTTTCCTTTGTAATCATCCTTGCTTCAAAGTTGGAATCCAACATCATTTTACGAATATCAGGCCCAACTAAAACCCCTTCTTTCAGATTGGCTTCTGATAAATGAGGAAATCTTTTACACAAATATTTAAAACATTTACCATCTTTAGGTAAGGCTTTTACACATTGTTTCATTAAGCCTAACTTGATGTGTAGTGGTGGTAAAAGAATCTTTTTGGGTCTGCTAAAGTTTTATGCAAAATGTTCTTCTCGCCAGGTGTTAAAGTTTTTCTTAAGGGCCATTGTTTTTTGGACCAATGTTCATCACTTGCCCTGCTGTCCCACTCACATATAAAACATGGAAACTTTGTAAATCCCTTTTGTTGACCAAGGATCATGGAGACAACTTTTAAATGTCCACATAGCATCCAATCGTGAGCTGGATAGTTAATTTTCTGTAAAATCATGTTAAGATTTTCGGAAGTTTCCTTCATATGGACTGAATGAGCAACAGGCAGTAAAGCATAATATTTCCGTTGTGTAACAGAACACCTTTTAAACTAGTTTTTGATGAGTCTATAAAAAGCCTCCAATCTTCCTTCTTGTACTCAATGCCAAATTCGTTCATTAGACTACTAATATCATGCCAGTAAACCAAATCCTCTTCCTGCTTGAAAAACTGAACAAACTGTTGATCTCTTGTTCTATAATGGTAAATAGATGTTCCAGATTCCAGTAAATGTTTTTCTATCAGCCTAGAACCAAGCAATTCTGCCTTTTCCTTAGTCAAACCAAAATTTCTCACTAAATCATTTAACTCAGCTTGTGTAAACAACTGTGGTTTTAAATTTTCTAGAGCACATTGAAACTCATCATCATGCGATCGACTTTCATTAAATTCGAGACTGGACTGTAAAAGGTCACCAGTCCAGGTCCATTTCCTACCTGCCGATTAGCTGAAGTAAAGTTAGGATAGACAATTACTTTCTTATTTTTTGAGTTATATCCAGAAACATTAACGCTGCAAAAATAACAATCATTTGAATGATTTTTTTGCTCTTTCCATACCATGGGTACCGCAAATCTAAAAGCTTTCTTTTCTTTCTTATACCATTTCCTAAGATCCTCGTCACAAACATAACATACTTTGAGAGGAGCCCAACGTTTTTCTGGATTACCGATTTCTACACCAAAATATGCAAAGTATACTTTTTTCACAAAGTCAGCAATGTTTCCTTAATGTTTTTTAACTGCAAACTCCTCACATATATAACAAAACGTGTTGGGAGAGTTTTTACAACCACGATTAGCCATACTTTGAGTGTGAATTAAAGCACATGGGTTAAACACTGCAATGCGAGGTTATGTTAACTGGAAGAAAACAAACAACTGTGACATTTATTGGAACTATCAACCTAATCACATTTGATTTTACTGCCAACCTTATAAAATTCTGATTTTATTGTTAACCTAATAACATTCGAATGATAAAAAAATTAACTTTTCACATTTTGAATAATAAAATGTGAAAAATTGGTGAGTGATACTTTTTTGTTACTATTTTCGAACTTAGCACACCAAAAAACATAGGAATTAGGTAAAATGATTAAAAAAGCTTTTTCATCGTGGGCCTGTGTTATTGAAGGTAATGCACTTGTGATAATTTTCGTTCAATCTACACCCAAAATTTTTTCAAAATTTTTAGATCAGTATTTTTCGAGATAAAGCGGGAGACAGCGATTTTTCGCAATTTTTTAAATATAATAGAAAGAAAAGGGCGCGCAAATTACATTATATATATTTTTGAACCCGTGTTTTCATAAGCTTTCATTTGATATCGCACCTGGTAATTTTTTTTTCACTCCCGCCTCAAAATTAACCCTCTAAGTCAAAATTTAACTTCCAAACTTACACGGCTCTGATGAAGCCATCAATTCCTATATTAGTTCCAAATTTTCTTTCTTTGTCAAGTGGTTGCGGAGAAAATCGGGTGTGACAGACAGACGAACAGACAGACAGGCGGACAAACGGCCAGACGGACACTGAAGTGATCTTATAAGTGTTCCGTACGGAACACTAAAAAAAGAAACTTTAAATGAAATTTTTAATAAACACATAGTATAAAAGTGACTCCTAACCACTTGTAACATATACTGGTTTTATTTGATATTTTTAAATATCCACCTCAAACCTTTAGTATTTACTATACTTCAAGACATAAAAATAAAAACACAACAAACCATATTTTAAAGATAATAAAAACTATATTATAAAAGGGTGATGTCGCAAAAATTCAAAATGCAAAGTGGATAAGTGGTACTGCATGATATTTGGAGCAAAAGTTTTAACGTGTGAAATTACCAGGTGTACGAAATTGAATTTTGATAAGCATAACGGGGTGTAATTTACAACCTCCAGCAAACAAATACAAAACTTTTTATTAAACTGATGGGTATTATTTGGGACCAAAAATTGAAATTAACAAGGTTTAAGACGAGAACAAAAACTCGACTACCGTAAAAAATTCTTTCAGTAATAACAAAGAAGGTATGAAAATAAAGCAAAACCTATTTTGGGCATCAGTAACTCTGTAGATAGAAAAAAAAGTGGATAATTGAAGAAATTTCGTTTTTTCTTGGGACACTTTTTTCTAGTTGCCTTGCATGATTTTTCTTGAAAGTTGCATATAGTTGAAAGTTTCGTAGTAAACATAGGCTGTCAACATATGATCAATTTGTTATAAATTACACAGGCTAACGATGAAAAAACTTTTTTAATAATTTTACCCGATTCCTATGTTTTTTGGTGTGCTGAGTCCGAAAATAAAAATAAAAAAATCGTATTACCCACCAATTTTTCACATTTTAGTATTCAGAATGTGAAAAGTTTATTTTTTATCATTCGAATGCTATTAGGTTGGCAATAAAATCAGAATTTTATAAGGTCGGCAGTAAAATCAAATGTTATTAGGTTGGCAGTTCCGATAAATGTCAGCTGTTTGTTTTCTTCCAGTTAATATAACCTCGCATTGCAGTGTTTAACTCATGTGCTTTAATTCACACTCAAAGTATGGCTAATCGTGGTTCCAACACTTTTTGTTATATATCTGGTGAGTTTGTAGTTAAAAAATATCAAAGAAACATGATTGACTTTGTAAAGAAAGTATACTTTGCATATTTTGGTGTAGAAATCAGTAATCAAGAAAAATGTTGGGCTCCTCACAAAGTATGTTATGTTTTGTGACGAGGATCTTAGGAAATGGTATAAGAAAGAAAAGAAAGCATTTAGATTTGCAGTACCCATGGTATGGAGAGAGCAAGAAAATCATTCAAACGATTGATATTTTTGCAGCGTTGATGTTTCTGGATATAACTCCAAAAATAAGAAAGTAATTGTCTATCCTAACTTTACTTCAGCTAATCGGCCGGTAGGACATGGGCCGGGACTTCCTGTCCCTGAGCCACCTCAGTCTATTGATGACGTTTTACAGTCCAGTCCCGAATTTAATAAAAGTCTACGGGATGATGATGAGTTTAAATGTTCTCTAGAAAATTTAAAACCAAGCAGAATTGCTTGGTTCTAGGCTGAAAGAAAAACATTTATTGGAATCGGGAACATCTATTTACCATTATAGAACAGTCTGCTCAGTTTTTCAAGCAGGAAGAGGATTTTTTTTATTATAGTTTGAAATTTAATCGATGTCATATTGTGAGTGAAACTGTGGGTGATAAAAAAAAAAACTGATACCAGATTATGGTTTCAGCACCTAAAAAGACATAATACTTGTATTTGTTTAAAAAGTTTTTACAAATATTTTTTTCGTTACCCTGTGTTATAATTACTTTTAGGCGATTCTTATCAATCTAAACGAAAAGGCATGACATGTAAGCTATATGTAAATAATAATTAATATACTGGAATGAATCTACGATTGGCTCTTTATAAAACACTAGCAACCGCCCAAGCCTGCGTTCGCGTGGGGGTGTTATTTTTTAGGTTAGGTTAGGTTTTTTGCACACAATTTTTCGTAGATATTTCAGAATACGCTTACGAAATAGCAAGGAACTCAGAATTAAATGAGGTAGGTACCTAAGTGTCAGTTACTATTAGATACAATTGAACAAAAAATACACTAATAACAATAAAAATATAAACAAATCTTTGTATTGTTATTTAGATACCAACAAAGTACCTACAATGTGATTACAAAAAGAACTAAGGAATCTTAAAACTACGAATAACAAAAACTACAGCAACAATTTACTTAAAAAACCTTTTCGTCTTCAAAAACAGAACATCAAGGAATAAAAAACGAAACAATAATTATTTAAAAACAAACGCATTATCACCATCACACCTAAAGTTGTGTCCAATGAGCTTTGTTGTTTGCTTTTGCATCCAATCGTGTCCCGCTAATTTTTTTATCTCGTCCGTCCATCTTATCTGTTGTCTACCTCTGCATTTTTTGTGTTGTCTAGGCCTCCATTCAACTATACGGTGTGTCCATCTGTTCATTCTTGCGATATATTCCGCCTAATTCCACCTTAATATACAAATTCGTTGTAATACAACGATTATGTGATACAAATGAAATATTATGTGCTAAATTAACAAATTATATCGAGTTCGTCCCACGTAGGAACCTGTTTGTTATACCGGGTATTGTGCCCAATCCGAACTGAACTTTCCAAACGATGAGTCAACTCAAAAGTGTAAGAGTTAAATTATAGATCGCAGAATATGGATTGACAAAATTGAACGGTAACACAATAAATAATGGTATAGGTTGCCATCGCGCGAATGCATCGGCTGTTCCGTAGGTCGCGTCGCGTGCATCGCGAGTTGGTCGCCCCGCTTGCGGCGCCGTCGCCCGCCCCTCACTTGCAGCTCCTCCCTCGTAGAACCGGTCGCTCGTGGCAGTTTCTGTCACCAGCGAGTCTTGCCCCGTCCCCCACGCTGCGTTGAGTATTTTTTCTAGGTTATGTGCTATAGTATTACATTAGAAATTAAGGTCTACATTTCTTCCATACATAGCACAATCTCGACCGACTAGTACACAGGCCGTCCAAGACAGTTATATTTTTGACACTGTGTCGCAATATGTTGTTATTGTAGTTACGCTTACTTAAAAACACGCTTGTAAAATGTATTTATTTTGATGAGGATTTAATTTTAGCTATTAAAACAACTCTCGACAGATTGATCACTTGTTCACATCTATTTTTAAGGTCTATGTTTCAATTTTGTGGACCTTAGCAGATATACATATGTTGTCGCGGACTTTTTTGTAGGCCCATTTATGTTCTACAATTCTTCTGTACATCATTTTTATATATATTATTTATTTATATTTTACTGTAAAGTCGGCGTTTGCCAAAAGTCGCCCGCTTGATTGTCTTCATGATGACTTGCGTCACTAACCCTATAAAATGTAGCCTATATTCATCGGAAAAGTCCAGGCTACATACCAGTAAAAGATTTTTTTTAAATCGGATCAGTAGTTTCAGAGATTACCTCTAACAAACAAACAGACACACAAAATTAAGCAAAAATTGAAAAGCGATGCTAGTTTTGTACTTAAGAGGCAGTTTATTCAATGAAATTTAATGTGGAAAATCCATTAGTATGCATAAACTTATGAGGAGTGTTAAGTCGATTAATGAGCCAGTTTCACTATTTTGCTTAATTTTGTGTGTGTTTACGTGTTCAATTTTATGTAATAAGTCTTAATTACATTTCTTGCGTCTTTCGTTTATAGCTATATGTATATGTAGTTTTCTATTTTCGGTAGACAGGTAGGTATTATCTTTCCAGAATTAAGAGATCTTTATTATTTCCTTCCTAAAGGGTTTACGAATAAGTACGGAAAATGTTTGTGTACGCACATATAGTACCACTTCTATTAGCAGATACCACCTTTATTGTTTCCTTTTTCCATGTGTGCATTATTATTAGTAAAATTAATTAATTATTTTTGTATTTTAAATTATATTTAGTTATCTTAAAAACTAGTTTAGTTTTTAATAGTTGTAGTAAGCTTTTAATTGATTTGATGTTTGCATTACTTTAATATTGTTTATTTTAAATTCAGTTCCTACTAAATACTAAAATTTTCAGCTCATTCTGGGTGTAAGTATAATTAACTTGACATACGTCAAAGTTATGGACGAAATGGTGAAGGTAATATTTAAACAATTTTAAAATATAAAGAACTCTTTCACCAAAGACGCTGTTAGGTTTCACTAATATGCATAAATAAATATCTGACAGAAATTCCTTATACCGGACAGGTAGCAGTTTCCAAAAAATAACCGGCCAAGTGCAAGTCGGACTTGCGTGTACCTTATCGCGATTGCTTTTAATTTTTTTTTTCTGATCTTTGTTTTTATTTGCCAGATAAATGATCAAAAGTAACGCACTGGTGATCATTTTCACTCAATCTCCACGTTATGGAAAATTTTTTACGAAATTTTTTGATTAGTACTTTTAGAGATAGGGCGGGGGAACAGCGATTTTCGGCAATTTTTTTTTAAATAATGTAAAGAAAAGTTTGTGCGAGCATTACTTTTCACAAGTTTTCATTTGACGCCTTACTCGATGATCTTGAAAAAAAAATGTTCACTTCCGATTTCACCCTCCAAAACTAACCTCTTAAGTCAAAATTTATCTGTGAGAACTACAGGACTGTGTAGTTTTGAAAGTAATTTCGGAGAAAATCGGCTGTTACAGGCAGACATACACCGAATTAATTCCATAACTGTTCCATTTTTCAGTTTTAATACGGAACACTAAAAACAAGCCCTGGGAGGAAGTCGGAATCTTAGCAAAAAGGAATCATGATTTTTTTTTAAATTTAATTCTTTTATTCAAAACTATCCAAAATTCTTTCCTCTACTCTATATATATATATATATATATATATATATATATATATATATATATATATATATATATATATATATATACATTTATATTCATTTATTTATTCAAAAAAATCGTATATACAACCGTATATATTGAAACCCGTAAATTACGAGAAATTGAATAAGAATAAAACTGCGCTCCTCTAACTAATGAGAAAATTAATTGTTAACCAATGGTAGCAGAAGAAAATACTTGAATCAGATTTTGATAATAACTTGGACTGTCGCAATGTTGACGTGCTTAAAATCAAATGGTTTCTAATTTTATGTTATTACGAATTAATATTTTATACCTTTTTTCAGTTTTAAAAAGCATGAAGTTGCAGGGACGGATTACAATTGTTTTCTATCGAAAATTAAGAATTACCATATTTCCGTCGAAAGCAAATGTTTAACTTTTATTATTATTTCATTATCGAGACAATGCCAATTGTAAATAGGTCTAGAATATATTTTTGTTACTAACTATTGCAAGAAAGAACAAAAACTTTGAGAAATACTCTGCCAGTCATGATACAATATGGCTATTGTTTAGTTTTTATGATAGTAAATGTTCTATTCTTTCTTTTGATACCTTCCTCCTTTTTATGCAGTCCTTCTCTTTCGTTTAATCGTTGTTTCCGTTAAGATGTGGTTATATATTCTTTGAAATGTTTTTAAGGTAGCGATTCTTCCGTTCAATATAGTCTGGTATATTTTTGTTATGCTTGATTGTCCTTGTTGCTATTTTTAATAATTATTTTGTATTTATCCCGTTGTTCAGTCTCCGACAAAAATTATTTTATGCTAACACTTCGTTTTAATTTATTGTTGTCAAAATTCTTAACAGATGTAAATGTCGTTGTCAATTCGTGTTATTGTCAAACGAGTATAGTTAACTTTAATAAATTTAAATTGTGCACAATAACAACACAAATATACTCGTATAGTGGCATCTCTAAAATTAAAGGTTCCCTAAAACTAAAAAATAATGTACAGGGGTTTCCATTTAAAATATTTAAAGTCTGTATTTTGTTCTCAAAATTCAAGGTGTAGTTTTCAGTTGTAAAAATCTCCAGAACATTTCCTCTGCTGAGTTTTTCTTAAATTTCGAGTGTTTGTTTAATTTTTTCTGATTCAGTTTAAGAAAAAGTGCACTTAAAATGCCTGGAGTTTCTAGACGTCGTAATCTTTTAATAAACAAAACATCATGTGATTTACAATCCTATTATTATTAACCTCAATTGGATATATACCTATATCAACCACAATCGATCCACTGTATCGATTCTAAATATTGAGTATCACATGAGAAAGTAAGTATAATGCCTCAGCAATATACTTTCATTTAAACAACTTTTACTCCTTTTAAACTTAACATGCAGGTGTACTATTATTAAAAATCCAATTTTTAATACTCCGTTTCCTTTTCCGTGTTTTAAGATATGTACATTCATCATTTTTGTGACGTCACCCGGCACGCAACAGGGCTTCATATCAGGTTTAAATCGAGGCAACCCACACGGCAGCAACTGTGCAGTCATGGTTGCGTGATTGGTAATAAGCGAAGCTAAAGTATAGTCTATTCGTGGATTTCAGAAGTGGTATTCTGAGTATAAATATTGTAGTTTTAACCGTTTTATCCATGTTAACCAAGAGAAGCATGTCATTTCAATTTTCATGTGAAGTCATTGTTCTCTATAGTCTTAAGAATAAAATATATCCAGTTTTTAAGATTGTCATCCATATTTTTCCTAATTGTGAGATGATCGTTTTGTTTCCTGGATAATAGGGGGCCAAAAAGTTTGACGCTTATAATGTTAAACAAAGGCTGGTATTTGCACTTCTGTAGGCTTTTCCTTACGCTTCCTTTAAGAACTTTTACGTGGACAGCATTCTCTTAGAATGAACTACTCGAAACTCTGTTTTCTAACGGGTACAAACTGTAGCGATTCAAATAAATTAATTAATTTCTCATGTGCTGTACTTATAAAAATGCTTCAAGCTTATATGGAATCCACTTGGGACAATCTTAATATAGATAAATTAAATCTATAGTCGTGATATTTTTTTCTATTTAAAATAGTGCGTTATACTTTACTCATTTTTTAGTGAAACTAATTTTTTTTGCAGTTATGACATTACTGTTGTGGATATACAAACACAACCATTGCAGATATATTTCATCTTATGAAATGAACCCTGTACACATTGCTAATTTATGCAGACAATACATAAACAACACAAAACACCCTAATATCGCACGCACCTATTTGAGCAACGCCACTATACGACTCTATTTTCCAGGTAAGTTCGCGTTCCGGACTTTTTAAAACTTCACTTAACTTCTGTCGGTGACTTGAAGAGGGTATAGAAGCGCGGTGGAGTTTAACTTGAAAATTGAGAGGTCAATTTCGTTTAGATTCGACTTAAAATTTTACTTGAAATAATGTATGTTCGATTGGAAATATATTGTCGATTTGGAGGTAACAGTTTCATGATCTTATTTTGCTTATATTCATTGCACTAGCTTATTTTTATACATCGTATAATAGTGCTTTCACATTTGCTTAACACAAAAATACTCGTAATGGTAAATAGGATCGTAATGGGAGCTGTATTTTACATTCGGCATAGGTTGTTGTAAATGAAATAATTTTTACCTGTTTGTCTATTTTTATTTTTTGGTGGAAGTCTCAAAACTTACTGGCATTTGGAAATTTTTAGAATTTCATTTTATTGTTGAAAAAGGTATATGGTTCAGCTCGAAATTTAAAATGATCAATTTCCCTTAAAACCAAATTAACATTTTATTTCCAATAATATATATTCAAATAAAAATATATTGTCGAGTTGGCGGCAACAATTTTATACTATTTGTTTCACTTAAGTCCTTTTTAGTCTTTTGTTCAATTGGCACTCCTTTGACAGATCTCGACGAGCTGACACGATCAACTTACGTGCTTCTATCTTCGAAGGATGATATATGGGGGTCAAAGTTTTAATAATAATAATATAATAATTTCCCCTTTATTTGCGAGGACAATCTGGCATAAAATTCTAGTTTATCCTAGAAGAGTTATGTTGAAGCTGGCTTGTTTAGGTTACTTTAGGTTGTGTTGCGGTTATACCCAATTCGGCAACAAGCGCCGAAGTATTGTATAGTTTCAATATTCCTATGAGAGTTTTTGGCTGGGCCATTAACAAATTTTAAGTAGACATATTTATAGTAAAACATACACGTAGTTACACGGGTGAGTAGTGGTATTAGAAGTGTGGCCTTATATTTATCAAATTATAGATCTTTTTCAGGTTTCTGGGAGGGAACCTAAACATTACATTAGATATTTTTATATGTTAATGCTCGTAAAACAAAAGTCGAAAATATTTAATAAACCAATATTTTTTTTTATCAGGACAGCAGCGTAAACATACCCTAAAATTATTTAGTGTTTTTAGTATTCCGTACGAAATACTTATGGAATCTGTGGTGATGTCTGTCTGTATGTTGGTCTGTCTGTCCCAACCGATTTTCGCTGAGATTATTTGACACAGGAAGTTAAAATTTGACACAAATATAGGAATTGATGGCCCAATCAGAGCTGTGTAGTTTTGAAAGTTAAAGTTTGACTTAAGGGGTTAGTTTTGGAGGGGTGTGAAAAATTTTTTTTTACCAGATCATCGAGTGAGATGTCAAATGAAAGATTGTGAAAATATGAGGTCAAAAATGTACATGCTATTATTTTTAAGCAAGACTTATTAATAAATTATCCAATAACCTTACTTTCTAATAAGTACAAAAGACACCACAACCGGTCCAAACGTATTGACTTTAACAGACATATATTTATTATGAAACTAAACATATATGGTGTATATATTTGTGCTAGAACAAAAGCTAAAAATTTGCGCGAATGTTACATTATATATATTTTTGAAGTCGTGTTTTCGCAAGCTTTTATTTGACACCCCACTCGATGATCTGGCAAACATTTTTTTCACAGCCCCAAAACTAACCCCCTAAGTCAAAGTTGAACTTTCAAAACTACACGGCTTTGATCGTAGAAAATCCGATGTGACAGACAGACACCGAATTGATCCCATAAGTGTTCTGTACAGAACACAAAAAGCACTAAATCATTTTAGGGTATGGTTACCCTGCTCTCGTGATAAAAAACAAAAATATTGGTTTATTAAATATTTTTGACTTTTGTTTTACGAGCATTTGCATATAAAAATATCTGTGGTTCTTTGATACTCTCAATTTGGGCTTGCACTACCCTGGTATCGTCGAAAAAATACTGCTAAGCTAGTGTGCTTGTCAAAAAAATTTTTTCGGTTTCTGACTGCTCTAAAATACCCTTGTTCTTTCGGATTTGCTCGTATATATATATATATATATATATATATATATATATATATATATATATATATATACATATATATATATATATATATATATATATATATATATATATATATATATATATATATATATATATATATATATATATATATATATATATATATATATATATATATATATATATATATATATATATATATATATATATATATATATATATATATATATATATATATATATATATATATATATATATATATATATATATATATATATATATATATATATATATATATATATATATATATATATATATATATATACGAGCAAATCCGAAAGAACTGATAGTCAGAATATATGAATGAGCAACACTCAAAGTTATGGTAAACCAAGAACTGACAAACAAGGTCCCAGTGAACAGGGGAGTAAGGCAGGGCGATGTAATATCGCCTAAGTTATTTACAATGATTTTAGAAGATGTATTCAAAGAACTAAATTGGGACGAAAATGGCCTTCTGATAGCTGGCGATCGGCTAAACAACCTGAGATTCGCAGATGACATTGTAATTATAGCAAACAATAAGAATGAAATGAACCAGATGATCACAGATCTCCACCACCAAGCAAGAAAAGTGGGACTTGACATAAATTTCTCCAAGACAAAGTACATGAGTAACGAAGACACCAATGATGAAAATATAGTGATTGAACATTCAACAATAGAAAAAGTAAACACATACATGTATCTGGGCCAAATAATAACGATAGGAAAGGAAAAACCAGCAGCTTGAAACAGAAAAAAGGATACGTATGGGATGGGCAGCATATGGAAAATTGAAATATGTACTGAATATGAACACTCCTCAAAGATCAAAAACCCAAATTTATAATCAATATATCTTACCAGCTACAACGTATGCAGCCGATACATGGGTTTTAACTAAAAGAACAAAAGAAAAACTACAAGTTCACCAACGCGCAATGGAAAGGAAGATGTTGAGTGTTACTTTGAAGGACAAGTAAACTAATAAATGGATTAGACAACAAACAAAGGTGGATGATATCACCAAACGGATAACATCTCTGAAATGGAGCTGGGCCGGCCATATAGCGAGAGCGACGTATAAGTGGAGTGGCAAGATCACTAGGTGGAGATCATTGGGTGAAAAGCGAAGCATAGGAAGACCCCAACAGAGATGGAGCCACGATCTGAAGAGAGAGAAAAATGGAAAGATTTGGGAGAGGCCTATACCCGACAGTGGGTAGAGAACGGCTGAAGGAAAAAGAAGAAGATATATATATATATATATATATATATATATATATATATATATATATATATATATATATATATATATATATATATATATATATATATATATATATATATATATATATATATATATATATATATATATATATATATATATATATATATATATATATATATATATATATATATATATAATATATATATCTTGTATACGTGTTTTTTCGGGATCCTGAGGTAGAATCTGAATTTTTATTTTTCATTATTATTCATTAATATTATTATAATTTTTCCTGGAAAAAAATATTAGGGTAAGGGATTATATACACCTGGACGCTGCAAAAAGTATGCATTTAAAAAAAAATATATGAAGGTTGTTAAGTGAATAATACAAAAGAATGGCGATTATATATTTTTATTGTACTTTAAATTGCAACAATTTTTTTTTTAAATATGTTTTAAATGTTTACATTATTTATTATCGGGTTAAATGGACCACTGATTAAAACTATGGCGCCTCCTTGTCTGCAGGATCACTTCTCAAAAAATATTTCAATCGTCAAAAATAAAAATTAATTAATCTTGTAAAATAATGCAGGAGTTAAAAATTGTAGAAGGGGTTTTCAAAAATTAAAAACGTCGGTGTTTCAGTTTAGTATGCAATTTTCGATCAAAAAATTTATATTTAATTACTTATAACTGTCTATTAGAGAAATTGAAAAAACCTCTCGACGTTTTATAGAAAAAGTAATTATTAAGATTTCAAAAAAAAAAGTTAAAAAATATTAAAAATTTAATAATTTTGCAGACAGAGTCTGAAAACAGGTAGCGGTCCCAATCCGATGTCAGGTCATATTTAATGCTATAACTTTGTAACGAAATGCAATTTTCTTAATTTTTTTTTTAAATAATTCTTAGATGTATAGAGAAAAAAAATCCGTAAAAAAAAATCGAATTTTTGAAAATTTGAGGTGTATGTAACTTCATAAGTAAAATAAATATGGGCCTAAAAAGATGGGGAAGAAAGTTAGACGGGCAGTTGCATATGTATTGTAACATACGTCTATTTCAGGGCAATGGTGGAATGGGGTAAACCGCTTGACTAGTTTTTTTAGAAACTGAATTGAATTATGAATTTATTGTCATGTAGGTGAGGAAAAATTAATTGTTGCCTATCAGATTGAAATAATTTTTAAAATAAGCTTGACGTTCATCGATATTAGTTTGACCAAATTGGATTAAAAATGAATATCCGCCATATGTGAAATAAAGTTAAAAAATATGACATAATTACCTACTGTTTGTCGTATTTCGTGTTACGCTTTTATAATGTATTAAAATTTTATGCGAAAAAAGGGGGGTGGTTGCAAAAATAAAGAAAAACATACGTATTCGTTTGAAAATTGAGAGGTCAATTTTCATTAAATCAAATTAAAAATATATTCGGATGGCTGTTTGGTATAAATGGGAAAAACTTGTTCTATTAAAGTTACAATTTTACTTTTTTTTTCTTTATTTTTTATGAACATATGGAATGAGAGTATTTTGAGCAGTGAATACATAACATTTATTTATGAACTTTTTTTACGCCTATATTCGTTTTTTTTTATATACGAAGTGTCCCATGAAACATTTGATTTCAAAATATTTGATTTTTACTTTCCATGCTCAGTATTATTTTTTTTTATGGGTCTAGCACACGTGCTGCAGGGAAGTCCCTAAAGCGCTCCAGGAGCGACACGTGTGCGGAAAAAGCGATTCACGTTGTTCTTGAATCGCTGTAAATTGTACTCGGTGGGAAACACAGTCCTGGGTAAGCCATTCCAAAGGGATGATGTTCTCCATATAAAAGACTGCTTGAAAAGCGTTGTACGAGGAGTAACAAGCCGAACCTCATACGGATGTGAAGTATCAACGCGACGTGTACTACTAACATGCACCGCTCTGGGAGGAATTAAGCGGGCTACATCCTTCGAGCACTTTCCATGAAAGTACTTGTCGAACAGACTCAAGTCGCCAACCGTTCTTCGATGTTACAGCGAATCAAGGCCTCCGGTCAATTCTGGGTCTCCAATCAGACGAACAGCCCTTCTCTGAACGGAATCCAACAAATGCAGTGTATGTTTGGGAGCGGAGCGCCAAACATGGGATCAGTATTCCATAGTTGGTCGAATTTGAGCTTTGTAAAGAATTAACAGTTGTTGTGGAGTGTAAAGCTTTCTTTACGAAAATAATATTCCCAACTTTTGAGAAGCTCTCCTTGCTATGCCGGCAACATGTTCATGCCAGGACATATTTGCTCCCAAATTAACGCCCAACAAATTGAATGACGATGCTAGGGGAATGAAGTGCCCCGACATAACTATGTCGGGTTCAGCAACGTTAACTTTTTTAGAAAAAACTTCCGCCTGGTTTTTTGTAGCGTTCAATTCCACTTGGTTACTGTCACCCCAAGATAGAATTTCTTCCAGGTCTTTGTTAAGTTGAATGAGTTCCTGCTGTCTGCGGATATTCGCCTGAGCAGTCGATGTCCGAGCGTTCAAAGTAAATGAAGATATAAGCGTACTGTCATCTGCAAAGCTGTAGATTGGTTTCTCGGTTTTTTCCAGCAGATCGTTAGTGTAAATGAGAAAGAGAGTAGGAGACAGTATGGAGCCTTGGGGCACACTAGCGTTAACAGTAAAGGTGTTAGAAAGAAATTCGTCGACTACGACTCGTAAAGAACGCTCTCTGAGGAAATATGAGAGCCACAAACAGAACTTTTCAGACATACCATAAGAGCGTAGCTTAGCCCACAGTCCATCGTGCAAAACACGGTCGAATGCCTTGGATATGTCAAGAGCAACCGCTCGAGATTCTCCGAAGTGTTCAATTGCGTTGTTCCAACCATGGTTACATAAGTCAGAAGATCTCCTGTTGATCTATGTTTACGAAAGCCCTATTGGTGATCGCTAATAATGTCGAATCCTTCAAGGCATTTTAGAAGATGCTGATTGACAGCCTTTTCAATGACTTTCGATTTATTGAAAGCAGGGCGACTGGTCGGTAGTTGTTTGGCAAGGTGGTGATTCGTGAAAAAATCACATGATTTTTGATTTTCTTCACGTTTTAGGATCTTAAATCGCGAAAAATATAGTAATTTCCGTCGATTTGTCTGTCTGTAGGTGTGTCGGTTTGTTGGCACGATAACTTTAGAACGAAATGAGATACCAAATTCAAATTTGGTGTATAGATAGCATTTGGCAAGAAGCTAAAGCCTATAATTTTTGAACGATAGCGCTTCAGGCCACCGGGGTGGAAGAGGGCGGGTCGATAAATTTTAAGAGGTTTTAATAATAATATGGAAGTTCTTTCATTTTTTTGTTGCATAATAAACAAATCTTGTACATAAATATTTATAGTAAAATATATAAGGGTTGAAAATGGATGGAGGAGAAGATTAGAAGAGGTGACTTCTTATATATCGTATTATATATCCTTTTCTGGGTTTTTGAAGTCTAGAAATCTAAAAATTAGGTTGTTTTCTCATTAATTTCACATTTAACATAGAAAAGGGCGGGGTTAGTTCAATATTGTATAATTTCAATAGCATTTTGAGATATTTATAGATTTTTGGTTGATATACTGGACAAATTTTAATCACATTATTTATAGGAAAATATGTAAGGGGTTAAAGGGTAAGGTGGAATGTTAATGGGGTTGCTTGCTATATGTGGTGTAATAGATCTTTTACGGAGATTGTGGGGCCGAGAAATCTGAAAATTAAGTTATTTTTTCATTACTTTTAATCTCTTTTAAAGAAATAATCCCAATTAATTTCCTTCAAAAGCAGAAAGTAACTAAAATAAAATATTGGGTTTTTAAGGACCAGTTTAATAATTTTACTCATATTTATTCCTGTTTTTTTTATTGTCTTGTCGTTTACAACTTTTTAGATAGCTTTACTTTTAAATTCCTTTTACCAGCATTAGGTAAAAATTTTGGTCAAAATTTCAAAGAAAAAAGAATTTAAGTACTTTGTCTTGTTAGATTTATGAAATAATAAAGATTTTGTTAAGATCAAACAACAATCTGGTGTTAGAGTTGGTAAATCGTGTGTAGACAATATATTTAGTGTAATTCACTTAAAAGAAAAAAGGCATCAACGAACAGCGAGTTCCATCTACTGTTTGTAGACCTAACCAAAGCGTATGATACCGTCCTAGTAAAAAAACTATGGCAAATATTAGAACGATCAACCACAAGCAGTACAGCAATCGCCGCAGTAAAACAGCTGTGTGACCAGTCACGTTCCCGAATAAAGTAGAGAAACATCCCCAGCAAAAATTTTTCTGTAACAAGGGGTGTCAGACAGGGCTACTGTCTGTCTCCTACATTATTCAATATTTATCTGAATGAGGCATTAGAGAGATAGCGAAGAGCATGTGGAGGAATGGGAATACAGCTGACCGACGAAACAACGTTGTACACTCCACATTTTGCCGACAATCAGGTGGTTATTACTCAGGACAAGGAAGATCTTGATTTTTTATGACAACAACACTGTTTGAAGATTATAAAAACTAGGGTTTAACAGTTAACTGCAAGAAAACCAAATATTTGTGTATAGGAGGAAATCAGAGAAGCCTTACTCTAAATACTGGTGAGGTCATCGATGCTTGTGAAGAGTATATATATATATATATATATATATATATATATATATATATATATATATATATATATATATATATATATATATATATATATATATATATATATATATATATATATATATATATATATATATATATATATATATATATATATATCGGAACTAATATAAGTACAGACGGTAGAACGGAAAAAGAAGTGGAGAATAGAATAAGTAAAAGAAAGGCTGTCACAAGACACCTAAACTCTGTTCTGTGGTCAAAGAACATAACATCACAGAGAAAGCATCTCATTTATAATGCAGTATTTAAGAGCATCATGTTATACGGTTGTGAAACTTGATGGATTGGAACATAAACTAATGGCACTCGAAATGGATTACTGGCGAAAATCGGCTGGAGTGAATGGATAGAGTTAAAAATGAAGGAATAAGGAATGTAATGAAAGTAAAAACCACGATTATTGAGGAAATTCAACAACGACAGCTTATATGGTACGAACACGTGGAAATAATGGAAGAACACCGAATACTAAAGATGGTTCTAAAGCGGGTACCAAGCGAAAGAGGGAGAGGAGAAGAGGGAGGCCAAGAGCGACATGGTTTGGAGGTGTTCAGAGGGCAATGTCAGAGAGAGATCTAAGACCCGGAGATTGGGAAGATCGAAGAGGATGGAAACTGGGAACCGGAAGGTGAAGAACGCTATAAAAGACGGAATTGATGATGATGATGATGATGATGATTTTAGTTCTCTTATATTTTAATTATGTATGTTTGGGGTAATAAAGTAATTTCAATAGCAAAATCATTAACATATTGATAATCGATTCGTTCTCTACAGACTTTTTGTTTATTTTCATATTGATGCTTTTTTTAAAGGTTTAAATTTTACGAGTATTTTTATCGGTTCTTTATTTGTGTTCTTTATGTACGATACCGACGACAGTTTACCTTTATGCTAAATTTGCATGCAACAATGTTAAAGCAGTAAATTTATTTAATTAAGAGCCAGAACAAATCGATATAAATGTCACGATTTCATTTTAATAAATTACCTTCGGAACGGGAATTTTTGCAAACAATTTGTAAAGGAATTGTTAAATATTTTTAGTAAAAATTGACATTTAGGGTATCCTGAAACTGCAAGATTTTCACGGCATCGCTCTTGTGTGTTTTTGGTTCCCTCGCTAACATTCTGGTAATTTTGTATTTCGTCGCGTTTCAAGGACCCTAGATCACGAATTGAGACATGGATTGGTGCACATATAGTACTAGAACTTTAAAGACATATAGTTGTTGAGCAATATTGCTTTAAAGAAACGGGGTGAAAAGGGTGAGAATCGATCAATTTTGTAGGTTTTCGGTAGCATATTTTATTTTTGTTTGAGAAATAAATGAATAATAAGTATAATAACACAGGTATACAAAAAATAAAGATTCTCTGTCTTTTAAGTGAGACACATGTTTTTTTTTAAGTATTTTTTTATGCTGAATCTAAAAAAAATATATAAAAAGAGGCATTTACCGTGAGATTTTTTTCAGAAAACACACTTAAAATTGGAAAACTCTCTGTCGGCGACTTACTAAGTCTATTCAAGCAGAGCGTCACAGCACGGCTGGCACTTATTGCAGAGACGCACCTTTCTTGAGCTTAATGCTCGAAGGCATAGATGGCAGTATTGGTATAACAACTAAAAACGAAAAGAATCGTATTTTCAGAAGTTATCAAAAGTGTTCTTCGTAACCTAGCCCAGCTGATGAGCCGTGATACGGCGAAACGCGTCTTGAGATGGTTCAGCAAATACGAAGAACACTTTTGGTAACTTCTAGAAATACGATTCTTTTCGTTTTTAGTTGTTATACCAATACTGACACTTAAAATTGCCAGAAAACTATTAAAATGAAAAAAATACATTTTAATAAACAATGTAAAACTGTATAATCATTAAAATTATGGAATAAAATTATTATTTCGGAGATCTTTAAATGTTCTAAATCTACATTTATCATAAAAACTGAAAAAATATTAGATTTTAGTGTTTATGTTTAACAAAAAGCTAAGCTACGTAGCAAAATGCTATTTAAAATAAATATGTGAAACCGCTAAACTAAAACATTGTTTCTAATTTTTATTAAAATTGAACAAAACTATTGTTTCCAGAGTTTTTTGAAGTTCTTAATCCTGACTTGATATCAAAAAATAAAGTTTTATGTTCAGTTTCAACAAAAAACTCGCTTTTAATACTTACAAGGGTGCTACGTGGTTGGTAAAAGGCGTTTTTAAGTGAATAAAAGCAACAGATAAACAAGACTTTTTTTCCGAACAAAACTATCATATATAATAGTTTTTAAGTTTCAAATTTGAATTTGTTATCAAAATATGAGAAATAGTGTTTAGTGTTGAAAATAAATATCCGTTTACTATTTAGGAACAAAAGGTTGCAAAATCCAGTCTAATATAAATCCCTTGACAGTTTTAGAAGTCAATCTTGTGGATATAGATTGATTGAGTGAGGTAGTTAGTGAGTGAGTGAATGAGCGAGTGAGTGAGTGAGTGAGTGTAGGCGAGAGTGAGTGAGCAAGTTATTGAGTGAGTTAGTATGAGTATTCTAGTATTCTAAAATATTTTTTTACTAAGTATCGCAATCCGCATCCCCGAGGATGGTGGACACCATGGTCTTAATTAAGAACTTCAAAAAACACTCAACTCTGCCTATGGGTGCTGGGTGGTCCGAGAAGCTTAGCATCCCATAGCCGGTCCCAAGCCCGGATAAAAGAGGAGGGTTCCAATTGAGGCCAGCGACCTGTTTGGGTAAAAAAACAAAGTGCTCCTAGAATCAAAGGTATAGCCTCGGAACAGACTGGATTAAATAATGACAACCTGGCGAGAATAAGGACTAAACGCATACGGAAACCGACTTCACTAAGAATTGGATGTTGGAACATAACATCATTTAACAACAAAGATCAAGAAATCATACTTGAAATAAAAAGACATAAATTAGACATATGTGCACTCTCGGAGACCAAAAAAAAAGGCAAAAGAAACAACAAATGTGAACACTACATACTGATATACAGTGGCAAAGAAAAAAATGAAAGAGCTGCATCAGTGGTTGGCATACTGCTACATGAAAGATTTGAAAACGAAATATATTAACGACAGACTACTACAAGGGACGATCGAACTACAAAAATCAAGATCAACACACATAATAAGTATATATGCCCCCGATACCAGCAAACCTCAAACGGAGATAGATCTGTTTTACCAGAACCTACAAACAGTTTTAGACGACATACCTAGTGATGATGAAATAATAGTTCTAGGGGATTTTAATGCGAGAATTAGTGATGAAGTATACCTGGCATCAAAAATCGATTCAACGAAGAAACTATAAACAATAGTGGTGAACAAATGATACAACTATGCATACAAGACGAACTTAGAATTAACAACACCTTTTATCCACATAAACCACAACACAAATACACCTTCGAAAATACACGTGGACAAAGATCAACAATTGATTACGTAATCACAAATAGAAATATTCTTCCAACAAGAATACAGGACGTGAGAACTTTAGCTTCCGTCAATGCTGGAACGAATCACCATCTTGTAATAGCAAAAATACGAACAACCATGCCACGACTTCGTAGCGAACCCGTCGAATAAATAAGTAAAATCAATATAGAATCTCTATCCGACGACTCAACCAAATATCTATATCAACAAATGTTAACAGAAAAAATAGCCACAAATGATATTCGAGAGTCCGATGACATATAAACGGCATGGACAAAACTAATAACTAATATGCTAGAAGCAGCAGAAGAATCATTTGGAAGAAGGACTATAAAGAAAGGGGGAAAACCAAACGCAAAGCCTTGGTTCAAACAAGAAGTTAAGACATTAGCTGAAGAAAAAAGAAAATCGTACCTACAATACAGAGCCAATGCTATAACATACAATGATTATAAAAATGTAATAAATAGGGTCAACGAGAATATCCAGAGAATCGAAAGAGAGCATTGGGAGAAATTTTCGAACGATATGGAACATGATCTGTACGGAGGACAAAAAAAAAATATGGAATCCGAATGGAAAGAAAGCAACTTGATACCAATTTTCAAACAAGGAGAAAGGACAGATCCAAAAAACTATCGAGGTATCAGCTTAATGAGTGTGGTACTAAAATTGTTCACTAAAATTTTAGCAGAAGAAATTATGTTCACTGGAATCTGTGAAGAACAGCAAGGGTTCAGAAAGAACAGGTATACTCTAGACGACATATTTATAATCCGCCAAATTACCGAAAAAGCCATAGAGTTTAATAAGATAGTCTTTATGTGTTTCATTGATCTTACCCAGGCATTCGATAGGGTACGGTTAACTGATGTCATAACCCTACTACAAAAAAGGAGAATTCACCCGAATATAATAAAAACTATAGAAGAGTGGAACATCAACAACTACACATATGTAAGAGTGGCAAATAAATTAAGCAATAAAATACCTATGACAACCGGAATCAGACAAGGAGATAGCCTAAGCCCAATCTTATTTAACATCATAATGGATGAAATTATAATCGAAGTAAAGAAAACTGGGAGAGGATATCGATTGGGAGACAAAGAAATAAAAATAATATGCTACGCCGATGATGAATTATATCAGAAGACGAAGTTAACTTACAGAGACTCCTACATAAGTTCCAACAAACAGCAAAAGGGTTTAATATGCAAATATCTGTAAAGAAAACAAAATCCCTTACAATATCAAAAGAACCGAAAAGATGCAAACTCGCGATTTATGATCAGAGTGTAGAACAAGTGATGTCCTTCAAATATCTAGGAACAAACATAACAAGTACCAGGAACCTTAAGGAGGAAGTTAAAACTCAAACAACAAAGGCATCATTAATAACAGGATATTTAAGAGATATAATTTGGAGAAACAAATATATGAGCACCAGGATCAAAGTAAGAATATACAAAACGTGCGACCGATCATGACGTACGCGATAGAAACCAGAGCGGAGAACACAATAACAAAACGACTCCTAAGAACAACAGAAATGCGAACACTTAGATCGATAACAGGACATACCTCATTTGACAGGAAGAAATGTGAAGAAATAAGGGAAATGTGCGAAATACAGGATGTGGTGAGATGGGCAAGGAATAGGAGAAGAGAATGGAGAGACCATGTAGACAGAATGCCAAATGACCGGTTGGCTAAGGTTGCAAAAGAAAAGCGACCAAACACACCTCGACCGCTTGGAAGACCACCAATAAGATGGTATGAGAGCTGGTCTTCATCATCGCAATTGTTTCTGGGAAACCTTTGAAGTGAACACAAGACATGGTCCTAACGTAGGTAGAAAGAATAAGAAGAAGAAGAAGAAAAAACACTCGAAATAATGGTTTTGTTCAACATTAATAAAAATAAAAAATAACTTTTTAATTTAGCGGTTGCACATATTTATTTTAAACGGCATTTTCCTACGTAGCTTAGTTAAAGGTGGTGTATGCGTGTTTTTTGTTAAACATGAACACTAAAACCTAATTATTTTTTCAGTTTTTATGATAAATGTAGATTTAGAATATTTAAAGATGTCCGAAATAATAGTTTTATTCCATAATTTTAATGATAATACAGTTTTACATTATTTATTAAAATGTATTTTTTTCAATTTAATAGTTTTCTGGCAAATTTAAGTGTGTTTTCTGAAAAAAACCTCACGGTGGCTGTATTTTTTTATGATTTTTTTGGATTCAGCACAAAAAAATACTTAAGAGAACACATTTCTCACTTAAAAGATAAAGAATTTTTTTTGTATACCTGTGTGATTATTAAAATACTAAAGCGAGAGGGAAGTTAGGTTTGAATATATCATGTTATATGTTATTTTCAGGGTTCTTAGTGTAGGGGAATTCGAAAATCATATCAGTTGTTTATTACCTCCTGTCTCTGTCAACTGGAATGGTCAGGAAAAGGGCAAAAGTGACATTAAAAGAGATCCTAAATGAATTTTTAATGGAAGTTTCAAGGAAGGTAAAAATCAGTAAAAAATCACAAATATTTTCGCATGTATTCAGGTTTTGAGATCCCCTAGATCAAGAGAAACATACCTTTTAATTTACATCGATTCGATTGTCTGTTGCTAAGATAACTTTTCAATGAAGTAAGTTATAAATTTCAATTATGATGCATATATAAGTGAGAATTGGGCAGCGTCGTGTAGCATCGTTTTAGGGAAGGGAATGAAGAGGGCATAGGTCCATAAATTTTATTTTATTTCGTAGCAATTGTTGATTTTTTACTTCTCTTGCTAAAGGGATGTGCGGGGATGTATTGACAAATTTCAAATCTAGTATAGAAAGAACAAGCAAATCGCAAAAACAAGAATTGTTTATGTAGTGTAATATTCTTTTAACTTTAAGCAATTAGGACAACGATTATAAAGTAACTCCAGACTTTTCAAAAAATATATTTGTCTTGATTTGCCAACCAGTTCGTTTTAATTTCAATGTTTTTTCGGTTTTGGCAATAAGTAATAGTTCAAGGGAGCTAAATCAGGAGATTACGGGAGAAGGTAAATTAGTTCAAAGTTCATTTCTTTTTTTTTGCAAAACTAACAGCGATTGATGAATATGCACATTGTCCTGTAAAAACAGTACCCCTCTAGACACTTTTCCGTTTTCTCACATTTTTTTTTGGCGAATGAAGAATAATATTTTCCAGTTACTGCTTTGCCGCGTTCCAAGCAATCTATAAGAAGTATTTCATCCTTTTTCCAAAAGAATGGAAGCAAGGATTTTTCCTACTGCTTTTTTCAAGCGAAACTTCTTGAGGTGAGGTGAGCAAGTATGTTTCCACTTCTTCGACTGTTTCTTTGACTCTGGATCATAATTATGAACCCAAATTTTACCCTAGTTACAATTCCATTCAAAAAATTCGACGAAATCTTTCCGAAACGGCTACCAATTAACTTGGATGTCGCGACTCTCAGTCGGTTTTAGTTGGCGTTCAGTCATTTAGGGATCCATTTAGATGATAATTTTCTCATACTTAAATCAGAATAAACAATGAAAAAAACACGTTCGTAAGAAATATTCAGAGTGTCTGTTATACATTTTAGCCCAGTTCATCAATTCTTCAAAATTATTTCATGCTCAGCTTCAACATTCTATCTGGTAGACATAGAAACGCGTCAGTGAGTATCACTGACGTCGGTTCTTCCTCTTTTGAACTCAGCAATCTAATTTTTGAAAGCGGTGTAGGAAGGATATTGTTTCTACAATGTATTAAGGATGTCGTCGGAATATCTTCAGCAGACAGTCCTCTCAAAAAGAGATAATTGATCACCGATCGATATTCACTTTTACTAAATTTACAATTTTTGCAGTCTTATCTTCTTTAAAAATTCACCATAAAAAGCGCAAGAAAATCTAGACTACTAAACTTTGTGTACGTATATATCAAATGTCAAACTACTATCCATAGCAACCACATTTGTTTTTGATAATAAGAAGTGGTCTGGGCTAATTAAACATCCTAGATCCCTAGAAAACATTATTCCCGTTTCCAGTAGGTCTGTCGGTTTGCCTATGTGTCGTGTATTTTCCTGTAGGCACGATAAATTATAAACGAAATCAGATATCGATTTCAAACTTGGTACACAAAAACTCCTTAAAGTAGGAACAGAGTCTATACTTTTTGGGTGCTATCATTATAGGGGAAGGGAGTGAAATGGGTGATAGTCCACAAATCTTGTGTTTTTAATACCCGTATAGTTTATGGTTTTTGGTTGAGATAATATGCAAATTCTAAGCACACTTATTTATTGTGAACCTTGTAAGAGGTTAAAGAGGTGAAGGAGAATGTTAGAGGGGTTATTTCGCATGGATAAAGTTATACGTCCTTTCCAGAGTTCTTGAAGTCTAGGTATCTTACTTGTTAATTATTATTTAGTTTTTTTATGGTTAAATGCAAAAGAGGATCAATGGGGATGGAAAAAGTGTTGGAATAGCTCTAGCTCAAGAGGTTTATTGGGTTGCTACAAAATTTGGCCTACTTTTCGACATAATCCCCCCCTCCCCAACCTTAATACACATGTCTCACCTTTCTGCTAGCTTCCTGATTCCTATGGCAAAGAATTCTTTCGGTTGACGGTGAATCCACCTTTTCCTTCATTTCTTCATTCTCAATGAACCTCTTTCCACGTAGGGCATCTTTGAGAGGTCCAAACAGGTAAAAATCACAGGAAGTCAGGTTTGGGCTGTATGCGGGATCAGGCAAGACTCCCAACCCAGATCTTGAAGCTTTTCTTGGGCAAGCCGGGCGGTTCTGAATAATATTGTGAACAGTTCCAACGCTTATTCCAACCTCCTGAACTGTCATTTTAACAGTAATTCTTCTGTTATCACGAATAAGTCCATCAATCCTCGATTCCAACGAGGGACTGGAAACGTTGACTGGACGTCTACTTTGCTGTTCGTTACACACTTTTGTTCGACCATTTTTGAACTGATCTATCCACTTGTAAACGTTCGCACGGTTCATGCAACTTCGTCCATACTGTAATAACATTCTAGAGTGTATTTCATTTGGCTTAACACCTTCTGCTACTAAAAATCTGATGACAGAACGCTATTCTTCTAAAGTGCAACCTTCCAATGGACTCGCTATGATAAACTGGATATTTTGAGGTTATGTTTACATTACATTATCGAACAGCTGATTAAAACTCATCGTAAGGTTGCCAATTTGCACTACTAGAAGTATGAAGCGGTTTCGTTGAATGGGTTTAAGCTGAGACCAATTGTCTCTTTACTGTTGAATGACCCTCATATATACATATATTGTACGTCATGTTCAATGTTCTCGAAGTCTAGGAATCCTAAAATGGAGTTCCTGACTTATTATTATTCGAACATAAATGATGTTAAGTGAGGTGGTGCAAGGGAACGCCTTGCTTTGCTACTAGAGTCCAGGCATCTTCAAATTGAGTTATTTTTTGACGAATTTTAATTGTTCATTCATATAAAAGGTACAATGGTCAGTGGAGGTTATTTTTATTAAACATCATTATAATTAAAATATGTTCAGTTAGATTCACTAAAAGAGTTTGAAGGTTAGTTTCAAACTTCTAGTCATGGAGTTGACTACTGTTTTTGACAATGTAACACGTAGGCTGAAAAGTTTTTAGTCTGACACAACCAGTACCATCCTTTAAACGATACGAGTCAAAATTTCATCACATTTCGACGATTAGTTCAAGTTAGTTCAGGTTACGATGATTAGTTTACAACTTACAGTAGTTTTCGTGATGCTACCTTTGATATTTTTAAACCAGTGGAAAAAATCGAATTTCGTGTGTTGATTAAACACTGTTTTTTGATGGGAAAACTACCGTTCAAGCAAAGAATAGCTTGATAAATGTTACGGGGACTATACCCCTGGAAAATTGCTAATCGTTTACTGGTATGCTGAATTTAAACGCGGTTATACAGATACAAATGATGCTGAGCGCTCTAGACGCCCGAATGAGGTGGTTAGACCGGAAAACATTAAAAAACTCCACAAAATTGTTTTGGATCACCGTAAAGTGAAATTGTGTGAGATAGCTGACGCCCTGAAGATATCAAAACAACGTGTTGGTCATATTTTGCATGGTGGGCATGAGAAAGCTCTGTTCGAAATGGGTATCGCGTTTGCTCACAGTGGACCAAAAACAACAACGTGTTGATGATTCTGAGCACAGTTTGGACTTGTTTAAGCGTAACAAAAAGGATTTTTTCATGCGATATGTGACAATGGATGAAACATGAACCCATCACTACACACCGGAATCAAATCGGGAGTCAACTGAGTGGACATCAGACGGTGAAAGCCCCCCAAAGCGACCAAGACACAACAGTTGGCTGGGAAGGTTTTAGCCTCTGTATTTTGGGATGTGCATGGAATAATTTTCATCGACTATGCTGAGAAGGGGAAAAACCATCAATAGCGAATATTATATAAAGTTATTGGTGCGTTTGAAGGCAGAAATCGCAAAGAAACGGCCCCAAAAGGGCTCTTTCATCAAGACAATGCACAATGTCACAAGTCAATGGTTAGGATGGCAAAATTGCATGAATAGAAGTTCCTCATCCCGGTATTCTCCAGATTTGGTCCCCAGCGATCTATTCGCACACCTCAAAAAAAATCTTCGCAGGAAGGAGATTTGGCTCCAATGAAGAAATTATCGCCGAAACTGAGGCCTATTTTGAAGGCAAAGACAAATCCTTCTGCAAGAAAGGTATAGAAATGTTAGAAAAGCGTTAGACTGATTGTATCGCTCTAGAAGGAGACTATTTTGATGATGATGATGAAGTTGAATTTTGCAAGAACAACATGTTTTAAGCACATAGACCAAAAACTTTTCAGCCTATATTTTAGTAATTTATGTTTTATATATAATTAAATAAATGATTTTAACAGAAAATTTGATATAAAAATCGAGAGTTCAGGCCTTGGTGAGGGGGCAATATAAAAGTTTTTAGAATTTTGAAACAATAATTCGTTTTTATGTTCGATAATAAATAAAAATAAGTTTTCTAGTTTTAAAATGTATAGCTTCATAACTTTAGTATTCTTACTAATGCTAAATTCTTAAGGAGGTATTCTGGTCTAGCGGTCGAGATTTTATGCTATTTTTGAGATTTTTTTGGGAGAAAAGTACAAGGGTTATTGAAAAATGTTTTTTTACAATATATTTATAAATGTTTGAAATATGTTTGCAAATTTCTATACTATTAAACAATTACAAATAATCAGTGCTAAAAATATATGAAAAGAACGCGAAGAAAAAAAAACAGTGCTCGATGGCGACCAGGATTTCAGCAGTTCTATTTATCTGAAACAAAAAAACCAAAGTGATTCTTAATTAGTAGGAATGCCGCTATAGCCGGTACCAGAATGAAAAAGAAATCGCGAAAATATAAAAAATAGATTCTCGTTCTTCGACGATTTCTTTCACTTTGAAGAGCTGTAAAAAATATAAGACAAACAATTTCGATTTCAACGTAGTAGGGACTATAGTCACATATATGTTGAAGATTGTGCACAAGCACAATTGCTCAACTGGTTTTTGAGATATCACGGTTGCCAATTTAAAAAAGGCGATTTCGAGAAAAACGCGGTTAAAGTTTTGTGTACTGATTACACAGAGACACTTTTACTTACGAGCAATCACCTATTTTGGATCCAAAGAGTAAACCTTCTTGTTGCACAAAAAAATCATGCAAAGCTGATAATTCTTCCCTATGTTGTACTCTTTCTTCTCGAGTGAAGTCGGACGAACACCATTCCGACCGAATGAGACGAGAGCACATGTACGCGCGGCCCGAGCCCTAAGCGCGCCGTATGCCGCTTCCTATATAGTACTATAACTTTATTAATATTATGAATCGAGTCAAATGACTGCAGAAATATTCTCTATACTAAATAGTTACAAGATATGAAAAAAAAAATCAATTTTTTGAACCCGCTAGGCCCTTAATTGCCAAATTAGATTTTCTAAATTTAGATCTTTTTAGTGAATCAGGTAGGAGAAGCTTAAAATTAATTGAAAATATATTTTTTTTTTGTATAATGTTACTATTCCTGTAACCTTACCAATGGAATATGAAATAACCATATTTCCATTTATCTTGAAATAAAATATAATGTTATTTTTAGACAAAGTATAACTGCCCTTTTAACTTTGGCATGCAACTCTGGTTTATAAAATTTATTTAAGTCAAATATTTTATACGAGAAAATCAAATCGGCGACAAAAATAGACGAAAAGAAACCAAAAGTATGAAGAAAACTTTTAAAATAATTTCCCACGTGTATATCTATCACGAATAGGAAGTGACAAAAAAGAAACAGTGGCGTAACCCATGATTGTATTTAGTTATATATGTAAATATAGAAATATTTCCCTTTACTAGTCCCCTGCAATGACATGTTGCCAGAATTACACTCGGTACGGTTAACAAAACTAACAAAAATAGTACGTTCTTCTTAATTTTTTGTCACTATTGTGCATAACTCATTCTTTTCCTCGTTTATTTCCGTTTCTGATAACCTATAATTAGGATTGAACCATTAAATCACCTCACCACGAGGTGCCGAAAGAAATCTTTAAATATTTATACGGGATATTTTGCGTCAACGGGGCCATCCCCATACCCAAAAATAGAATTAGCAAAAAAGAAAAATTCAAGGGTGTGTGAAACGTAAGCTTTCAAATGAAACCTGGCCCTTTTGAAAAAACCAGATGGCGGCTCAATATGACGGCAAGAAACCAAAAAATCAGTATCAAATACAAACAAATGATGATTTCTAAACGGAATTAAGTTAACTGAATTTGAAAACTGAGTTAAAATGTAATATTGATGTAATAATAAGGGTAACCACCATAATTTTATGTAATACCAACATGGCGGATTCAATATGGCGCCTAAAACCGAAAATTATATGAAAAATGAGCAATATATATATATATATATATATATATATATATATATATATATATATATATATATATATATATATATATATATATATATATATATATATATATATATATATATATATATATATATATATATATATATATATATATACATATGTATATTCAAATTAGACATTCCAAATACAATAAAAGCCAGAGTATGCGATCAGTATGTACTGTCGGTATTAACATATGGCACTGAAACGTGGGCTTTAAATAAAAGTGTAATAAATAAACTGCAGATAATCCAAAGAGCAATGGAGAGGAGAATGATAAATATTAGACTCCAAGATCGTATTCGTAACATCGAGATAGGAAGAAGATCAAAAGTGACAGATGTTGTGCAACGAATATATATATTAAGGTGGAATTGGGCGAGGCATATCGCAATGCCGAATGATAACAGATGGACACGCCTTATAGTTGAATGGAGGCCTAGAGAACACAAAAGATGCGGAGGTAGACTACAGACAAGAAGGACGGACAATATAAAAAGATTAGCAGGACACCATTGAATGAAAAAACCAAACAACAAAGCTCATTGGAGACAACATCTGACTATGAATGAATAAGCTAATGATGACATATATATATATATATATATATATATATATATATATATATATATATATATATATATATATATATATATATATATATATATATATATATATATATATATATATATATATATATAAAGGGTGATTCATTTAGAGGTACTTTTTGTGATGGGGATTTAATTGTAGATTGCGCATGCGTCGTGTCAACTGAAGTGGCATTCCTGTTCAGTAGTGTTTGACAATTCATAATGGAAAGACTTAGCCCGGCACAGTGTCTACAAATTGTTCAACTTTATTACGAAAATGGGTGTTCTACGAGGAATGTCTATCGGGCGCTTAGAGCAACTTATGGTCCACATAATCGGCCTACTGAACGCACAATTCGCTCTACCATCAATAAGTTTGAGACCCAATTTTCATTATTGGATAATGCTCGACCGAATAGACCACATCCAGCACGTAGTGAAGAAAATATAGGTGCGGTAGCGGAGAGTGTACGCGAAGACCGTGAAGTGTCGATTCGTCGCCGTTCTCAACAGCTTGGCCTGTCATATTCAACAACTTGGCGTATTTTACGTAAGGATCTTTCTTTAAAAGCATACAAAATTCAACTAGTGCAACAACTGAAGCCGACCGACCTTCCGAATCGTTTCCGTTTTAGTCGTTGGGCTCTTGACAAGCTTGCAGAAGATCCACTGTTTTCGAGAAAAATTTTGTTCACCGATGAGGCCCATTTTTGGCTTAATGGGTTCGTGAGTAAACAAAATGCCCGTATTTGGGGTGATGAACAACCTGAAGAGGTTCAAGAGCTGCTATTAAATCCAGAACAAAACAACTGTTTGGTGTGGTTTATAGGCCGATGGAATAATCGGTCCATATTTCTTCAAAACAGAGGCTGGCCGGAATGTTACTGTGAATGGTGACCGTTATCGCGCCATGATAACAGACTATTTGATGCCAGAAATTGAAGCCCGTGGTCTCGACGAAATTTGGTTCAAACAAGATGGCGCCACTTGCCATACAGCCCGTGAAACCATGGCTTTACTGCGAGAGCAATTCGGCGAACAGATCATTTCACGCTTTGGACCAGTGAATTGGCCGGCTAGATCATGTGACATCACACCTCTTGACTTTTTCCTTTGGGGCTATGTAAAGTCCAAAGTCTACATGGATAAGCCAGCTACAATTGAGGCATTGGAGGCCAATATTACTCGAGTCATTGGCCAAATACCACTCGAAATACTCACACGCGTCATTGAAAATTGGAACTTCAGAATGGACGTTGTTAACCGTAGTCGCGGACAACATTTGAAAGAAATTATCTTTAAGAAATAATTGTAAAGAATGGTTCTTTTATATGATAATAAAGATTATAAAATAAAATTGTTTTTATTCATTTTTTTTTTATTTTAAAAAAAGTACCTCTAAATGAATCACCCTTTATATATATATATATATATAATATATATATATATATATATATATATATATATATATATATATATTGACTTTTCATGTCAACGGGGCCACCCTTGTACCAAAAAATAGAATTATCGAAATATATTGCATGAGGCCATCCTTAGCGGTAGTTAAAAGCTGATTTCTGTCAGTCAGTCGTGCAAAAATCGATTTTCAAACCTAATTTAGAAAACGTTCGTTTTACAAATTTCGATGTCAAAGATGCTCCTCACACTAGTCGAGCAATGACAGAAAAAGTTGATAGATGAAGCAGCCATAACATCACCAAGAAACTAAAGGTTCATCACCAAACAGTTTTAAATAATTTGGACAAAGCTGGCCACAAAAAAAAGCTCGACGTTTGGGTGCCGCATGATTTCACGCTTAAAAATTTACTTATACTATTTCTGTAGCGGTTGATCAAGGGCGATAACAAGTGGATCACATACGATAATGATGTGCGAAAAAGACTGTGATCGAAAAATGATAAAGCTCCACAAACATTGGTAAAGCCCGAATTCACGCCAAAAAAGTGACGAGGATACTTGGTAGGATTGGAAGGGAATCGTTCATCATGCGCTGCTGCAGCCTGGCCAAATGATTAATTTTGTACTATACTATTAGCAATTGTCAAGATTGAAGCAAGCGATTAAAACAGATCGGCCGGGATAACACCAGATCACAATCATTTTTGATTGAAAATTGAGAGAGCTCGAATGGGAAGTTTTAATACATCCACGGTATAGTCCGAATATTGCACCGCCACATGTCAAGTTAGTTTCAAAAGAGGCCTATGAAAACCACGTCTTACAATTTTTTACTCAGAAACTACAGAAGTTCTATAGAGACGGGCTTATGGTGGTAATGGCAGGTCAGCGAACAAGATAGTACATACCAGGTGTACAACTATGAAATGCGGAATTTAGACAACAGATGGTGCACCAATGCAGTTTGTGGTATAAAGATTTGACACTGCACCATTTTGTTGTGTCATCAACAAGTGTCAGACGCGCACGAGTGATAAATTGCAAAAGTGTGTGCATAGTGTTGTGTTATTGTGTTCAATATGTCAATATTTATACCGAACAAAGAGCATTCGCGGACAGCATTAATTTTTTGTTTTCATTTGAAGAAAACTGCTGTTGAACCATACCGATTACTTCGAGAAGCTTATGGTGAACATGCTCCGTCCCAAGATACGTGTGAACGATGGTTTCGGCGTTTCAAAAGTGGTGACTTCGATGTTGCAGTCAAGAAACGTGGAAAACCAACAAAAAAATACGAAGATGTGGAATTGCAAGCATTGTTAGTCAACAAGCTGTTTCCAATCGGATACGAGAGATGGGAAAGATTCAGAAGACCGATAGATGGGTACCTCATGAGTTGAACGACCGAAAAATGGAAAAGCGCAAAAACACGTGTAACATTTTGCTCGCTCGGTACAAAAGGAAGTCGTTTTTGCATCATATAGTTACAGGGGATGAAAAGTGGATTTATTTTGAGAATCCCAAGCGCAAAAAATCATGGGTAGACCCGGGCGCACCATTCACATCGACCGCAAGACCGAATCGCTTTGGCAGAAACACGATGCTCTATGTTTGGGAGGTCCAGAGGGGCGTGGTCTATTATGAGCTGTTAAAACCTGGGGAAACGGTTAATACTAAACGTTACCAACAACAATTGACCGATTTAAACCGTTCGCTGCTTGAAAAAAGGCCAGAAGAGGCAACACAAAGTCATTTTTCTTCATGACAATGCTCGATCACATACGGCAAAACCAGTTCGCGACATGTTGGAAGCACCCAGCTGGGAAGTTCTATCCCATGCGGCTTACTCACCAGACTTGTCACCTTCCGATTACCACTTGTTTGCATCGATGGGTCACGCACCTGCTGAGCAGCGCTTTGGTTCGTACGAAGATGTGAAAAAATGGCTCGATGAATAGTTCGCAGCAAAAGGGGAAGATTTTTACTGGCGTGGTATTCACAAATTGCCCGAAAGATGGGAAAAAATGTATAACAAACGATGGAGCATACTTTGAATAAAGCACTTTTTATCATTCTTCCGAATTTAACATGTTTTTTTAGAAAAAAAAAACGCATTTCATACTTGTACACCTGGTATATATATATATATATATATATATATATATATATATATATATATATATATATATATATATATATATATATATATATATATATATATATATATATGTATATATATATATATATATATATATATATATATATATATATATATATATATATATATATATATATATATATATATATATATATATATATATATTATTTATATAGACATAAGCAGCAGCAGCATTTTTTATCATTCTTCCGAATTTAACATGTTTTTTTAGAAAAAAAAAACGCATTTCATACTTGTACACCTGGTATATATATATATATATATATATATATATATATATATATATATATATATATATATATATATATGTATATATATGTATATATATGTATGTATATATATATATATATATATATATATATATATATATATATATATATATATATATATATATATATATATATATATATATATATATATATATATATATATATATATATATATATATATATATATATATATATATTTATATAGACATAAGATACAATTTTTATGTAGGTATTTCAAAAGACATTACACTGATTAGAAAGGTAAGGTGTAAATTTTTCCCACACCACCCCTAACATATCCTTTTGTAAAAATCACATAGAAATTATTTGTTTCCCACCCCCATCCCCCTAACCTCAAACCTATTATTGACGGCATTCGATATTTTAAAGAATAGCTTCACGTCCTATTTCCAAATATAAATGGTACAATGAAGTATTCGGTGCAGGTGTTTATACAAAAATGTAACAGTTGCCATTTTTTATTTGAATATAAGCAGTGGTGTTCTTATTTCAGCCTGGCGAAATTTTCAACTCTAAATAGGTAAAATCTATCCAGTGTCTATTTTTTCAAGGTGATGAAGATACGCATTACGTCTGGTTTGACTAATTCTGTCATTTAATTTTTATCAGTTAGTCTTATCTTTGTCAGAATCGAACTGATCATTTTATATGTTTCTTTAGTGATCAGGTTCAAGTTCAAATAAAAAGGAAATTATTTTTTTTGTTTTTCATATGCACCAAAAAAATTTCGTAGTATTACTTCGTATTCTAAAAGGGACAACACAACATCATAACGTATGTTGTAACCGACTGTTGCTTTACTGGTTTGAAAGTCGATCAAAAATAACACGTGATAAAACTTCTAGCTTTCTATTAAGTAAATTTTATAATCTTCTTAGCTTGGTATGAATATAATAATATCAATGCTCGTAATAACAATATTTAATACTTGATGTTAATGTTAACTAAGAATAAAAATAATGTAATAATGTCTTCTCTATTATTATTTTATACATTTACTCTCTAAAGTTTACCAGAGACGTACTCTTAAGTTTAGCTAACAGATATTTACCTATCAACCTAATGATTGCAGAGTTTGACCATCAAGAAGTTTACAAAGAAAATAATTAATTCTAGAAAGTAGTTGTTTTACTGAGCCATTAGTAAGTGTACATAGTATATCTTTTATTGAGAGCTGGTTATTGTTAAACTATGGCTTTGCATTAAACTCGTAGGCGTAGCTAAAAGGCAAAACAATATGGTAATATAATAATAAAAAATAGTTGGTTTACAACACGTGAAACAAATCTTGTATCTACATAACTAAATTTTATACAGGTTGTGGTTTATAGCAGATTTATAATCGATTTTTAGTGTTATTTTTAGATACTGAAAAAGTTAAGGAAAGCTAAAACCATGAAATGTACGAAAATAAAACTGAGCAGTAGGAAAGATTATCAACTGAAAGGAACCCATAGGAATATTTGTTCGAAATCTGAACAAAATGCCATTTGGATAACTGCTGGATATCAGGGGTAAACTTTTTTATTCAAAACACTATTGTTTAGTTGCACCGCTTATTCATATCTCTATCTGATACACCAAGATGTTGTCTCCATAGAGCTAACGTAAACAATTTCTGCGGGATGGTGTCCCCTTGACATATACCTCTTTTAATTTCTATCTTACTGGTGTTTTCTTTTAATATTATCTGAAATGTTATATATATATATATATATATATATATATATATATATATATATATATATATATATATATATATATATATGTATATATCATATCATATCATCATCATATATCAGCCCTTAGCGTCCATTGCTGGACATGGGCCTCTTTCAATCTTTTCTAGTTAAACAGGTCTTGCACTTTTTGGATCCAGTTTCCCGCTACTCTTCTCAGATCATCTGTCCATCTGGTGAGAGGTCTTTTTCTATTCCTACACGCTTCTTGTCTAAGTCGCCATTCCAATGTCTTCCTAGTCCATCTGTTATGTATAGAACTTTCTCAACTACATCTACCACTCTCGTTCGGTTCCTAATTTTTTTTGGGACTGTATCTCAAAGAAACAAACTCAACATTGACCGCTCCATTGCAGCTTGAGTTACCCTTATCTTCTTTATTGTTTTCTTTGTCAAAGTTAGAGTTTCTGCTCCATAAGTAAGCACAGGTAACGGGCATTGGTTAAAGATCTTTCGTTTAAGGCAAATAGGTAGGCCTGAGTTCAGCGTTTCTGGTAGTTTGCCAAATGTGGCCCAAGCTACAGTGACCCTTCGTTGTAGTTCATGAGTCTGATTATCTCTGCCCAACTTAATTTCATGTCCCAAATATTTATATGTCATGATTTGCTCGATGTTTACTCCATTTACTGATAGTGGCTTGGTAAAAACTAGATTTGTCTTAAATTGGGCTTTCAAAAAATTTATCCTTAGGCCAATTTTATGGGACTGTTCTTTTAATGTTCTGCACGATCTGTTAACAGGACTATGTCATCGGCGAATCTCAAGTTATTCAGCATTTCTCCATTTATATTTATGCCCATGTTGCTCCAATTCAGATTTTTAAATGTGTTCCAGAAAGGTGATAAACAACTTTGGGGAAATAGTGTCACCCTGACGCATATCTCTTTCGACTTGGAATTTGTTTGTTTCCTTATGTAATTTAACTGTTGATGTTGCCTGATAGTAGATATGTCTTAGGATTTCGATGTACCTTGAATCTATACGGCATTCAGCGAGAGCCTTAAAGAACAAACCTGGTTCACTGAATCGAAGGCCTTCTCGTAATCCACGAAGATTAATATTAAAGGCCTGTTAATTCGACACACTTTTCCAATTAACTTAACAGTCGAAACGTGATCATTGCCACCATAGCCTGCTCGGAATCCAACATGATCGAGTGTTTGGTACAAGTCTAGCTTTGAGGTCAAACGTTTTGTCAATATTTTTGTGAACGTCTTGTAAACATGGGAGAGGATGCTTATAGGACGGTAGTTTCCATAGAGGAGAATGATAATAGCGTTGATCCACTGTGTTGGTGTTATGGACCTAGTAAGACATACATAGATTAAACAGTATTGTGAGGGCTCTGATGATAGTAGGTCCAGCCAGCTTTATGGCTTCAACCACAACACCATCCTCACCTGGGAAACATATATTATTATATATATATATATATATATATATATATATATATATATATATATATATATATATATATATATATATATATATATATATATATATATATTTATACAGTGTCATTCATAAAGTTTGCACCATATCGGAAAAATTTTTATTATAAGAGTTTTTTTGAAAATATAACTTCGAAATGTGTTAGTGCATGTTTTATGTTTACACCCAAATAAGGTCATGACGTCACAAGCCTTGCCTGTCAAATTTGACATTTAAAATTTAAAACTGGGAAAAACGGATTTTTTAAAAAAATATCGAAAAAAGTTATAAAGAAAAAAAATATTGTATTTTAGTTTTACGTCTATATGCCAATTTTTATCATTTGACAAAATTTACTTTTTTTCACTTCAGGACTTCCGTTTGACAGTTCGAGGCACGAGGACGTGTGTTTCCGGTTGGGGCTTCTGAGGGCGAAATTCGCGCGTTTGGGGGCTCCGGAGTGTGGAACGGTGGTCCACAAATTGCTTGGTAGGGGTTCTAATCGCAGAGGGTTGCTAAGCGCTGTGCGGAGTGATTCCTATAACGTCGGTTTGAAGTTATATGATTTGAGCAGGTGGTCAAGCTGACGGGCTGACAGAAAAGGGTTATATCTAAAACCAGTAGCAGTTTCCCGAGGAGAATCTTTATTAGAGCCCAAGAATTATATGAAAAGCTTAGGCTAAATATTTAAATTATAAAATCCCTACAAGGTTATGGACATAGTATCCAGACTCACTTTGTTGTGGACCTTGTTGGGAATCATTTAATATAACAGAAAAATAAGGGTTTTGAAATATAAACCGACACACGGCCGAATAGTCCTGGCAGCTGTGGACGTAAAACGTATAAAGAGAGAGATACTTTTTTCAATTAGGTCCTCCGAAAATGATAATCGAAAGTTTTTTCTTATAAATTATATTATATACTTTTTTAGTGGTTAATGTGTTACTAAATGTTACGAAAAAAAAATTAATTAAGCCGTAAAATTGGGCTGAAAATTTATTTTTTTCCAAAAGTTGTAATTTAACAATGCGATATTGGTGCAAAGCTGCTTAATATTTATGACACGTCAACTTTCAAGGATTACTATTATAAAAAATTAATGTTATTTACTAAACAAAAAAACGTTCTTAAGTTTCTACGCTTCTTTCTTCCTTTTCAATGCACATAATAGTTCTGTTATAAATTTCATGACGAACATTCGCATAGCACTGCGGCTTGATTTCATTTACAGACTGGCGGATAGTTTTTTCTAAGGTCTCTGAGCATAAACTAAATTTTTTAAATACTCCCCCTCCACAAAAAAAAGTCACAGGGCGTAAGATCGGGTGACCGCGGCGGCCAAGGTACTTCATAGGAAAACCTACCAATCCATTTCCCAGAAAAGTTTTCGTCCAGCCAATTTCTAATTTCCAAGGTGCTGTGACTAGGTACTCCATCTTGTTGGAAGCACATTTTCATTCTTTCCTCTAATTTAAAATCTTCCAGTTAATTGGAAAGTTCGTTGTTTAGAAGCTGTAAGTACCTCGCAGCTGTAAGATTTTCTCTAAAAAAAAAAAACGGGCCAATAATTTTGTTATTAAAAATACCGCACCAAAGGTTAGTTTTAAAGAAATATTGATCTCTTGTATCTATTCTAAAATTTGGATTGCTATCCGCCCACTATCCACAATTTTGCGACGAGAATTAAAAGTACATGCATCACTGAACAAAATATACTTTGTAAATGACGGGACTTTTTCAGTTTTACTTTGCAGCCAGAAAGAAAAATACATGCGCCTATCATAATCCTGTTCTTTGAGAGTGTGGACAAACTTTGGTTTATAAGGTTTAAACCTATTTTTCTTAAGCACTCTTTGAACTGAATTATAAGATAAACATTGTGCTATATTTTGGCAACTGAAGTTCTAGGCGTTTTAATCACACTCTGCATAACTGCAAACTCAGCATCATAATTAATAACCCAATGTTCATGCTGACGTTTAAAATTATTCTCCACACATCCAGTATTTTTAAAGTTGGTAAGAATTCTTCCTACTGTTGTATGATTTATAACTTTTTCCGGATGTCATTGGTTAAAAATGACGGTAGCTTCTCTTTGAGTTTTATAGTTTTCACCCACGATCAAAACCATTTCTATTTTATCTTGCTTAGTCAATTTATTTGGCATTTTTATTAAAGGAGAAAATTTAGAAAACTGTAATTATTGCATTAATAATATTGAACAAATTGATTGAAATCCATGGCAACTGCGACAAAGATACGTGAAAGTTTATCATATAATTTTGACTTAATAGCAAAACATTAATGTATATTTTTCCACCAATATTGCGTTGCAAAACGTTGTAATAATTTTTAAAAATCTTGTTGACCTTTTGAAAATATGTTAAAGAACATTTAGAATAAACTATCCCCAAAACCTGTATATGAAATTAAGGAAGAGCTTATCGAAAATGTTCGCCATATAATTTATAAAAGAAATATTTTTGTGCATTAAAGGAGGAATTAAGAAACTTAAAAAACTACAAATTTGCTCAAATTTGTTACATAACATTAATATTTATTATATTGGCACTTAGAAGTTGAGCTGTCATAAAAATTATGCAGCTTTGCACCAAGATTACATTATTAAACTATAAACTTTTTGACAGAACTCGTTTTTTCAGCTAAATTTTAATGCTTAATTATTTTTTTCTTAATATTTAGTGAAATATCAACTAATAAATAAGTACATAAGATAATTTATCTGGAAAAACAGTTTATTGTCATTTTAAGAGAAAGTAATTGAAAAAAGCCAATTTCATCAAACCTTCTCGAACATTGGTACATAAATGTAAAACTGGAATACAATCATTTTTTTTTCTTCGATATTTTCAATAAAAATACAATTTTTTTCACATTTTAAAATTTAAATGTCAAATTTGACAGGCAAGGCATGTGACGTCGTGACCTAATTTGGGTGTAATCCTAAACATAAAACATGCACTAACATATTTCGAAGTTAAATTTTCACAAACTCTTATAATAAAAATTTTTCCCATATGGTGCAAACCTTATGAATGGCAATGTATATATATATATATATATATATATATATATATATATATATATATATATATATATATACATATATATATATATATATATATATATATATATATATATATATATATATATATATATATATATATATATATATATATATATATATATATATATATATATATATATATATATATATATATATATATATATATATATATATATATATAATTTGTTGGGGAACTCGGCAAAGGGGGTGATAAAAGTTCACACAATGTTCATTCAGCTAATATTTCGGTCCTAGGTTGGGGACCTTCTTCAGGGCAAAAAACTGAAAAGGAGAATCAGTCTACTAAATGAGAAAGCTTGGGCAGAAAAATTAAATTATTCGAATTATTACTATTATTGTTATTTTTAATAAACCAACCAATTGCCCATCAATCTATATCGGTCAGACTTCTCAATCTCTCAATCGTCGTATTACACTTCACAAAAGTGACACTAGATGTCATCCGCAAAGATGTGCTTTGGCAATCCATTCTGTAGATAGCGGTCGTTGTTTCAACTTCAATGAACCAAAAATACTTCATTTTCAAAAAATCCGTTTAAGAGAGAATTCCTAGAAATATGTTACATCAATGAAAACCCCCACAACATCAATAAAAGAATGAATCTGGATGGTTTGAGTACCATATACAGTTTTCTCCTTTCTTGTGATGTTTCTATGCCATGTGACAACTCCCTGTCGTCATTCGAATCATGATATTTTACCTTCAAAAATGGCTGTCTGTTACTGAACAGACCAACTCCCAATACTCTAATTCTCTCTCCTTTCCTTTATTTTGTTTTTGTTGGTCCCTTGGTCCTGCGGTCTTAGGAATTGTTCCCCTTACTTTCCTAGATTGATTCTTCTGACTTTGACGGTTATTCTAGTGATTTGTTGCCTTTCCTCCCTCTTGGTATTTTCATGTTTAAATACACCCTTTGGTGAATAAACCTTCTTTTTCTCAAATTAATTAAAATTTTCCCAATAATGAAATCAACAAATTATATATAAGTTAATTAAATAAATTGATTCAGAAATTAATATAACATTCCTTCCTTCCTTCTCTATGTCTCTTTTTCTATATTTCTTGCCCCCCTTTATACCCAAAATTTATGGTCGCCTTCTATCCGAATTTCCTTATTGATTTTTAGGTTGTTCAATTGGTAATTTCTTCTTCTCTCTGTTTGACCATTTATATATTTTTCATTAGACCCGTTCTCTCTCTCTTTCCGGGTGTTTACATTTTCAGTTTTTAGGTTTTCGAAATAGTCCCTTTCCCTGTCAAGTAACTGTCTTTTGACAGTGGTATGTCAATCATTTTGTGCATGGCGCCGGCCACAGGTGGTTTGTTCGGGTGAATTAATTAATAATTAAAAATGTTTTCAGCATCCAGGGTTTTAAAACACATCCCTGTTATAAATTTGATCTTTTTAATTTTGTATATTAGTGTATAGTGTTTATTTTAATGGACTGTTAGTCGTTTCTGTGTTACAAGCTAATAATGGCCATTCATGTTAACTCTACTTTTCACTATTCATTTCTTGCCCTGAAGAAGGTCCCAACCTAGGACCGAAATATTGGCTGAATGAACATTGTGTTAACTTTTATCACGCCCTTTGCCGGGTTCCCCAACAAATTTTATATTTAAGAATTTTGTTAGATACGGCAACTTTTACTTTGTTTCTTTATATATATATATATATATATATATATATATATATATATATATATATATATATATATATATATATATAAATTTACGGAGAGTCTCATCAAATAATAAATAAATAAATAATTATAATTATTAGCTTTATTAAACGTATTCCATCTAGTAAACTTTATATTTATTTTTAGCTATTCATATAAACTGGCCAAAACCAAAAAAAACCAACTACACCAAAACAACCGATAGAACCAAACCTCACCATCACCACCATAATATTTCCTGATAACATTTGCCTTAATACCGGATCTTCAATGGATAGATGGTCAACAAAAACTCCAAGACTAACTTCAGCCAGACGTAAAAATCGGACTCCGAGACAGAATATTCATGACGATGAATACGATTTTTCCTATGATATCGGTGATATTCTTGAAGATAAAAAACCAGTTAATATTCCACAGGAAAAACATAATGATGGAAATGAAGATTTAAGTCTTAATTTTGACGATTATGAAGTTTCTTCAGAAATAGAAGAGCTGATTTTGAAGTCTCAGAGGGTCAATGTCCAGAGCTACGTAAAAAATAAAGTCAAAAAGAAACATCATAGTAAAAATACAGAAGATAAACAGGAAGACAGTGCTAAAAAGAAGAGAAATAAACTGAAGAAGACTATACGATTTTCATTTTCAAAACCTGCGAGCCCTGTGACAGAACAAATCATCCGAGTCGATGTTACTTCAAACATATCTCCTGAAGAACTATTCCAAATCGAAAATGCAATGAATAACAATTTTATAAAAGGCGATTCTAGTCGAGCTCATGCTAGATTAAACAATGACAAAAGAACATTAAAAGAATGTGATATAAGTAATTTAGGAAATGATACTCATTTAGGTAGTGATGGAATGGAAGATGACTTTATTATTAGATGTAGACAGTTAGTTTTAACCCCGAAAGAACGTTTGAAAGAATAAACATAGAAAGATGTTTATCTGCTCTCTTATTAGATTAATCGATATTGAAATAAATTTTGGTGCTAACTAATAAATTCTGTTCGGATGTAGGTCTGGACAATAATTTAAAATTGCAAAAAATAGTCAAAATCAGTTACATTAAGTGAATCATTTAACCATAGTCATAGGGTGAAAAGTTCCGAGACTTTCCGAGAGATGGTAGTACAAACAAAAAAAACCACGTGATTCTCAGTTAGTGTCAACTCTCAAAAGATTCATCTAAAATTTTCATGACATTGTATCTATTAGATTGCGTGTTACAGCTGATTGAGTGACTTTACTTTTGATTTTTGCAAAACGATGGAACAAAAAGAATTTCGTGTGTTGATTAAACTTGCTTTTTCATGGAAAAAATACAGTCACAACCCAAGAATGATTTGAGAACTGTTATGGTACATCTGATCCATCGAAAGGAACTATATATCGCTGGTTTAGTGAACTTAAATGCGGTTGTACAAGCACCGATCATGCGCCACGTTTCGGTCACTCCAAAAAACACAAAATTGTTGTTTTGAATGACAGCAAATAAAAGTGAGAGGGATAGCTGACATCGTCAAGATATCAGCAGAACACGTGAGGCATATTTTGCGTCAATATTTGCATATGAAAAAGCTATGTGTCTGATGGGTGCCGCGCACACTTACGATTGACCAAAAACACCAACGTGTCGAAGATTCAGAACGGTGTTTGGCACTATTTCGGCGTATTCTAAAGAAGTTTTTGCGTCGATTCGTAACAATAAACCAAACATAAATCTACTATGACAAGCCGGAGTCTAACAGGCAGTCCACAGAGTGACTGGAACTCATGAAAGCCGACCGAAGCGCATGAGTTGGAAAGGTTTAGGCAAGTATTTTTTTGGGGATCCGAATGGAATAATATTGATCGACTCTCATGAGAAGGGGGCGAAAAATCATCGGAGACTGTCTTGTTGGTTTATTCAACCATTTGAATGATGGAATCCAAAAAAACAAGACCGTACTTAGCGAAGAAAAAAGTGTTGTTTGACCAAGCACTAGCTCACAACTCCATAAAATCTATGCGGTAATTGGGCCGAACCGGCTATGAATTGCTTTCTCATCCACCGTATTCACCAGATCTGCCCCTTTCCCTCTTTTCAAATTTGAAAAGGCAGCTCCAGGGAAAAATGAAGAAGTCGAATGGGAAACTGAGTCTTATTTTAGAGCGCTCGGCAAATCGTACTATGTGAAAGGTATCCAAATGTTGGAAGATCGCCGGAATAAATCGATTTTTGGCAAAAACATTACGTTTTTTTTTCAAAATCTGTACATTTCACCCAATGAGTAGATGCTCTAGAATTTTTTTTATAATCCATCGATTATTGTCTCACTTAATTTTTGTATATAACTAAGACAGAAATAAGTTAAGGCATTTTTTACGAGAAGATAGAGAGAGCATTATGTTAGAGAAAGACGCGAAATAATTTGGAGTGTGGCAACGTAGCTTGCTTCCCGCCGCACGCAATCCCGTGTTATTGCATTGCATATATTAGTTCGGGAGCTCAGTACCAAAATGCCTCATAGAAGAGTGGCAGATAATAGTATCACCTTGTTAATTATGCTCCCCTTAGCCTTTTTAGGTAGTTTAAAGCCTCAACTCTAGTTCCTGTTCCTGGAAATACGCTTTAGAGCTGCAAGAAAAAGTTAGTGAACGAACCCAACGCTGAGTGGCAGATATTTTGGGTATAGCTTCATTTCTGTGAAATATGACTGAAAAATGAATATCTGCCATGGATATTGGGTCCATCCAAAGTTATAACGGTCCAAAGTTGCAGAAAAATGGACCTACCTGAACCCATAGAGGAGCGAATCTAATTTGTTTTAATATGTTCGTTAAAGTTTGTAGATACTAAAAATAACATTATCTGCCATAGAGTCTGGTTCTTTATTAAAATGCGCGTGCCTGTCCTACAGCGCGCACGTCCGTCCTCTAATTTGTTTTTCTCTCAAATATTATACACATGTGCCAGTGTCTCGAGAGACGCTCAAATCACCATTGAAAGAGTTACAAGCAGATTAATATATTTATTTAATTTGCAGTGCAATTTCACTCTATATTTTTTTTTTATATTTAACCTTTAAATTTTATTTATATTTATTATTTAAAATTTATATTTAAAAGCCCCAAAACCCCTTTTAATATGTAACTACGAAAATCTAAAAAAAAATTTTTTTGGTAGCTGTATTGGAGAGTACATATGAAATTTTTAATATGACAGACAATAAACCTCAAGAATTAAAATTTTAAACATTTAAAAGGTACTAAGATGGGAATGTGGAATCTTTGCCACAATAATACTACTGAGTATATATCACCACTACACCAAACATTTTATTTTTGCACTCGACGCGCGTTTCGCTAACCATGTTAGCTTCATCAGGAGCGATGATTGACTAAAGCTAAACTACAAATCTACCCTATTTATACTTAGCCGAACTCTTAAATTACTCAGGCGGAACTAATGGAATATGCAAGGCCATCAGTTCCGGTCAAGTAACCAGTAGAGGGGACTATAAGGAATAGGCCCTCTGTCTTACATACATACTTTCGTATGCGTTCAACAATCTCCTATCAGATACATCTTAGATTATCTAATGTTACAATATGATCAGCTTCAAGGACATGTTCGGCAATGCTAGACTTTTCTGTTCTACTGTATTTTAAGTGTGCTAGCTAAATGTTCTTTAAATCGTGTTTTAATTGTCCTTTTAGTTTGCCCAACATACTTTTTGTCACAATCATTATATCTGATTTAATAAATTCCACTTTTCTCACAATTAGGAGTCTTATCTTTGGGATTTCCTTAGATACTCCTCAGATTATCTGATGACTTATAGACTAAGGTGAAGCCTACCTTATTAAATCCCTTATTAAGTCCCTTGCTATATTTCGGATTATATGGTATGGAGACATACTTGGTGTTATTTTCTTCGCGTATAAAAAAGGTGGAATTCTGAATATTAATCCTAAACTTATGTCTATTTATTAGCTTATTTACTAAGTTATCGTCATAACCATTAACTCTAGTTATATCTCTAACACGATTCCTTTCTTTATTAAAGTTTACTCTATTCAGAGGGAAAGTGACCAAACGATGAACTAATTAGCCTCATTACATTTTTTAGTTCATCGTTTGGTCACTTTGTTGGGCAAACTAAAACTAAAAGGTCAATTAAAACACGATTTAAAGAACATTTAGTACACTTAAAATACAGTAGAACAGAAAAGTCTAGCATTGCCGAACATGCCTTTGAAGCTGATCATATTGTAACATTAGATAATCTAAGATTAATAAAAAATGTATCTGATAGGAGATTGTTGGACGCATACGAAAGTATGGAAATTATAAAATGTAAAAATAGTTTAAATAAAGACAGAGGGCCTATTCCTTATAGTCCCCTCTACTGGTTACTTGACCGGAACTGATGGCCTTGCCTATGCCATTAGTTCCGCCTGAATAATTCAAGGGTTAGGCTAGGTATAAATAGGGTAGATTTGTAGTTTAATTTTAGTCATTCATCGCTCCTGATGAAGCTAACATGGTTAGCGAAACGCGCGTCGAGTGCAAAAATAAAGTGCCGCAATTGGTTAATGCTAATACAACAATGACCGAATACTCATCAGCCACCCGAGGTTTCACTGTGCTCTTTTTAAACTTTGAGCGTTGCGGCTCCACTCTAATATACGTTATGTGTTTTTGGGTCGCAGAATCCGATCTGCATTTAGTTTTTTGAAAAAATAACCTATTAATTGTTATTAACAATTTTTTAAGCAATTATTTAAAAAAAGCAATTTGATATAATTTATTTTTATAACGAAAAGTTTAATAAGCGCTCCACCCAAATTTTTTTAGACATATTTTGACCCACTAAATCTATTTTTGCAAAAACTTAACCATTTTATTGTTATAAATTTTTTATTATAAACAATTATGCTAATAAACAGAATTTCATAGAATCTATCTCCATAATAGCAAAATCTAAGCTTTTTACGAGCTCTACCCAAGTTTTTTAGATGAATTTTGTCCTGCTGTCTGAATTTCTAATCCATTTTTCCAATTTAATTAATTAAAAAGAGCTAATAAGTTTATTTATATGCAACTAAATAAAAATATTTGTGTTAAATTCCCAAAGAAAAATTAATATAATTCTAATAAATTGTCAGTAATAATAAAATAATTTAGTTCTTGAAAACATGAACAGAGAATTTAAATTTAGCGAGTTAAATAATATTATATTAAATTATTAAAGAAAAAAAATTATTTATTTGTAACAAAAATTAATAAATTTCCAGCAAAAATGCATTAGAAATTCGACTTTAACGTGTCAAGAAACATACACCGCAAAGTAATAATGCGAATAGAGAAAACAATTTGTTTATAACTTAAGCTTTGCATTAAAAATACAGAAATTCTGCTGATAAAAGCAGGAACTGGACTACATGGCACGTAATCGGGATGTCACCTCGTATTATAGTATCCGAACATTGGTTCATTTATCTGCCGCCCTCGAATGAGTTCAGGTGGGTCAAAAAACTCTACAGGTTCAAAAATTCGTAGAAATTCAAAGAACCAGGATGTACAGCAAATAATATTTTTTTCACTTATTTTTGAGTTCCAAACTAACTATATCTCGAATATCTGCCACTCACCGATGAGTTCATTTTTTTGAGCCCATTTTTTTCAAGAAAAAAAAAGTTTACTCCCGCAGGAGCCGGTCTCCGTGGCAGATATTAAAGCTATAGTATTCTCATAACATATAAAACTGCCACTCCGCAATGGATTCACTTACCCTCAATTTTTTGCAACTTTCTTCCTCCATAACCACGGCAGGAACCGGAATTTTGATTTATAAATTGTATTTTTTGGTTCAGTTTGTCACATTTACCAAGTGATATATTTATCTGCCGCTCTTCCAAAATTTTGGTTATGAGACCCCGGACTACATATTATTTAAAATTTGAAAGAACGCCCGCATCAGCGCGAGCTGTCTTTTTCAAGCTACGTTGCCACAGCGAAAATTCACTCAAAAAAATTCTATAAAAAGTAATATTTATTTAATATTTTTGCAGCAACTAGGTGGTAAACTGCCTTCATATTTTAACAAACGATAGCCAAGTAATTTTTTTATGTATATATAATTTTTTGTGACTTTTTACTTTTTAATGCACATACGACAACAGAAATTGTAGATAACGCATGCTTTTGATCGAAGAAAAAGTATGGATTCCTATCTTATACGTGTTAAATATCCGAAATTATTACAATTAATTATGGCAAAACAGCGTGGTAAACCATCTTTATATTGACGCAGTGAATGCATGATGCTAAAATCCATTATTTCTCAAAATTTCAAGCAAAACTACTTTTAACAGTTACTCGTAAGAGATACCTTAATTTAAAGATTAAGAAGCCTGTGATATTTTGTAAAGAAGAAGTAAGTACGAAGATGATTGTTTAAATCTTCATTTAATATAATATGAAGTATCTTTGGCAATAGAAGGGTTAATGTTAAAGTCGCGGAGGGCAGAAAAAGGAAAATAGTAAAAGTACTGAAGGTTAATCAAGAGTAATTGAATGGTACTTAGGGAGCCCATTGGTGACCTTAACTATTTTGCGACCTATAGCCCTGAGCTCAATTTGTTAATCTTTGGTCAGATATAACGAATTGTACTAAGTAAGCATATCTAATACTTCATCAGAGGCTGACACAGCATCTACAAGCCGACGGGGTGGTTGACAAAGTCACACACATCAACGCGGGTAACGCGGTTTTCGAGAGATCCCACTCAGGCATATGTGGTTTAATGTAAATCTACTGACAACAAATAATGTTCACATTTAAACAGTCTACCCACTGTTCTGTGATTTGTCAGTCCATCCCGAGAACAAACAGGGTTTTTTTTACAGGGAGAAATCCGCCTTATGGATTCTGGAGCAGTCTGCGTCACCATAAGGGTGCCCCAAAGTGATTCAGTTATGTGGGGCTCTCCAACCTGAAGGGTTGGCATACCCACTAAAACTCCTTGTGAGCTGGGAAAACCCTTTACTCCTTTTACATTTCTGAGAATTTTAATGTCTAGATGTTTGAATGTTTTTTTAACTCTAAGGTTAATTTTCTAATGACTAGAACTAACCTACCTTATCCTAACTTAAAGCTAATTTAACCTAAATTCCTAAATTCCAGGGAGTGTTGGGTTACACTTGTGTTAATTGTGTGTGTTGTTTACACTTTTTATTGAAGGAGTTGCTCAACTAAACTACGCCTTATCCTTAAACGATAAGTCAAAGGTAGTCCATGGTTGAGTTTAATGTTAGTCTAGTGGTAGAATGTCTGTGGGTCGTAAGTATCGATTGCCGACGTTTACGTTGACTCTGAAAGTGTTAGCTATCTCGGGGTTAGAATGGGCTGCTGCTTTCTCAGGGAAGCGAAGCTGGGCGTTACGTGAGAATTCTTTTATTGTGGGCATTTAAAACTTCCTGTGAAACTGATTGTTGTGGATGAACCAGGGAGCTCTTGCTAGGAAACAAGGGAACAGAATTTTCTGGTCATTATCCAGGAAATTACGGAACATAATGGTCAGATACAACGAATTGTACTAAGTATACATACCTAATACTCCGATGGGATATTAGGTATACTCTGATGGAGTATAGATATGCGTACTTAGTACAATTCGTTGTATCTGATTATTATGTTCCGTAAGTACCTGGATAAGGATTAGTAAATTTTGTTCTCTTGTTTATCGATTTTAGCTCGACTGATGAACCGTTATATGGCGAAACACGTCTCGAGATGGACTGCCAAATAAGAGAACAGTGGGTAGCCTGCTGAAATATAGACTTTGTCTGTTTTCAGTAGTTTTACATTAAACCACTTTAAAATTTTTTACATTTAAATGAAGTCAATCGTTTACAATTAATATTATTTCAATAACAAGCAACTAAAAAGGGATCATCACTGAAGATTAACTAGGAGTAACTGAATGATTTTTAGGGACCCTACAGTTCATCTGAACTATTTTGAGACCTATGACTCAGAAATTGTGACTGAGCAGACCTTCAATATCTTTTCTGAGTTACACTTAAATGTATTTCAATAACGATCAACTAAAAAGGGATCTGGACACTGTATCGTTTTTTTTTTACCTTTGTTTTTAAAAAATTACATTTTATGTATTAATATTGTTATAATGTTTATGTACTACTCGATGTTATGATTAAAGTTATTATTATTAAGGATATAATAAAGGGCTAACCTTAGCTAGAACATGGCTTTTCCCAAAATGTTTAGGAAACTGGAGATAATTTATCGTATCTTTAATCGAATTTTCTTCGTTTGTATATATTAATATGAAATAATCAATACTCAACGCATTTATCGAGATTAAAGAGTAATGAGTGCGATGGATATCCCCACCACTTTGTTACCTGGCTGATAACTGAGTTAAGTTATAAATTTGTTATAAATTATATTATATAAATTTATGTCTTTTTGTATCTTTTTTCACATTAAATATATTTTAGCAGACTCGGAAAGGAAAGAAACAACTAAAATTTTCTAGACTATTTATTTTAGTTAACGAAATTTTCAGAAATGGGTTTTATATGACATTTTCACTAATTAGATTTACCACAGAGGAAGATTTTCTTTTAAATTTCGTATCTTACTGCTTCTACACATTATACAAATCTTCGCGGAAAACCGTCTCAAATAACTCGAAAATAGTTTGTTTATTAAAACAATCAAAAACACGTTAAAAAGTTCTCAAAAGGTTTTTTTACATATTGGCGATTTCTACAGTTAAGACAATTATTTAAGAAAAAAACTAATACTATTAGAATTCAAAAATATGAACCTAATTTTTGAATTTTTATTGAGAGCTGGATTAGAACTCCATATTATTCTACGCAGATTGTAGGTGGGGGATCGGAAGTGTTCGTCCTGGCATCTGTGTTTGCCGGCTGGGTGCTCGTATCAGTGATAATTAGGGGTTCCGGCGCTATGCTGACCGTTGCCTTTTCGATGCTTTGATTATTCCTTGGTTTAGCTAGTAGACCCTTTCATGTATTGGAGATATTCACTGCATTATCTCGCTTATTTAGTTGTTCATTCTTTTCGATTTCCAAGGCTTCTCTGACTATGCGTGTTTCATAATGTGAAATCGAGGCCATTTGTTTGGATCCCTTAAAACTGATATTGTGACCAGCATCATGATGGTGCTAAACAAGAGCCGAAGTTGTTTGTTTATTTTTGATACTTATTCTATGTTCTTGGATCCCAGTGGAGATTCTTCTGCTTGTTTGCCCTATGTACAATTTGTGGCATTCTCCGCATGGAATGCTGGTATTCCAGTTTTCTCTTGTCCTTGGGGTTGCCCAAAATGTCTGCCAGCGTGTTTTGTGGTTTATATGCTGAACCTATGTTGTATTTTTTTTTTTTTTTTATGAGTCTAGTACACGTACTACAGGGAAGTCCTGAAAGCGCTACAGGAGCGACACGTGTGCGGAGAAAGCGATTTACGTTGTTCTTAAATCTCTGTAAATTGTACTCGGTGGGAAACACAATCCTGGGCAAATTATTCCAAAGGAATGATGTTCTCCATATAAATGACTGCTTGAAAAGCGTTGTACGAGGAGTAACAAGCTGAACCTCATACGGATGTGAAGTATTAGCGTGACGTGTACTTCTAACATGCACCGCTCTGGGAGGAATTAAACGGGCCACATCCTTCGAACACTTTCCATGAAAATACTTGTAGAATAGGCTCAAGTTGCCAACCGTTCTTCGATGTTCCAGCGAATCAAGGCCACCTGTCAGTTCCGGGTCTCCAATCAGGTGAACAGCTCTTCTCTGAATAGAATCCAACAAATACAGTGTATGGTTGGGAGCGGAGCCCCAAACATGGGAGCAGTATTCCATAGTTGGTCGAATTTGAGCTTTGTAAAGAATTAACAGTTGTTGTGAAGTGTAAAGCTTTCTGGTTCGAAATAATATTCCCAACTTCCGAGAAGCTCTCCTTGCTATGCCTTCAACATGTTCATGCCAGGACATATTTGCTTCCAAATTAACGCCCAACAAATTGAGTGACGATGTTAGAGAAATGGAGTGCCCCGACATAACTATGTCGGGTTCACAACCTTAACTTTGTTAGAAAAAACTGCCGCCTGGGTTTTTGTAGCGTTAAATTCCACTTGGTTACTGTCACCCCAAGATAGAATTTTTTCCAGTTCTTTGTTAAGTTGAATGACTTCCTGCTGTCTGCGGATATTCGTCTGAGTAGCCGATGTCCGAGCGTTCAAAGTGAATGAAGAGATAAGTGTCTGTCATCTGCGAAGCTGTAGATAGGATTCTCGGTCTTTTCCAGTAGATCGTTAATATAAATGAGAAAGAGAGTAGGAGACGGTATGGAGCCTTGGGGTACACCGGCGTTGATAGTGAAGCTGTTAGAAAGAAATCCGTCGACTGCCGCTCGCAAAAACGCTCTCTGAGGAAACATGAGAGCCACAAACAGAACTTTTCAGACATACCATAAGAACGTAGCTTAGCCAACAGTCCATCGTGCCAAACACGGTTGAATGCCTTCGATATGTCAAGAGCAACCGCTCGAGATTCTCCAAAGTGTTCAATTGCGTTGTTTCAAACATGTGTTACATAAGTCAGGAGATCTCCTGTTGATCTATTTTTACGAAAGCCATATTAGTGATCGCTAATAATGTTGAATCCTTCAAGATATTTTAGAAGATGCTTTTCCATGACTTTCGATATTATTGAAAGCAGTGCGATTGGTCGGTAGTTATTTGGCAAGGTCTTCTTGCCTATTTTAGGTATTGGCTGAACTGTGGCACGTTTCCAGCAGGAAGGAAATATTCCCTTTCTGTAAGATAGGTGGAAAAGTCTAAAGAAAACTGGTGTTAGTTCCCTCGCACAGTTTTTGAGAACTATGGCAGGTATTCCGTCAGCACCAGAAGCCTTTTTGGTGTCTAGCTTCATCAAAATACGTTTTATGATACGCTGCCTGAAGACAATATCGGGCATCCTTGACTGCCCTATTGGAATATTAGGTGGTGTTTTTCCTTGGAAATCGACATTAGAATGTGAAGCAAAGAGTTCAGCCAACAAGTTCGGTTTCTCAACAGGTGTCGTTGCAATAGAATTATCTGGCCGTGTGAGGGGTGGTATGGTGGATTTGGTGAAATTTTGACTAACTGCCTTAGCGACTGACCAAAAGTACTTGGAATTGTTGGGGCAAGCGAGAAGTTTGTTTCTAATCCGTTGATTGTGTGCCTCCTTGGCTTCGTCGATAATTTCTTTGCATCTCTTCCTGGCACGAACAAAGGTGTTACGATTTATGGTGTTAGGATTTTCACGCCATTGTCGGTAGGCAAGATGTTTAGAAGCAACAGCTTCTTTGCATTTTCGGTCAAACCAAGGCTTGTCGTTGGAAGGGCATTTCTTCGAAAAAGGGATGTAAGCCTCCATACCTGCCAAAATAACATCGGAAACCTCCTGCCGCAGTCAGATGGGTCGTCGGATCGAAAACTAACGTCTAACCAAGGGAAAGTTCGAAAATATTCCATGAGATCTTCCTATTTAGCAGATTTGTAGTGCCAAATCTTGCACGGTTTAGGCGCCTCTCTGTCACTGATTGGTAGGATACTCGATATCGATAATAGTTTATGGTCGGAAGAACCTAATGGCGGATTTACGCTGGCCGTGTAAATCTCCGGATTGGTGGCTCTAAAGTTAGTATCGCTTGGTGGTCGATACTGGATACAGATGAATCTTGTGGTTGGTTGAGTCGTTTTTAACCACATAACATCATAGTTTGGGGGCTCCAGAGCCTCTTCTCGTTGGCAAGAGAGGTCGCTTCTGGCAAAAAGACAGATTCCAAAGTTACGCCTAAATTGGGAATAGAAGTCGTACCCAGGATAAAGATAGTTAACTGTGCTGGTCGATGAACTGACCTTGGTTTCACAGAGAGCGAGTACATGAGGTTTATTTGATTGCGGGTGTTGGTGCACTGAATTTACGTTCGAGTTTAAACCTCGTATGTTGCAAAAATTCATTTTAAAATTCTGATCTCTGCATGTCGACGCACCTGAACCAGCCCCCACCCGGAGATCCGAACGGGGGCTATTTTACCTCCGGAATTTTTTGTATCCAGGTACCTCATCATGCTATTTGGTCCCACAGTCTGGGATATCGGCACAGCCACGAAACGTTAAGCAACTTCACGCAGCCTAAGCCGATGCGATGGTATCACACCGGGCGATGCTGGTGGGATCTGGGCATCTACCATCTAGTTGTGTTTTCTTAGAACTTTTCCAATTCTATCTGTAACTCCTTTCATATACGGTAATAGGACTCTACTTTGGTTGAGGTCCCGTTCTTCTGTCGTTGTCTATGGATGGCGCTGCCTTTCTAATGCTCTCGAGAGAGCGCGATATATATATATATATATATATATATATATATATATATATATATATATATATATATAGTCTAGAATATCCCTCATCCCCATAATAACATTAATGTCAGTTTGACCTACAATCAACATCACACACACATCTCGACGACGATGATCATCTTCAGCCAAAAAAATACTACTACACATAGAGATAACGTCCTTGTCATATACATCCTAACTCCATTATACACTAACAATACCCTAGACAGCCAAAAAACTATTTCTTCACACAGAATTGACAACAGTGTCTCACCCTTGCGCATGCGCACATAAACCGGAGTGAGTCTAGCACAATAAATGCAGATCTGAGGCCCATTAGAAAAAACATGAGATTTTGTGGCTATTTGGTTGTTAGTTGTAAATCTCTTATCTATTCAAGTAAGAATTTTGTCACAAAAACATTTAAATATAAGTACATACCAGGTGTACGAGTATGAAATGCAGATTTCAGACAACAGATGGTGCACCAATGCAGTTTGTGCTATAAAGATTTGACACTGCGCCATTTTGTTGTGTCATCAACAAGTGTCAGACGCGCACGAGTGATAAATTGGAAAAGTGTGTGCATAGTGTTGTATTATTGTGTTCAATATGTCGAAATTTTATACCGAACAAAGAGCATTCGCGGACAGCATTAATTTTTTGTTTTCATTTGAAGAAAACTGCTGTTGAATCATACCGATTACTTCGAGAAGCTTATGGTGAACATGCTCCATCGCAAGATACGTGTGAACGATGTTTTCGGTATTTCAAAAGTGGTGACTTCGATATTGTAGATAAGGAACATGGAAAACCGCCAAAAAAATACGAAGATGTGAAATTGCAAGCATTGTTGGACGAAGATGATTCGCAAACACAAAAACAACTCGCCGAGCAATTGGGCGTTAGTGAACAAACTGTTTCCAATCACCTACGAGATATGGGAAAGATTCAGAAGCCGGTAGATGGGTACCACATGAGTTGAACGACAGGCAAATGGAAAAGCGCAGAAACACGTGTGACATTTTGCTCGCTCGGTACAAAAGGAAGTTGTTTTTTGCATCATATAGTTACAGGGGATGAAAGGTGGATTTATTTTGAGAATCCCAAGCACAAAAAATCATGGGTAGACCCAGGCGCTCCATCTACATCAACCGCAAGACCGAATTGCTTTGGCAGAAAGACGATGCTCTGTATTTGATGGGACTAAAGGGGCGTGGTCTATTATGAGCTGTTAAAACCTGGGGAAACGATTAATACTAAACGTTACCATTAATAATTGACCGATTTGAACCGTTCGCTGCTTGAAAAAATGCTAGAAATACCGAAAGAGGCAACACAAAGTCATTTTTCTTCATGACAATGGTCCATCACATACGGCAAAACCAGTTCGCGATACGTTGGAAGCTCCTTCCGATTACCACTTGTTTGCATCGATGGGTCACGCACTTGCTGAGCAGCGCTTTGGTTCGAACGAAGATGTGAAAAAATGGCTCGATGAATGGTTCGCAGCAAAAGGGGAAGATTTTTATTGGCGTGGTATTCACAAATTGTCCGAAAGATGGGAAAAATGTATAACAAGCGATGGAGCATACCTTGAATAAAGCACTTTTTTATCATTCTTCTGAATTTAACATGTTTTTTTAGAAAAAAAATCCGCATTTCATACTTGTACATCTGGTAGCATTCCTATGTATATAGCAATACTGTATAGTATGTTTCGTGAGAAAATTCTTATATGTCAAAATGCTTTGTGACAAAATTCGTGTTGTTTAGGATATAGATATGAAAAACCACTTATCTCGAAACTTGGCCTACTAAGATATAAGTAGCATCAGTCGAGGGTTAACGTTCACGACTAAACATACAATCCATTGTATACTTGGCAGCCTATATTAGAACTAAAATATTATGTTTATTATTTATTTATTACATTTCTTATCTTATCCCCCTAAAATATAGCCTATGTCCTTCCCAAAAGTTCAGGCTATATACTAGTAAAACATTTTTTTAAATCGGATTGCAGTTGCAGCAGGCAAACATAGAAACTTTCCTTCTTTATTATATTATGTATAAATATATATATATATATATATATATATATATATATATATATATATATATATATATATATATATATATATATATATACATATATATATATATATATATATATATATATATATATATATATATATATATATATATATATATACAGATATATATATATATATATATATATATATATATATATATATATATATATACATATATATATATATATATATATATATATATATAAATACATTAAAAATTCGGGTTTCAATCCGTTCATCTAACAATGAATTTGCACGACGTGATCTTGTTGCTGCTGCCGCTTGAAGCTAACTGTCAAAGTTAGCTTCAAGCGGCAGCAGCAGCAAGATCAACTTATCGAGTAGCAGCAGCAGCAAGAAGAGCACTTGAAAATGCCAAATGAGATTTTGGCGAAACATCGTGCAAATATATTCTTAGACCAACGGATTCAAACCCGGAATTTTAAATTATTACACACACACACATATATATATACATATATATATATATATATATATATATATATATATATATATATATATATATATATATATATATATATATATATATATATAGTTTGAAATTGATATCTCATCTTGTTCAATCGTGCCGACAAACCGACGAAAAATGAGTAACTATGTTTTTCGTGATCTAGCAACCCTAAAACGTCAAGAAAAGCAAAAATCTCGTATTGTGATTTTGACGCGAATACAATACTTTCCTTCAGCAAGGAATGTAAAAAATTGTCAAAACTATAAAAAATTTCATCAAAATACTTAGAATAGTATTGCCATTGGAGTGTAATTTGACAACCAAGTAATTATTTTGAATAACTTAAAAATATGGATGTCTTAATGATGGCTTTAACCTTTGTCATATTCAACATGGGCATTAGTTAAATTACAGATGCAAAAATACTATTTCTGTAGTCTTCCTAAGATATTTAAATATATCTTTTCTTTACTTAAGAAATTGTTTATTATAATAAGCGTCGCTGATAACGATCTTCATCATTCTAGACGCTATATAATTTAACAAAATTATTCCAACAAACATGTTTAAAGTTGTTAACCACATTTTTTGCAATTCCAATTAAAAGTTAATAATAATATTTTGTGTTTAACAAAACGCCGACAATTCATAAATTTTGATGGGATGTTAGAAAAAATACAGAAGTATAGATGGATGATTGGGACGATTAGTATACATAATTTAGTCTATCTGGCGGTAATGTCATTGCCATCATATTTATTGTTATTTGTGTGTGTTGGTAACTTCTCAGAGATATGAGTCAAATTTAAATTTAAATATATTCTACAGGGCGATTCAGAGAGAGAATTATCTAAAGTACCGTGTATTTATTTATGGGCATAATACACGCGTTGCAGGGAAATCCCTAAAGCGCTATAAGAGCGATGCGTGTGCGGAAAAGCGATTCGCGTTGATCTTTTAGCGTCGCAAACTATATTCGTACGAAACACAACCCGAGACAAATTATTTCAAAATGATTAAGCTCTCCATTCAAAGAATTGTTGAAAAGGGTGGTACGGGGATTGATACTTATACGGATATAGTATATTATTGTGACGTGTATCCTTAAAATGGGAAGAATTGAACGGGCTAGATCTACCGAACACCTACCATAAAAGAATTTGTAGAATAGAATCAAATCGTCAACCCTTGGTCGAAGGAATCAAGGCTGCTGGTGAGTTCTAGGTCTCTAATCAGGTTAATTCCTAAAATTCATATAAGAAAATGCGACATTAATGGTTAAATTAGATAAAGATCGAAAAACAGAACCCACAAAGATCAAGAAAGGTGTTAGGCTGGGCGACACAATTTCACCAAAATCGTTTACCTGGCCTTGGAGGCTGTATTTAAAAGTCTTGAGTGGGAAGAGAAGGGAATTAAAATCGATGGCATATATTTACATCACTTGCGATTCGCAGATGATGTAGTACTGATTAGCGAAGATCTAGAAAAACTCAAAAACATGATAGAACAATTTAATCAAGTTTCACAGAAAGTTCAACTCGAGATGAACATTAAGGAAACAAAACTTCTGAGCCCATAAAACACAAAAAAATAAGTTTGGCACGGAAGAGATCGAGAGAGTAGAAGAGTATATATACTTGGTACCTAAGATTAGAATGGATCATCATATCAAGGCGAATTGGTTCCAGTTGGACTGCACTTCAAAAACTGGGATTCATTCTAAAAAACATATCTCCATGACCTTAAAAAGAAAAGTGTACAAGAGGTGCATACTTCCAGGTAGTACGTATGGGCTGAAAACCATAACCCTTAAAAAAATAGTCTTTGCGTACTCAACGGGCCATGAAAAGACAGATATTAAAAGCGAGAATATCAGACGAACAGCAAGAATTACAGATACCAGTGAAAGAGTGGCAAGATTCAAGTGGCAATGGGCGTGGCATGTGGCTAGAAGGGAGGGGTATGATGGTAGATGTACAACAAAATTACTTAAATGGAGACTTTAGAACAGCAGACGAAGTGTCGGAAGACCAATAAAAAGATGGACTGATGATATCAGTAGAGGGCTCCATCTTGCACAGGATAGAGATAATTAAAAGAAACTTGAAGAGGCTTATCTCCTGCAGTGGAGAAGCAGTGACTTATAAAAAAGTAGAAGAATCAGGTGAATAGCTCTGTTCTGAAAAGGATCTAATAAATGTAGTCTATGTTTGGAAGCAGAGTTTCAAGCATGGGGGCAGTACTCCATGGTTGGTCGAATTTGAGCTCCGTACAGGATTAAAGGTAGTTGTGGGTTTAATTTTCTAGCGTGAAATATTATTCCCAGCTTTTGAAAAGATATTTGTGCTATACATGCAACATGTTCATGCTAAGATATGTTTGCTCTCAAGTTAACATCCATCAAGTTAAGTGATGACGCTACTGGAGTGGGGTTTCCCGATATAACTATGTCTGGTTCTGCAACGTTAATTTCTTTAGAAAGTACTGCCATCTGGGCTTTTAAACCCTTATATTCTACTTATTAATCAAACTTATCAAATCAAAAATCTAAAAATTCAATGACGTTCCTACTTCTGTTTTAAAAATTTCTTTTGGGGTTATTCTTGATTCCCTTGCTAAAAGTAAGTATTCTATCATTAGAGAATTAGATATTTTGGCATTTTTTTACATTTTAGGGTCTCTAGATCACGAGAAACAGAGTTTCTCATTTCCGGAAGTTTGTTGGTCTATTGGGACGATCACGTATAACACTTAAATTAGCAAAGAAATATATGTTAGACCTATATTCCCTCGGGGTAAGGTAAGGCAAGATTTCCGCAGAATTATGACAATTTTTTTTGGTTATTTTCCTCATATCAGGTTGAAGCAAGAACTGAGGATACCATCTGAGAATTTTCTGCTCTCCGATCGTTAAATGAAGATCTCAGAACCTGAAGTATCTGAAATTACGGTTTTCCAGATTATTTACAATGATTTAGGGATGAACAAAGTTCCTGCACGATGGATCACCATAATTTCTTATGCCAAAGAAGAAACTGACGAGAAAAGAAATTTCCTAAGAATGTTCGGTTGGTTTAAAATTATGATGAGAGTGTTTTGTCACGAATTGCCATATGTGACAAGATTTAGATGTTCTATTGAGATTCTCCCACGAAGTTGGAGTTGATACAATGAGTTCAGAAGGGCTTTTTACATACAAGCAGAGCGAAAACTAAATGATCTTAGAGAAAGTTGATGGCACACAGTTTTGGGTACCACAAAGGGATTGTGCTTATTTATATATATATATATATATATATATATATATATATATATATATATATATATATATATATATATATATATATATATATATATATATATATAAATATATATATATATATATATATATATATATATATATATATATATATATATATATATATATATATATATATATATATATATATATATATATATATATATATATATATATATATATATATATATATGTGTATGAAAATGAGTAGGTTTAGGGAAAGACGATTCGAAACCTGAAGCGTTAGAGAAAAATGCCTGAATTTATGAAGTAAGGAAGACCTCAGGGGCCGAAAGTTTCCCTTATATGATGAGTTGAAAGCGACTGTAGCGCCGTTTTGGATATGCAAATAAAAGATTTTTTTTTGGATGGAGTAAAATTAACTGTTCATTTTAAAACTGCATGTTTGTCAGGAAGGTACGGACCGAATCAATATTTTGTCAATTTTTTAAATAAAGACCGGTTAACCGCAAGTCGGATTTGTTATATTAGTGTTTCTTACGGTGATTGCTTGTAAAATGGAAAAAAAAAAATTAGGTCCCTGACATGTATATTTCTTAAGACCCAATATGTATCTTCACGTGTTTTCTTAGTCAATAATGTATAATAGTTACAGCATCTTAGCTATCTAATAGCCAATAAATCAATCTAGCTCAGTCTCAAATCTAGTAATAAAAGTGTAAAATAAATATATTTGTTTAATTATAGACAAATAAAGTAAAATTGTTTTGCCTCGGTACCTATCCGTTGGCCACTAGTATGTCTACTGGAAAGTATATTAAAAACCTCCACCATATTGTCATGTCAAATAGTTTTTTTATATACCAGATAAATTATTAAACATAATGCTCTCGTGATAATTTTGGCTCAATCCACACTTTATGGAGAATATTTGAGAAATTTATAAAAATTCTTGGATCAGTACTTTTCGAGATAGGGGGTAGGGAACAGTGATTTTTGGCCATTTTTTAAAAATATAAAAAGAAAAGTCTGTGCAAGTATTACTACATATATATTTTTGAGCTCGTGTTTTCGCAGCTTTCATTTGACACCCACCCCCACTCAATGACCTGATAATTTTTTTTTTCACTTTCGATTTCACCCCCAAAAACTAACCCCTTAAGTCAAAATTTAACTTTCAAAACTACTGGGCTCTGATTGAGTCATCAATTCCTATATTTATGCCAAATTTCAAGTTTCTATGTTAAATAGTTTCGGAGAAAATCGGGTGTGACAGACAGATAGACGGACACTGAAGTGATCCCATAAGTGTTCCGTACGGAACACTAAAAATAACCTATTGGAGTGCAATATAAAAAAAACCCAAGCCAGTGTTCCTAATGCAACTTGTGTTATCACTAAAACTCCATAATTTTATCTACTAAAATTTAACAAATAATTAATTAAACACCAATCACCATGTATAAGCTGGTATATAACAAGACCACAGAATCACGGTCATGAGAACAGCCTTGAGCTTGACGCGCAGAGTGTATTCCTCCGGATTTCGGTGCGAAAGAATGTTGCGTACCGGAAATAATACGATTGTTCTTCGATTTTTTGGGTTCCGGAAATGCCGATTCGATTTTTTCCAAGATTTAATTTGGGGACATTAAAGCTTACTTTGGTTTTTTATGGTCAGGTGGTCGGAACAGAAAAAAAGTGGCAAATTGCCGGCACGAGAAACACATTAAATTCGATTTTGATAGGTTCTTATTGGGTAGTTCTGAGAACGGCATGTGTTGTGTCGGCGATCGTTAAAGAAAATTAAAAAAAAATGGGGAATAATATAAAAACAATTATGTGTTTAACCAGATTGATTGCAGCGGATCATTCATACCTGGATAATAAATTTACGGAGATGTTATTTATTTAACTATGATTTATAAAAACAAATTCTACATAACTACCATGTACTCTAATACACTTGGACCAGCATTTTACGAGTTATTCCATGCAATCGAAAAAATTCTTTTTTCTTCAACTCATCATTTGAGAAAAAAATTCGGCCGTGGTGGCTTTTCGCAAATGTTTAAACCCAAAGAAGTCACAGTACGCGATTGTTATAGGTCGGAGCCTGAGAGTTTACATTGACCTGAAGTTTATTCAGGGAATTCCGCCGTGGTGCCGTGTATGATATGTTGAATATTACTCCGCACAATCCTTTGATTTTTTAAAGGATAAAACATTAAAGTTGCTTCAATTAAATTATTATGTGGCGGTTTATGTTTTGGCTTTATTGTTAAATAATTAGAAGTTATGTACCGATTGATAACCTTTTCATCTGTCCATTAAATGAAAAGAAAATTAAAGGTTTATTTATATTATTATTTTTGACCAATCGGTTTTGCAGTGACTTGTACATTTTGTAAAGAACTTCTTTTATTTTATTCTTCTTCTTCTTCCAGTCCCATATGCACACAGCACTTTGGAGTCATGTCCCATTCTCTTCTATAATATTAAGAGGTCATTTTCCTGGGCTTGGCGGAAGATTGTGGCTACATCCGGTATTCCACACCAGTCTATAATATTCCAGAGCCAAGAGTGCTGTTTTCTGCAAGCCCACCTCTACCCTCAATTTTTCCCGGGAGAATTAATCTGGGATGTAATATCGCGGCCCTCTGAGTATGTGACCCAGATACGCGAGACCTTTCTTTTTTTTAACGAGGTTCAATTAGTTCGCATTGAGGCTGTTGAGATGTGGACTCTTCGAAGGTTGTTGCGTGTACTCTGGACTGACCACGTCTCTAGCGAGCGAGTACTGTAAAGAACAGGAGCCGAAAGGGACTTCACTTTCGGCTCCTGTTCTTTACAGTACTTGCTCGCTAGAGACGTGGTCAATCCAGGGTACACGCAGCCACCTTCGAAGAGTCCACATCTCAAAAGCCTCAATGCGGTTCAGTGACCTTACCTTCAATGACCAAGCTTCGGTAGCATACAACAAAACAGGCCAAACGTAACATTTAATCAGACGCGGAGACGCAGCTCGAGTGGCATACGTTGTTGGCATAGTACATGTTTGACCCTGTGAAAGGTTGTGTTTGCAATGCCTATTCGTGTTTTGATCTCCTCGTTACAGTTCCATTTCTCGTTCAAGACTAAACCCAGATATTTAAATTTGGAAACTCGGTCGATTAGCATGATGATGATAGTTAGCATGTTGTTGTCTGCTAACTATCATCATCTTTGTTTTCCTAATGTTTATTCTTAGACCATACTGTTCTCCATACCAGTTTATCCTGTCAAGGATATATTGCAGATCTTCCAGATTGTTAGCCACGATTGCAGTGTCATTTGCATATCTTATGTTATTAATGGACTTTTCATTGACTTTTATGCCCCTAGTTTCATCCTCTAGTGCTAACTGAAAAATTTTCTCAACATATATATTAAATAGTATTAGAGACAGAATGCACTCCTGTCAGAGCCCTTTTAGGACGCTAAATATTTCCGTCGGCAAGTCGTTATTGATCCTGATTTCAGCCTCCTGATTTAAGTATAGATGATATATTATTCGTGTGTCCTTATCATCTACTCCGATTTCCGCAAGTCTCTTAATCGAGAAGTCATGTTTAACATTATCAAATGCACGTTGGTAGTCTATAAAGCAGATGAACACGTCTCGACTTTGATCGTAGCACTTTTGTATTAGAAGCTTCATCGAGAATAATGCTTCTCTGGTTCCCAAACCTTTGATGAAACCGAACTGGGTTCCTCCACTTTTTTCTTCGCATTTATTGGATATTCTGACTTCATTTATGCGCAAGATCGCTTTAAGAGCGTGACTCATTAAACTTATGAGTCTGAAATCTTTACATTGACCAGGATTAGCACTCTTCGGAATAGCTACGAACGTTGACTTGAGTCATTCGCAGGGAATTTGCCCAGGGTTGTATATCCTATTAAATAGGTAAGTGAGTTGTTTGGTATTAGCTAGTTTAAGAACTTCCTCGTATACTTTATCAGGGCCTGGGCTTTTTTCATTTTTTATCTGCTCTGATGCCCGTTTCACTTCCGATTCCAAAATTTCCGAACCACCATTAATAACTCAGAAACTAATAGATAACGTATGCCGGGTGACTATGATAATACTAGTCAAGCTCTTATTGTGACATAAAATAAGATATTAAGTTCAAATTTTAGAGACTTATATGCTTCAAGTAAGTGCAGGATATGACCGTAAAAACAAGTCACTAAAACTATCTAATTTTGAGTTATATTAAATGAATCCTGAAATATGTATCATGCCTTATCATCATTAAATCTCCAGTTCACAATGGTGAAGTCTCCCAGCATAAATGAATTAGTTCTTGAAATTCACGAAGGACATTTTCCATTTGAAATAGTGTAATAGACTTAATGACTTTAATAATCCTATTTTTAAGATCTTGGATTTTTCTCTGGTGTTATATACATTGATGTGGCTCTAGTAGAAGAAATTAAGAGATGTAAGGTGGTGATATTGGCGTCAATCTTCATAGACCATTGGTACCGATTCAACTGACAAGGGCGTGATCCTAAACCTTCTCCTCTGTCATTTGTGCTTCGTAGGGACGTAGTAACATCATGTAATTCGTGTAATGGTCTTATTCTCTGCTGTTCTATCCTGTGCATGATGGACCGCTTCAGAAAAGGTGCATTCAATGCAAGGTGTAGTCAGTTTCTCTGGTCAATCCATGGAGTGGGTGACCATTCTCTCGATTTTTTGCCTTGTACCTTACCCTCTACAATTAATCTTTAAATGGTGTCTCCACCTCTTGATATATGACCAAAGTAACGTAGTATATTTTTGTTTATTGTTGTTGTTACATTCACGTTTCAAAGGCATTTATTCGATTTGCATTGTTCTTTTTGACTGTCCAGATTTCTGCTGTGCACGTGGCAATAGGAAATGATAAATAATTTGTGCCAATTAGTAACAGGTAAACTTTCAATATTTGCGATTTGGTTTTCTAAAAAAATGAAATATTGTTCAATATTAAAATATTTTCCGAAAAAAATTGTACCTAATATTCATCCTCCTATAACGCTAATCGAAACGTTAATTCCAAATCTTTCCTTCTCTCATTAAATGAAGATTTTCCGATGGCCAATATATAGATTTATTTTTGTCAAACATCCCCATGTTAGTGAAATGAAATTTCTCTGAAAATAAAATCAAAAAAATTAAATTTGAGTGTTGAGGCTCCCCTTGAAGGTAAGTAGTCGCCCTCATATAGGTGGTAATAAACCTAATATTTATACGATCGGAAGTCATGTTTTTGTAAAATCTTTCTCATACTTATACGACCTAACCTATCAGTAATGTGTCGAGAATAAATTTGATCGATTTCAACCCAAGCTAATGTATTTATTTCTGTCTTATCTCTCAATATAAAATCATTTCCTTTTAAGTTATTATTTTCTTCTTTCAAGTGATTTTCTAACAAAGGAAAATAAGTTTTACATGGTGGATGCGGTTCTGAATACCGTCGAACATATAATGCTCTCACCTCTCTTCGGTTTTTTCTTTCCGTATTCTAATAATATATCAATTTGATGCTCCTGTAAAAACAGACATTTTAATTGAAATCAAAGTAATGAAATCTAGAATTAGAATATTTTAAAGAATCAATTCAGTCCTAATTGACAACCCACGACTTCAGCCACGATCAAAAAGATCAACTTATAGTATGCAATAATAATTAAGCCATAAAACAAATAAAATCAATGAGGTCCAATAATCCGCCCTGCAATATGCATAGCCCCTTTAAATTAAAGCACGGTATTAAAGTATTATTGAGACGGGTTGGATGAAAGGTAAGAGACAGCAGAACTCTATAGAATATAAATATTGGACGAATTGTATTAAATTTATTAAATTTTTTACTTTACAAACCGGAAGTAATAATTTTGCGAAAATAACGGTAGATGTACATGATATATGTTTCAGGATTAGTTTATGTAGTAATATATAAGGCTAAACCGAAGTGATTTGTTTTATTGTTAAATTTGGCACTTATTTGAACTATGCAAGTCTTTAAAATTTGAACTTAATATCATTTTACTTTCCTTGCTAAAAAAAAGTCACTCATTTTCGTCGCTCTGTCTGTCTGCCTGACGGGTGGTCTGTTCGTCTGTTGGCACAATAATGAAATGAGATATCAATTTCAAACTTGGGATATAGATATTATCTAATGAGGGATTGAAACTTATAGTTTCCAAACGATAAGAGATGAACGGGGAGGGGAGAAGATTATAGGGATGGATTCATATACATCATATATTTAGGTTGTTTTTCGTTAGGTTTTTTGGACAATTTTTAAGCATATGATTTATAGCAAAATATGTAAAGAAGGTAGGGGGTGACAGGGGTTGCTTCTTATATATGGTGTTATAGGTCTTTGTCGGGGGTTTTTGGAGTCGAGGAATCTGAAAATTAATATATTTTTACATTACTTTCAAGTTTAACTGGGGAAAGGTGTGAAAGAGGGATCAAATGGTATAGTTTTAATAATATTAGGAGCATACATTTTAATGATAGTTATTTATTTATAAATAATTAGGCAAGGTATAAGTGGTGGAGAAGAAAGTTAGAAGGGTGAATTCGTATTTATTGTATTGTAGGTCTTTTCAGGGTTCTTTGAGTCTAGGGATTAAAATATTATATTATTTTTTCGTTATTTTCAATGTTAACAGGGGAAGAGGGAGAACGGTGTGGGAATCACTAAATATTATACACTTTCCCTTCACTTGAGAAAGTCAAATTAGCTACTTACTTTAGTACTGCATGTCTACAAGGAAAGTATTAAGTAAATTACTTTTTTATCTTAAAATCAGAGCTTGACTAGGAATTTTGTGCTTATCCGGTCCGTTAAATTAAGAATTTTATTTAATTTTAAAGCATACTTGAAGACTGAAGCAAAATTCAAAATTATTGATTCAATTATATAAGTGGACTTGATAACTGTGATATTATTTACCATAAAATCATCGTTTGTAATCGCGAACCAAAGTTATTGACTATAGTAGTCTGGAAAAATGTTCCAAATCACCAAAAAAGAATCGAAACCTCACTAAAATCCGTTAACTTATTTCGAAACTACACGCATTTAAAAATTACCCCAAATATACTTTGTATCGTTTTTTCTCACGTACAGTTTACTAAAAGTTTGCAAATGAAAGGCATTTTTTTTTACTTTCAAGTGGCCGTCTTAACGGGTCTTTTTAGCAACTTATTTGTAACCTTTTTCCTTAAACGAATGCGAACAAAATAAGGTTAATCGTCCATTAATTTCTGCGGGAGAGAGCTTAACGTAAGTAGGGACCCCGTGAGCGACCCAAGTAACAGGTTGGGTCCAAAAGGGATGGATGGGTCGAGATCTTTACCCTTCTTAGCATTTTGATGGATCCCAGTGGCGATTCAAAGAAAAAATAAAAATACGACTCAATAAGGAACAATTCTAGATTGACTATAATAATAAACTAATAAAAATTTAAAAATTTCAACGGATGTGGTAACTGCAATTGTAACTGGAACAAAAAGAAATTTTAGGTAGATAGCTGTCTACTGGAACAAACTGACAAATTCAGCATTGCTTTATTAATAAAGCATATTAATTACTTTACTATTAATATTATTATAGGACAATAGAATAGATGAAGTTTGACTTACATTCTTGCATCGAGGGTTCCATATGCTATTAATCTCCGAAATGACTAGAGTAATTAAAAAAACCGGGGAAGTTTGACTGGCACAATTAGTGTTCCGTACCGTGATTCCTGAAGTATTCTACGAAATTCAGTTACACATTCATCTTCAATATACCGAGAATATATAAAAAGCGAGACATCCTTGTAGTCAAAGTTTAAAACAGATATTTACTACCTACATATTTGTTTAATAATAACCAAATAAAATAAAATTATTTTGTGTTGTACCGAATACGTATTGATATTTCATTGCTCTTAGTCCCGGTTGAATTCACAACTTTCCAAGGAAAAAAAACTCCACCATATTCTCAAGACAAATAGTTTTTTTTATACCAGATAAATTGTCAAACGTAACGCCCTGGTGAAAATTTTTGGCTCAATCTATACTTTATGGAAAATACTTCAGAATTTTTTCAAAATTTTCCGATCGGTACTTTTCGACATACGGGGAGGGGATAGCGATTTTTGGCAATTTTTTAAAAATAATATGAAGATAAGCTTGCGTGAGTATTACATCATATATATTTTTGAACTCCTATTTTCACAAGCTTTCATTTGACACCCCATTCGATGGCCTTAGAAATTTTTTTTTTACTTCCTTCTACCTTAACCCGTTAAATCAAAGTTTAACTTTCAGAAATAGACAACTCTAATTGGGCCATCAATTCCTGTATTTGTGCCAAAATTTAACTTTCTATGTCGAACAGTTTCGATGAAAATTGGGTGTGACAGACAGTCACAGTGATGCCATACCTGGTTTTTAGTTATTACAAGGGATCTTTTCTGGTTGCATATAGGTAAGGTTAAAACATAAAAAAATCCTGAACTACCGACCTGAAAATTTTAACGTAATATACTGTAACATAATTACATAATATAATGTAAATTTTGATGACGACAAAGAAGTAGATAATTAGACAATTAAAAAAAAACAACTTCTTGGTATTGTCAATGATCGCTTAGTTGTTAAAGCAGTTAGTTAAAATTTCTTCAAATCAACTACGTTGACTTACAGCACATCATCATCATATACTGTAACAATTCAACTGAAAACTTTTTGTCAGGTTTCTTCACACCCGATTGTTAATTGTCGTTATGTTATCATTAACTGTATGTTAACAAAAACACTTAACCCCAAAATATCTTTTGAAATATTTGTTATCATACTTCAGACTTGTGTCACACTTTTTTGTACTGATTCTACAAAAGAAGAACAGCTTTCTTCTGCTGGAGATGCTCCTGACTCTAAACTGTACCTAAAATTACCAGTAAGATAATGTCAACATCTATCGATCAATCACATTGTTTTTAGTAATAATTACATAGTAGATAACCAATATTGTTGTCATCAGCAGGAATCAACAAGGAATCCCAACCTTGCATGTCACACATGTTTGGAACAATGTAGTTGAACCACATGGATTTGGTCTTCTTCCCGCGATTTCAATATCAATGCTGTGGTCTCCCAGGGATTCAAATGTACAGCTTGCTTTTGACGGGGATCTTCATTCGACGATCTGGCAGCAGTAAATCCGATAGCCTGATAGTTTTTTCACTTCTTGCCTCAACTGGTTTTCCTGATCTTAGGCCATCCTAAATTGGGTCTCGGATATCTGTTTGCATCAAAATTTTATTTGAAATTGGGATGGGCAGTCATTACTGCACTCCTAATAGTTTAGGTTCATGAATACTTTCTGATCCAATCGCTAATTTTCTGGAAGAAAAAAAATGACAATTTTCTTTATAACATCAAAGCTGTTTCTATTCAGTTGATGGGTATCTTTAAGCTCCCCAATAATTTCTATCCTTGAGCCTTGCAAGTTGGTATGAGCTTGGCAAGTCACCTCTCTGGTGTAATTTATTTTACATGTGTGACATTTTGAAATATTGTGTATACGAGGGCTATCTTTTAAGTTTTTACAAAAACAATGAAGGAAAAAAAATTTTGGTACGAATCGTTTTATTTTTTCTTAAAATATTCGCCTTTAAAGTTTTATACACTTTTGCATGTGTGTTCAAACCAATTCTCAAAACATTTTTTTTCCATTCTGAAGTTGGTACCCCAAAAACATGCTTTTGGAAGTATTCAACAGCTTCTTGAGGTGATGAAAATCGCTGTTCACGCATTCTTTTTTGACATTCGGAAACAAAAAGAAGTCATTAGGTAATAAATCAGGTGAATACGGGGAATGATACATTAATTTGATGTTTTTTTTTGGTCAAATAATCAGTTGTTTGACGTGCTGTGTGAGAGGTGGCATTGTCAAGACGAAGAATGACGCGACGTTTTCGACTGCTTCTCCTGATTTCATCGATAACTTCTTGCAAATAAATTGTTGTATATCCTTCAGCATTAATTGTTCTTCGATCCTCTAAAACAATGGTTGCAACTTGTCCGGTATAACTAAAGAAACAAGCGATCATTTTCTTGGAAGTGGTTCGCGAACAAATCACTTTTGTTGGATTCAGTTCATTTTGGAACACCCAGACAGTTGATTGTTGCTTAGTTTCCAGCTCGTACGAATATATTCAAGTTTCGTTTCCGGTCACGATGTTATATACGGATTTTTCATGTCCTCGGTCGAATTTTTTGAGCATTTCCTTGCACCAATTGACTCGAGCTTGTTTGTGAGTTTCAGTCAAATTATGCGGAATCAATCGGGAACAGATCTTTTTCACAGGTAAATGTTCATGCAAAATCGAATGTACGATCTTCGATATCCCTAAAGATACCTCTATCTCACAGTTACATGCCGATCCTCTTCGATCATGTTGCGCACAGCATCGATGTTTTATGGAATAACAACCGATTTTGGTCGACCTCCACGAAATTCATCGCTGACGGAAGCACGACCATGACAAAATTCTGCAAACCAACCAAACAGTCTTTTTTGATGGTTATTCATTATCAAAAGTTAAACGAAGCGATTCGAGGCATTGTTGTTGAGTTAAGTCTTTGCTAAAATCGTAAAAAAACATCCAACGAAAACCTTCACGTGAAATTTCCATTTATTCACAAAACTATTTTTTTTTAAAGTCTCACTGTAAACAAACTACTCGACCAATTTCTGAGCTGCCACTAATTTAAAAATAACAAATGTCAAATTTTACAACAATGGTAATGTCACATCTCAATAACGCCATCTAGTGGTCACTCGTAAAAACTTAAAAGGCTGCCCTCGTATAGCCTATATACACGTGATTGTTTTTATTTTATGAATTTAATTTTGGCTACAAACCTTGTGCAAAGCAGTGAATAAATATCTGTTTATCTAACTATCATTGCATTATAAATGTTATCTCTGGAAAATTTTATGATAGTAATTTTGGAAGGGGAAATCTGTTTACTGTATTTCTTATTTATCTTTGTAATCACCATAGTCAACACCTAATATAATAGTAACTTATTAGATAATTATTCCTTATTTCAATAGGGAAAGTGTGATATATTAAATACACATAATATATTGTTTTTATTGCAGAAAAGTGCATTTTCTGCACGCCACTGCATCTATAAATCCCAGTATGCACTTTCCATTTCCGGTCCCGGATCCCGAGACTTTCCCTTTCTTAAGAACGGTTGCTTTTCCCGGGTGGGCCCGCCATTGATATGGATAAAAGTGGAAGGAATCCCTGTTGGGGCAGGTCACGGACAGGAAAACTTTATGAACTTTATTTTCTGATGATGGCGCGTAATAGGTCACACTTTCGGTTTCTTTTGTGCTTGGAACGAGAAGCAAAAAATACAAACATTTTATTACGCGAATGGAAAAAAGTTTTTAATTTCGAGTTGTGGGCCGATGCTGCGGTAACAGTAATAATATTAAGGTAGATATTATTTATTTAAAAAGAGATTTGCTGAAAAATAAGAAAGATTTTTGCGTTATTTTTTTACTCGATTACGTATGCAAGGAGGGTAAGTTTTTTCACCGTTACGTATCTATTACAATCATCTAGTCAGTCACGCTAATAAATTACATCCGTATGAGGTTTAGCTCAGATTCTCGAACTCTTCTACAGTCGGTCAAGCAAGAACGTAACTGCTTGTATTCTCGAAAAAAATGTGTTTCGCGAACATTTCTTGCTATCAATGTATTCTTTGGTGTGCTAACAACGGCGTAATTACCTTATCTTAGCCTATCAATCAGCATCTTCTAAAATATCTTGAAGGATTCAACATTATCAGCGATCACCAATATGGCTTTCGTAAAAATAGATCAACAGCAGATCTTCTGACTTATGTAACACATGTTTGGAACAACGCAATTGAACATTTTGGAGAATCTCGAGCGGTTGTTCTTGATATATCCAAGGCATTCGACCATGTTTGGCACGATGGGCTGTTGGCTAAGCTACGTTCTTAGGGTATGTCTGAAAAGTTCTGTTTGTGGCTCTCATGTTTCCTCAGAGAGCGTTCTTTACGAGTGGCAGTGGATGGATTTCTTTCTACCACCTACACTATAAACGCCGGTGTGCCCCAAGGCTCCATACTGTCTCCTACTCTCTTTCTCATTTATATTAACGATCTACTGGAAAAGATCGAGAATCCAATCTACAGCTTTGCAGATGATGGTACACTTATCTCACGAGACAACTGAGTCAAAGTCCTCAAAATCTGGACTAAACGTTTTCAATAGAGTTGACGTCGGGCGATTGTGAAGGCCACTCTAGTACCTTATCGTGGGACCAAACGAGTAGCTAGGCGACGTGATTTTCGCCCAGCAAAGGTTTCTTCAAGGTGCTTCAGAATTTGACCTCCTGAGGACGAAGATATTGTCGAATGATCTCATAGGACAGATTCAAACCCGATTTTGCCTTTTGAACCATGTTTTGGCAAGTCGTCGACATTTTTCGTCTCGTTAAAACGATTTATCCACTTCTTTACAAACGACACCAACTTTTTAATATATACTAAAATGCGTCGTAGACAAAGGTTCCCTCTACCGATTTTTTGTTGAATCGCTAGAATCTCATCTACCAAAAATTAATTATCGGGAACACGTTCTTACTTGACAGACTGTATTTGGAGAAAATCATCTCTTTGGTTAAACCTGCCCTGGACCGAGTAAAACCTGGCCACAATCGGGTAAAACCTGCAGCAGTTCAAGGTCAACGAGAATCTCTATGCCTTTTATTGGAGCAAATTAAGGTTCTCTCTTCAGTGCGTGTGTAAAAACAATAAGATGTCAGTTCATCTATAATATGTATAAAATGCAACGTCTCTCTGTCTGTTCATTGGTTAATGCGCTTATCACTCGAGAATCATTTATTCGATTTATGTGCTTTTTTTTAAAACATACATATGTTCCCTGGCCAGCTTATAGGATATGTTTTTATTACGATAGGTCACATAAGGAATAAGCAGTGACGATAATAGTGAATCAACTCGAAAAAAAAGTTTGCCGCTAGCACGTTCTCTTGTAATACACTGCCTAAACCATTAAATATGGAACAATAGCATGTAGCAAGGAATATAATATATATAAAAGGCAAGATTTTTCTGTCTGTCGGTTTGTTCATTAGTACGCTTATCACTCGAAAACCACTTATCCGATTTACGTGTTTTTTTTTATTCATACATATGTTCTCTTTCCAGGTTATGTAATAACAATAATAATATATAATTTATAATATATATATAAAATGCAACATCTCTCTGTCTGTTTGTCCGTTAGTGCGCTTATCACTCGAGAACCACTTATCTGATTTACGTGTGTTTTCTTACATTTATACATATGTTCTCTGACCAGGTTATAAGATATATTTTTTACGTTAGGGAAGCTAAGAAATAAGCAGTGACGATAATAGTGAATCAAGTCGGAAAAAAGTTTGCCGCTAGCACACTCTCTTGAAATACACTGCCTAACCGTCAAATATGGAACAATATCATGTAACAAAGAATAGAATATATATAAAATACGTCTCTCTGTCTGTCCGTTAGTGCACTTATCACTCGAGAACCACTTATCCGATTTACATTTTACACGTTTTTTTTCTTGATTCATACATATGTTTCTCTGGCCAGGTTATATAATAATAATAATAATAATCTATATAATAAATAAGGAATAAGTAGTGACGATAATAATGAATCAAGTCCACGCGAGCGGAGCCGCGGACATGGCTATTTCAGGTTAGTTCAGGTGCTATATATACGGCTGCAACAAGACCATGACTCGTATATGGGACCCTGGTGTAGTTTACCATAAATGGAGTTCCAAGAAATGACGATGGAGGCTCTGCTGAACCTACCACCCATGCATGTATACATAAAGCGTGAAGCATTATGGGCGGGTTATCAGCTGCTTGTACGAAGGCAGCTGAATACATCGCACTATACGAACTATACAGTCTGTCAAGTAAGAACGTCTCCGCGATAATTAATTTTTGGTAGATGCGATTCTAGTGATTCAAGAAAGAATCGGCAGATGAAACCTTCGTCTAGGGCGCATTTTAGTAAAAGTATCAGTCTTTCTTTGTTCTCATCTAAAGAGGTCTAAAATGACACATTCCGTGGCCGCTAAATATGTTAAAAAGTCGGTTTCGTTTGTGAAGAAGTGGGTAAATCGTTTTAACGAGACGAAAAAGGTCGACGACTTACCAAAACGTGGCTCGGTAGGCAAAGTCACTCCGGAACTCGAAAAAAGAATCGTGTCTTTGTTTACACGGGATCCCAAATTGATGCTGCATCAGGAAGTGGCAAAATTAAGAAAATCAGGTTTGAACGTTGAAGCAACCTGTGCTGGGCGAAAATCACGTCGCGAAGCGGCTCGCTTGCGCCCAAAATCGCCAACCCTATTGAAGACGTTTGGTCCCTTGTAAAGAGAAAGCTCAGAGGGAAGACTCTGAGGATTTTGACTAAGTTGTCTCGCGAGATTCGAAAAATTTGCAGAGTATGCAGAAACTCTGCTCGACATCATGCTTCGAAAATGCCAGGCGATTATTGACAGACTGTGGAGGTTTGCCCCCTACTGCACAAGAGCGCACACTGCCCATAAACAAGTTATATGGTGTCACTGGGCAGTTATACCTCTGTTTTCCAGTCCAAAATCTATGTTATCCTCATATTTGGCTATTAGATAGACAAAAGGAACATAACGTGGATGATCGTATATATTATTTTCGGACACAGTTGTCTTTGAAACCGGCCAGGGTGGGCTCCCATTTGGTAAGCGAGTGTAAAATTATACTGGCCAATATACTATAGTAGACAGAAACAACCTGCTTCTACTCTAAGTACCTGGCCAAATGGGCATCCACAGAGGCAAGATGAACCACATACTAGTTAAATGGAAAGCTCTATCGAGTTCCACAGGATCTGAACCCTTTTTTGGGAATTCTATTTAATATGAATATTGAAGCGATTATAGACTTGCTGGATGACAAGTTCATGAGCGACTGGAACCAAAAATAAGACAATCTACGTAAGAGGAACTAATCTTGAGTATATGAGGTCTGCTGATATATTGAAACCGCAAAAACTTGAGGATGACGACAAAGATCATTACGGGCTACTGCCATTTAAATGGGCACCTAATTCGCATTTGGGTCAAAGATAATTCAGAGTGCAGAGTGAAGAAGAAATAGACAGCTTTTTATTTAATGATGTCTTGTCGGCAATTACCCAAGCAACTCCTGCTCAGGCGTATCTCTAACAATTATGAACTTGGACTATATTAAAGCGATCCCGCGTGGAAGGTTTTTGTCGTTCTTAAAGGATATTGTCCTTCCTCTGCCTTAAAATAGGTCAGGTGTACATCACCTCTCCAGGAATCCTAAGTGATGTAGGCATTCGGTTACCTGCTAGCCTTCGATCTATTTTTTTCTCAGGTGTGAGTTCTTCAGATTGTTGTAGCTGACTGTTATATTTAACCGAGCAACATGACTGTATAGGTTAAGTGCATGCAAGGATCCCTGACTGTTATATTTAACCATTACACTAATTTTATAGCAGCATGGCAACATCAATCTCCTTAATTTTTTAATTAAATAAGTAACACAGTCGGATGTAAGCCTCCCCAAGTTGTCTCCAGTGACGTTTATTGTTTGCTGTTTGCATCCACTTGTGTTCCGCAAATCTTTTTATGTAGTCCGTCCATCTTGTCTGTGGTCTACCTCTGCATCTTTTGTGTTTTTAGGCCTTCATTCAACCATACGGCTTGTCCATCTTTCATCCTTTGCGATATGCCCCGCCCAATTCCACCCTAATATACATATTCGTTGTATTACATCTGTCACTTTTGATCTTTTTCGTATCTCGATGTTAGGAATGCAATCTTGGAGTCAAATATTTATCATTCTCCTCTCAATTGCTCTTTGGGTTAGCCGGAGTTTATTTATTATATTTTTATTTAAAGCCCACGTTTCAGTGCCATACGTTAATACCAGCAGTACAGTTCTATCCAAGACAGCCTTTAAATTATTTCTTTATATTTCGCTTTTTTGTTATAAATATACTAGCTGTGCCCGCGGCTCCGCTCGCGTGGACTTGATTCGCCTTTATCGTCACTGCTTATTCGTTATGTTTATAATATCATATAGTTCAAGGGGCCTTAAAGGCCCATGGCTTGGTTGCATATTTGTCTCCACGTCTTTTTATCTTCTGTTAGCTTTTCCCAGTGCGGGATTGCCATCAATTCCGGCTCTTGCTTGCCTGTCTTTCTTCCTTCATCCTTGCCACGTGTCCCAACCATCTTAATCGCTGGCTTCTTATGATTTGGCTTATAAGGGTTTTTCGTATATAGGCATTTTAATTCCTAATTTGTTCTTCTTCTCCACAGACCCTCTTCTTCCTTCCTCGGTAGATTCTTCTCAAGCTTTCCTTTCCCACACCTCCAACGTCTCCTTTTCTCTTGCATTCAGTTTCCACATTTGGCATCCATATGTAGCCGTGGGTCTGACAACTGTCGTATTTATTCTTTCTTTTGCTTTTCTTGATACATTCTTTGATTTCAATATTGGATTCATTGCCCCCAAACATCTCTGTACTTTCACTATTTTTTCTTGTATCTCGGTCCTTTCTTCTCCACTCTCTGTTATTGTTACTCCCAGACAATTAAATTTGTCTACTTTTTTCAAACGTATATCTTTTCCCTAAGTTGTTTTATTATATCTAAACTTTTGTTGTTTTTATTATCCTTCTTCTTTGTAATTTCCATGTATTTTGTTTTTTCCTCCATTTATCTTTAGTCCTCTCATCCTTTCCTTTTCTTCTATCCTATTTATGGCTTTTTTGAGGTTCTTTTTTGCTCTTGCAAGCACTGCTACATCATCCGCATAGGCTAAACATTGACAGGTTTGTTGGTATATATCGTTCCATTTGTTTTTATTTCGGACTCTCGGATTATCTTCTCTAGTACCAAATTAAATAGACATGTCGACACTGGATCCCCCTGTCTCAATCCTCTCTTCACCTTAAACTTGTCTGATACTTTGCCCTCAACCAACACTCTATTTTCTGTGTCATTCAGGGTCATTCTCACCATGCGAATCAATTTACTTGGAATTTTTAGTTCTTCCATTATCTTGTAGAGTCCTTCTCTATTTACAGAGTCATATGCTTCTCTGAAATCCACAAAGACCAAGTGTAGTGCCAAATTTTGTTTTTAAGCTATTATCTTGGATTTGCTTAATCGAAAATATCTGGTCTGTATCCGATCTATTTTTCCTGAATCCACACTGGTACTCTCCCAGAATAGACTCGGCTTTCTCTGCTAGTCTGTTTTTGATAGTCAACACTACTATCTTGTACACGACAGCCAGTAAGTCTATTGGTCTATAATTAGCACATATAGTTCTTTTCCCCTTTTTTGTATATTGGAGAAATGAGCGACTCTCTCCAGCTCACTGGCATCTTTTCTGTTTCACATATTTCTTGCACCAACCGGCATATTTCATTTTCCAGATCTACTCCTCCAGCTTTGATCAGTTCTGCTGTTATACAATTTCCACCCGGGGCCTTATTTTTTTTTGGATTCTGAGTATTTATCTTATTTCTTCTTTGCAGGGTTTGTTTGTTCCCTCGTGCCCTTCAGTTAATCTTGCTTCCTATTTCTCATTCAACTCATTTTTCATCTCCATTTAGTGTTTCTGTAAAGTATTCCCCCCATCTGTTCAGTCTTTCTAACAAGCTTACTGCTAAAGTTCCATCTTTTTTCCTACATATTAGCATTTTGTCTCTGTTTATTCCCTTTGTATTTTATAAAAAAAAACACGTAAATCGAATAAGTGGTTCTCGAGTGATAAGCGCACTAACGGACAGACAGACAGACAGAGAGACGTTGCATTTTATATATATTACAGATATTCTTTGCTAACGTAATAAAATATAGCCTATAACCTGCCTAGAGAACATATGTATGTTTTAACAAAAAAGCACGTAAATCGGATAAGTGGTTCTCCCGTGATAAGCGCACTAACGGACGGACGGACAGATAGACAGACAGACAGACAGAGAGACGTTGCATTTTATATATATTATAGATGTAATAAAATATATATCTAGAACCTGGTAAGAGAACATACGTATGAATTTAAAAAAAATCACGTAAATCGGATAAGTGGTTTTCGAGGGATAAGCGCACTAACAGACAGACAAACAGACAGAGAAACGTTGCATTTTACATATATTATAGATATAAATTATTATTATTACTATATAACCTGGCCAAAGAATATATGTATGAATTTAAAAAAAGACACGTAAATTGGATAAATGGTTCTCGCGTGATAAACGCACTAATAGACAGACAGACAGACAGAGAGACATTGTATTTTATATATATTATAATTATAGATTATAGATATTCTCTGCTACATAATATTGTTCCAAATTTAATGGTTTAGGCTGTGTATTGCAAGAGAACGCGCGGCAAACTTTTTTCCGACTTCGTTCACTATTATCGTCACTGCTCATTCCCTATGCCACCTATCGTAATAAAATGTAGCCTATAACCTGGCCAGAGAACATATGTATGTTTTAAAAAAAAAAGTACGTAAATCGGATAAGTGGTTCTCTAGTGATAAGCTCACTAACGGACAGACAGACAGACAGACAGACAGACAGAGAGACGTTGCATTTTATATATATTATAGATGAATGCTTGTACTTTTCCTATTCTTTTCACCTTCTATTAATAGTTCCTGGATGTTATCTTCATTTTCGTTGTTCAGATATTTGGGTTTGGTGAAGTTTATTTTTAGATCTATTTCTCGAGACATGTTATTTAATTCCATCAGCTTTTCTTGTAATTCGTTTTTTGTACTGGCGATTAGAGTGACATCATTTGCGAACCGTCTGTCTAATTTACTCGTTAATCTATATGTTATGATTCTAGTGCTTAAAATAATTATTTTCTACAATATGTCGTATGAATTTTAAAATTAACTATGAATAAATAACCATTAAAGTAGAAATCTATTTTTTGCTTGGTTCTTTCAAGGATGCCAGACACTAACCTAGAACTAGATTTATTCCCATGGTCCTATTAACCTATATTTTTTCGGATGAAATATTTTTTAAACATAAACTATTTAAATTACCCATTTCAAACTATTAACGGACATAATATGGGTTTCCTGACGGTTTTTCAGTGTTCCGTTTCACCGTAAAACATAAAAAAGAATGAACAAAACAACTAATTTGCTTTGTTCTTTTTCGCGAACCGACTCTATATCTTCAAGGTAGGTCAGTTTTTAACTAATTTAAATAGTTTGCTTTGTGTTTACGTAACCTTTTTTTGCAAAAAATATAATTATGCATTCACGCTAAGACAAGGGATAGTACATACTATATAGTGCAGTCACGAATTAGGATTAGGACGTTACACTATAACTTTGTACAAATAATTAAAACTTTAAACTGTTAAAAAATAAGAGTTATATTTAATCTCTTGTAGCAGCTATTTTATTGTTAATCTACTTTTTAACATAATTTCTTCCTATATTAAGGCACTTGTATCGTAAAACCAGCTACTGTATTCCATCTTCATAGAAATCTCCCACCTGGTTTGGTAACCACTACAGCAAAGCCGTTTTGGCGTCGTCTTTGGTGACAACATGCTGACCGCCAAGGTGTTTTTTAAATCAAACGACAAATCAAATCGTAAAGCGTTTTTTTTTTTTTTGAAGTTTTTTTATCAACTTGCCGCACTACTTCGTCCCTCATCGTCTACGTTTATACAATCATCTTTAAATGCCCTAACGAATTTTTCTTACCATTCCATCGTTCATACCGTTTTTGCAATACATTTCACTGATCTACCGATGAATTTCGGCAGCTTTCCCATCTTTAGAGTTTAAGAAACGAATTACAGCACGTATCTCAGAACCCGTGGGATTTTCATTGGTCTGAGGCGTTTTAAACACGCACCAACAAAGGTAAATTCAGACGAATGCTTCCGTAAGGGCAATAGACGCAGGTACTTACCGCGCATGTGCGACACGGCGACCGCAACAGTGCAGCAGCTACATTTTAAAAGGGTACGTACTTAAAAAATGCGTCTCGTATATTATGCAACAGTACAGAACCCAGGATAGTTACATTGAATGAAGCCTATTGTGTTAGCATTGCATCCCAACTTACCGGTATTAATTTAGGAATAAATTGGTTTTGGTACGAGGATGTTTATGCACAGCAAAGAAATCCTCTCAAAAGTTCGGAACACTACACTCCTGGACAAAATTAACGCAACAATATCTTAAATCATACAAATCTCTATAATTAATTAATTTTAATAATTTTTTATGAACATTGGTTACACTAAAAGTTAGAGAAAACTTATTCGGATACTTTAAAAGTGAATTAGCTACCAAATTCCTGTATAAGATTCGAATTAAAATTATTCTTAAGACCTAATAACAAAATCGTTGAATTATGTAATAATGAAAAAAATAAACTGGGACACTAGTAGCAAAATTAATGGTGTATCTGGGACACTAGTAGCGTGTGTTGCCTCCTCTACTTCGGATGACATCGTTTATGCGCCTAGGCATGCTTCTAATTAAATTTTGGATAAAATCTTGAGGAATTTGCTCCCATTCTGTGATAACTGCATTTTCAAGTTCCCTCAGGTTTCTAGGTGCAGGTATATGACGTTTCACATTTTTCTTAAGGTCATCCCATACATGTTCTATCAGAGTCAGATCCGGGCTTTTTGGTGGCCATTGCATAATCGGTATATCAACTTGATTAAGATAATCGAGTACCTCCCTAGCCACGTGAGGTCGAGCATTGTCTTGCATAAACAGGAAATTGGGCCCCACAAAATGACCGAAAATCATCACATGTTCTATTACAATATTCTCAAGATAGTAGTCAGCATTCATGGATCTCGTACGGACAGGAAATAACTCTGTGCGGGCATCAAAGCAGATGCCACCACAGAACTTAACAGAGCCACCGTCGAATGGAATCCTTGCAGAGGTATTGCAAGGAGCAAACCTTCTCCTGGTCTTCGCCATACTCGTTCACGATCATCTGGATGTTTTAGACTAACCCTAGTTTCATCTGTGAAGAAAACTTGTTTCCAATCATCCACAGACCAGTTTTCGTGATTTCGAGCAAAACGTAACCTGGCAACTCTGTTCTCTCTATTAAGCGAGGGCGCAGTGGCTGGTCTCCTACTGTTTAATCCAGCTTCATTTAACCGTCTTCTAACTGTTTTAGAAGAAATTGTGACATTGCGAACAGCTTCGAGTTCGTTTCTTATTATAGAACTAGTGACGGTCCTGTTTCTTAAAGCATATTGTCTTATAAAACGTTCATCTAGGTCGCTAGTGCATCGTTTTCGCCCTTGCGCTAGTCTTCTAGAATAAGTTCCTACTTCATTCAAGCGTCTTACAATACGACTTATTGTGGAACGATGTTTGCCTAACAAATTGGTAACATAACTCTGACAATATCCCTCGTCCAATAAAACTGAGGCTCGCGCTACCTCGTGTTCAGTTAAATTCCTTGTTCGATTAATTTTTCTAATTCTTCAGGGTCAAAAATAAAACAATCTACCACAAAAACGTATTACTTTGAAAAAGGGAACAATTTATAAGCTTACTTTTAAAGAAAATCTATCGCATTATTACAGAAAATTGTTTATCTTCTAAAAAATTATTGTTTTTTAAAACTGTAAATCTAAACGAATTGTTTTGATTTCTGTCATGAACAACGAAACAAAATATGCATAGCCTACTATTCAAATACTCGATAAACTTTAAAACTGACATAAGAAAAAGATAAATTAATTTTCAGATTGTTGCGTTAATTTTGTCCAGGAGTTTATTTTGTACTAGAAAGCTGCTAACCCCAATATTTCTGAATCCATTACAAAGCTGAAATTCGAACAACAATGGTTACTGCTTCTATTTTTGGAGCTTTGCCTTCAAACATGCTCAGTCTTTGCTAGATTCTATCCAGTAGAGAACTATTCCAAAGCTACCGAAGACAGGTTGGTGACTGGACGCTATACTACAAATACTTTCATTAAAAGTGATATAGTTGGTTTAGTTTTCGTTCAGAGCAATGCGTAATAAAATTATATATTGAACTAACAAATTACATATATAAGACGTTCACTTTGTCACTCTCATCCCTCTTTAAAGAACTGCCGTCGTCTCTTTTTTCCACTAAGTACCACTTACAGTGACCGAAGGTCAACGTAAATCGCTACTTTCACATGTCGCTTTTAAAATGATTTAAGTATTTCTCTGCAGAGCAAGAGCTGGCTCCATTATAAAAAGTGGACTAAAAATTTAAGGTTGAATTTGAGGAGAACACTATCGTACTCAAGTGTTATATTCTTTATATACCAATACACTCTGTAAAATCTCATTTTATTTATAGAAAACACAATAAACAATGAAAAACTTATGAAGGTTGCAGTCGAAAAAAATTCCAATGTGAAAAAAATCAGCAAATTTGCATTTGACTCAGATGAACAGACATATTTTTTAATAGGAATTTTATGCAACATAAACAAATAAATATTTTAGAGGTTAACTAAGTTTCACATAAGAAAGGTCAAAACTAATAACAATAATTAAAATAGAAATATGATACCTCCAGGAATTGCATGGTGTTTAATTCTAAAAAATATGCTGCGAAAAAAAGTGTAGTTTTAGTGTCGAAAATTATAACTGTTTGGCGTTATTTGATAGATGCACCTTGAATGTCTGATTCGAAGTGACTGGAATCGTCTAGACTGAATTATTAAGTAATTCAGTTTTTTGTTTTTTATATTACGTAAATCTTTGAAAAAAAGTAATTTATATTATAATTTATTATTATAATTTATAGTTTTTTTTAAACCTATAATTTGGTTGTAATAAATATTGTTTACGAATATATATCACCATTAAAAAGTTTATAAAAAAAATTATCGACTTTCCATATTTTTTTTCCATATATATATATATATATATATATATATATATATATATATACTAGCCGGGCCCGCGGCTCCTCTCGCGTGGACTTGATTCACTACAATCGTCACTGCTTATTCCTTATGTTACCTAACGTAATAAAATATTTGCCATTATTTCCCCTTATCTCCCATTATTTTTCCTTATCTCTCATTATCTCTCCATAATTTCCATTATCTAGGCTTATCTCTGCTCATCTCCAATTATTTCTCCATAACTCCCATTATTTCTCCTTATCTCCCATTATCTCACCTTATCTCCCGTTATCTAAGCTTATCGCGACTTATCTCGCAATATTTCTTCTTATCTCTCATTATTTCTCCTTACCTCCCATTTTCTCACCATAACTCCCATTATCTAGACTTATCTCCGCTTATCTCCCATTATTTCTCCTTATCTCCCATTATTTATACTTATCTCCCATTATCTCACCTTACCTCCCGTTATCTAGGCTTATGTCGAATTATATAGAACATATGTATAAATTTATAAAAACTCGTAAATCGAATAAGTGGTTCTCAAGTGATAAGCGCACTAACGGACAGACAGAGAGACGTTACATTTTATATACATTATATTCTTTGCAACATGATACTGTTCCATATTTAATGGTTTAGGCAGTGTACTGCAAGAGAACGCGCTAACGGTAACCGTTTTTTTTTTTTTTTTTATTTTTTTTTTTTTTCCGACTTGATTCACTATTATAGTCACTGCTTATTATTCTTTATGTTACCTAACACAATAAAATATATCCTATAACTTGGCCAGAGAACATATGTGTGTTTTAAAAAAAGCACGTAACGCACTAATGGACAGAGACACAGATAGACAGACAGAGAGACGTTGAATTTTATATATATTATAGATAGATAACCTGCCCAGCGAACATATGTATGTTTTAAAAAAAAGCACATAAATCGGATAAGTGGTTCTCCAGTGATAAGCGCACTAACGAACAGAAAGACGACAGGCAGAGAGTCAGGCAGACAGACAGAGAGACGTTATATTTTATATATATTATAGATAGATAACTTGGCTAGAGAACATATCTATGTTTTAAAAAAAAAGTACGTAAATCGGATAAGTGGTTCTCCAGTGATAAGCACACTAACGGACAGACAGACAGACAGAGATTCGTTGCATTATATATATATATATATATATATATATATATATATATATATATATATATATATATATATCGTAGATGTAATAAAATATATATCTGTAACCTGGTCAGAGAACATATGTATGAATTTAAAAAATTACGTATATCGGATAAGTGGTTCTCGAGGGATAAGCACCCTAACGAACAGACAGACGTTGCATTTTATATATATTATAGACACAGATTATTATTATATAACCTGGCAGAAGAATATATGTATGAATTTAAAAAAAAGACATGTAAATCGGATAAGTGGTTCTCGAGTGATAAACGCACTAATGGACAGACAGGCAGACAGAGAGACATTGCATTTTATATATATTATAGATTATAGATTATAGATATTCTCTGCTACATAATATTGTTCCATATTTAATGGTTTAGGCTGTGTATTGCAAAGGAACGTTCTAGTGGCAAACTTTTTTCCGACTCCATTCACTATTATCGTCACTGTTCATTCGTTATGCTACCTATCGTAATAAAATATAGCCTATAACCTGGCCAGAGAATATATGTATGTTTTTAAAAAAAAAAGTACGTAAATCGGATAAGTGGTTCTCCAGTGATAAGCGCACTAACGGACAGACAGACAGACAGAGAGACGTTGCATTTTATATATATTATAGATATATATATACATATATATATATATATATATATATATATATATATATATATATATATATATATATATATATATTACATATGTGTGTTTAAACAACACACGAAATTCGATTTTTTCCATTGTTTTGAAAATATCAAAAGTAGCTTCACTAGGACCACTGTACTTTGTAAACCAAACGTCGAAATGTCATGAAATTTTGACACGTTTAGTTTAAAGGTTGGTACTTCCTAAAAATCATATGGATTTTTTAGAAAAGGGCGACATCTATATGTCAGACCAAAAACTTTTCAGCCTACGTGTTATATATATATATATATATATATATATATATATATATATATATATATATATATATGTATATATATATATATATATATATATATATATATATATATATATATATGTATAAAATAGGTTTAGGTTCGCATGTTTAATTAAAAGGATATATATGTTGACGTTTCGCCCTTGTTTCAGAGAAAGTTCAAAGTTTTATTATATACCTTTTACATCTGAAAAACAATGCGTATATAATAAACAGATTTTCCAAGGATACATTTAACCTAAATTACAATTTTTTATGACATTAAATTTAAATTTTAATGTCAGATGTTTTAAAAAATAATACGCACTTTACGAATACAACGGTCGTTCAGTATATAATGTTTATTTTATTTCAATTGTGCAGGATTCCTTATCTGTAATTTTTTGTTTATTTTTTTAGTATGAAAGTATTGGTACTAAGGGAATAACTGTACGTTCTCGAAGAGGACATAACTCTATTTAGTTGGTTAATATGTATGGTATATACAGTAGAACCCCGGTTATCCGAGGTAACGTGGGGGGGCACCCTCCTCGGATAACTGAATACTCGTATAATCCGGATTTGTTTTTTATTCATTCAAGAAATAAACACCAATACTTTAAACCGATGTATTAACGTTTTTAACATATAAATAGGTACATAAAACAGATATCTATGCGCTTCTGTTTCATATTGCATCTTCTTTTTCTCGCTGCAATGTTTCTCCATCTATTAAGAAAAAGCAAATCCGCTAAGGTTGCCTCTGGTTGTTGTTCGTTATACCTCAAAGCCTTTTTCAAAGAAGCAAAACCTTCTTGATAAGAGATCTTAGTGGGAGACTGTTCTTTCACCGCCGCTTGGTCATCGTCATCGTCATCGTCATCTGATTTTTCTGTTTCCTGAAAGGCATTCAATACTCATTTCTTCTTCTAAATCATCTGCTGTAATCCACTTAATAACATCTTCTCTTGCCACATTTTCGCAAGCTTTTAAGTTTTGCATTAATTCAAATAAACTTTTTTCTTTTTCTTCTATCTCGCTGTCAAAATTTGAACAGCACATTTCTCCATGACTTCTCAATTTCAAAGCTAATTCATTTAATGGAGTATCATCTTCACTGTCATTATAGTCCTCAAAATCAATAACTTTTGACCAAGATTTTTGAATAGTGGTAGTACGCACAAAATCTCAAGCTTGACTTACCCAGTAAATAACATTTTTTCAGTGTAACCTTTCTCATCCCATTGATAATATCCTCCTTTTCTGTGTATTCTAACAGATGTTCAAGATATAAACGCCTATAATTTTTTTAAATGTTTTCGAGAATGCCTTGATCCATTGGTTGCATTATGCTGGTTACTTTCGCCCACATGAAGTCCTTCTTCAGGATGAGAGGGGGCATTATCCAGTTTCTGTTC
>CM032447.1:38516312-38651312 GCA_019049505.1 Pachyrhynchus sulphureomaculatus | reverse complement strand
GAGTCGTAACCTCTACAGGCCGTCCAGAACGTTCAGCGTCACTTGTGCCCATATGGCCAGTCCGAAAATTTTGAAACCACTTATAAACTGTTCTAATCCAAGGTACAGAGTCACCATAATGTTTATCAAGCTTCTCTTTAGACTCCTGAGGCGTTTTGCCTTTCATAAAGTAATGTTTTAATCACCACACAAAATTCTTTTTCGTCCATTTCTTGAAAATCACTCGACTTCCTTGATTCACACGAATGCCAAACACAAAGAAATAGACCAATATGGCTGAAACTTGGTGTGCGTTCATTCAAGAGATGCTACTAACTAAACATGACCTCGATACGCGCCGGTGGTGCCATCTCTCGGACTTTGCACGGACTTTTCAAAGCAGCCTCATATATATATATATATATATATATATATATATATATATATATATATATATATACATATATATATATATATATATATATATATATATATATATATATATATATTTATTTTCCATTTTTTTCTTGGGAGTATAGGGTTATATTAATTAAACAACTTATTCCTCAGAGGTTTCGCTCAGGCATAGCTGGTTTTTTTCAATGATTTTTCTTTTTGTTTTATTTTAGCTGTAGTTGCATCTACAAAATAAACCAGATTTCTTAACTAACTAATAATCAATACATATAAACATTATTTTTCAACATAGGTCGCTACGTCTGTATTTAACAATTAAACTATTGTTAAAACACATAAACAATTAGTTTAAAATCTATAGTACCATATATAAAATAAAATGATTATAATTATTACAGTTACATACCTCGATATGCACCTGTGACACACTATTAGACACTATTTTTATTGTTTTGTTATCAGTACCAAATATTTTGATTTTTTTTAAATATAGTATGTTTACTTCGTTTTTGGGTCACAATTGTACTATGGTAATAATTTAATGACAGTTATACTTATTTAATTAATTAGTTAAATGGTGGTAAATTCGACTTAAGTTATTTAAGTCTTGTTTGCATTCTCTCAAAAAAAAACTCAGATTCCGTTCTTGTTTTTTAAAAAAATATGTTGATGATTACATTACAGTCGTACCAACTAACAAAATAAATTGCATTCTCAACGAACTTAATAGTTTCCACCCGAAAATCCAATTCACCATCGAGATAGAAAATAACCACCAAATTAACTTCTTAGATATAACTATTATAAGAAACTCTGATAACGAAAAATTGGAAACCAAATGGTACATAAAGAACACGTGGCCAGGACGCTACCTATACTTCCATTCTAACCACCTCAACACCCATAAGAAAAGTATTATCATTGGACTAACGGATAGAGCTCTTACCTTAACTTCTAGTATATTCCGAACCGAGGTGATAAATAAAGCCCGTAAAATCCTTCACAACAACAAATATCCTAAAAAACTTGTAGAGACAATCATTAAACAACGAACACGTAAATTCTATAATACGACAATCCAAAAACAAACTAAAACTAGGAACACAGTAATACATATAGCAATGCCGTACACACTACAACTTTCAGAAAAGATTAAATACATAATGAAAAAAACACGAGATCCGTGCCTGTCACAAAGCTCAACACCGTCTTTCATCGCTATTCACACCACTAAAAACTCAAACACCCCCTAAAAAAATGTTAAACGGAATCTATTCCATCCCATGTCTTAATTGCCCCAAAAAATATATAAGAATGACAACATAATACATTGACAATAGACTAAATGGGCATAAATACACAAAAAACGCGTTTACTGCCTTATATAAACACTAGCCGGGCCCGCGGCTCCTCTCGCGTGGACTTGATTCACTACTATCGTCACTGCTTATTTCTTATGTTACCCAACGTAATAAAATATCTCCCATTATTTCTCCTTATCTCCCAATATTTCTCCTTATTTCCCATTATCTCTACATAATTTCCATTATCTAGGCTTATCTCTGCTCATTTCCCATTATTTCTCCTTATCTCCCATTATTTTTCCTTATCTCCCATTATCTCACCTCATTTCCCATTATCTAGGCTTATCTCGACTTATCTCCCATTATTTCTCCTTATCTTCCATTATTTCTCCTTATCTCCCATTATCTCACCTTATTTCCCATTATCTAGGCTTATCTCGACTTATCTCCCATTATTTCTCCTTATCGCCCATTATTTCTCCTTATCTCCCATTATCTCAAGATAACTCCCATTATCTAGACTTATCTCTGCTTATCTCCCATTATCTCTCCTTATCTCCCATTATCTATACTTATCTCCCATTATCTCACCTTATCTCCCATTATCGAGGCTTATCTCGACTTATCTTCCATTATTTCTTCTTATCTCCCATTATCTCACCTTAACTCCCATTATCTAGGCTTATATCGAATTATATAGAACATATGTAAAAATTTATAAAAACACGTAAATCGGATAAGTGGTTCTCGAGTGATAAGAGCACTAACGGACAGACAGACAGACAGAGAGACGTTGTATTTTATATATATATTATATTCTTTGCTACATGATATTGTTCCATATTTAATGCTTTTAGGGAGTGTATTGCAAGAGAACGCGCTAGCGGCAAACTTTTCTCCGACTTAATTCACTATTATCGTCACTGCTTATTCCTTCTGTCACCTAATAAAATATATCCTATAACATGGCCAGAGAACATACGTATATTTAAAAAAAAAGATAAGTAGTTCTCCAGTGATAAGCACACTAACGGACGGGGACAGACAGACAGACTGACAGAGAGACATTGCATTTTGTATATATTATAGATATTCTCTGCTACATAATATTGTTCCATATTTAATGGTTTGGACTGTGTATTGCAAGAGAACGCGCTAGCGGCAATCTTTGTCCGGCTTCATTTACTATTATTGTCACTGCTCATTCCTTATGCTACCTATCGTAATAAAATATAGTCTATAACCTGGCCGGAAAACATATGTATGTTTTTAAAAAAAAAGTAAGAAAATCGGATAAATGGTTCTCCAGTGATAAGCGCACTAACGGGCAGACAGACAGACAGAATACGTTGCATCTTATATATATTATAGATGTAATAAAATATATACCTATAACCTGGTCAGAGAACATATGTATGAATTTAAAAAATCTCGTAAATCGGATAAGTGGTTCTCGAGGGATAAGCGCATTAACGGAGAGACAGACGAGACAGACAGACAGACAAACATTGCATTTTATATATATATTATAGATATAGATAATTATTATTATTATATAACCAGGCCAAAGAATATATATGCATGAATTTAAAAAAAGACAGGTAAATCGGATAAGTGATTCCCGCGTGATAAACGCACTAATGGACAGACAGAGAGACATTGCATTTTATATATATTATAGATTATACATTACAGATATTCTTTGCTACATAATATTGTTCCATATTTAATGGTTTAGGCTGTGTATTGCAAAAGTACGCGAGAGCGGCAAACTTATTTCCGACATTAGTCACTATTTTACGTCACTGCTCATTCCTTATGCTACCTATCGTAATAAAATATAGCCTATAACCTGGCCAGAGAACATATGTATGTTTTAAAAAAAAAAGTACGTAAATCGGATAAGTGGTTTTTCAGTGATAGGCGCACTAACGGACAGACAGACAGACAGACAGACAGAGAGACGTTGCATTTTATATATATTATAGATGAAAATACTGAAAAACGCGAATTTGATTTCCGAAACTCCAAACTAGTCACCAGGAAAGGAACTATCGCAAACTCCTTATCAAAGAAATGATACACATTAAAAAAGAAAAACACGCATGTAATGACAAACAAGACGTAAATAACTTAAGTCGAATTTACCACCAATTAATTAATTAATTAATTATCACTGTCATTAAATTATTACCATAGTACAATTGTGACCCAAAAACGAATTAAACATACTAAAATTAACAAAATCAAAATATCTGGTACTGATAACAAAGCAAAAAAAAATAGTTTCTAATAGTGTGTCAAAGGTACATATCGAGGTATGTAAATGTAATAGTTATAATCATTTTATTTTATATACTATAGATTTTAAAGTAAGTGTTTTTAGGTGTTTTAGCAACAGTTAAAGCGTCATATACAGACGTAGTGACCTACGTTGAAAAATAATTTAAAATGTATTGATTATTGGCTAATTAAGAAATCTGATCTTAATTTGTAGATGCAACTACCACCAAACTAAAACAAAAAGAAAAATCATTGAAAAAGCCAGCAATGCCTGAGCTAAACGACTGATGAATAAGTTGTTTTTAATTATAATACAACCCAAGAAAAAAAAAATGGAAAATAAATTATATATATATATATATATATATATATATATATATATATATATATATATATATATATATATATATATATATATATATATATATACGAGGCTAGTTTGAAAAGTCCGTGCAAAAATAAAAACTACTTATGTGTTTGGGGTAAACCTTTTTTATTTTTCGACATAGTCTCCTTTTAGGCTTATACACTTCGTCCAACGATGTTCTAGTTTGTTGATCCCTTCCGAATAATAGGATTTGTCCAAGTCTGCAAAATATCCATTAGTGTCTGCAATCACCTCCTCGTTTGAATAAAATCTTTGTCCCGTCAGCCATTTCTTCAAATTGGGGAACAAATAGTAGTCCGAGGGAGCCAAGTCTAGAGAATAGGGGGGATGTGAAACGAGTTGGAATCCTATTTCCATTAATTTTGCGACTACAACTGCTGAGGTTTGTGCTGGTGCGTTGTCGTGATGGAAAAGGACTTTCTTGTGGGCCAATCGCGGGCGTTTTTCTTGCAGCTCGGTTTTCAAACGGTCCAATAACGATGAATAATATTCACCTGTAATAGTCGTAACCTCCACAGGCCGTCCAGAATGGTCAGCGTCACTTGTGCCCATATGGCCAACCACTTATAAACTGTTCTAGTCGAAGGTGCAGAGTCACCATAATATTTATCAAGCTTCTCTTTAGTCTCCTGAGGCGTTTTGCCTTTCATAAAGTAATGTTTAATCACCACACGAAATTCTTTTTCGTCCATTTCTTGAAAATCACTCGACTTCCTTGTTTCACACGAATGCCAAACACAAAGAAATAGTCCAATATGGCTGAAACTTGGTGTGCGTTCATTCAAGAGATGCTACTAACTAAACATGACCTCGTTACGCGCCGGTGGTGCCATCTCTCGGACTTTGCACGGACTTTTCAAACCAGCCTCGTATATATATATATATATATATATATATATATATATATATATATATATATATATGTATGTATGTTTAATTAGGCTTGCGTATTTAGAGTCTATCCTTATATTATCGATATCTTTCAGAATTGCCTAGTTTCTGTCAAATCAAAAGTCTTACGGTAGTCAACAAAGGCAACGAATGAGAGTACGAAGCGTCTGAAGATGGTCGACTGTACTATAACCTTTCCTGAATCCCACTTGTTCAAAAGGCTGATATTGATCTAACCTGCTTGATAGTCTGTTTGTTATTATTTTAGTCAGTAGCTTATATAAGTGGGACAGCAAAGTGGTCGGTCGATAGTTCTCGATCGATAGTTCTCGATCCCCTTGTTTGTACAATAAGATAACTTCCTATATATCCTATTACTATTCGCCAACCTGCCCGGTAAGCGTGACGTTTTAATTGTCATTAACCTTCCAAATATGAAATGTCGAATTCTACTTTCTATATATCGATCTTTATTAAGAAGGAGACAATAGTCTAAAAACTGGCATCGTTCATTTTACAGCATATTGTATTTAGGGCATTATTAATAAATCTTTTATTACGGTAATATCTGTAAAAATAAAAACCTAATGGTGTAGTAAAATAAAAGAAATGTACCTTCTTTATTTTATAACCTGTAAGGTATTAAATGGGTTTAATGGCTTACAACAGAAGAATGCGAATTAGATCCAAATTTGCAGGTAGTGAAATTAAAAAGTAAGAGTATATTTCGAATTATTTTATTAAGTGATGAAATGACTTTTTTGTATAACCGTCAGCAAATAAAACAAAATGATGTTATTGTTATTATACCCCGCGGAGATGCGGGACAGAATATCACTCCTGGTATGTTTTGCTTGTCATAGAAGGTGACTAAAGGAACGAATTAGATGGTAGATGCCCAGATCCCAACAGGCATGATACCAAGCATCGGTTTAGGCTGCGTGATGTTGCTTAACGTTTCGTGGCCGTGCCGAAATTGCTGGATTTATTGTGGGAAAAATAGCGTGATAAAACTCCTAGGATCAAAAAATTTTGGAGGTAAAATAGCCTCCCCTTTTTAATCTCCAGGTGGGGGCTAGTTCGAGGGCATCAACATATGTTTTGTAACAAATGGGGTTTAAACTTGAACATAAATTAAGTGCAACAACACCTCCAATCAAATGTAATGTAAATGTAATGTAATGTAAATCAAACACCTCATGTATTCGCTCTGCAAAACCAAGGTCAGTTCATTGACTGCATAGTCAATTTTCTCTATCCTGGTTACGGCTTCTATATCCGGTTTAGGTGTAACTTTGGAATCTGTCTTCTTGTCAGAAGAAATCTCTCTTACCAAAGAGCGGAGATTCCGAAGGCACGAAAATTTGATGTCATGTGGTTAAAAATAACGACTCAATAAATCACAAGGTTTATCTGCTGTCTCTATCAACGACCTAGTGATATCAACTTTAGAACAGGTTTCGCTTCTCTTGAGGACACCATCGATCATTTACAGATTAATTATCCAAATGCTGAAATTGCTTTCCTGGGTAACTTTAAAGTCCACAACATCAACTGACTTAAGTATTCCAATACAACCGATGAACACGGTTGTGAAGCTGAATCATTCTCAATCAGTTGTGGTTTTAATCAGTGTATCGATGAACCAACGCGGATCTCTGATCGACACGGAGAGTTCACTAGTCTTCTTTGTCTGTTTTTAACCACCAATCCAGATTTACACTGTCACCGTAAATCCTCTGTTAAGTTTTTCCCACCACTAACTGTTTTTGAGATCGAGTATACTACCGATCAGTAGTAGAGAGGCGCCTAAACCGTGCATGATTTGGCAATACAAATCTGTTAAATGGAAAGAACTCATGGAATATTTTCGAACCTTCCCTTGGTTAGACGTTTGTGTGAAATCCGACATCCAATCTGACTGCATTCAGGAGGTTTCCGATGTCATTTTGGATGGTGAGGAAATTTAGATCCCCTTGTTGAAGAGATGCCCTTCCAACGGCAAGCCTTGGTTCGACCGAAAATGCAAAAAAGCTGTTGCTTCTAAACATCTTGCCCACCGGCAGTGGCGTGAAAATCATAAATTATATATATATATATATATATATATATATATATATATATATATATATATATATATATATATATATATATATATATATATATCTATAATATATATAAAATGCAACGTCTCTCTGTCTGTCTGTCTGTCTGTCTGTCTGTCTGTCTGTCTGTCTGTCCGTTAGTGCGCTTATCACTGGAGAACCACTTATCCGATTTACGTACTTTTTTTTTTTAAAAACATATATATGTTCTCCAGCCAGATTATAGGCTATATTTTATTACGATAGGTAGCATAAGGAATGAGCAGTGACGATAATAGTGAATGAAATCGGAAAAAAGTTTGCCACTAACGCGTTCTCTTGCAATACACTGCCTAAACCACTAAATATGGAACAATATCATGTAGCAAAGGTATATAGTATATATAAGATGCAACGTCTCTCTGTCTGTCCGTTTGTGCGCTTATCACTGGAGAACCACTTATCCGATTTACGTGCTTTTTTTTAAACATGCTAAACCATTAAATATGGAACAATATCATGGAACAAAGAATATCTATAATATATATAAAATGCAACGTCTCTCTGTCTGTATGTCTGTCCATTAGTGCGCTTATCACTGGAGAACCACTTATCCGATTTACGTGCTTTTTTTAAACATACGTATGTTCTGTGGCTAGGTTATAGGATATATTTTATTATGTTAGGTGACATAAGGAATAAGCAGTGACAATAATAGTGAATCAAGTCGGAGAAAAGTTTGCCGCTAGCGCGTTCTCTTGCAATACACTGCCTAAAGCATTAAATATGGAACAATATCATGTAGCAAAGAATATAATATATATAAAATGTAAGGTCTCTCTGTCTGTCTGTCTGTCCGTTAGTGGGCTTATCACTCGAGAACCACTTATCTGATTTATCTGTTTTTATAAATTTATACATATATATAATTCGATAGAAGCCTAGATAATGGGAGATAAGGTGAGATAATAGGGGATAAGGAGAAATAATGGGAGATCAGTCGAGATGAGCCTCGATAATGGGATATAAGGTGAGATAATGGGAAATAAATATAATGGGAGATAAGGAGAAATAAGGGAGGTAAGGAGAAATATTGCGAGATAAGTCGAGATAAGCCTAGATAATGGGAAATAACGTGAGATAATGGGAGATAAGGAGAAATAATGGGACATAAGGAGAAATAATGGGACATGAGCAGAGATAAGCCTAGATAATGAAAATTATGTAGAGATAATGGGAGATAAGGAGAAATATTGGGAGATAAGAGGAAATAATGGGAGATATTTTATTAAGTTAGGTAACTTAAGGAATAAGCAGTGACGATAGTAGTGAACCAAGTCCACGCGAGTGGAGCCGCGGGCCCGGCTAGTATATATATATATATATATATATATATATATATATATATATATATATATATATATATATATATATATATATATATATATATATATTTGGGTTTAACTGTATATATACACAAGTAATATATAACAATTATACAACTAAGTGTTGTGTTCCCATTCGCCTTCTCCAAACCTCTCTATCGTCCGCCATCTCTTCGTCCATTTCTCGTGTCCTCATATCTTCATTCCAGGATCTACGTGGTCGTCCTTTTTTATTTCTTCCCGGTGGTTTCCATGTCAAGAGCCTTTTGGACAATCTTGTATCGTTCATTCTGAGTAGGTGTTCACCATTTTAACCCTCTATTTTCTATTCTTTGTATAATTGTTTCTGTTGCTGCTCTGCTGTTGCGTATTTCTTGGTTTGTTATGTGTTGGAATTTGGACACTCCGGCGCTTCTTCTCAGGTAATCCATCTCTATCGTCGTTATTTTTCTTTTATCCTCTTCTTTTATTACCCACAGTTCACTACCATAACTTAAAACCGATTCTACCATTGTTCTTCCAATTCTCTTTTTGTTTTGTGTAGTTATGTTTTGATCCCACCATATTGAGTTAAGAGCTCTTATGATCCTCCTAGCTTTTTGTATTTTATTCTGTATTTCCTTTTTTACCTATACCATTTTTGTTGTCAATCAGTATTCCTAGATATTTAAATTCCTTCACTTGTTTGACATGTGTATCGTTGTTATTTAAGACATCAAATTCTATTTCCGAGTTCATAACCATATACTCCGTCTTTTCAAGGCTCACCTCTAGTCCCCATTCCTTGTAGTCTGTGTATAATCTCTTCAATACATATTTCCTATCGAATGCATCTTGTGTTATTATTACTTAGTCGTCTGCAAAATTTAACAATAATAGGTGTTTATCACTAATGGGGATGCCCATGCTTTGGCAAGTGCGGTTCCATTTCTTTAGAGCGTATATTAAATAAGATTGGTGAAAGACAACACCCTTGTCTTAGACCTTTTGTAATGAGGATAGCTGCCGAGAGATAGCGTCCCTGTTTCACATATCCTATATTTTCATTTCAACTCTTTTATTGTTGTTATCATCCCTTCTCTTATCCCTACTGTTCTCAAGACATGCCAAAGTTTATTTCTCGGTACACTATCGTATGTCTTCTTAAAATCTATAAAGGTCATATGTACGTGTATTTCGTCATCTTTTTGGATCTTCTTTTCTTTCAATTGTTGTAAAGTAAACAAGTTGTCTATACACGACCGGCCCGGAGTAAATCCGCTGTGGTTTTAGGATATCTTTCCTTTAATTGTTTCTCTTATTCTATTCTGCAATGTTTTTACCGTACAGTCTGCTCATAGTGCTTGTAACGCATATACCTCTATAATTATTAGGGTCTTTTCTATTTCCTTTCTTATAAATTGATGAAATGTAACTTTTTTTTCCATTCGGTAGGTGTTCTTCCTTGTGATATACAATTAAGCTAGTTATTGTTCTCCACATGGTTATATCTCCATTTTTAATCACTTCTGCAGAGATATCACCTGGTCCGGCCGCTCTTCCATTCTTCATCGTTTTTAGATTTGCTTGTACATTCTCCATGGTTATTTCGTCCCATTCCTTTCCCTCTGTGTCTTCTGATTCATTGTCCTCTATACTAAGGAATTCTTGTCTGTTTTCAGTTAGTAATATTTCGTAATAATTTTTTAATTCTTCCAGTGGTATTAAATTTACGGTCCTCTCTTTGTTGTTCGTTTCCATATTTTTGATGGTTTGCCACACTTCTGTCGATTGTGCTCCTCCAATATACATGTAAATCTGTGTACATTATTAGTGGAACTTGGTTGAATTTTCCGGAGGACATCAAATCCGTTGGATTTTCAGTTAAAAATGCTGTTGGATTAGGCTTTTCTATAACAGGACCATAAGGTCTTCTTCGACTTGCATCAGCTATATGCTAAAAAGATTTACGTAAAGCGTATGAGATCGAAAGACATATTTTTTTATGTACGAAATAAATATAGGAAAATGTGTTAAGTATAACAGTTTTTATGAAGCATTTATTGTTAAATGTATTAATAGAAAACTTACATCTGGTAATTTTAAAGCTGCTGTAAGCAATTCCTTAGCAGGTACATTCATTAAAATCTCCAAAGCTTCTTTGTCAGTAGCAACTTTGCTGTTTAATTTTTCAGCAACTTGCATTGCATTTTTTTGACCCCACACCCAAGGATTTAAGGCAGAACCGCTTTGTACTATTGCTTTATGGAAAAGTCCTTTAGCTGATGGAGAAAGAATCTAAAAATAACTACACAAAATGTGTTTATTATAAAAATCTAGGCAATATAGTAATATAGTAGACGAGTCTTCGTGCATTATTCTATTTCATTAGAAAGCTACAATAAAATAAATTTCAATGGACCTCCTTCGACGATTTAAAATTAAAATTTCTATACTATCGTGTTTTGGTTGCAAATCAGTCGAAAGTGCCTGACTTGTTCTCAGCGTATGAGCTCCAATCAAGCCAAACGAAATTATACTGAACCGGATGAATTTTAATGTAATAAACAAAGTCAGTGAACATATAAATATTAAAATTATATAAAAACAACACTATGTTTTAATTTCCAATATATTTAAAGTCACTTGACAATTGTTTCACCATACAATGGCTTCTTCAGAAGAAGCCATTGTATGGTGAAACAATTGTTTAATTTAAATTTATTGGAAATTAAATATATTGGAAATTAAAACATAGTGTTGTTTTTATATAATTTTATTATGAATTTCCAACAAGTATCGGCTAACACAATCAAAGATATAAATATTATGTTAGTATTGGTATTAATACTATATCCAATAGATGGAAGTGATGGTGATGGATCAGTCGCCTAGTTTTCTCTTGGTTTCCTTCCATTAGTATGAGAAAATACGCTTTTTGTCCGAATCACTGATTTAAAGTCCGTTTGTTTGGAGTTGATAGCACAAAACAAGGGTTATAAACATTAAAATGTCATAAACTATAAGCGTCCGAAATTTCTCTACTAATTATTTACATGTTTAGTTTTAATCACATTTATTTTCTACCTCTATAGAACAGGGCGACCTTTTTCTAAAAAATATTTTATTACATGCCTGCTAAACTTTACAACAAGCTATATAAATAAACGCATTTCAAAGTTTATTTTAATGAGCAAATGATGAAACTAAAAATCTTATTTGTATGATAAAGGCCTAAACGAGTACAATTAACAATTCTTAAGAACCATAAATCTACAGTGTTATAAAGCTTAATGATAATAGGTAGCATACAATTATTTGAGATTTTAGCAGTTATTGGAGTATAATTAACCAAAGTATTTAACGGGGAAGCCGATCATCAGAGGCTTGGAAACTCGTTAGAGCACTAATAGCAAATAACTCTCAAAAAACACCATTACTCATTACAAGCATGGAAAGACCATTACCAACACGAAATGGCTGAACATCAATCAGAATTTATTACCCAGTCTCCATCCACTCACAAAGTTCAGGGACCAAGTATAAAAATAAATAGAGATATGATATCAAAAGCAATCAAAACAATGAAGAACGGTAGAGCTAGTAGACCAGAGCGAATTCCTGCAGAATTGTTGAAATCTGGATCTAACAAACTAAAGGACATGTTCACCAACCTTTTCGAAAAATTTATAAATGGCGACCAAATTCCTGAAGAATGTAAAATGGCATGGATAACGCCACTTCACAAAAAGGGAATGAAGGATAAATGTGAGAACTACAGGTGCATATCGGTCACCAGCTCCTTAAGCAGACTTTATGGAAAAGTGATTAGAGCAATAATTGAACAAGAATATGCTCCGTACGAAATTGAACAGCAAGCGGGATTCAGAGCAGGAAGAACTTGTATGGATAATATTTTTAGCCTTAATCAATTAACCGAAAAGAAAGTAGCAACCAACAGAGAAGTCCATCTAATCTTTATTGATTTAACAAAGGCCTACGATAATGTACCAATAAAGAAACTGTGGCAGGTATTGGAAAGAACATCTATTAACGTTACCGCCATACAAGCGATAAAACGACTATATTCAAATTGTCAATCAAGAATAAAGACTGGTAAAGAAATATCTGAAAGCTTTCACATCACAAAAGGTGTTAGACAAGGGTGTTGCTTGTCCCCAACGTTATTCAAAGTATATATTGATGCGGCCCTCGATCATTGGAGGAAGAGTTGTCGAGGAATGGGTATCGAAATAGACGATGAGACAACACTCTATACGCTACATTTTGCCGATGATCAGGTGGTTATCGCCCAAGATCCAGAAGATCTGGAATATATGACAAGGAAGCTCATAGACCAATATAACAATTGGGGACTCACAGTAAACATGAGCAAAACAAAGTACCTGCGGAACGGTGGGGATAGGCAGGACCTGAAACTGGACAATAACATCTTCAAAAGTATAGTTCTCTACGGGTGCGAAACATGGCAACTAAACAAAACTCTTGAAAGAAGGTTAAATGCTCTGGAAATGGATTTTCGGTGAAGATCGGCAAGAATTTCCAAGCTCGACAAGATATCAAATGAAAGGGTCCGGTGAAAAATGAAAATGGAAAGAACACTGATAGAGGACGTACAGGAGAGACAATTAAAGTGGTACGGCCATGTCCAAAGGATGCAACACCATAGAATCCCAAAACAAATCCTACAGTGGACACCTACAGAAAGAAAGAAAAAGGGGAGGCCGAAAATAACCTAGTCTAAGGACATAACAAAAGCAATGTCTGAACGAAATCTACGATCAGGTGACTGAGATGACCGGCGAGAATGGACGCTAGGAACCGAAGGCGCAGAGTGACGCTATAAACCGGATATATATATATATATATATATATATATATATATATATATATATATATATATATATATATATATATATATTTAACTGTAGGTAGTATGCAATAAAAATATTCTGTGTAAGTATAAAAATAAAGCAAAAACCTATAATATGCTTAGTTCAAATCAGAACAGCGATGGCTTCAACTTTCAGTTTTGCCCCGTGAAATTGTGGAAACCTATGCCAACATGGTTGTTGGCACAGTTGGATCAGCAACTATTTATAGATTTCTAAAACAAAGAAAACGCGGTCCTTGCAACGAACCTCAGAATCACAAAGGAAAGAAGCCCTTAGAGGTCGATGAAGACTTTAAAAACGCAATAAGGAGAAAAGTACACCGTTTTTTTAATAAGGAAGAAAAAAATACCTATGGTACGCTACCTAAAGTTTTGCAAGAAATCAGAGAAGACCAGGACTCATCAGATTTTAAAAAATGGAAATTATGGAAAATCCTTCATAACCTAAATTTTCTTTGGGAAAATACAATAGAAAATCTGTTCTTATAGATAAAACAGAAATAATTTGTTGGAGAAGAGAACATCTACGAATCCCAGTATTCATTTTTTTTTTTTTTATTTTCTTACGTACCTCTCTATTTTTTTCTTTGAATTCTGCCCGGGTAGTTTCTGACTTGTATGTTAAATATTTTTGGTGTAATCTATTTTTTTCCTCTATTAGTTCTTTTAATTCTTCTGTTATGTAATATCTGCATGTTTTTCTTTCTTCCCACTTATACTCTCCTAAAGTTTCTTGTGCCACCTTGTGGATCGCTTTTTTAATGCGTTCATATTCTTGCTCTATATCTTCGGTTGGTTCCAGTGTAAGTAATTCATTGCGTAATCTTCTTTGATAAAGCTCTATTTGTTGCTAAAGTTTTACTGTTTTTTGATGAAAATGGTACACTATTTTAGTAGTCAATAGATGGTGATCTTTGTCACAGTTGGCTCCTCTCTTAACTCTGGTGTCGTATATCTTGAATGTGGATTGAACTTTGGTTATAACATAATCTATTATGGATTTCTGATTTAATGATGGTCTCTTCCAAGTAAAGCGATGAATATCCTTGTGGGGGAAGAAAGTATTTGTTAATTTCAGATCAAATTGATTACACAGTTCTAGGACCCTCTCTCCATTATCATTTTCTACGTCTTCTGCGTAGTCTGGTACTGGTGGATATACTCCAATAATATTTAGGTTGTAGCCGTACATTTTTAATTTGAGGAGAATTATTCTGTCTGTGATGTACTGGTAATCTTTTATATATCTTTTTAATTTGTTGTGGATTAATATCGATACTCCTGACCTAGCTCTTTGTGATTTGTCTACTCCAGACCATATGTGAATGTGGTTACCTAAGCTTTCGTTTCCACTCTCCTTTTTCTTAGTTTCCGTTAACACTGTGATATCTAGGTTATATCTTTCTACTTCTTTTATTATTTCTCCTAGTTTATTTCCTATTTCACGTATATTCCTTGTAGCCGTACTCGTTATCCTTTTGCTTGCCAATCATCGTCGTCTATAATTTCATATAAAATCATAAATTATAACATCCTTATTCGTACCCGGAATAGATGCAAAGAAATTATCGACCAAATCTAGGAGGCAGATAATCAAAGAATTAAAAGCAAACTTCCTGCTTGCCTCAACAATTCCAGGTTCTTTTGGTCAGTCGCTGAGGTCGCTAGTCAAAGTTTTACTAAAACTCACTATACCACCACCACACGGTTAGAAAATATTATTGGAACAACACTTCTTGAGAAAGTCAACTTATTGGCTGAACTCTTTGCTTCATATTCTACTGTCGATTTCTAAGGAGAATATCAAGCGCGGCTTCACGAATCCTGAAATAGACAAATAACACACTAATTCGAAGCACTCTCCCTATTATCATTTCTTCTCATTAGACACTTAAACATTCAGTTAAGTAAAAATGACTAAAAAGTAACATAATTTTCTGAGTTCTTGACTCCAAGAACTCTAAAAAAGGATTTATAACACAATTTGTACGAAGCAACCCTTTCAACCCTCTCCCCTATCTCATTAACCCCTTATAGGTGTGATTATGAATAATGGACAAAATACAATTTTCAAAGTTCTCGTATTTAAGAACCCTGAAAAGGCGTGTATCATAATATATACGAAGCGACCTCTTGGACCCGCTCCCCCACCTTATTAACTCCTTATATGTTTGATTATATATATTTGAAAAATATTTTCTACTTCAAGAATCCTGAATAGGACGTGTAACACGATATACTTGAATTAACCTCTGTAGCACCCTCTCCCACCCCTTTAATTGTTATATGTTTGATTAAAATAATTATACTTAAAATTTGTTCATCATATCAACAAGAATGAAGAAAAATTTACATTGTAAATTAGAAAAAAAATTACCCCACCTCTTTATTAATGTTACTAAAAAACTACAGTACTCAGTACATATCACCACTACACCAAACACTTTATTTTTACGTTCGACGTGCGTTTTGCTAACTATGTTAACTTCATCAGGAGCGATGATTGTCAATCATCGCTCCTGATGAAACTAACATGATTAGCGAATCGCGCGCCGAGTGCAAAAAAGTGATGTAGTTGTGATATATACTGAGTAGTGTCATTGTGCCAAAGATTCCACATTCTCAACTTAGTTAAAAAATTATAGGTTTCATTCATACGTTAAGGTAGTTCACTCTAAAATTCACTTTTCTTAAATTTGATGAAACTGAAATACGAGGCTGGTTTGAAAAGTCCGTGCAAAGTCCGAGAGATGGCATCACCGGCGCGTATCGAGGTCATGTTTAGTTAGTATCATCTCTTGAATGAACGCACACCAAGTTTCAGCCATATTGGTCTATTTCTTTGTGTTTGGCATTCGTGTGAATCAAGGAAGTCGAGTGATTTTCAAGAAATGGACGAAAAAGAATTTCGTGTGGTGATTAAACATTACTTTATGAAAGGCAAAACGCCTCAGGAGACTAAAGAGAAGCTTGATAAACATTATGGTGACTCTGCACCTTCGATTAGAACAGTTTATAAGTGGTTTCAAAATTTTCGGACTGGCCATATGGACACAAGTGACGCTGAACGTTCTGGACGGCCTGTGGAGGTTACGACTCCAGAAATCATTGATCAAATCCATGATATGGTGATGGATGACAGAAAAGTTAAGGTGCGTGAGATTGCTAGTGCTGTGGGCATCTCGACTGAACGGGTACATAATATTTTGCATAAACATTTGGACATGAGAAAGCTATCCGCAAGATGGGTGCCGCGATTGCTCACGCTTGACCGAAAACGGATTCGTGTGAAGTGTTGCAAGGATGGTTTGCAGCTGTTCCAGAAGAATCTGGAGGACTTTAAGCATCGTTTCGTCACTGTGGATTAAACATGGATACATTACTATACTCCTGAGACCAAACAACAATCTAAACAATGGTTACCAAGGGGGAATCTGCACCAAAAAAGGGAAAGACCGTTCCTTCAGCCGGAAAGGTTATGGCGACTGTCTTTTGGGATTCGCAAGGGATAATCCTCATCGACTATCTGGAAAAGGGTAAAACTATTACAGATATATATTATTCATCGTTATTGGACCGTTTGAAAACCGAGCTGCAAGAAAAACGCCCGCGATTGGCCCACAAGAAAGTCCTTTTCCATCACGACAACGCACCAGCGCACACCTCAGCAGTTGTGGTCGCAAAATTAATGGAAATAGGATTCCAACTCGTTTCACATCCCCCCTATTCTCCAGACTTGGCTCCCTCGGACTACTATTTGTTCCCCAATTTGAAGAAATGGCTGGCGGGACAAAGATTTTATTCAAACGAGGAGGTGATTGCAGACACTAATGGATATTTTGCAGACTTGGACAAATCCTATTATTCGGAAGGGATCAACAAACTAGAACATCGTTGGACGAAGTGTATAAGCCTAAAAGGAGACTATGTCGAAAAATAAAAAAGGTTTACCCCAAACACATAAGTAGTTTTTTTATTTTTGCACGGACTTTTCAAACGAGCCTCGTATGATGTTAATCTAAAGATTTTTCATTTAATAAAAAAAAATAATAATAAAAATGTTGTTCGGAAGTATTTATAATTAAAGTGCACATAGTTAACATGCAACAGGCCAATGAAGTATAAAAAGGCATAGCTTCGTGTATATCTTAAGAACCAGTCTTACGAATTTTTTAAAAAAACTAATATTTAAAATTAGAAAAATTTTGAAATAAAAATATATTTTTTATCGATTTGTTAAAAAGATATAAATATTTAAAGTTTATATTTTTTTAAAAGAATAACCGCGTAATGAGAGACAGATATTACAATTTGACAACGCTGTATGTCGTCATACTTTACGCGCCAACATTCAAAAAGTATATAAATTGGTTAACTTTTAAGCAGAAATTCATTTGTAGGTTACATAATTTATTGAATAAACACAATATATTTATCAGCTTTATCTTTAATCACCAAATAAAAATATTAAATGTATTAATTAAAAATTTGAATTTGTATCTTGATATTCATTATTTTTTTTTAGTATTTACAAGAATTATATTTAACCAAAAATATGTTTGTAGGTTCAATAATTTTTCAATAATATCTTAAATTAATATTATGTTTATTTATCAACATTGTTACATGTTAATTGATAACAATATTATATTTATTTAAAAATAACGGTTTTATAAATTTTTTCGGTAAAACTAAATAAATAATTAATGATACTAATGATAAATAAATAAACTATTATAAACTATTTGTAAAGTAATCAATTACGTGGTTTTCCATTGTCTTTTCGACTAAATAATAATTGCGCTATTCTTGTAGAACCCAATTTATCATAAGAATTTAGGTCTTATGATAAATTGGGTTAGAGAAGTTATGCATTCAGATGCAGTTGTTTTAATCATGATCTGAAATAAAACTTTTTAAAGGCATTAATGATGGCAATATTAGTTTTTTCGTGATGTACTCTTCATATGATGCGTAATTTGTAATTACGACCTAAATGTTTTTCATGAGTTATTTTTTCTAGTGAAAGGACTTTTTTTACAGAGACAACACTTTAAATTTTTTCTTAACTCATCTAACTCGTATACAGGTAAGGCTCAGTTTTTAATTTTTTCGCGTCATTCATTCCCGAAATAGTTTTTTTGCACTTACTGATGAGCTTTTGTTTGCAAATTTTTCTTTATGTCGCAACTGATTATAATCAAGAGGCATTTCTTATTTAATTATATTTTTTTAATTTCAAAATAGAAAAAATATGGTCTAAAGAGTAAACATACCCAAAGTATAATAAATATAACCTATAAAAACGTTACTTCTATAGATCATTCGGTATACGCATTGGCAGCGTTGCTACATTTAATTTCATTAAAAGTGTGATTGTATTAGTATGTGTCTGTATATGAAAGTTTCATCTATCGAGGAGATTCTATACCAATCAATCAAAGTGATGTAGTTGACTCGGTGAGAGTTCTTGGACTATCTAAAAAGACATCAGAACGCCAAAAAGGCGGTTATACGAAATATCCCTGTTTAGCAGAGGTGAAGCTGAGCACTGGACTAGAAAAGACTGTTCTTCTAGAGAAGCTCTAATCCCTAGGAGGCTGAGTGTTATAAATCGTGATGCGTGAGAGGCATGAGAAAGCTTTGTTCGAAATGGTAACCGCATTTGCTCACAGTGGACCAAAAACAACAACGTTTTGATGATTCTGAGCGCTGTTTGGACCTGCGTAAGCGTAATAAAAAGGATTTTTTTCATGCGATATGTGACAATGGATGAAACATGGATCTACCACTACACACCGAAATCAAATCGGCAGTCAGCTGAGTGGACAGCAGTCGGTGAAAGCCGCCCGAAGCGACTAAAGACACAACAGTCGGTTGGGAAGGTATTGGCCTTTGTATTTTGAGATTGACTATGCTGAGAACGAACAATAACGAATATTAGCTTCCCGGTTCAAAGAAAGACATCTATTGACAAAAGAAACGAATATCTCGTATTACCGCACTAGGGAAAATAATTTACTCCATTTCTTTTCTGAAGAGGATGATTTTCTATTTTGTAGTGATATTTCTTATCTAATAGCTGCAATGGGATTACAAAAATTTGGTTCAAATTAATGGCGTTTATTTATAAACTCATCAAAACGAAGTCTTAAATGTGTACTCTTACATAATGGTAACAAGCTAGGCTCTTTGCCTATTCCACATTCAACCAAAATCTATTCTACAATATCTTTAATTATAAACAAGATCAAGTATAATGAACATAAGTGGATTTTATGTGTGGATCTGAAAATAGTCAATTTCCTCTTGGGCCAAAAAGGCGGTTATAAGAAATATCCCTGTTTAGCACAAGTAAAGCTGAGCACTGGACTAGGAAAGACTGGCCTTCTAGGGAAGCTCTAATCCCTAGGAGGTTATGTTATAAATCATGCCCATAGATCGCATATTATTGCTTCCTTTACATATCAAACTGGTACTAATGAAACGGTATGTAAAAGCGGGGAATGTTTTCAACAAATATCAAAACTGAGTACTGAAAAGTTACAAGCTGGCATTTTTGACGGCCCACAGATCAGGAAATGATCCAATTTTCACCAGTTGTACATCAGATAATGAAAAATATGAGTGGGATGAGTTCGTTTGGGTAGTGAAAAATTTCTTGGGTCATAAAAAGTCTGACGACTAATCTCAACACATTGAGCAGCTAATGCTGCATTTCCAGCGACTTGGATGTAACATGAGTATAAAGCTATACTTCCTCCACAGTCATCTAGACCGTTTTCCCGAAAATCTCGGTGATTTAAGCGACGAACAAGGGGAACGTTCCCACCAGGATATTCGTACTATGGAAGAGCGATACCAGGGTCATTGGAATGTAAATATGATGGCTGATTATTATTGATAGAGCATTCAGAATAGTACTCGTAAGTCGACTTATGCGAGAAAATCGTTTAAAAGGAAATTTCAATCAAGATAGCTGTGTTTAATAAAATGTTATAACTTGAAAAATCGTATTTTTTTTAATTAAAAGTCATTCCACTCATATCTGTAAAACCAGAGTTCTTAGAGAAACCAACTAGATATTTGAAATAAGCGTGAAAAACACATTCAGAATCAGGTATAACATTTTATGCAACTGGAATGCTGTGTCGTGGTGTTTCAATTATAACGTCAAACGAGTCATTTACTTGTTGGAAAATTATTAATAATGAATTTCGGAGCACGTTATAAAAAGGTTCTCCTTGAAATCCATATGTAAACACCATATGCGACCGCGCTGGCAATCATGTTGTTGGTATGATAGGGAACGCATGCGTGATAAAAAACAGGACCTAAACATTTTCTTGAGCATCGTTACTGTGTTTTATGTGTACTGTGTCAATATGCCATATCGTTTGGGAGTTATCATCATTTCGTTTGGAAGTCAACAAAATAGACTGACGAAAATGAGTAAGTATGTTTTCTGTGATTTAAAGACCATAAAACGTGAACAAATGCAATAATCTCGGAGTATGATACTTTTACAAATACAATAATTCCCTTCAACAAGCAAAGTAAAAAAGACTCAATAAAAACAACCTTATGTTGACCAATTAAAACGAATTCTTTTTTTTATTCTAAAAGCGTAAAAAAGGGTTCAACATAATTACTTTTTATTCATTGCTCATTCGATTTAAAAAAGGAGGTCGATTGCTAACAAAACATAGTCAAATAATCAACGAGACCTGTTGCCAAAATACGAAAAAATAAACCAGATACAATTTTTTGCGAGGATCGCGGTCGGGATCTCTGACGCCTACTGTGACTGACTGAGCGGTCTCGGTTAGTGTGTGTATTTGTGTGGTTTTTTACCCTTTTCGAAGGGGAAATGCAACCCTTTGAATGGGGTGATTTGAAAATTAATTCCGGATTATTAGCAGGTGATGATTTTTTTTTATTGATATGTCAAATAAAAAGGGATAATTTATTAATTTTGAGTTTTGGGTAGTTGGAGTGTTAAATAAAGCTTATATGGGAATAATTTAATACATTGATGATAGTACTCCACGGCTTTCTGGAAATGATTTTAATTTATAGTTCTTGTCAATTGCCATATTATTTGTGGAAAAGGTTTGTAAAAGTCTATAAAATAAAAAAAAAATTCAAATCTTTCGTCGAGCTATTTTTAATATAGGGCGAAATTTTTTTTTTTTTAGAAACGTATTTTTTCGAATTTAAGGGAACATTTCTCGGTCGAAAATTTAATAATTTTTATGGGACTGATAAATTAATAAAAAAACATTTTTTAAGTCCGTAATTGTTCTAGCATATACCATATTTTAAGTCTTATAGGTTTTTTTTGCAGCCTCATGAAAGCCATTTTGAAAATTTTAATCTGATAGCGTGTACGATTGCTGTTCACAGGAACGTCTGAGAAAAAAAATCCTTATAAAAGTATGACTATGGCTTCAATATAGGCTACGATTATTTTGCTTGAGCAAAAATTCACAAAATGGCGGACCTCCAAAGTTGGAGGTCTCAAAAATAGCATTTTTTTCGTAAAAAATTAAGCAATCTTTTTTATTCTAGTTTATACTGGGGGCTATTGTTGTGTAGAAGAACATATTAAAATTTTAGAACGATCGGTTAAATGGTTTTTAAGTTATCGTGCTCGCCGATTACAAAAACGCGTTTAAAGTTTTGACAAACGGATTTTTACATATAAAATCTACTTACGTTCAATCAGCTATGCCTGCTGCATACAAAATTCCTTCCGACTCCTCATACGTCTCGTTTAGAAGTTCTTAAATTTTTTTCTGCAGATGTACTGGCAAAATTAGAATTAACATGTAGGCTGAAAAGTTTTTGGCCTGACACATAGATGTCGCCCTTTTCAAAAAATCCACAAGATTTTTAGGAAGTACCAACATTCAAACGATACGTGTCAAAATTTCATGACATTTCGACGATTAGTTTACAAGTTATAGTGGTCTTAGAGAAGCTATTTTTAATATTCTCAAAACAATGGAAAAAATCGAATTTCGTGTGTTGATTAAACACTGTTTTTTAATGGGAAAAATACCGTCCAAGCAAAGCAATGGCTTGATACGTATTACGGAGACTCTGTCTCTCGAAAACCACTCATCATTTACTGGTATGCTGAATTTAAATGCTGTGGACGTCCAAACGAGGTGGTTATACCGGAAAACATAAAAAAAATCCACAAAATTATTTTGGATGACCGTAAAGTGAAATTGCTTGAGATAGCTGACACCCTAATGATATCAAAAGGTCGTGTTGGTCATATTTTGCATGAGAAAGCTCTGTTCGAAATGGTTATCGCGTTTGCTCACAGTGGACCAAAAACAACAACGTGTTGATGATTCTGAACGCTGTTTGGACCTGTTTAAGCGCAGTAAAAGAGATTTTTTCATGCGATATGTTTGTTTGTTTGTTTGTTTGTTTCTGTTGGGCAGGGCGCATCGACAGCTAAGATCATTTAGCTCCCACTAGAGTTAGTTTGGTATAAATAGATTAGACTATGAAGTTGAATTCTTTTAAGTAATTGGTTATCTTTTCTTTAAGTGGGACAAAAGATTTTATGAGGATGGTGATGTTGGATGGGATGCCGTGGGTGTCTCTCAAGTTTTGATGTTGAATGGATTCGATTAGATGTAACACTGATAAGGGGGAGTCACATTTAGGACAGAGTGGAGGGGGATCTCTCTTTAATAGGTGTACATGAGTGGAGTAGGTGTGTCCCAATGCCAGTCTTCTCATTATTACATTATGTCTTCGGTTCAATTCTGTGGAGTTAAGGGGAGGAAATACATTGGTTTTGATGGACCATAATTTGTTGTTGGGTTCTTCCAAGTCCCATTTGAGTTGGAAGAGAGAGCTGTGTAGGTGTTTTATGAAGATGTTAAAATCAGAGTAGTGATTCTCTCCCATGTTCATACTGCCCCTTTCTATGGCAAGTTTAGCAAGATAATCCGCTCTGTCGTTATGAGGGTTGCCTATGTGACTGGGCAACCAAAGCAAGGATATGGTACGTTTCTTCAAGGTGGCCGTGTACATCAAATCCAGAATTTGCCTGATATAGTTGAAATTGAGATTTCTAGAATTGATGGCTTTGAGAGCGCTTAGGGAATCAGAAATTATGAGAGTTGGTTGTTGGATGTTTGCTTGGAGGGAATATCTGATAGCCTCCTTTATTGCCAACAATTCTGCAATAATTCAACAATATTAGCCGAGACGTTTACCGAGTGAGGTCGGCCCTGCCAGCGACACCGTTTGCTTTGGGGCTACAGTTTTGCCTAAAACTAAAAATATATTATACCCATTATAGTAAGCTCTCCTTTTACCTACTTCTACTTTCTTCGAATCATAAAAGTAGCAGCAGATGTTCGACACAGTTAGAGCAAAACCTTTATAAACGGCCGAAAGGTAAGTTTGCATGAAGCGCGGTCGATTCGGATGGCCTTACACTTGGCGCTATAATCGTCTGTAATTTTCCTGAGAATGTTATTGAAATATAATACTTTCCAATAGGATACTTTCTAAAAAGTCGATTTTTCCGACTCACGAAAGTGTAATGTTCCCTTAATTGATTATATCGGGTCTTCCATTAAGGACTTGACAACTTTTTTTTGAAATAAAACGCAACCCATTTGAGACATTTTGAAAATTTTACTATCGGCTTGAAGTACAATCAAAACATTTATGTATGGAATACGACTTCATTCATATGTCCACCACGGGCACGTTTGCAGCGGTCGATTCGTTGAACCCAATTTTCGATGACTCGGCCACACATTTCGACGGAAACGGCCGCTATCTCTCTTTCAATATTGGCTCTGAGCTCCTCTAACGACGCAGGCTTGTTAGCATAGACCAATGATTTAACGTTCCCCAATAAAAAGAAGTCTAGAGGTGTTAAATCACACTATCTAGGTGGCCATTCGACGGGACCATTTCTCGATATAACACGTTCACCGAATTTAGATTGCAGTAAGTCGATTGTTACACCCGCTGTGTGGCTTGTGGCGCCGGCTTGTTGAAACCACATATCATTAATGTCTAGCCCATGCAATTGATCAAAGAAATAACGTTGCAACATGCCTCTGTAGCGATCTCCATTAACTGTAACGTGACGGTTATTTTCATCAACGAAAAAGAACGGCCCAATGACACCACCGGCATGAAAACCGCACCAAACAGTAATTTTTTGTGGATGAAATGATGTTTCTTCAAGCACATGAGGGTTTTCACCTGACCAGTAACGCATATTCTGTTTGTTGACAAAGCCGTTTATCCAAAAATGCGCTTCATCACTAAAGATGATTTTGCGATGAAATTGGTCACCTTCTTCCAACATTTCTATAGCCCAATTCGAGAACGTACGTCGCTTTATATAATCGAGTGGCTTTAGTTCTTGAGTTAACTTTAACTTATAAGGGTGCAGGCCAAGATCCTTTCGCACGCCGTGAAATCGACTGTTTTGGTTCATTTGAGATGGACGCTTGAACGGCAGCAATATTCTGGCCACTTCGACCAACCCGTTGTCTCACTGGCACGGGAACATCCAGCAGCGAATATGTTAACTCAAATTTTTTCACTAGGCTATGAATTGCTTGTCTACTGGGACGAGAATTACGACCAAAAATTTGCGTTAACGCTCTTAAAGTTGCAGTCGCCGACTCCAAATTTTGGTAGTAAATTTTAATTATTTGTAAACGTTGTTCGTTCGTGTACTTCACCATGATGAAAATGTTGACTTTACTGAATGTTTTGACGTTGACAGTTCGGTGATTGGCTTAAGGGTGCGTTCACAGTGAAATTTCAAAGTTGTCAAGTCCCAAATGGAAGACCCTTTATTAACTATTTAAAATAAAATAATGGTTGTGTACGTGCTTATGTGTATGCGTCGTGTATTAGTCTATGTAGTGTGTGAGGGCAGGATAGCTACTGATTTAGAATTAGCTTAGATCTTATTATGTGTCTATGTACTTGGTGTAGCATCAATAAAACTAATTTGAAAAATTGTGGCTTATACAGAAATTTGAGGAGTTTATTGAGTAAATACGATGCTTGGAAAAATAAAGTATTCAATATAAAAAACCGGTCAAGTGCAAGTTGAACTTGCACAATTAGTGTTCCGTACATTGATTGTTTTTAAAATAAAAATTTTTGTTAGGTAGGTAAAAAATGATCAGTGACTTCACAAAACACAACCCATATGAGTTTTCAACAAAGTTTGTTTCCAATCTTTACTGAAAACTGGTGACCTTGAAATTTTGTTTTTTTTATATACCAAATAAATTATTAAAGGTAATGCACTCGTGATAATTTTCGTTCAATCTATACCCCGTGGAGAATATTCCAGAATTTTTTCAAAATTTTTTGATCAGTACTTTTCGAGATAAGGTAGGGGACAGCGATTTTTTAAAAGTAATACGAAGAAAAGTGTGCGCAAGTATTACATTATATATATATATATATATATATATATATATATATATATATATATATATATATATATATATAGAGAGAGAGAGAGAGAGAGAGAGAGAGAGAGAGAGAATTCACAATATTGTGAGGGTAGCGGTCAAAAGATTTTGGCCAAATAAAACTCTTAGTTAATAGTCTAGCTTTCGGAATATATTTCTTCCTTCATCAGGACACTCTGCAAGTAAAATGGACAGTAAATTTGTGCTAATTAATGAAGCAGATGGTAAAAAACTAATTGGTATCACTGAACAGAGAAATTATAGTATTAAACTTACTTAACATGAGTTATCTTCCAGGATAAGCATTGTTCAATCAAAAACAACTTGTAAAAACAATTTTATACTAAAAACTAAAAGACTACATATTTAAAACTTGTTAAAAAAAATTTTACATTTTCTTAATCATTACTAGTGAAACATGTGGTTTCAGGAACCGAAAAAGTGAGAGAGGTTAGAAAAATCCCGGCATTTTTTGACATTTGGCAGACAGTTCGCGTCTGCGTATTGTACCACAAGGGGCTCAACTATGAACTTTACGAGGGAGTAATCATAATTATAAAAATCTTTTATTTTATTTGGTTTTTATTTTATTAAAAAAATTTTTTCAAAAGGAACCTGTTTAATAATTGTTTATTTGGAAGGACTAGTGGTCAACAGGGGGGGAATCTGGAGAGGTAGATAGCTGTAGTAAGTAAGAGTACACGACGCTAAGGTCGTCCACATCAGTTTTGATGTTCATATTATTAGGTGTGTTATGAATGGCCACCATCTCCAAAAACCCCCTCCTGTAGTAGTTGGTCTCTGAGTAAAGTATTTCAGCCTCCCCGAAATTAATCCTGTGGTCGTGCTGTGTAAAGTGATGTGCCAGGGCACAAGATTGAGTGCTCCTTCTACAGTCGCTCTTATGGTATGTTATTCTCCCTTGGAGTGATCTAGAAGTCTGGCCAATTTATGAAAGTTGGCAATCCAGACAAGGGATCTTGTATACAATTCCTGTCTTTTTTAGTTTGGGTACTGGTTGTTTCAAATTGGTGAATAGGCATTTGAGGGTATTATCAATCCTCGTGGCAAATTTAATATTTTCGTTCTTAAATACTTTTATTAGTTTAGGGGTTATATATTATATATATATATATATATATATATATATATATATATATATATATATATATATATATATATATATATATATATTGTAACTTGGGAACTTGCCCGCACTTTGTGGCGTCATTTTTTGTACCCTGTGAAAAGTTGTTTGTCCCACGCTTGAGCGCAATTTTCTTGCAGCCCCGCTTTAATTTCTGAGAAGGTATTGAGTGAATAATGATTTTAAAAGAACTAAAGAAATTAAACAAACACTAGCTCAGTTTTCCTTGGTAGAGAAATATGGGTAAGAGATAATTGTTGTACGTCTTTTTGGAATTATTTTTTTTTATGGTTAAAAACTTTATTTGTACTATTTTTTTTTTTGGGCACCATTCATTTTAAAATAGAAAGGATCTAACTTCAGCTAAAAAAATGAAAAAACACTGAAGTGTTTATACAGTTATTACTAAAAAGAATTAGTCTAGTACAACCCTTCTTATCCTGAAAAGAAAGATAGATGTACAGTGAAACACTAGCTTTAACCAACAAAAAAAATTTATTCATGATTTTAAAATAAAAGTTCCAACCCTTGCAGTTTTAGGAATTACAAAAATTCTAGCCTAAACAGTAGTTATTAAAATTAGAGTTCCTAAATCAGGCGTCTTATTTCTAAAACTTTACTACACCCGAAATCGAAGAGTCGTGATATTCACTTCACGATTTATCAGTTCAAATTGCTGTTATAACACTTATTTGCGGGAAATAGATCTACTGATGTATGTTCTGGTGACTTACGGTTTTCCTACGGGCTTCTTGGCCTTAAATTGAACACAAAACCGCTTTCACACATTCCATCACTTATGAGAAGAGCCTACTTTGGCTACTCCATGTAGAAAAAACACACTAAGCCCACTACGGCTTTACGTTAAAAACTCGTACTTAATTTGGCTCTCGTAAATATTGCCAGAAGCCTCTACTGCGGCTTGATGGATAAAGCCTGGCTGCGGCTTCGTCGTAAAAGGCCTCTCGGCGGCTCGGTGGAAGTAAGCCTTCACGGCGGCTTGGTGGAAGTAAGCCTAGATGTGCGTTCTCCGGACCCTTAAATAAGCCGTGAGAACTACGTCTCTAAAATGGCGACGCCGGAACCAAACTCCGGAAACAAACATTTGACCAATCCCGGCGTACTACGAATTCGATAGATTCGGTCGGAAACCCGCACTGCACCTGTACCATGAGCAGCTAGACGTTCCAGTGTAATACACTGCTCGATACAAAGATGAAAAGAAGTACAATATAAAGCGAAAAATCAGTAACATTACATACTCTTAAAATCTAGGAAAAAATGAATGTTACAATATATATATATATATATATATATATATATATATATATATATATATATATATATATATATATATATATATATATATATATATATATATATATATATATATATATATATATATATATATATATATATATATATATATATATATATATATATATGTATATATTACTCATGTTTTCACAAGCTTTCATTTGACACCACACTCGATGACCTAGTAAAAAAAATTTTTTTTCACTTCCAATTTCACCCCTCAAAAAGACCCCTTATGTCAAAATTTATGTTACGGTGGTATAAAATGATCAGTGACTTCACAAAACACACCCCAAATGAGTTTTCAACAAAGTTTGTTTCCAATCTTTACTGAAATCTGGTGTCCTTGAAATTTTTGTTTCTTTTATATACCATACAAATTATTAAAGGCAATGCACTCGTGATAATTTTCGTTCAATCTACACTCCGTGGAGAATATTCCAGAATTTTTTCGAAATTTTTTGATAAGTACTTTTCGAGATAAGGCCCGAGACAGCGATTTTTCGCGAATTTTTAAAAATAATACAAAGAAAAGTGCGCGCAAGTACAATATTATATATATATTTTTTACTCGTGTTTTCACAAGCTTTCATTTGACACCACACTCGATGACCTAGTAAAAAAATTTTTTTTTCACTTCTGACTTCACCCCCCAAAACTAACCCCTTAAGTCAAAATTTAATTCTCAAAACTACATGGCTCTGAAGAGGCCATCAATTCCATATTATTACCAAATTTCACCTTTCTATGTCAAATAGTTTCGGAGAAAATCGGGTGTGACAGACAGACAGACAGACAGACAGACAGACACCGAATTAATCTTATAAGTGTTCCGTACGGAACACTAAAAATGCAAAAGAATACAAAAACTGCATACACCTTCCAATTTTGTCACGTCATGACAATGCAAGAATTTTGGATATAATCCCCCATAAGAGCTTCACTTAATGCTTGGTGTCGTTAATACGTTAATAGAACATATGTACAAAGAATATAAAGAAGATACCGATATGTGGATAAGCTCACCTAAAGTGCAACGAGAAATCACCCACGGAGGTTCGGGGTTCCAGGAAAATTCATGCAAAATATTATTGAATAAAATTGATAATTTACAAGCTAAGTGTTCCCTAGGATGCTTGAAGTATGTTGAAATACTTCGAGATTTCAATAAAGTAGTTAAAGATTGCTTTATAATTGAATTGAATCCAAAATTTGAGCAAAACATTAAACAATTTCGAAACAGTTTTCTAAGTTTGGAAATTCCTGTTACCCCGAAGGTCCATGCTGTGTTCCATCATGTGAAAGACTTTTGTACAGAACGACACTCGGATTTTATTCTGAACAGGCTATGAAGTCTGTTCACTTCGACTTCGCAACCTTGTGGGCTAATTATTGTGTGGTAGAAAATCATCATAATATAATAATATGAAAGAAAATCACTAAGAGCTATAGTCGAATACAATAGTGGTCATGTTTAGTAAATCATAAGAAAATTTTAATAAATTTGAATTATTTATTTTTTTATAAATTTGAATTAAGAATTTTACTAATTTTTTTAAATTAAATTTTTGTTTATAAATAATCTAAGTGTATATATATATATATATATATATATATATATATATATATATATATATATATATATATATATATGTATATATATATAAAGAGTGTTTTTTATAGAGGTATAAAACTTTAAATTGGCAACACTTTTTTAACTGGCGGCCATTTTGTCAGCTGTCAAGTGATTTATGTTTAGTTTGGTTTGGCATTTCAACATGAATAGACTGACGCCTGAACAACGCTTCCAAATTGTGCAAATTTATTTTGAAAATCATGGTTCTGTTCGAAATACGTATCGCGCACTACGTCCATTTTACAGTCAACAAAATCGTCCATCAGAGCAATTAATTCGATTAACTATGGAACGTTTTCGCACCACGTTTACTCTAAATGATAATACGCATCCACAGAGACGTCGTACAGTGCGTAGAGAAGAAGTCATTGCTGCTGTAGAGCGTAGCGTAGAGGAAGACCCGAATCAGTCTATCCGCCATCGTGCACAGGAATTGGATATGTGTCCATCCACTTTATGCAACAATTGAAGCCACACGATCACCTAGCAAGGCGTAGATTCGGTGAATGGGCCCAAAACAAAATTGCCGTTGATCCCGATTTTCATAAGCGAATTTCGTTTAGCGATGAAGCTCACTTTTGTTTGAATGGATACGTCAATAAACAAAACTGCCGTATTTGGAGTGATGATAATCCTCAAGTGTATGTTGAGACACCGTTACATCCAGAAAAACTGACTGTTTGGTGTGCTTTATGGGCTGGTGGAATCATTGGTCCGTACTTCTTTAAAAACGATGCTGGTCAGAAGGTTACAGTCAATGGTGATCGCTATAGAGCCATGATTACTGACTTTTTCGTTCATCAATTGAACAACCATGATGTGCAGGAGCTGTGGTTTCAACAAGACGGCGCAACATGTCACACAGCTCGTGCCACAATTGATTTATTGAAGGAAATGTTTGGTAACCGCATAATTTCACGTTTCGGACCCGTGTATTGGCCTCCAAGATCCTGCGATTTAACGCCGCTAGACTATTTTCTGTGGGGATATGTGAAGTCGCCAGTCTACGCCGATAAGCCCGAAACGATTGACCACTTGGAGGACAACATTCGCCGCGTTATTGCCGATATACGGCCACAAATCTTGGAAAAAGTCATCGAAAATTGGACCTCCAGATTAGACTACGTCCGAGCCAGCCGTGGCGGTCATATGCCAGAAATCATATTTAAATTATAATGCCAGAAGATTATCTTTCGAATAAAGTAAATTTCATGTCAATTTAAAAAATTCACCTTTGTTTTATTCCATTTCAAAGTTCTATACCTCTATAAAAAACACCCTTTATATATATATATATATATATATATATATATATATATATATATATATATATATATATATATATATACAGTGGCGAACAAAAGTATGGAAACATTTAAATTCCCATCTCTAGTCTTAACATTTAAATGGTTTACAATTACAATATTTATTTATTAATCGTGTACATGCCAACAAACATTTTGAAAACTAAAACAGTTAGTGTTTATTAGAAATGTGCTTAGTTTTTAACGTCACAAAATTATGCACAAACAAAAGTCTGGAAACATTTTCGTTATAAAATAAAAATTCCACTAAGACGACTAAGATGTCGAAATATTTAATATTTAGTGGGATATCCTTTAGCGTCAATCACTGCTTGACATCTTCTGCCCATAGAGTCAATAAGCCTAGCACAAGAATCGGATGGTAATTTTTCCCATTCTTGTTTTAATACGGTCCAAAGTTCGTCCCGGTTTTTTATATTTCTTTTCCTGATTTGTTTATCCAGATAGTACCAAAGATTCTCTACCGGGTTCAAATCAGGTGATTGTGAAGGCCAGCGCATCACCCAAATCCTTTGTTCAGGAAAACCAATTCTTGGCCAAGCGAGATGTGTATTTTGGGTCATTGTCTTGTTGAAAAATCCATGGCAGTGGTAAATCTTCTTCATAAGAAATCAAATTATTTTCCAATATCTCAGGATACATTTGAGCATCCATTCTGCGCTTTATCTTTGCCAATAGCCCCGTACCAGACCGTCGAAAACCACCCCACACCATGATATTTCCACCGCCATGTTTGACAGTAGGTACAAGGTACTTTGGGTCATATCTTAGACCAACTGGTCTTCTTACATAACCAGTAGAATCACTTCCAAAGAGATTGAACCTACTTTCGTCACTAAAGATTACTAGAGACCACTGATTTTGAATCCTGTCTTTATGTTCCTTAGCAAATTTCAATCTCTCTTTTCTGTGACGTTTTGTAATTAGTGGCTTTTTAACAGCACGCCTATCATGAAGATGTTCCAATAACAGACGACGCCCAATAGTCATGTCTGACACCAATACACCCTGATATTCCTGCCTTAGTTCTTTATTAACAGCAGTTTTCTTGGCAAGACAATGACCCAAACACACATCTCGCTTGGCCAAGAATTGGTTTTCTGAACAAAAGATTCGGGTGATGCGCTGGCCTTTACAATCACCTGATTTGAACCCGATAGAGAATCTTTAGCCCTATCTGGATAAACAAATTAGGAAAAGGAATATATAAAGAACGGGACGAACTTTGGATCGCATTAAAACAAGAATGGGAGAACATACCACCCGATTTTTGTGCTAGGCTTATTGACTCTATGGGAAAAAGATGTCAAGCAGTGATTGACGCAAAATGATATCCCACTAAATATTAAATATTTTCGATATCTTAGTCGACTTAGTGGAATTTTTATTTCATAACAAAAATGTTTCCATACTTTTGTTTGTGCATAATTTTGTTACTGAGTGTTAAATACAAGTGTATAATACAAATGTGCAAAATACATTAAAAATATATTTTTTTTTTTGTTGATTTTTTGATTTGTTAAGAAAATAAACAAAAGAAAATGAATAAAAATAAGTGAATTCGCAGAATTTTTCCAAAATAACATTTACATATCAATCCTATGTATAAGTAAGTATAGGGCGGCTCAAGTAATCGTGAGAAATTGCAGGAGTGGGGCACTTTAGGTGAGAAAGATATATATATATATATATATATATATATATATATATATATATATATATATATATATATATATATATATATGTAACATACACAAATATATAAGCTCATCTAAACATTATTAATTTTCGGTTGTACCCATTTTAAGCTTCATTAAATACTTAAATAGTACTTTGCATTCTCCGATACACTTGTACGCGAACACAACACAAACACACATGCCTACGTACACACTACATAAAATAATACACGACGCACGCACATCAGCACTTACACATGCTTTATTTTATTTTAAATAGTTAATGTAATCAACTAAATTCGAAAAAACACTTTTTTTTTTTTTTAAAAAATTTCGCGCTATATTAAAAATATCTCGATGAAAGGTTTCAATTTTTTTTCTATTTTATAGACTTTCACAAACCTTTTCCACCAGTAATATTGCAATTGACAAGAACTTTAAACTAAAGTCAGTTCAAGATAGCGTGACTTATTATGTATATGTAACTAATAATAAGATGTGTATGAAGGAGCTTTTAGAAAATTGTAAAAATATCTGCTTTATTATGTATAATTTGTCAAAGTAATGATATATCGGACCAGGAATATTCTATTCCGAATTATGGGTGGGAATTGATAGCTTATAAAATTTTATTTGTTATGTGAGCAAGAACAAAACTCATAACTCGAGAAAAAAAGACTAGAAATCAAGCGAATCCGTCGCTTGGGAATATAGTTCTTCCATATATTAAGAATATCAGACACGGCATTTCGCAAACTCTACGGAAACATAAAATCATAACACAATTTTTTAAACTTTCCTAAACTTTTACAAGATGAGATTTCCTTTGTAACTTCAGGAGTCTATAATATCCTATGTAGCTGTTGTAAAAACTATGTCGGCAAAAAGAGCAAAAAAATATAGTTAAATAATATCAAAGGGCAGTACGTAACATTTCTATTTCAGCACTTCCAGAACATCAGCATGAAAAAGGACATCAGAATCTCTGGACGAACGTTGCAGAGAATTGAAAAAGACGGAGCGAAATGCAGGAGGCTTATGTTCTCTCATAGACGATGAATATGGTAAAAAGGGAAATTTTAATTACAACTACAGAGATATTAGCTTGCTCATTAGTATTTCCAAAGTTTTTAAAGTCAACCACAAAAATCTTTCCGCAAAATGAGGATTTGCTTTCAGAATCGCAACATGGCTTTACAGCATCAAAATGTATCGAATGGCCACTACGTGATTTTCAGATAAACACTATCGATTCTAATGAAAATAAATTTTTCGTTGTAGGTTTAACCGTACACTTCTCGAGAGCGTTTAATGTAGTGGGTCATGAAATCTTGATTGCAAAAGTGATTTTTAATGGTATTTTTAGAAAACTCTGCCAACTTTTAGTATCGTATTTATATAGAACCGCGGCCATAGTTTGAGAATGCAAAAAGATAAAGATAGCAGTAGTAAAGCTACAGTACAAGATGTTCCAAAATGATCTGTCTTTGGGCCGTTAATGCTTCAAGTATTTTCACATGACCGTAGATGGAGTAGAAATAATTTGCTATGCTGACATCTTGATACTAAAAATGTAATTCATTTACCTGAAAATATAGCTGAAATTGTAAATAGTAATATTCTTCTTTAGTCTGCTAAAGGAATTTTTAATTTTGTAGTTTTTATCAAGGAAGTTTTCAATTAATGTTATTTAAGAACTGGACTGGACTTCTTGCAAGTCTTTCGGCATTCCAGTATTCTTGAAGTAATTCTTGACTATGGTCTACAGCAGGAAATGCATATTAAGGAATTGTGCAGAAAATTGTGATGCTCTAAATTTTTGAATAATTACTGTAGCCATAAGTCTCTCTTAATTGCATATTATGTCAGTTTTTACTCTCTCTGCTTTTCCCTGGTATTTTATACTGGAGGGCTAACACTAACGTATAGCGCATTTTTAATTTCCTGAGAAAAATATAAGATCATCTCTATCTATTTTCTGAGGCTTTTTTCTAGCTTTTTTTGCTTGTTTCGTTTTTTCTTGAGTAGTGTGTAGCCCACCCATTGCCTGAACCTTCCAGATGAAGTACCTTTTTCTCCTATATCTTATGCAGGGAAGCTTACCGGGGGCATTTGAAATCAATAGCCTTGAAACGGAATACTGGCAAAGAACAGCTGGAATATTTTTCTCTTTAAGATTACTGACCCTACAGAATACTTATCTCTCTCTCTCTCTGTCTCTCTCTGTCTCTCTCTTTCGCTTTCTCAATCCTTTCACCCCAATAGGAGTATCGGTGACACTATGCAGTTGCTACCTCAATAGTCAATCTCCAGGCATCTCGATCCTGCGCGATCTGACTTGACTCGTGCATACCCATATCAAGGATAGATCTTACTTGGTCGGACCATCTTGGCGGAGACCGTCACCTTGATCTTCTACCTTCTACCTTCCCCGTTACTACAAGCTTTTCTACAGCATCGACTTTCCTCACAATGTGACCAAAATATTTCAGGTACTGTCTAATAATTATATTTGAAAGTCGGTCATTTATACTAAGCTCTTCAAGAATAGATACATTAGTACGGTGTTTGGTATGTGATACTCTGAGGATTCCTCGATATGCCCACATCTCAAACGCATCGATTCGTCTTTTCTCAGCTTGTGTAAGGGTCTATGTTTCCGATGCATAAGTTGCTATGGGGAACATAAGGCTGGATAGTAATCTTAACTTTGTATTTTTTGTGACAGCTGGATCTTTCCATACCTTACTTTGGTTTTCGCTCTATTAATTGTTAATCCATACTTTTTGTTAGTGCGTAAGCGCTCCATAACTGATTCTAGGTCTTGTATTGAAGTTGTATCATCCGTATATCTAAGGTTAAGGCTTTTTTCCACCGATTGTCATACCCCCACTCCAGCCATCCAAAACAGACCTCATTATATGTTCACTATATATGTTTAAAAGTAAGGGTGACAGAATATAGTCCGGTCTGACGCCGGCTTCTATGTTAAAAGGATTGGAAAAGAATTATTTAATTTAATTCTGCGATTTGTGTTCTCACAAATCACTTATCATCAGTACAATAAATACTTTATTTTTGCACTTGACTCGTTTCGTTAACCATGTTAGCATCATCAGGAGAAAGAAACGATCTTCGAAGGCAAAAATAAAGTGTTTGGTGTAGTGGTTACAACTGGGTAGTGTTATTATGTCCCAACGTAGTTTATAACTGGAAATATAAAATTTGAGAACGACTTGCTTTGTGTCATGGCTTTTTAGGTTAACTGTGTTAAGCAATTTTATCTGACGTAGATAATTAAATTTTGCTTAGGGTGTATCTTTTCATCCTATATAGTTTCCACTTTCGAACATATGCACGAGCTAAAATTTCACACGCTTTCTAAAAATTTGATCCGGTATTTTACCCCCAAAAAAATTTACTATTCAAACTAAGCATAAAAAACTTGTGGTTTTCCATAAAAATGATCTATTTACCCTAATTTAGTAAATGGCATATCATAGATACAATAATGTGAGGATTTATAAGTTAAATATAGGTCTCTTTTCAACCACATTTTTTTGTAAGTAAAAAACGTATAAAGGTACAAAAGGTATACGTTTTGACTTCTCTCTTTTAAAGACCACGTTCCGCAGCCCTAATATTCATTTACATAATGGAAAAAACGTCAGATCAGGGGAACCTTAATTCTATTTTCCCTATATTGGCATTTTTATGGTCATTTTGAGGTCGAATTTAATCTGGAATAGGGAATGAGCACCGACCATCTGGCTATTTCGCTCTTATTTTTTGACGGGAGAAAAATTTATTTATTTTTGAACAGCGTGAAATATGCGATAGCTATTACCCTACCTTCAGTGTGAAAGTTTGGTAATATGGCATTTTATAACGGATTTTACGCCTTTTAAGATTCTAATTCCCATTTATTGTTGGTTTCTTATATTCCACTGCGATTGCTGTGGCTGCTTATATACAAATATATAAGTAGTATTGCATACATGAGAAAAATCAGGTTCTTCGTTAGAATAATGAAGGAATCTCATATATATCACAGGTTAACATTGTTTTTGCAGGGCAATCCCTAAAGCGCTACAGGTGCGACACGTGTGCGGAAAAAGCGATTCACATCGGTCATGAATCGCTGTAAATTGTACTCGGTGGGAAACCCGGTCCTGGGCAAATTATTTCAAAGGAATATCCATATAAAGGACTACTTGAAAAGGGTCGTACGAGGAGTAACAAGCTGAACCACTTTGAGAGGTATTAAACGAGCTACATCCATCGAAGACTTTCCATGAAAATATTTAGAATAGACTAAACTCTATTCAGAAGAGAACTTTTCGCCTGATTGGAGACCCAGAACTTACTAGCAACCTTAATTCCTTGGAACATCGAAGAACGGTTGGCGATTTGAGTCTATTCTACAAGTATTTTCATTACTCAGTATATATCACCAATACACCAAATATCTTATTTTTGTGCTAGACGCGCGTTTCGCTAACCATATTAGCTTCATCAGGAGCAATGATTGCCTAAAGCTAAACTACAAATCTACTTTATTTACGCTTAGCCCAACATCTGAATTACTGAAGCGGAACAGTTCTGGTTAAGTAAAGTAGAGGGGACTATAAGGAATAAGCCCTCTATCTTCATTTAAACTACTTTTACGTTTTACATTTTCCATACTTTCGTATGCGTTCAACAATCTCCTATCAGTTACATCTTTAATTAGTCTGAAATTATCTAATATTACAGTACGATCAGCTTCAAGGGCATGTGCGGCAATGCTATATTTTTTTGTTCTACCGTATTTTAAATTAAATGAACTAAATATTCTTTAAATCGTGTTTTAATTGACCTTCTAATTTGCCCCAACATACTTCTTGTCCCAATCATTGCAACTAATTTCATAAAGGTCACTTTTCTCACAAACGTAAGTCACTTTTTTCGCACACGCAACGCTCCTGTAGCATTTTAAGGATTCTGCAGCATGTGTCCTCTGCTCATAAAAAACGACGTGTTTCTGTTATTTACAACACGCTAACCTGGTCTTCATTTATTTTAAACAGACAAAAACAAAGATTACGGATTACCTATTTCTATTTAGTAAAAGCAGTTATTTGTGTTCATCTTATATCTATCAAATAGTTAATCCGGAAATCAGCCATGTCCTAAGAGAGCCTGACATAACTAGTGATCCACCTTTCCGCATCGTATCTTTCACCAAGTCTTTTTTTTTATGGGTCTAGCACACGTGCTGCAGGGAAGTCCCTAAAGCGCTACAGGAGCGACATGTGTGCGGAAAAAGCGATTCACGTTGTTCTTGAATCGCTGTAAATTGTACTCGGTGGGAAACACAGACCTGGGCATATTATTCCAAAGGGATGATGTTCTCCATATAAAAGACTGTTTGAAAAGCATCGTACGAGGAGTAACAAGCTGAACCTCATACGGATATGCAGTATTTGCGCGACGTGTATTTCTAACATGCACCGCTCTGGGAGGAGTTAAACGGGTTACATCCTTCTAAGACTTTCTAAGAAAATACTTGTAGAATAGGCTCAAGTCGCCAACCGTTCTTTGATGTTCCAGTTCCGGGTCTCAAATCAGACGAACAGCTTTTCTCTGAATAGAATCCAATAAATGTAGTGTTTGTTTGGGAGCGGAGCCCCAAATATGAGAGCAGTATTCCATAGTTGGTCGAATTCGAACTTTGTAAGAAATTAACAGTTGTTGTGGAGTGTAAAGCTTTTTGGTTCGAAATAATATTCCCAACTTTTGAGAAGGTCTCGTTGCTATGCCTGCAACATTTTCCTGTCTGGACATATTGGCTCCCAAATTAACGCCCAACAAATTGAGTGACGATGTTAGAGGAATGGAGTGTCCCGACATAACTATGTCAGGTTCAGCAACGTTAACTTTTTTAGAAAAAACTTCCGCCTGGGTTTTTGTAGAGTTAAATTCCGCTGTCTGCATATTTGAAATAAGAATAAAAAATCCAGCGCTCACAAGTTTCCATGTTCCTCTTTTCACGTCATTTGATGGGAAGAGAAGATTTAGCATTTTTCTCTGTCTCTCCGTCGTAGCTTGTTTTCTTTTTTTCCCTCTACAGTTTTTTTGATCTCTGCGTCATAGTTTTCTTTTATTTTTGAAAATGGCTATCATAGTTCTTTCACCTTTAAAGATTGTAACTTTAATGTGCTCAGCAAAAGTAACCTTTTTTAGTGTTCCATACGGAACACACACACTTCGGTGTTTGTCCGTCTGTCTGTCTGTCCGTTCGTCTGCCCGTTTGTCTGTCACACCCGATTTTCTCCGAAACTACTTGACGTAGAAAGTTGAAATGTGGCAATACTGTAGGAATTGATGGTCTGATCAGAGCAGTGTAGTTCTGAAAGTTAAGTGTTAGTTTTGGGGGATGAAATCGGAAGTGAAAAAATTCTGTAATATTCTCCACAGGGTGTAGATTGAACGAAAATTATCACGAGTGCATTACGTTTAATAATTTATCTGGTATATAAAAAAAACAAAAATTTCAAGGTCATCAATTTTCAACAAAGATCGGAAACAAACTTTGTTGAAAAATCATTTGAGGTGTATTTTGTGAAGTCATTGATTCGTAACAAAAATTTTTATTTTAATAGCAGTGAACTTACGGAACACTAATTACGCAAATCTGACTTGCACTTGGCCGGTTTTTTTTTTTTTATCTAACCATCCTGTAGCTAGGAAAAAGATCTAGCGCAGAACTGTTGAACTGTTAAAGATTTGAAGTTTAACATATGTCACGATAATTCCAGATATGAGAATTTCCTGTTAAAGGAGCAAACAGTGTTATACAATAAATAATAGGCAGTTGAAGTTAGGCGCAATGTGACACGTGACGTCCATTAACCAAAGAATGTCAATTAAAGACGGTACTTTACGTATTTCTTTAATCATCTATAATAATATATAAAATGCAACGTCTCTCTGTCTGTCCGTTAGTGCACTTATCACTGGAGAACCACTTCTCCGATTTACGTACTTTTTTTTTAAAACATACATATATTCTCTGGTCAGGTTATAGGCTATATTTTATTACGATAGGTAGCATAACGAATGAGTAGTGACGATAATAGTGAAAGGAGTCGGAAAAAGTTTGCCGCTAGCGCGTTCCTTTGCAATACACAGCATAAACAAATAAATATGGAACAATATTATGTAGCAGAGAATATCTATAATCTATAATCTATAATATATATAAAATGCAATGTCTTTCTGTTTGTCTGCCTGTCTGTCCATTAGTATGTTTATCACGCGAGAACCACTTATCCGATTTACGTGTCTTTCTTTAAATTCATACATATATTCTTCGGCCAGGTTATATAATAATAATAATAATCTATATCTATAATATATATAAAATGCAACGTCTGTCTGTCTGTCTGTCCGTTAGTGCGCTTATCCCTCAAGAACCACTTATCCGATATACGTAATTTTTTAAATTCATACATATGTTCTCTGACCAGGTTACAGATATATATTTTATTACATCTATGATATATATATAAATATATATATATATATATATATATATATATATATATATATATATATATATATATATATATATATATATATAATGCAACGTATCTCTGTCTGTCTGTCTGTCCGTTAGTGTGCTTATCACTGGAGAACCACTTATCCGATTTACGTACTTTTTTTTTAAAACATACATATGTCCTCTGGCCAGGTTATCTATAATCTTATATCTATAATATATATAAAATGTAACCTCTCTCTGTCTGTCTGTCCGTTAGTGTGCTTATCACTGGAGAACCACTTATCCGATTTACGTGCTTTTTTTAAAAACATACATATCTTCTCTGGCCAGGTTATCTATCTATAATATATACAAAATGCAACGTCTCTCTGTCTGTCTCTCTGTCCATTAGTGCGTTACGCGCTTTTTTTTTAAAACACATATGTTCTCTAGCCAAGTTATAGGATATATTTTATTGCGTTAGGTAACATAAAGAATAAGCAGTGACGATAATAGTGAATAAAGTCGGAAAAAAGGTTACCGTTAGCGCGTTCTCTTGCCAACCATTAAATATGGAACAATATCATCTTGCAAAGAATATAATGTATATAAAATGCAACGTCTCTCTGTCTGTCTGTCCGTTAGTGCGCTTATCACTTGAGAACCACTTATTCGATTTACGTGTTTTTATAAATTTATAAATATGTTCTATATAATTCGATATAAGCCTAGATAACAGGAGATAAGGTGAGATAATGGGAGATAAGTATAAATAATGGGAGATAAGGATATAAGCGGAGATAAGTCTAGATAATGGGAGTTATAGTGAGATAATGGGAGATAAGGAGAAATAATGGGAGATAAGGATAAATATTGCGAGATAAGTCGAGATAAGCCTAGATAATGGAAGTTATAGTGAGATAATGAGAGATAAGGAGAAATAATGGGAGATAAGGAGAAATAATGGGAGATGAGCAGAGATAAGCCTAGATATTGGAAATTATGGAGAGGTAATGGGAGATAAAGAAAAATAATGGAAGATAAGGGGAAATAATGGCAGATATTTTATTACGTTAGGTAACATAAGGAATAAGCAGTGACGATAGTAGTGAATCAAGTCCACGCGAGCGGAGCCACGGGCACGGCTAGTGATTAATTAAAATACAAAAGCGAATCCTACACATAAAGCTACGAAAAATATAGAATTAGATCAATTTTAACAGATTGCAAACATGTTTAGTTTAAAGGTCAGAAAATAGGTTACCGATACGTCAACGCCTTCTAACAATTCAGATACCGATTTCCTTACCTTACCATGTAACGTTTATGCGTATGCATTACGAGTACCTTCAACTATTTAATTTGATCTCATTGTTGTGAATGAGTAATATAAATTTTATTTAGGCAAAAACACTAGTGGAATGTGTGCGTAGGCGTCATTAATAATAAAATCTATTCATAAATCTTAACAAAACTCATTATAACTTCCAAAGTATCTCCTCTGATGATGTTCCCTAAACGAATCTCTCGAAAAGAGCGCCATATAATTAGATTTTGCGGCATTTCTGCGAAACTTTGTATCACTGACCGTTTAACCTTCTACACGCCCGCCCGCCGACTTATGTTGGCCTAAAGATTTATTTTTTTATCCTGTTTTTTCTTTACTTTGTTTTATCCTTTTCCATTTTTTTCTGCTAAGGTGTGCGACGATTTAAAACATATTAGCGGCTCGTTTTATAAATTGTATGTTATGACACCGGACACGAAAGGATTTTATTCTTTTTTTGTGAGGACGTTGAGATTTTGCTTATTTTATTAAATCTATATTGCTTTTATATGAATAACTACTTTTTACGTTTCTTGTTCCGCGATTTTTGCATTTCTTCACGTTTCTTGGTCACTAACTTTTGTTAGTCTGTCAGTTTGTTGGCACGATAGCTCTCGAACGAAGTGAAGTATCGATTTGGTAGTAGTATAGTACTCATTAATATGTACTGCCGGTATTAACATGTGGCACTGGTTTTAAATAAAAGTATAATAAATAAATTCCAGGTAACTGAAAGAGCAATGGAGAGGAGAATGCTACCGGTGTACAAGTAAGAAATGCAGATTTTTTCTAAAAAACATGTTAAATTCGGAAGAATGATAAAAAATGCTTTATTCAAAATATCCACCAACACTTGTTATATATTTTTCCCATCTTTCGGGCAATTTGTGAATACCGCGTCAGTAAAAATCTTCTCCTTTTTCATTGAGACATTTTTTCACATCTTCGTACGAACCAAAGAGCTGCTCAGCAAGTGCGTGACCCATTGATGCAAACAAGTGGTAATCGGAAGGAACCCAGTCTGGTGAGTAAGCCGCATGGGGCAGAACTTCCCAGCTGAGTGCTTCCAACGTGTCGCGAACTGGTTTTGCCGTATGTGATGGAGGACTGTCATGAAGAAAAATGACTTTGTGTTGCCTCTTTCGGTATTCTGGCCTTTTTCCAGGCAGCGAATGGTTCAAATCGGTCAATTGTTGTTGGTAACTATTAGTATTAACCGTTTCCCTAGGTTTTAACAGCTCATAATAGACAACGCCCCTTTGGTCCCACCAAACACATACACGTCTTTCTGCCAAAGCGATTCGGTCTTGCGGTCGATGTGGATGGTGCGCTCATGATTTTTGGTGCTTGGCTCAAAATAAATCCAGTTTTTATCTCCTGTAACTATATGATGCAAAAACGATATCCTTTTGTACCGAGCGAGCAAAATGTCACACGTGTTTGTGCGCTTTTCCGTTTGCCTGTCGTTCAACTCATGTGGTACCCATCTACAGGTCTTCTGAATCTTTTCCATCTCTCGTAGCCGATTGGAAACAGTTTGTTGACTAACGCCTAATTGCTCGGCGAGTTAATGTTGTGTTTGCGAATCATTTTCGTCCAACAGTTCTTGCAATTCCACATCTTCGTATTTTTTTGGCGGTTTTCCACGTTCCTTGTCTGCAACATCGAAGTCACCACTTTTGAAACGCCGTATCTTGCGATGGAGCATGTACACCATAAGCTTCTCGAAGTAATCGGTATGATTCAACAGCAGTTTTCTTCAAATGAAAACAAAAAATTAATGCTGTCGGCGAATGCTCTTTGCTCGGTATAAAGTTCGACATATTGAACACAACAACACAACACTATGCACACACTTTTCTAATTTATCATTCGTGCGCATCTGACACTTGTTGATGACACAACAAAATGGCGCAGTGTCAAATCTTTATAGCACAAACTGCATTAGTGCACCATCTATTGTCTGAAATCCGCATTTCATACTTGTACATCTGGTAAATATTAGATTCCAATGAACATGTACATTAAGGTGCAATTGGGCGGGGCACATTGCAAGGAAGCACGTTAACAGATGGACACGTCGTATGGTTGAACGGAGGTCTAGAGAACATAAAAGATGCAGAGGTAGACCACAGATAAGATAGACGGACGACATAAAAAGATTAGCGGGACACAATTGCATGCAAAAAGCAAACAACAGAGGAGACAACTTGAGGGGACTTACATTCGACTATGGATGGAATAAGATAATGATGATAATAGTACTTGACTTAGAGATGGAGTCTATCGTGGAATGGTCGGGGTCGTTGTTTGTTTTCTATCTCTTTATGGAAATATTTCTTGGCGTTTGTTGATATGACGATCAAATTTTAAGCATAATTATTTATAGTAGATACATGCATATAAGGCTCTAGAGGGATGGAGCATCATTTTAGAGGGGATGACCCAAATATATCGTATTATACGTCTTTCTCGGGGTTCTTGACGTAGCGAGTTTCAAAAATTTTGTTATTTTTGATTATGTTCAACTATTTGGGACCAAACATATAAGGAGTTAATGTGGTGTAGGAAGAGGTTAGAGAGGTCATACGGCCAGATAATTCTATTGTAACAACACCTGTTGAGAAACGAAACGAACTTTTTGGCTGTACTCTTTCCTTTACATTCTACTGTTATGTCCAAGAAAGCATCACCTACTATTCCCATAGTGCAGTCAAGGATGCCCGATATTGTCTTCAGAAGCTTATTATGAAACGTATTTTAATGAAGCTAGATACCAAAAAAAGCTTTTGGCGCTGACGGAATACCTGCTAGCGCATAGTACTCAAAAACTGCGCGAGACAACTAACATTAGTTTTCTGTAGACTCTTCAACCTATCCTACAGAAAGGAAATATTTGCGCCACAGTTCAGCTGATATCCAAAAAAGGTAAGAAGACCTTGCCAAATAACTACTGACCAGTTGCACAGCTTTCAATAATATCGAAAGTCATGGAATAGGCTATCAATCGGCATCTTCTAAAATGCCTTGAAGGATTCAATATTATTAGCGACCATCAGTATGGCTTTCGTAAAACTAGATCAACAGGAGACCTTCTAATTTATGTAACACATGTTTGGAACAATGCAATTGAACCCTTTGGAGAAACTCAAGCGGTTGCACTTGACATAACCACTGCATTCGATCGTGTTTGGCACGATGGATTGTTGGCTAAGCTACTCTCTTCTGGTATGTCTGAAAAGTTCTACTTATAGCTCTTAGGTTTCCTCAAAGGGCGTTCTTTACGAGTAGTAATAGACGGATTTCTTAATAACTCTTTCACTATCAACGCCGGTGTGCTCCAGGGTTCCATACTGTATCTTATTCTCTTTCTCATTGATATTAACGATTTACTGAAAAATACCAGCAATCCAATTCACAGCTTTGCAGATGACAGTACGTTTAACTCTTCATTAACTTTTAAAGCTCGAACACCGGCTACTCATACAAATATCCGCAGACAGCAGTAAGTCGTTCAACTTAACAAAGACCTGGAAGAAAATCTATCTTGGAGTGACAGTAACCAAGTAGAATTTAACACTACAAAAACCCAGGCGGCAGTTTTTTCTAAAAAAGTTAACATTACTAAACTCGACATGGTTATGTCGGGGCACTCCATTCCCCTAGCATCATCACAATTTGTTGGGCGTTAATTTGGGAACAAGTATATCTTGTCATGAACATGTTCCAAGCATAGCAAAGAGACCTTCTCAAAAAATGAGAAGATTATTTCGAATTAGGAAACTTTGCACTCTACAACTGTTAACTCTGTACAAAGCTCAAATTCGACGAACTATGGAATACTGCTCCCATGTTTGGGGCTCTGCTTCCAAAAATACACTATATTTGTGCGATTCTATTCAGAAGAGAGCTGTTTGCCTGATAGGAGATCTGAGAGCTGAGAACTCACCAGCAACCTTGATTAATTGGAATATCGAAGCACGGTTGACGATTTAAATCTATTCTAAAAGTATTTTCATTGAAAGTGTTCGTTGGATGTAGCCCGCTTAATTCCTCCCAGAGCGGTGCATGCTAGCACTACACGTCAATCATTTTCAAGCAGTTTTTTATATGGAGAACCTCATCCCTTTGGACTAATTTGCCCAGGAGTGTGTTTCCCGCCGAGTACAATTTACAGCAATTGAAGATCAAGGTGAATCGCTTTTTCCGCACACGTGTCACCCTTGTAGCGCTTTAGGGATTTCCTGCAGCACGTGTGCTGGGCCCATCAAAAAAATATCATGTTCAATGCCGTTTCAGGAATTTTGGAGACGAGAACTGTGCTATCTTACTTTATTTTTAATTATTTATCATCATACATATAAGGGATTAATGAGGTAGGGGAGAGGGTTACAGGGGTTGCTTCGTACGTATCATGTTACAAGTCTTATTCAGTCTCTTGGAGTCAAGGAATCTGAAAATTGTATTATTTTTTTTGTTATTTTATTAAACAGTTAATGAGAAAGGAGTGGAATAATCTAAAAATTGTGTTATTAGTGTTCCGTCCGGAACACTTATAAGATCACTTCGGTGTCTGTCCGTCTGTTCGTCTGTCTGTCTGTCTGTCTGTTTCACCCGATTTTCTCCGAAACTATTTGTCATAGAAAGTTGAAATTTGGTAATAATATAGGAATTGATGCCTCATCAAAGCCGTGTAGTTTTGAGAGTTAAATTTTGACTTAAGGGGTTAGTTTTGGGGGGTGAAATCGAAGGTGAAAAAAATTTTTTTTTACTGGGTCATGGAATGTGGTGTCAAATGAAAGCTTGTGATAATACGAGTAAAAAATATATATATAATGTAGTACTTGGACTCACTTTCCTTTGTATTATTGTCCCCCCACCTTATCTCGAAAAGTACTGATCAAAAAATTTTGAAAAATTCTGGAATGGTCTCCACGGGGTGTAGATTGAACGAAAATTATCATGAGTGCATTACCTTTAATAGTTTATTTGGTATATAAAAAAAACAAAAATTTCAAAGTTTTCAGTAAAGATTGGAAACAAACTTTGTTGAAAACTCCTTTGGGGTGTGTTTTGTGAAGTCACTGATCATTTTATACAACCGTAATAATTTTTTTTATTTTAAAGGTAATCATCGTACGGGACACTAATTGTGCAAGTTCAACTTGCACTTGACCGATTTTTTTTTTTAATATTGTGAATTGGTCAAAGACGTAAGGTGCATATGGTTTTATAAATCTTTTTCAGAGTGTTTGAGATGATCAAAAAGTCGTGGTATTTTAGTGTTCCGTACGGAACACTTATAAGATCACTTCGGTGTCTGTCCGTCTCACACCCGATTTTCTCCGATACTATTTGACATAGAAAGTTGAAATTTGGCACTAATATAGAAATTGATAGCCTCATCAGAGCCATGTACCATAGTTGTGAAAGTTAAATTTTGACTTAAGGGGTTAGTTTTGGGGAGTTAAATCGGAAGTTAAAAAAATATTTTTTTACTAGGTCAACAAGTGGGGTGTCAAATGAAAGCTTATAAAAATACGAGTTATATATATATATATATATATATATATATATATATATATATATATATATATATACATATAATGTAATACTTGCGCACATTTTTCTTTGTATTATTTTTAAAAAATTGCGAAAATTGGTATCCCTCCTAATCTCGAAAAGAACTGACCAAAAAATTTAGAAAAATTCTGGAGTATTCTCCTCTCTGTCTATATTTATATTTATTATAAGCTGTATTGAATAATAATGTCTATTCTTCTTTCAACTTTTAGGTTTAATCTTTTATCTTTCCATTCCCATTTGGTATTGTCAGTTCAAGTACTTTCAAAGAATGATTTAAAAACGTATATCCAAGAGAAACATATAAGTGGAATGTTGTCTGAGAAACAAAATTAATTATATATACATACATATATATATATATATATATATATATATATATATATATATATATATATATATATTCTTTCAAATATTTGGGTAACTACTTCAGAATGCATTATAACTTGAAATACTAAAATAAAAACGTAATTTTTACTGGTACCCGCCAATGGTACTTTCTAAATTCCACTAAAGCCGACCTTTTCAAGACGGATAGTATTTACAACCCTCTAAGCTTGACCTTGATCCAAGATGGTCTTCGGGGTTGCAACTAACTGTAGATTCCGCGTTCGAACACTTGCGTGCCAGAGTGAGACGGAAAATAAATACAATAGGATTAGAAAGTGACAGCAAAGGCAATTTGAAATTTTTCACGCTGTAAGAGCTTTTATTGAAAGAGCTTAAATTTTTGGTAGTTTTGTGTTTCGGAGACTTATGGATGGATTTATTTTGTTGTTTAAATAAATATATTTCTTGTTTGTTCTAGAAATTGCTAGGGATGTTTTACATTCTTCTTAGTCGTGATCCACAGCATGTAATTTAATATTATGTTTGCTAATTATATGTAGTGAAATTGAGTAGGTACCTTTGCGTACTGGTATAATTACGATATGTTCTGGCTTATGCGATATTAAAGTCAAAAAACCGGCCAAATGCAAATCGGACTTGCGTAATTAGTATTCCGTACGTTGAGTGCTTTTGAAATAAAAAATTTTTGTTACGGAGGTATAAATTGATCAAAGACTTAACAAAATACACCCTAAATGAGTTTTCAACAAAATTTTTTTTCCGATCTTCACTGAAAACTAATGTCCTTGTTTTTTATATACCAGATAAATTATTAAAGATAATGCATAAGTGATAATTTTCGTTCCATTTACACCCTATGGAGAATATTCAAAATTTTTTGATCAGTACTTTTCAAGATAAGGGGGGACAGCGATTTTACGCAATTTTTTTAAAAAGAATGCAAAGAAAAGTGTGCGCAAGTATTAAATTATTTATATTTATAAACTCGTGTTTTGACAAGCTTTCATTTGACACCCCACTCAATGACCTGATAAATTTTTTTTTCATTTCCGATTTTACCCCCCAAAACTAACACCTTAAGTCAAAATGTAACTTTCATAACTACACGACTCTGATAAGACCATCAATTCCTATATTAGTACCAAATTTCTTTCGGGAATTTTGGAAGCTATTTTACATTACGCAGGTTAGTTCAGGTTAGCGACTAATAACTATAATTCTAGTAAATTTAAATTCCTAACTCCTCTAGTAATACTTGTCAGTATGGATTTCAAACTGAAAAAAAGACTGATCTCAATCTGCTGATCTTATGATGAGTTCATAACAGACGCTTTGAAGAGAAGCACTGAAATGTATTCAATTTATACTTCTTTAAGACATTCAATAGAATAAACCACATTGTTCCTTTCTCGTAACTAACTAACAATTCGCATCTGGTACTTTTTGACTTTAATTTCTTTATTATTATTATCAATATTGGGTCCTCTTCTGTTTAACTTATTTATTAATGACTTGACTCATCGTTTTACACATAGTGAGGTTCTCCTTTTTGCCGATGATTTAAAGTTGTATATTGACGTGTCTGCATTTGATGATTGTTACAGACTTCAGACCGATTTGATTCAGCTTGTATCTTGGTGCAAGGATAATAGTATGGAGCTAAATGCGACTAAGTGCCATTCTATCGTTTTCAGTAAGTCCCGGACTCAGTTAGATTATCCATACAAGATCGGGGATGCTGTTCTTGAACGAGTGTCTGAAGTCAAAGATCTAGGGCTTATTATTGACTCAAAATTAACTTTTATACCTCATATATAGAATATCGTTTCCAAGCCTCTCCAGCTTTTAGGATTTATTAAGCGTATTACACTGGGCTTTAATAGTATAGCTGCAATCAAGCAGCTGTACTGCTCACTGATTAGAGCTCGTTTAGAGTATCCCTCTAGTGTGTTTGGAGTCCTTGCAATGGTACTCACGTTCAATGCATTGAGAGAGTGCAGCACAAATTTCTGAGATACATTGCCTTGAAGATCAATAGACCTGAGCTTACCTACCCTCAGATAGAACCTGAGCTTCACATTTAAACTTTACAAATCGCAGAGTGGCTATCGATCTCAAAATGCTTTATAATATTCTCCATAGTAACTACCATTGTCCCTTTCTGCTGGACAGAATTGGTCTGCATGTACCTTCCAGGGTGACCCGTTCAAGGCACATTTTTTTTTGTGCCATCCCACAGGACCAACTACGGATGCAATAATTTTGTATCTAAGTCATGTCGCCTTGCCAGTGAGCATCCCAGTCTGGACTTTTTCGTTGAAAGATCTGTGTTTTATAGACAGTTGTGTGGAGTATGATGTGCATTTTGTTACTTATTGTTACAGTCATTATTTCCTTTTCTATTTTTATTATTATTATTATAATTTTCTTTTTTCTCTTTCCCTCATTCTTATTCTAAAATTTTCTTTTTTACTTTATTGTCGTCTTAAGATATTTTATCGTAATGTTTTAAAATTGGGCATTGCCCGTTAATTAATGAATATATATATATATATATATATATATATATATATATATATATATATATATATATATATATATATTATCCTTTTTGCTGTGCTTTGCTATCCTTAAAGCTGTACATGGAAGGGCCCTCTTATGATGATTGCTAAAAATTTTCCCAGACGTGAAGACTGTGAAGATGAATTCCTGTATGTGCCATTCAATTACAGATTTTAGATTTATAGACTCAAGATTAACTTTGATACATCGGGCTCTCATAATATCACCTCTATTAAGCAGTTATATTGTTCATTAATCAGAACCCGTTTAAAGTATTCTTCTTGTAGCTAGAACACTTGCTATAATGTACAGGGTTATTGATTATAAATGGACCACCACTGCAAGCGAGTTAGCCGAAACTATTAAATACAGAAGTCATAGCGTTTTACAGATTTTTTTTTTTAAGAAATTAAAATGGAAACAATCGTGCATCGCTTTATTTTGGGTATAATACACGTGCTACAGGGAAATCCCTAAAGCGCTACAGGAGCGACGCGTGTGTGGAAAAAGCCATTTCGGGGCAAATCGGATAAGACAGACAGACGGATGGACAGATGGACGGACAGACACTGAACTTATCTTATAAGTGTTCCGTACGGAACGCTAAAAATTCCAATAAGGAAGCTCTAAATTTCTGATTGTATTAAAAAACTGGTTAATATGTTATAAAAAGTTTGTTCATTTACTTTGAATCTTTGAACTTTGGTTTCCAATCTAAATTATGTAACTTACCAAAAACTTAGAAAAAACCGAGCAGCACTTTTGCATAAAAAATTAACGTTACAGATCTTAACATAGCTGTGTCGGGACACTATTCCACTAGCTCTTTAAGAGCTAGGCATATTATTTCGTACTACTAAGCTTTACGCCACACAACTGGTAATTCTGTTCAAAGCTCAAATTCGATCAACGATGGAATACTGCTCCCATGTTTGGTGCTCTGCTCCCAATCATTCTCTATTTTTGTTCTGTTCTCTTTTCTAGGAAAAAAAAACCTGATTCGGGACCAAACACTCACCAATAACTGGATTTTTTTGGTAATCCGGCAGAATTTGAGTCTGTGAATGTTGGCAATATATCACCATTTACACGGCCAGATAATACTATTGTAACACCTGTTGGGAAAGCCAACTTGTTTACCCCCTACTACTGATTTTCCAGGAGAAACATCACTGCTCACTATTCGTAATATGTAATCAAAGACGCCCGATATTGTCCCCAAACAGCTTATCATAAAAGATATTTTATTGAAGCTAGACATCGAAAAGATTCTGGCTCTAATGAAATATGTGCTATAGTATTTAAAAAAAAAAATAAACCGGCCAAGTGCAAGTCAGACTTGCGCAATTAGTGTTCCGTATGATTGCTTTTAAAATAAAAATTTTTGTTACGGAGGTATAAAATGATCAATGACTTTACAAATTACAATCCAAATGAGTTTTCAACAAAGTTTTTTTCTGATATAACCCTGTAACTTTAAAAATGAGACCCAATAAACTCAAAACCAGGACTTTTAAACAATATACTCTCAAATAGTAGACCCTTAAGCCCTAGAATTGCGAAGATTAGACCCGCGCCTAACTTTCCTTTTTTTGGCTGTATCTTGTTCTTTTTTCCGCGAATGACCTATTCAAAGGCTTTCTGCCCAAACGCTTTTGAGGACTTGTTTCTCTTTTTAGCGACCAGCAATAGTCCGCTAGCATATGGTCATCCCATCGTCCTTGATACCGATTTTCTATGATTTTCAGATCTTGGTGAAAACGTTCCCCTTGCTCCTCACTGTAGTCACCAAGATTATCTGGGAAATCAACGATGTGGGAGTCCAGGAAATGTAATTTTAGATTCATTAAGCAACCTAATGTTTGAAATTTTTTTACCATTTTCTCGACTATTTCTTTATACTTAAGACTTTTATTATTTCCCAGAAAGTTTGTTGCGACTTCTTTAAAACTAAGCCAAGCAGCTTTTTCAACTTTATTCATTTTAGTAACACATAATGAATCTTGAAACAATTTTCTTATTTGTGACCCGTCAAATATGCCTGCCTTAATTTTAGCTTCAGAAAATTTCGGAAATTTTTTATGCAAATATTTGAAACATGGGCCGTTTGTATCTAATGCTCTCGTGAATTGCTTCATAAGTCCAAGCTTAATGTGAAGCGGGGGAATAAGAACTTTTCCTGGATCTACCAATGGTGGAAACAATACATTATTTTCACCAGGAGTGAACGATTCTCTTGTTGGCCAAATTTTTTTCTTATAATGACGTTCCCTGTCTCTGCTATTCCACAGACATTTATAACAGGGATAAAGTGTAAACCCTGACTGTTGGCCAAACAATATTGTTACAATTTTCACCGGCCAAGTGCAAGTCAGACTTGCGCAATTAGTGTTCCGTATGATTGCTTTTAAAATAAAAAAATTTTTGTTACGGAGGTATAAAATGATCAATGACTTTACAAATTACACCCCAAATGAGTTTTCAACAAAGTTTTTTTCTAATCTTTACTGAAAAATGATGAATTGAATGTAGCAGGTAAATTATTAAAGGTAATGCACTGTGGAGAATATTCCAGAGTTTTTTCCAAATTTTTTAATCAGTACTTTTTGAGATAAGGGGTAGTGATTTTTTGCAATTTTTAAAAATAATACAAGGAAAAGTGTGCACAAGTATTACATGATATACAGTCAGTCCAAAAAATCTCCATACACTACCTGCTTTCTATACTATTTTTCTGTTATGTTTAACTAATTAATTGAAACTATGAGAAAACGTGTTTAAATTAAGTTAAAGTTAACGGAACATTTTATTTAGAAGTTACAACATTATTATAAAAATATAAACAAAAAAGTCTTCATACACTCAAGAACTGCATTAAAAAAAAAACGTTATAATCAGCGGCATTTTATCAAGCTATCTATTGCTCGCTAAACTGAAAACAAATGAATAATTTTCTTCTTCCATACTTTATAATCTGTCACTTGTTCCTAGTAATTTTGCAGTGGGTTTTCAAAGTAGTATTAAAAATTGTGATTTCATTTCAGGTTCGAAAGATCATAATTGATTTGTGGAAAGATGAAAAATCGTACAGAATCATAGGGAAAATTGTTAAAAAGTCGCGTGCTACTGTTCAGTACATTGTCAACTAGTATAAATCAACGGGTTCCTATAAAATTTGACCACGCTCTGGTCGTCCCAAGAAACTGACTCCACGTGAAGGGGCCAGTACTGTTAGACAAATAATTATAGATCCCAAGAAAAGTGCACCAAAATTAAAAGAAGAAGTAGGGGAACTATTTTCGAAAAATGTTTGTTCAAAAACAGTGAGAAATTGTTTACACAGGGCAGGTTATATGGGGTGTGTAGCCAGGAAGAAGCCGTTAATTTCGGAGGCTAATCGCAAAAACCGGTTAGCTTTTGCGAGGGAATACGTCACTAAACCTCCCGAATTTTGGGAATCCGTAATGTTTAGTGGTGAAACGAAAATTAATCATTTTGGGTCTGATGGAAGAACTAAAGTTTGTAGAAATAAGAATACGGCATTCGATATTAAAAACGTTTGTTCCACGGTGAGACTAGGGGTGGCAGTGTTCTGCTTTGGACTTAAAGCAATAGAAAAATGAGTTACAACAAATTGAAAATGTCTGTGGTCAGTATTATTCAGTGTAGGTCATTTCAAGTTTCACATCCCCTGTAGGTTCTGGTTATTCGTTTAAAACAATTCCTAAAAATATTTGATAAATATGGGACGATATTAACTAGTACTTCCCTTTTTTTTTCAAATATTCTAAAACATCGAAAACAGTGGAGGCAAATGCCGTAAAATGGTTCATGATTTTTGGAAATTTTTGGGTGCATCTTGGAAATCGATTTACGTTGAAATGAGTTCATGCAAAAAATTTTTAATTTTCAGCAGTTTCTGTTTCATTGTATTTTTTTCTGTAAGTGTTACTTTAATAAATTGATGATTGATTTTGAATTATATATTCTTCTTATCAATAATAAGATTATTTTATTTTTAGATAAAGCAAAAGAGGTGCTACACCCTCTAATGATCCACAGAAAGCTAACTCAGAACATTCAAGAATGTAAATACATATCAGAAAGAATAATGGTAACAAAACTTATACCAGAGAATCAAAAAATTAACATCATTGGAATATACAGTCCAGAAAACTGCAAACCGGAAAACGAGAGAATAAAATTCTAAGAAAAACTACAAGAGACAATTGACGCAGTCCCAACAAGAGAAGTACTTATCATAATGGAGGACTTTAATGCAAGAGCAGGGAACATGATAGTACCGGGAGTGAAACAGAGCTTCAATGAAAATGTGACGGATTAGAATGGCGAATTTTTGATAAACTTCTCCGCACAAAATGAGTTCCGAATAAATAACATCTTCTTTAAACTTAAAGAGCAACATAAATATACATTTCAAAATACGAGAGGAGATAGATCAATCATAGATTACATTCTAATAAATAGAGAAATACATTATATACAAATATTAGACATAAGATGTTTATATCCTACAGATGTAGGAAGTGTTCAATCTTGTATTGGGAAAAATTAGAATGACAATAAAGAGATCACAAAAAACAAGCCTAACAGTTTGTGAAACAAAGACAAAGGTAGAAAGCCTACAAGACGAATCAATAAAAAATCTCTACCAGACAAAATTGGATAATGAAATAAAAAAAAACCCAGTGGTAGAGGGAGAAGCCATAGAAGACAGTTGGAGAGAGATCAAGGATAACGTTATAAACGCAGCAAAGGAAGCACTCCTGGAACGTAAAATAAAAAAATATCAAGAAGACCGACCCTGGTTCTGCGAGGAAGTGAAATTAAAATGCCAAGAAAAAACAAAAGCCTATCTTAAGTATAGCTCAAGAAAAATCAGAGAAGCATACCAAGAATATAAGAAAGTCCGCAAGAAAGAAACGCACTAGTGAGAAAAAAGAAAATGGAACATTCCGAAAATTCTGTAAAGAAATGGAACATGACTTTTATGGTATGCAAAAGGAGATGTGGCGAAAGAGTCGTGGACAGCGAAACGAAATGAAAGAACTAATAGAAGTAAGATAAATCGAAAAAGATACATGGATAAATTATATAAAGCAATTGTATAATACAACAGAAAATTTGGCACCCGAAACACCAGAAATAGTAATCAACGAAACATCAGAAATAGATGACAGGTGGAAGAAGCTCTCAAAAAATTAAAAAACGAATAGTCAGCTGGTAAGGATGAAATACATAATTAAATATTAAAGTACGGAGGAGTGAAACTGACCAAAGAATTAACAAAGCTCATAAACAAAATAATACAGGGATTGGGAATACCAGAAGAATGGAGAACAAGCATAATGATACCACTTTTTAAAAAAGGAAAAAAACCGATCCGAATAATTATCGTGGAATTAACCTCTTGTGCAGAACTTTAAAATTGAGGAAAAAAATTGTTACCAATAAAATAACTCCACTTATACAGCTTTCCAAACAACAACAGGGATTCAGGAGCGGAAGAGCCTGTAACCACGCTGTATTTGTAATCAGACAAATTACTGAAAAAAAATCAACAGACCAGAGTTCTTATGCTTTATAGACTTGGCAAAAGCATTTGATAAAGTACAGCTGCAAGACGTAGTGCACATACTTTTCCGAATATTGAGATTGGATATAATAAAACTAACTGAGAACATTTACAAAAGAAATAAAATAGAAGCGAGAGTAAATTCGGAGTTAACTAAACCCATAGAGGTAACAACTGGTATTAGACAAGGAGACTCACTGGGTCTCTTACTATTTAACATTATATTAGATGAAATAATTAAAAAAATAATGAAAGTTTATGCAGAAAATTTGGGAGATTTACTTGAAATAAACTGGTTGCCAAACAAAAATTTGTTAGTGCAAAAAAGTTGGACTTCGGTGCTATTAGTTTATGTTTATGTTTTGCAAGGGCTTGAATTGTGCAAATTGCGAAGATACTGCAGAAATATCCTCGCAAGATCTAAATGAGAATGATGAGAATGAGCTGATTGAAGATTATGATCAGTCAGAATCGTTGACATATCATTACAGATCATTTTTTGGATGTCTCATCTTAATTAATTTTAGATCGTTCTATCGATGAAACTGAGTTAGACAGCGCCAAACTTTTATACTCGTACCATTATGAATCCGATTTATATAATCAACTGGATGATTTTAAATACAATAGAAAACAAGCTCGAGCACATACGCTATAGAACACGAATGATTTTTTTAAATTACAAATATTGTATCTGTGATAATTTTAGTAAATGTATTCATGTATTAATGGTTTGTCAATAAAAGTTTCTGTTATCTAAATCATAATTTTAATGTAAAATAGGTAGTATGTATTTGTTTTAAAATCACTTTTTCATGTTATATTTAAGATAAAATATTGAATAGAAATAAAGAGAATGAACCCAGATTTAATTTTTCGTAACGAAAAAATTGAAAAAAACAAGATAGTTTTTTGTATATTCTTTATTTTTCCTTCTAACCATCTTGAAGAACATAAAATCTTGAATATTTAAAAAAAGCTTCCTTTCACCTTTTCCGCAACAAAAGAAATCCATAATAAGATTTGGACTAAAATACGCCACCAATCCTCTTAATATTTTTTAATAAAATTTGGCACACTTTTTTGTTAATATAAAACCTATATTTTCCTATAATTTGAAGCCGTAATATCGAATTGAACGGAAGTTACCCGTAAAAAAAACATTTTTCAATTTGGTGTAGTAAATACTTTCTTTTGGACGTACTTAGGGGAGGCTTATGTCCAACGATGGACTGTATAGGGAATTTTATTGCGGGTAAAAATGATTTTTTTTTGCCGCATAACAACGAACAGACGCTGAGATATTTAAGAAATAGTGAGCCGAAAGTGACGTGAATGTGAAAAAATGCACTAAAATAGTGATAAAAATTAGGCTGAGAAAACTCGTTTACATTATGTTGGCACTGTTTCAAAGTCGGTAAATCGATTTCCAAGCTCCATCAAAAATTTCCAAAAGTCATGAAAATTTTACGGCATTTGCCTCCACTAAAAATGATTTATTTGCCAGCAATCAATTCTAAATAAATACTCAATTTGACTTCCTTACACTAAAGAATAAGATATTTTATGTTGAGATATCAAGCTTCACTTAAAATTGTAAAATTCTTAGATTTCTCGATTTAAAAAATAATGAAGACTATTGACAGGATGTATTCGAACTATTATGATATTACTCCTTATTTGGGGTTCAAGGAGTGCAGATAGAAGCCTTATACAAAATAACCGGTCAAGTGCAAGTTGAACTTGCGCAATTAGTGTTCCGTACGTTGATTGCTTTTAAAATAAAAAATATTGTAACGGAAGTATAAAATGATCAGTGACTTCACAAAACACACCCCAAATGAGTTTTCCACACAAAGTTTATTTCCAATCTTTCCTGAAAATTGATGACCTTGAAATTTCTGTTTTTTTTTTTATATACCAGATAAATTATTACAGGTAATGCATTCGTGATAATTTTCGTTCAATCTACTCCCCATGGAGAATATTCCAGAATTTTTTCAAAATTTTTTGATGAGTACTTTTCGAGATAAGGCGGGTGGACAACGATGTTTCGCGATTTTTTAAAAATAATACAAAGAAAAGTGGGCGCAAGTATTACATTATATATATATATATATATATATATATATATATATATATATATATATATATATATATATATATTTTACTCGTGTTTTCACAAGCTTTCATTTGACACCACACTCGATTACCTAGTAAAAAAATTTTATTTTTACTTCCGATTTCACCCCCCTTAAGTCAAAATTTAACTTTCAAAACTACATGGCTCTGATGAGGCCATCAATTCCTATATTATTACCAAATTTCAACTTTCTATGCCAAATAGTTTCGGAGAAAATCGGGTGTGACAGACGGACAGACGGACAGACCGACGGACAGATAGACGGACAGATAGACAGACGGACAGACAGACGGACAGACACCAAAGTGATCTTATAAGTGTTCCGTACGGAACACTAAAAAATAATGATAAACTGACACACTTTCACCATTTTAAATAAATTCTATATGTACACGAAAGATAACTTATCCTTCCTAACATTTTAAAACGATGTTTGAAATCCTACCCATTCATTAAATCGTCTTATATACTAGAAAGAATTTTAAAACCCTGATGCAACCCTATAATAAAGAACTTAATTCCTCCACTATAAACATGAAATATAAAACATAATTTTATAGATCAACTCAACAGGTTATCTCTCTCTCACACTGGCGCTACGTACGAATGTTGAGAGATAAAATTCACATAGGCGTAGGGGTAAAACCTGATTAGGATTTCTATACCCTGTAACTGTAAAATGGCTATTTTATTAGAAGTTGGCATGTAGCAGTAAGAGGATTTTCTTCATAAGCATACGTTTGAAGTAGCTAACTAGTATAATATCCAATAAAGCATATGAAGATTAATAGAAGCCCAGGTTATGACGATATCTATATGAAAGTTTTAAAACAAATCGATTTACAATAATTTACCCATCTCTTTCACATGAGACTAAGCGTTATAAGTCAAACTCCTAAAGTGTTACTTGGAATAATTCGCTTAAGAATTAAGAAAGAAGGAGTGCAAGAATATGAGTGATAAACACAAATCCGCTTCAATAAGGGATACCGTACTAAGGACATTTCCAGTTCCATGAAATTATTGGTACAAAAATGTCATAACTACCTGCAAGAGAGCTTTTGACAACATCAACATTAGCTTGATAGATTTCAAGAGAACGAAATTCGAATAATAAAAGCGTCAGCAACAGTCATTTCAGCTCTCTGTTATGAAAACCACTTCATTTTTAGATTTTCACTTTATTGATGTTGACTGTGTGTTAGCAATCAAATAATATGTTTAAGATAGCTTTGTTACTACATCTGATGTACAAAGGTATATAAACTAATTTTGTGGAATTATAAAGGATCTTGTATTATTACTGGCCATGCCCGCGCGCTCAGCTCGCGTAGACTTGATTCACTACTATGTCACTGCTTATTCCTTATGTTACGTAATGTAATAAAATAGCTGCCATTATTTTCCCTTATCTCCCATTATTTTTCCTTATCTCTCAATAATTTCCATTATCTAGGCTTATCTGTGCTCATCTCCCATTATTTCTCTTTGTCTCCAATTATCTCACTTTGTCTCCCATTATCTAGGCTTATCTCGACTTATCTCGCAATATTTCTCCTTATCTCCCATTATTTCTCCTTATCTCCCCATAACTCCAATTATTTAGACTTATCTCCGCTTATCTCCCATAATTTCTCCTTATCTCCCATTATTCATACTTATCTCCCATTATCTCCAGTTATCTAGGCTTATATCGAATTATATAGAACATCTGTATAAATTTATAAAAACACGTAAATCGAATAAGTGGTTCGAATAAGTGATAAGCGCACTAACGGACAGACAGACAGACAGAGACGTTGCATTTTATATACTTTATATTCTTTACCACATGATATTGTTCCATATTTAATGGTTTAGGCAGTGTATTGCAAGAGAACGCGCTAACGGTAACCTTTTTTCCTACTTGATTCATTATTATCGTCACTGCTTATTCTTTATCTTACCTAACGCAATAAAATATATCCTATAACTTGGCCAGAGAACATATGTGTGTTTTAAAAAAGCCACGTAACGCACTAATGGATAAAGAGACAGATAGACAGACAGAGAGACGTTGCATTATTTATATATATATATATATATATATATATATATATATATATATATATATATATATATGTATATATATATATATATATATATATATATATATATATATATATAATATATATATATATATATATATATATATATATCATAGATGTAATAAAATATATATCTATAACCTGGCCGAAGAATATATGTATGAATTTAAAAAAAGACTCGTAAATCGGATAAGTGGTTCTCGCGTGATAAACGCACTAACGGACAGACAGACAGACAGAGAGACATTGCATTTTATATATATTATAGATTATAGATATTCTCTGCTACATAATATTGTTCCATATTTAATGGTTTAGGCTGTGTATTGCAAAGAATGCGCTAGCTGCAAACTTTTTTCCGACTCCATTCGCTATTATCGTCACTGCTCATTCGTTATGTTACCTATCGTAATAAAATATAGTCTATAACCTGGCCAGAGAATATATGTATGTTTTTAAAAAAAAAAGTACGTAAATCGGATAAGTGGTTCTCCAGTGATAAGCGCACTAACAGACAGACAGTCAGACAGAGAGACGTTGCATTTTATATATATTATAGATATGGCCTATTATTCTAACGGTATAGGTAAAACTCATAAGTTTAACAGAGGGGATCGATCTTCTTCTAATTGATCATTTAGTTGTGAATCTCTAAAGATTCTAGTAAATTTAGCTTAAGCCGAGTTGTTTTTTTTTATTTATAAACTCTCCGTTATACACTTTTATTCTAGCGATATGGATTACGTATTAATAAGCCTAAAATAAAATGAATGAACAACACAATTCAGTTTCGTATCCACAAAGAAATTATTAAAAGAGAAGTAGAATAGAGATTACTTATGGTCATAAACGAAGAGGTGTGCTAGCCTTTCTTTCTCGAGTGACAGAACGCAAAACGAAATAATTTAAGAACGTTCCCAAGGAGCAGTCGTGCTCAACTTATAGAAAAATCCCTCCTGTGTAAACTATCATGCGTACAATAAAAAATAGTTGACGCACAGTGTGCTCTTTCGCCCCGTCCGATATGCGCAGAAATACAAAAATAATCCCATTACGTCGTTTTTAGTGTTCTGTACGGAACACTTATAAGATGACTTCGGTGTCTGTCTGTCTGTCACACCCAATTTTCTATGAAACTATCTGTCATAGAAAGTTGAAATTTGGTAATAATATAGGAATTGATGGCCTCATCAGAGCCGTGTAGTTTTGAAAGTTAAATTTTGACTTAAGGGGTTACTTGTGGGGGGTGAAATCGGAAGTGAAAAACAAATTTTTTTACTAGGTCATCGAGAAAATATATATATATATATATATATATATATATATATATATATATATATATATATATATATATATATATATATATATATATATATATATATATATATATATATAAAGGGTGATTCATTTAGAGGTACTTTTTGTGATGGGGATTTAATTGCAGATTGCGCATGCGTCGTGTCAACTGAAGTGGCATTCTTGTTCAGTAGTGTTTGACAATTCATAATGGAAAGACTTAGCCCGGCACAGCGTCTACAAATTGTTCAACTTTATTACGAAAATGGGCGTTCTACGAGGAATGTGTATCGGGGCGCTTAGAGCAACTTATGGTCCACATAATCGGCCTACCGAACGCACAATTCGCTCTACCATCAATAAGTTTGAGACCCAATTTTCATTATTGGATAATGCTCGACCGAATAGACCACATCCAGCACGTAGTGAAGAAAATATAGGGGCGGTAGCGGAGAGTGTACGCGAAGACCGTGAAGTGTCGATTCGTCGCCGTTCTCAACAGCTTGGCCTGTCATATTCAACAACTTGGCGTATTTTACGTAAGGATCTTTCTTTAAAAGCATACACAATTCAACTAGTGCAACAACTGAAGCCGACCGACCTTCCGAATCGTTTCCGTTTTAGTCGTTGGGCTCTTGACAAGCTTGCAGAAGATCCACTGTTTTCGAGAAAAATTTTGTTCACCGATGAGGCCCATTTTTGGCTTAATGGGTAAACAAAATGCCCGTATTTGGGGTGATGAACAACCTGAAGAGGTTCAAGAGCTGCCATTAAATCCAGAAAAAACAACTGTTTGGTGTGGTTTATGGGACGGTGGAATAATCGGTCCATATTTCTTCAAAACAGAGGCCGGCCGGAATGTTACTGTGAATTGTGACCGTTATCGCGCCATGATAACAGACTATTTGATGCCAGAAATTGAAGCCCGTGGTCTCGACGAAATTTGGTTCCAACAAGATGGCGCCACTTGCCATACAGCCCGTGAAACCATGGCTTTACTGCGAGAGCAATTCGGCGAACAGATCATTTCACGCTTTGGACCAGTGAATTGGCCGGCTAGATCATGTGACATCACACCTCTTGAGTTTTTCCTTTGGGGCTATGTAAAGTCCAAAGTCTACATGGATAAGCCAGCTACAATTGAGGCATTGGAGGCCAATATTACTCGAGTCATTGGCCAAATACCACTCGAAATACTCACACGCGTCATTGAAAATTGGAACTTCAGAATGGACGTTGTTAACCGTAGTCGCGGACAACATTTGAAAGAAATTATCTTTAAGAAATAATTGTAAAGAATGGTTCTTTTACATGATAATAAAGATTATAAAATAAAATTGTTTTTATTCATTTTTTTTAATTTAAAAAAAGTACCTCTAAATGAATCACCCTTTATATATATATATATATATATATATATATATATATATATATATATATATATATATATATACATATATATATATATATATATATATATATATATATATATATATATAATATAATACTTGCGCACAATTTTCTTGTATTATTTTTAAAACATGGCGAAAAATCGCTGCCCCCCCCTTATCTCGAAAAGTATTGATCAAAAAATTTTTAAAAAATTCTGGAATTTTCTCTACCGCGTGTAGATTGAACGAAAATTATCACGAGTGCATTGCCTTTAATAATTTATCTGGTATATAAAAAAATAAAAATTTCAAGGTCATCAGTTTTCAGTAAAGATTGGAAACAAACTTTGTTGAAAACTCATTTGGGGTGTGTTTTGTGAAGTCACTGACATTTTTTTATTTTAAAAGCAATTAACGTACGGAACACTAATTGCGCAAGATCAGCTTGCACTTGACCGGTTATTTGGATCTGGCATCGTTACATTCTTACCCTGATCCAGATACGAGTTGTTTATGTTGGGGTTTTAATGTTTTGAAGTATTTTTCGAGGTTACGTTTATATTAGTGTGTAAATAATCACTTCGCAATTAAAGAACGGCAGATTTGTTAAAAAAAAATTGCTGAAAAAACAAATATAGGCATAAGCAAGTATGTCTGATGCAAAAAGCAGGAAATTCAAACAGTCAATGAACTAGTTCAAACCAAAATTTCTGATGATAATAGTAAAGTTTCATTTTCATGATTCAGTTTTACTACCTTGTTCGTCGGTAGAATTTGAATATTTAAACCAGTTGATGTGGTTGTGAGCGTTAGCTAGAAATCTGAAATGCACCGGCTGCAGAAGTCTTTTAGATATGGAAAACTGGAGTAATTTTAGAAGGGAAGGGCTTCATTCAAAGTTCAAAATAAAACGTGACAATTGTACTAAATGTAATTTAGTAAATATTGGAGTGATAAGAAACCAAGTTTCTGATATTAATTAATATGCTACTTATTTATGTTGAATACTAGTAAATATTTAATTTGTTATAAATATTGACTTTTTATTTACGATAACCCTTATTTTTGCTATATCTGTGAGCTACATGCATTTATTATCAGCTGTGCGTTGACGGTATTTCAAACTTCCCGCGCAGTGCGACGTTGCCAAGTCGCAAATTTTTATTCATCAAGTTATGCGAGGAAAACTGAAACCGATCAAAAGTGGCTCACTTTCAACATTTTTTATAAAAAAATAACCGGTCTAGTGCACGTTGAACTTGCGCTATTAGTGGTCCATACGTTGTTTGCTTTTAAAATAAAAAATTTTGTTACGGAGGTATAAAATGATCAGTGACTTCACAAAACGCACCCCACATGAGTTTTCAACAAAGTTTGTTTCCAATCTTTATTGAAAACTGATGACCCGGAAATTTTTGTTTTTTTTATATACCAGATAAATTATGAAAGGTGATGCACTCGTGATAATTTTCGTTCAATCTACACCCCGTGGAGAATATTCTAGAATTTTTTCAAAATTTTTTGATAAGTACTTTTTAACATAAGGCGGGGAGACAGTGATTTTTTTTCGCGTTTTTTTAAAAATAATACAAAAAAAGTGCGCGCAAATATTATATTAAATATATATTTTTTACTCATGTTTTTCACAACCTTTCATTTGACACCACACTCGATGACCTAGTAGAAATTTTTTTTTTTCACTTCCGGTTTCACTTCCCAAAACTAACCCCTTAAGTCAAAATTTAACTTTCAAAAGTACACGGCTCTGATGAGGCCATCAATTCCTATATTAGTACCAAATTTCAACTTTCTATGTCAAATAGTTTCGGAGAAAATCGGGCGCGACAGACACCGAAGTGATCTTATAAATCTTCCGTACGGAACACTAAAAATGAATACTGTTTGCTATAATATACTTTACAGAAAAATATTTGTTATATTTTTAATTAACGATTCTAAGTTTTTCAAAACCATGTTAAGAAAGTTACCATTGTTATATAATAAAAGATCTGTTTCAAAATAGGTCCGTGTAGGGTTGATATGTTAAAAATGCAAATTTTAACAGCCAATATTTACAAATTTTGTGCTGTAAAGGGTATTGCAATTTTTTCTACATATAAAGGACACTAATATCATATCTAGATAATCGTAAGAAAATTTATTTTCTTGGGAACGTCCTTAACTTGAATATAAATTTGGTTACGTCGTCAAACTTAAAAATAACGAGGTGATTGATTTGTCCGTTACTTTGTGACAGTACATTTCAATAATAAAATTACTTAATTACTTTGTTAACTGTCACTAAATATATTTGTAAAGATTTTACAATTGCGTTATCGCGATTTAGTAGTATAACTACATTGTCAGACTAAGAAACTCTTAGTTAAGCGTTTGACAATCTAGTTGTACTACGAAATCGCGATAACGCAATTATAAAATCTTTACAAATATATTTAGTGACAGTTAACAAAGTAATTAAGTAATTTTATTAAAAATGTCGAGCTAACAGGTATATGTATCTTAGCTGTGTCATAATGACGATATAGAAAGCAATTATCTTTGGTGCTCTCTAGTTTATCAAGAAGCTAAATTTTGTTGATGTTCACCAACTACAACTAAATATACGTAGGACGTGATCATCACTGAATGGCCATGCCACGAGGTGGTCCGTGCGGTAGGAGCAACATGATTTGTCACGTACGATTTTTTATAATAATATGAATAATAACTGCAATACTAATAATACTATTTATTACCATTAGTAAATATAACAATAAATTTTTATTTTATTGTCTTTCTACTACCATGGTTTCTAAAAATCATTATTTTCAAGGGTGGATGGGGCGGAGCAAGGTGCCAGGGGTGAGGGGGTGTAAGTTGTGCATCACCTTGGCGTCTCAAATGCCGAAAGATGCACAAACAATCTCCTAGAATTTTAGGATTACCAGGCAGTACTATCCGAAGTGAAAAAATAGGGCTGAAGGGCCAGTAGTACCTTGCAGAGTTGCCGAATTTTGGTAAAAACAAATTGGCTTATTTAAAAGTTATATATTCAGTTAACTTTTTGTTTACTTTAGATCAAATTAGAAAGAGAAATGTTTGAATTTAATTTTTGTTTTGAGTATTTAATTTCTCTATGGAGATTAAATGGATAGCGAATTAAATATTACATATGACGTGTAATATTCGGTAATTATGTTGATTTGAATTACTGTCGATACGACGCGAAATTTTAAAATTATGGTATAAGATACAACAAATTGTACCTCTGGTTTGAAAATTTTGTCCTTCGTCTGGGTCTGTTCAAGGTCACTAACCGACAAAGGAATTGTTACTACCAATTACCTTTAGGTAGCTCGATCGTTACGGTTTTAACCCAGTAATAAAAGTCTATATACTGCTAAAATGTAACAAAGTTTATATTTCAGCAGTGACTACTGTTCTCTCATCTGTCAATCCACCTCGGGGGTATTTCGCTATATCATGGCACATTAGCCGAGCTAGGATTGACAAACCAGAGAACAAATCTTGAAATTGCGTTAAACTATAACAAATTATATCTCTGGCTTGTGAAAGCTAAAAAATTTAAAAGCATACTACCCTCCACCGGGGGCTGTTTAAGGCCACAGACTGACACAGAAATTATTACTGACAATTACCGCTGGACAGTTCGTTCGTTTGTTGAACCTAGCTCGGCTGATGGGTCGTGATACTGCGAAAGGCGAATCAAGATGGATTGATAGAACAGAGAACAGTGGTTACTGATGAAATATGGAATTTATTCATTTTAGCAGTTGATATACGCTTCTAAAATAAGAAATTTTCGAAAAAAATTCTATTCTTCAATTCCTCGTTAACATAATTTTTAACTGTAAGTCGCTTTATATTAGTCTAATCCAGTCTTTCTCTGGATTCCCTCACACATCGGGATTGAGGGCAACGACAAAGCGGATCAATATGCTAAAAAAGGTATCCTAATAAGAAATGAAAACCACCCAAATGAATACTTCAATCACATTAAACACATATATAGGGACCTCTTTCAACTACAGTGGGATTTGGAGGAATCTTCCAATAAGCTCTGGGAACTCAAACCTAAGGTCTACCCCCCTTTTCACAATCTAACCCTCTCAAGAAGACAAAACACTATTTGGAAAAGACTTGCAATAGCCCACACCCACCTAACCCATTCCTATTTATTAAAAATGAAGATGCTCCCATTTGTTCGATCAATCAGTCAACTCTCACAGTAAAACACATATTTGAATCTCCTCACTCTACTCAGCCCAGAGAAAAACATCAATTACAACTGAATATGAAACAAATGTTAGCATGTGATCAAATTCAGTACCATATAAATCAAATCGAGAAATACTTAAAAGAGCATGATTATTACCATCTAATATAAGCAATAACTCTAATCATATTCAAAAATCACCACGTTGCTGGGTGCTAAATGACCTTAGTAGTCGATGCACCCAATCTCCCTAACATCCAATCCAATCTATTCTAACCTAACCTGAAGACGAATAACGATAAAATATTAAGCTATTATTTGTTAAAAAAAAGAGACATATCAGAAAGCGTATATATATATATATATATATATATATATATATATATATATATATATATATATATATATATATATATATATATATATATATATATATATATATACATATAAATAATCATCATCAACAGCCGCTTCTTGTCCACTCCTGGGCATAGGCCTCTCCCAAGCTCTCTCCTCTGAGCCCTCCGACACCAATATTTTCCAATTATTCTGCGCACGTTGTCTACCCATCTCGTTGGCGGTATTCCTCGTCCTTGTGTTGTTTGCCTAGGCCGCCAGAAGGTTTTTTTGCTTTCCATTATACCTTGCAATATGTCCGGTCCAATTCCATTTCATTTTTTGTAATTCGTTCGATAATATTTTTGTATCCGTCCTGCGTCTTATCTCTTCGTTTTTGAACTTATATCTGAGAGAAACACCCAGAATTGTTCTCTCCATGGCTCTTTACATTATTCTCAACTTATTTGCTATTTTCTGTGTCAGAGCCAAAATTTTTTAATCCGTAAGTTGCCACAGGCAAAATGCAAGAATCAAACACTTGTCTTTTTAGATTTATGGGGATTTCTCCATCCTTCAATATGTAGTTCAATCTCCCAAAAGCTGCCCGAGATAGACCAATCTTCCGCGACGCTGAGTTCTATTCTATTAGCATCTGCTCTACGTCCTTAATATCCGAAGAGATTAAGACTATGTCGTCTGCAAAACGCAGATGGTTCACGTAAGTTCCATTGATATTTATGCCCTTATCTTCTCACAAGAGTTCTTTAAAAACATCTTCCATAGCCAAGGTGAAGAGTTTTGGCGAATTGTCCTTCAAATTTCACGTGACTTTTGGTAGATATTTTCATTAATTTCAGTATATTTGGAGTCTATCTTGGCACTTCGGTGTGATTTAAGTATTGCCCATATTTCGATACTATTAAACGCCTTTCGAAAATCAACAAAGGCAAAATCGATAGCGATGTTATATTCATTTGCCTTTTCAATTATTTCTTTCAGCATGGAGATGGCCGATGGTGCTGTAACCATATACATATATATATATATATATATATATATATATATATATATATATATATATATATATATATATTTGAGCTTAATGGCCTGATAAAAGCCTTTCTTAACTGCTACCATTATTCTTTATTAATATTTAACCTTTTTATGTCATCTGACTACCTAGTTTGTGGCTTTTGTCTGCTTTTATTATTTGTTCGTGGTCTCCATTCTATAATTTTTCGAGTTTCAATTTAAAGTACATACCCCTTTTTTACATCTGTTACTATGGACCTTTGTCTTATTTCTGTTTGGTATGCGATCATCAAGTTTAATATTTAGAATTCTTCTCCTCATGGCTCGTTGGATCACTTCAAGTCTATGGATTATACTTCTATTTGGTGTCCATGTTTCTGTTCCATACATATTGGTCAAAAACCTGTGCTTTAAGCGTGTTAGGCACATTAGATTTAGATATTCTTTGTGGTCTTCAAAACGCTGATCAGGACATATATACTCTTCTTTCAAGGTTTATTGTTAAATTGTTGTATGAATTGTAAAAAAAACAACTTGACAGCATCTATATATATATATATATATATATATATATATATATATATATATATATATATATATATATATATATAATACCAAAGTATATATAATATATATATATATATATATATATATATATATATATATATAATACCAAAGTAGGTAAAAATTTTTGGGGTGGTATTTTTTGGCTGGAAATTTTGCTACAAAAAAAGAGAAATATCTACATATCAGTAAGTAAGTAATAAAATATTTTTAAGGTAATATTTTAAACTTAAAAATATTTTTAAACTTGACAACAGTGGCTGCGTTATGTTGCGTTTCAACTTCAAGGTGGTACGATTTCAGCACAGCAGCAGGCACACATTGTGTTTTGATGATTTGGAATCTTGTATTGTATACAACTAGCAACATGGTTATTAAGTGAAAAAAAAATAAGTTTTTGGGTTATTTAAAATGAAATTTAAAATGGGAAATAATCTAAATTAAAAGTGATTTAATTTCAACTTCGAAAAATATTTTATATATTTTTTTAATTTACTTATACTAAAAAATAATCAAATAAACTAGAAAAAATATATTTTCAAAGGTTCATTTATATCTGCATTTGTAAATGCTGATCTACAATTCGGTTGCATAATTGTCAATTGTTTCAATTTCAGTTATGTCGAATGACACGAACTGTTAGAATTTGAAAAAGCCTTCTTTGTCACCTACATAAATAAGTAGATCAGCTCTATTTTGAGTTCTGCAGAGCTTTGTATTAGGACTTCTTTTCTCCAGGTTACAAGCTTTACAATTTTATAAGTTAATTTGTGATTCCAAACTTAAATTTACTAACCACGTTACTATAATTAATAACAGGCCGTTCTGTAACCTTAAAAGAATCTATTTGAACGGTAACATTCTTATAACATTTCTCTATGAATCCATGGTCCTTTAGAACACCCTAAATATGAGTATGTTGTGTTTGAATCAAATCTGCTTATTGTCGCTACACGTAGATTGTAGCTAATCCAGAACTCATACCTTCGTATCATATATGATTTGACGAACAAAGACCATATACCTTTTTACCTAGTTGGATGCACGGTGTCCTAGAGCCGAATCAAATCAAAATATGGGATGATTTCAAAATTCTAATTAAGCAGGTATTGGGAATATTTCAAGCCATTATTTAAAAATACCCCTTCCACTCATCATCCCGCCAGCAAGCAATCAATGATTTATTTTCTTACGCTCGCAAGTTGCTTTATTTTAACATAAAAAAAACCGGTCAAGTGCAAGTTGAATTTGCGCAATTAGTGTTCCGTACGTTGATTGTTTTATTTTTTTTTTTAAAATAAAAAAAAATTGTTACGGAGGTATAAAATGATCAGTGACTTTACGAAACAACACCCTAAATGAGTTTTCAATCTTTACTGAAAACTGATAACCTTGAAGTTTTTGTTTTTTTATATACCAGATAAATTAATCTACACCCCGTGGAGAATGTTCCAGATTTTTTTCAAAATTTTTTGAAAAGTACTTTTCGAGATAAGGCGGATGGACAGCGATTTTTCGCGATTTTTTAAAATAATGCAAAGAAAAGTGTGCGCAAGTATTACATTATATATATATATATATATATATATATATATATATATATATATATATATATATATATACATATATATATATATATATATATATATATATATATATATATATATATATATATATATATATTTTACTCGTGTTTTCACAAGCTTTCATTTGACACCACACTCGATGACCTAGTAAAAAAATTTTTTTTTCACTTCCGATTTCACTCCCCAAAACTAACCCGTTAAGACAAAATTTAACTTTCAAAACTACATGGCTCTGATGAGGACATCAATTCTTATATTATTACCAAATTTCAACTTTCTATGACAAATAGTTTCGGAGAAAATCGGGTGTGACAGAGAGACAGCCGGACAGACACCGAAGTCACCTTATAAGTGTTCCGTACGGAATACAAAAAAGGATGTGTGAAAAGAAAAAAATATATTGTTATCAATCACGTGAAGGTACATGTACATTTATAACATAATACATAAATGGAATAATGTATATCATTTATATCGAAAAGTAAAATTTAATTTTATATTTGTGCTAAAAAAAAAGTAATAATTTGAAATGTATATTATTTAAGTATTGATATTATCTATAGATTATACGTAGGTACTATAAACTACCCTCTACATACAGGTATGTTTGAAAAATAAGAAAAAAAAACATTTACGTATTGTATCAAAATAATATTTTTTCGTAATATTAATCTTTGGAAAAATTAAACCAGCTAAAAAGTTTTTTCTTGCTTTTACATGTGCAAGTTATTATATCCGTATAAAGCTTTTTTATGGGTGTAGCACACGTGCTGCAGAGAAGTCCCTAAAGTGCTCCAGGAGCGGCATGTGTGCGGATTTTAATAAATGCATTGCATACTCAGGATGAATTTCTAACATCTTGTAACGCTCCCAGACGTTACTAAAGTCACTATATGCAGACTCTACCGCGTGTTCACTGAAATATGCCAGTTGGTTTGTGAGCAAAATACCAATACGAGGCTGGTTTGAAAAGTCCGTGCAAAGTCCGAGAGATGGCACCACCGGCGCGTATCGAGGTCATGTTTAGTTAGTGGCATTTCTTGAATGAACGCACACCAAGTTTCAGCCATATTGGTCTATTTCTTTGTGTTTGGCATTTGTGTGAATCAAGGAAGTCGAGTGATTTTTCAAGAAATGGACGAAAAAGAATTTCGTGTGGTGATTAAACATTACTTTATGAAAGGCAAAACGCCTCAGGAGACTAAAGAGAAGCTTGATAAACATTATGGTGACTCTGCACCTTCGATTAGAACAGTTTATAAGTGGTTTTCAAAATTTTCGGACTGGCCATATGGGCACAAGTGACGCTGAACGTTCTGGACGGCCTGTGGAGGTTATGACTCCAGAAATCATTGATCAAATCCATGATATGGGGGGATGGATGACAGAAGAGTTAAGGTGCGTGAGATTGCTAGTGCTGTGGGCATCTCAACTGAACGGGTACATAATATTTTGCATAAACATTTGGACATGAGAAAGCTATCCGCAAGATGGGTGCCGCGATTGCTCACGCTTGACTAAAAACGGAATCGTGTGAAGTGTTGCAAGGATGGTTTGCAGCTGTTCCAGAAGAATCCGGAGGACTTTAAGCGTCGTTTCGTCACTATGGATGAAACATGGATACATTACTATACTCCTGAGACCAAACAACTATCTAAACAATGGGTTACCAAGGGGGAATCTGCACCAAAAAAGGCGAAGACCGTTCCTTCGGCCGGAAAGGTAATGGCGACTGTCTTTTGGGATTCGCAAGGGATAATCCTCATTGACTATCTGGAAAAGGGGGTAAAACTATTACAGGTGAATATTATTCATCGTTATTGGACCGTTTGAAAAACCGAGCTGAAAAAAAAAAACGCCCGCGATTGGCTCACAAGAAAGTCCTTTTCCATCACGACAACGCACCAGCACACACCCTCAGCAGTTGTGGTCGCAAAATTAATGGAAATAGGATTCCAACTCGTTTCACATCCCCCTATTCTTCAAACTTGGCTCCCTCGGACTACTATTTGTTCCCCAATTTGAAGAAATGGCTGGCGGGACAAAGATTTTATTCAAACGAGGAGGTGATTGCAGACACTAATGGATATTTTGCAGACTTGGACAAATCCTATTATTCGGAAGGGATCAACAAACTAGAACATCGTTGGACGAAGTGTATAAGCCTAAAAGGAGACTCTGTCGAAAAATAAAAAAGGTTTACCCAAACACATAAGTAGTTTTTATTTTTGCACGGACTTTTCAAACCAGCCTCGTATATGGTAGAAAAACGCGTGTATATTAGGATCACATAAACAAAAGCTAAAGTTTGCCAAAAAAATTGTAGAGAGATGCCGAAGAAAATTGTCTAAAATTTGTTCTTGTAAGGGAATGCCAATCTTTACTGAAAACTGATGACCTTCAAATTTCTGTTTTTTTATATACCTGATAAATTATTAAAGGTAATGCGCTCGTGATAATTTTCGTTCAATCTATACCCCGTGGAGAATATTTCAAAATTTTGTCAAAATTTTTTGATAACTACTTTTCGAGATAAGGCGGGTCTATGGGTGGACAGCGATTTTTTTTCGCGATTTTTTAAAAATAATACAAAGAAAAGTGCGTGCAAGTATTACATTATATATATATATATTTTACTCGTGTTTTCACAAGCTTTCATTTGACACCACACTCGATGACCTAGTAAAAATTTTTTTTTTTCACTTCCGATTTCAACCCCCAAAACTAACCTCTTAAGTCAAAATTTAAATTTCAAAACTAGATGGTTCTGATGAGGCCATCAAGTCCTATATTATTACCAAATTTCAACTTTCTATGATAAATAGTTTCGGAGAAAATCGGGTGTGACAAACAGACGGACAGACACCGAAGTCATCTTATAAGTATTCCGTACGGAACACTAACAAGGGTTAAAAATTGAAAAATTTAAAATAAATCAAAAACTTAGAAATAGGTGTATGACATACTTAATAAAAGTTGGAGGGTTTTGTAAAATCTATCAGAAAAAATAATAATTTACAGGGTGTGCCATTTAAAAAATTTGAAATTTTTAAATTTAAGATAGTTGAAATGAATAAATTTATTTTAAACACCCTGTAGTATCTAACTCAAATTTCTTTACATATATCTTTTTTTTTCATATCTATAGAACGCTCGTACCAATTATGAGTATTCCACCTTCAGAAACCATGACACTACTGGCAATTTTTTACAAAAATGAAAACTAGTATTTTTTAAAAAGAATTGAAATATTAGAAAAACTACTAGGTTTAGGTATATAACATTATTAATGAAAAGTTTATACAGAATTTAAAAATAAATTAGAAAATAGGATGTTCCATTTAAAAAACATATGTTATATCGGCCACACTTTTTTTGAAGTACCCTGTGTACTCAAAAATAATTTTAAACTGTGTACCTTAACATTCCCTAAAACCTTATTGTATTTAACATTTTTTCGTCATTCCCGAAACAAATGATATGAGCTTTATTCTATCGTTGACTCACCCTGTACAATATTTTAATAGCATAATAATTAGATTTTAATATTCTAATTCTTTTATGATAAATGTGATCGACTAATATTACCATTTGCAAAAACATTTTTCGGCGTTTCACTTAAAGTCAAAAGCTAAAAATACTCCCTACTTTTCATAAAACTAAACATTACCTGTAAAAATACTCATTAGCAAGAGAAAGGTCATTTCTAAACCTTTCAGAAAAAATTATTAGATAAGGTCTATCTTAATGGCCATGCCAAATACAGATAAATGGACGTATTGTAAAAACCGCAAAGAACCAAGGATTTTTGGACAATGGATTTTTTTTTCTATTATTACATGTTTAGATGTGTGTTACATTAGGGTAATGGCGAGATAGAGAAGGGAAAAATATAGTTATTTCATTTTATTCTGCTCCACCTAAAAATGATTCGTATGTACGAAAAAAATTGCATTGTAAAGCTATAAGTTAATACCAAGTTATTTCCGGTTGAAGAGTGTATATTAGATGAACTAATAGTTTTTATGTTAAAAACAATTAAGACGTGGGAAAATCCAGGATATTTAGGTATTTTTATGATCTATTTATACATACTAATAATTTTTATATTCATCTTATAATATGAAAGTTGCTGAATCGTAACAAGCAACAAGTGACCACGCGATTTTAGCTAAAAACGTGACTACGACAAAATTTTTATTATTCACTATCGTCGGTTACAAGCCAAAATTGTGAATGTGTATTTTTATATTTTCTGTACCAGCATGTTTTTAAATGTAGGATCCCCGGTTTTGCGTCAATAAAACTTTGGGATGTACTGGAGCATCAAAATATACAAAGAAGGATACTAAACACACAAATATTGCCTTTTCGTTACTGACGAATTTTAGTGACTCGAAAATTTACTTACTTTAGTTCTCTCAACATAATTCGAGAATTATTGTACAGATTTTGATGAAATGCATTTCCGACGATTGGACATAGATAACTCTTTTTCTTTAAACACAAAAAATTTCTATTGTCTATTAACAGTTTGCCACACTATCATAGTTGTTACAAATCTTCCAAGAGTATTTTTAAGATAGTGGTGATTTTATTGACTACTAGCTAGTTTCTGAGCTATAATTATTATATATATATATATATATATATATATATATATATATATATATATATATATATATATACTCCTGGACAAAATTAACGCAACAATCTGAAAATTAATTTATCTTTTTCTTATGTCAGTTTTAAAGTTATCAAGTATTTGAATAGTAGGCTATGCATATTTTGTTTCGTTGTTTATGACAGAAATCAAAACAATTCATTTAGATTTACAGTTTTAAAAGAATTTTTTAGAAGATAAACAATTTTCTGTAATAATGCGATAGATTTTCTTTAAAAGTAAGCTTATAAATTGTTCCCTTTTTCAAAGTAATACATTTTTGTGGTAGACTGTTTTATTTTTGACCCTGAAGAATTAGAAAAATGAATCGAACAAGGAATTTAAACTGAACACGAGGTAATGCGAGCCTCCGTTTTATTGGAGGAGGGATATTGTCAGAGTTATGTTGCCAATTTGTTAGGCAAACATGGTTCACAATAAGTCGTATGGTAAGACGCTTGAATGAAGTAGGAACTTATTCTCGAAGGCTAGGGCAAGGGCGAAAACGATGCACTAGCGACCTAGATGAACGTTTTATAAGACAATATGCTTTAAGAAATAGGACTGTCACTAGTTCTATAATAAGAAACCAACTCGAAGCTATTCGCAATGTCACAATTTCTTCTAAAACAGTTAGAAGACGGTTAAATGAAGCTGGATTAAACAGTAGGAGACCAACTACTGCGTCCTTGCTTACTAGAGAGAGCAGAGTTGCCAGGTTACGTTTTGCTCGAAATCACGAAAAACTGGTCTGTGGATGATTGGAAGCAAGTTTTCTTCACAGATGAAACTAGGGTTAGTCTAAAAACATCCAGATTTTCGTGAGCGAGTATGGCGAAGACCAGGAGAGAGGTTTGCTCCTTGCAATATCTCTGCAAGGATTCCATTCGGCGGTGGCTCTGTTATGTTCTGGGGTGGCATCTGCTTTGATGCTCGCACAGAGTTAGTTCCTGCCCGTACGAGATCAATGAATGCTGACTACTATCTTGAGAATATTGTAATAGAACATGTGATGCCTTTCGGTCATTTTGTGGGGCCCAATTTCCTGTTTATGCAAGACAAGGCTCGACCTCACGTGGCTTAGGGAGGTACTCGATTATCTTAATTAAGTTGATATACCGATTATGCAATGGCCACCAAAAAGCCCGGATCTGAATCCCATAGAACATGTATGGGATCACCTTAAAAAAAATGTGAAACGTCATATACCTGCACCTAGAAACCTGAGGGAAACTTGAAAATGCAGTTATCACAGAATGGGAGCAAATTCTTCAAGATTTTATCCAAAATTTAATTAGAAGCATGCCCAGGTGCATAAATGTTGTCATCCGAAGTAAAAAGAGGCAACACACGCTACTAGTGTCCCAGTTACACCATTAATTTTGGTACTAGTGTCCCAGTTTATTTTTTTCATTATTACATAATTTAAACGATTTTGTTATTAGGTCTTAAAAATAATTTTAATTCGAATCTTATAGAGAAATTTGGTAGCTAATTCAGTTTTAAAGTATCCGAATAAGTTTTTTCTAACTTTTAGTGTAACCAATGTTCATAAAAAATTATTAAAATGAATTCATTATAGAGATTTGTATGATTTCATATATTGTTGCGTTAATTTTCTCCAGGAGTATATATATATATATATATATTATATATATATATATATATATATATATTATATATATATATATAAGCGCCCTTTTCAAAAAATTCATATGATTTTTAGGAAATTGAAACGATATTCTCTAAACAATGGAAAAAAACGAATTTCGTGTGTTGATTAAACACTGTTTTTTGATGGGAAAACATACCGATCAAACAAAAGCAAGGGCTTGACAAGTGTTATGGGGCTCCGCCCTGAAAATTACTCATCATTTACTGGTATGCTGAATTTAAAACGCTGTCGTACATACACAAATGATGACTGAACGCTCTAGATGCCCAAAATGAGGTTGTTATAGCGGAAAAACATAAAAAAAATCCATAAAATTGTTTTGGACGACGAACCGTAAAGTGAAAGTGCGTGAGTGAGATAGCTGACACCCTAAAGATACCAAAAGAACGTTGTTGGTCATATTTTGCGTGAACATTTGGGCATGAGAAAGCTCTTTTCGAAATGGGTGCTGCGTTTGCTCACAGTGGACCAAAAAAAACAACAGCGTTTTGATGATTCTGAGCGCTGTTTGAACCTGTTTAAGCGCAAATAAAAAGGATTTTTTTCATGCGATATGTGACAATGGATGAAACATGGATCCCTTACTACAACCGGAATCAAATCGGCAGTCAGCTGAGGGGACAGCAGCCGGTGTAAGCTACTCGAAGCGACGAAAAATACAACAGTCTACTGGGAAGGTTTTGGCCTCTGTATTTTGGGATGCGCATAGAATAATTTTCATCGGCATATTATATAAAGTTATTGGCGCGTTTGAAGGCAAAAATTACAAAGAAACGACCATAAATGAACAAGAAAAAAGTGTTCTTTCATTACGACAATGTACCGTGTCACAAGTCAATGGTTACGATGACAAAATTGCGATAAAACATAAACTTTCGAATTGCTTCTTCATCCACCGTTTTCTCCAAATTTGACCTCCAGCTACTATTATCTATTCACAGCGCTCGCGGGAAAGAGATTTGGCTTCAATGAAGAAGTTATCTCCGAAACTGAGGCCTATTTTGAAGGTAAAGATAAATTCTTCTGCAAGAAGGAGAACTATTTAGACAACAGTTTACATTGAGGATGTCATATAAATGAATTATGCAAAAGGCTTTCATCGGTGTGTTTTGCCATTTTTCGATTAAAAAGTGTTGTTAACTTTAATACAATAATATCTTATTACTATGCACACTTTGTGTCTCGATTGAAATATGGCCTAATATTTTGGGGTGCTTCCCCTAATATGGTCAGAGTATTTAGAATGCAAAAACGAGCAGTTCGAAATATTGCAGGTGTCAACCAAGACATTCATGCCGTGAACTTTTCAAAAAAATTTGCTATACTCACTCTACCTACTATGTACATACTGAAGGTTCTGATTTATGTTAAGAGTAATTTGAATAAATTTGTAGCCATGGCTGACATGCATAATTACGATACAAGATATAAAAAAAATTTAGTTATACCAGAACAATCATTATTTGAAAGGAGTCCCTATTACAGCGGCATAAGGCTTTTTAATAGTCTGCCGACTAGTATTAAATCTTTAAATTTAGGTATGTATAAGAAACTAATATCAAAATTGCTAATTGAGAATGTCCCTTATAGCACTCAGGATTTTTTTCAGAATGAGGACTTTATATTATAAATGTTTGTATGTAACTTAGAGTATGTGTAATTGGAACTTTTTGGATCTTTATATTATAAATGTCTGTATGTAAGCTACAGTACGTGCAACTGTAAAGCTTTTTAGATCCTTATTTTCACAAGATGTATACATTCTGTGACTTGACTTGACTTTTTTCCATACCTTGTATCAGGTCTCATGAAATAAAAGTTTATTTATTTATAGATGAATAAAGTAAAATTGTTCAAAAAAATGTGCTTTAGGTAGCTAGACCAAAAACTTTTCAGCCTACCTGTTTTATGTATATATACACTCCTGGATAAAATTAACGCAACAATATATTAAATCATACAAATCTCTATAATGAAATAATTTTAATAATTTTTTTATGAACATTGGCTACACTAAAAGTTAGAAAAAACTTATTCGGATACTTTAAAAGTGAATTAGCTACCAAATTTCTCTATAAGATTCGAATTAAAATTATTCTTAAGACCTAATAACAAAATCGTTGAAGTTATGTAATAATGAAAAAAATAAACTGTGACACTAGTAGCAAAATTAATGGTGTAAGCGTGTGTTGCCTCCTCTACTTCAGATGACAGCGTTTATGCGCCTAGGCATGCTTCTAATTAAATTTTGGATAAAATCTTGAGGAATTTGCTCCCATACTGTGTGATAACTGCATTTTCAAGTTCCCTCAGGTTTCTAGGTGCAGGTATATGACGTTTCCCATTTTTCTTAAGGTGATGCCATACATGTTCTATCGGATTCAGATCCGGGCTTTTTGGTGGCCATTGTATAATCGGTATATCAACTTGATTAAGATAATCGAGTACCTCCCTAGCCACGTGAGGTCGAGCGTTGTCTTGCATAAACAGGAAATTGGGCCCCACAAAATGACCGAAAGGCATCACATGTTCTATTACAATATTCTCAAGATAGTAGTCAGCATTCATGGATCTCGTACGGACAGGAACTAACTCTGTGCGAGCATCAAAGCAGATGCCACCCCAGAACATGACAGAGCCACCGCCGAATGGAATCCTTGCAGAGATATTACAAGCAGCAAACCTCTCTCCTGGTCTTCGCCATACTCGCTCACGACCATCTGGATGTGTTAGACTAACCCTAGTTTCATCTGTGAAGAAAACTTGTTTCCAATCATCCACAGACCAGTTTTCGTGATTTCGAGCAAAACGTAACCTGGCAACTCTGTTCTCTCTAGTAAGCAAGGACGCAGTGGCTGGTCTTCTACTGTTTAATCCAGCTTCACTTAACCGTCTTCTAACTGTTTTAGAAGAAATTGTGACATTGCGAACAGCTTCGAGTTCGTTTCTTATTATAGAACTAGTGACAGTCCTGTTTCTTAAAGCATATTGTCTTATAAAACGTTCATCTAGGCCGCTAGTGCATCGTTTTCGCCCTTTTCCCTAGCCTTCCTACTTCATTCAAGGGCCTTACCATACGATTTATTGTGGAACGATGTTTGCCTAACAAATTGGCAACATAACTCTGACAATATCCCTCGTCCGTTTTTAAAACTGAGGCTCGCACTACCTCGTGTTCAATTAAATTCCTTGTTCGATTCATTTTTCTAACTCTTCGGGGTCAAAAATAAAACAGTCTACCACAAAAACGTATTACTTTGAAAAAGGGAACAATTTATAAGCTTACTTTTAAAGAAAATCTAACACATTATTACAGAAAATTGTTTATCTTCTGAAAAATTCTTTAAAACTGTAAATCTAAACGAATTGTTTTGATTTCTGTCATGAACAACGAAACAAAATATGCATGACCTACTATTCAAATACTCGATAAACTTTAAAACTGACATAAGAAAAAGATAAATTAATTTTCAAATTGTTGCGTTAATTTTGTCCAGGAGTTTATATATATATATATATATATATATATATATATATATATATATATATATATATATATATATATATATGTACATATATATGAATATATATATTTATATATATATATATATATATATATATATATATATATATGTACATATTTATATATATATATATATATATATATATATATATATATATATATATATATATATATATATATATATATTTACATTGCAAATATTGTTGTGATATGTAAATAAACTTTTTAAAAGATGATAATTATTTCTCCTCTTTTAACTAGCATTCCAGCTAAAAAAAAACAAGTAAAAAAATATCATATACCATACTTACCAGAATGTTGTCCATTTTGAAAAAACACTCTTTTTAAAATTATTGGCTTATTTTATTGTTGCTTAAATTATTTTGAATTAAGTTTAAAATATACTTTCAAGTTAAAAAAGTAGTTTTACACTGGATTTTATATATCTCCTGTGAATTATCTAAATAAAATATGTACAGAAATAACAATTTTATAAGAAGTCATAACATTTAATATTTCATATTAATTACCCATTTACTACTAATTGTTTATTGTTTCAGTTATTCCGTTTTATTCAACGTAACCTATCTCAAGTAAATATATTTGAAATATAAAATGATATATGAAATTTAAAAAATTCATGAACCATGTTAAGAAGATATGGATCAGAAATATATATTATCATAATTATCTACCGTTTGTTTAATGCAACATCAAGTAGTGATGAAACTGAGAAAACCAATGGCACAGTTAATAGAAAATTTTGCAATTAGGTTAAATGAATTCTTTCTTCCTGTTTCTTACTATTACCTAAATATTTAATCCAGTTTTTAGTTACCATCTTTTGAATTTATAGTCGTGACCTGGATTTAGCACTGGCAGAAGTATAATCGGTTTTTCGTATTCGAAACAAACATAAATAATCAAAGTAAGTGTACTTATAGTAAGGTTATCCTACTGTACCCAGTTATTTTAAAGTTTTTGCGTTCTAGGAATTTTATTTATTGATATTATCCATATAAATAATTTTCCTACTTGTAAAAGTCTTAGTTTGGTTTGTTGGTTATAGGTGGGGTAGGCGATTGTGCCTGTTTGTGCATTGCAGAAGGTTTATTAGCTTAGTTCGAAACCATTCATGTAATAGGTGCTTAGAGGTTTCTTTCTCTTCACCACTCATTTTTTGTAAATGTTTCCTCAGGTAACAGTGGTCGGTGATCAGTCTCAGTACTGGTTTTGTCCGGATACTTGTTAAACAAAGGACATCATTTATTAGTTTCTTTGAGAGGCCGCCAGTTATGCCGTCTTTGGCCAAATGTTGCCAGCTAACGAGCTGATATGACCATCTGTTGATTGTCGTTTTTACCTACTGTTTTGGTATACCAAACGGTGGTTCTGGACGGAGCACCGTTCTTTCTATATTTGACAAGAACTCATAGTAAACTAGGAACTTTCATCGAAAACACCGTCCTCTCAGAACCAGCAAAGCCCTAAAAGAGACTTAAAATTTTATATCGGAGCACCGTCATTTTTATAATCCGCAAGAGCCACGGTAATTCAACCCTGTTGTTCCTAGAGTATAGTTTCTAACAAGTCGTTTACACTCCACTCTGATCTTAGAGTTCACTTGATAGGCATTTAAAGTCTTTAGAGCAGCTTGACTGTCTGAGAGAACATATTTTTCGTGGTTATGGTAGTTCCGATTAATATTCTCGTGAACATATGCTTGTATTGGGCCTTAATTTACTCTTGTAGAGATCTATCCGAGCTTTCTTAATAACCAAGAGGTTATTTCAATAATTTAGTGATGTAGTATTAAGATTATCTACGAAGTTGGACCAATGAAATAAAGGGCGTGCTGCCTTTTTTGAACATAAAAATAGCTTCTTAGCAAATCTGAGCCATGTTCATAGATCTCTCCCCGTTTTTACTATCCAATAATCTCATCAGTAGAGCTGCGATGAACCTAGCGCGCCGATGAGACAATTTATGAAGAATTTAGTCACCTTTCAAAAATACATTTAACGATTCTCGAATTGTTTTACTTCATCCAGAAAGAAATTTTACTGTGATACCTTAAAAAAAGACACTGGTGGAACTTTCAGCTTATCTGAAAAAAATTTTTTGCTTTTGATGTCTTTCTTAAAGTGTTTGAATAGTGAATCCACATACAATACAAGTTTTTCTTTAATAGCCAGCGTTAGGTTTCGCATGGTCTTTTCGTAAATCTCTCCATTAATTGTGGGCCCTCTTTCCATATATCAAATAAGCAAAATTTCTTCGTAGTGCGAAAAAACAATCAACTTTTCAGAAAACAACTGGGTTTTTTCATCTTCTTTAAGGGTCAAAAGTTCTTATGGACCTATTGCGTCCACTCCTGTTTTGTTGAAGGATCCCAATCGAACATCCAAGTCTTGTCGTCTGCGGCAATTCGCATCTCGTATCGTTCTCTAGAGTAGACAAATGTTGAAAAATTTCCATCTCACTAGTCTATTTCTGCTCTGTAGAAAAAGTCTGAAGATCCACCATATTTATGCACGATCTTAAAAACTGTGGTTTCGGATACTCCAGACGCTTTAGTAAGCACTGGGATCTTCATTCATCAATCTGACTACAGCAAAATCTTAATCAGCCAATAGTTTTCTCAATTCTGGCATCAATAAAATTTCCTGATCTGGAGCCATCCTGAATCGAGTCTAATCTTAGACTAAAATTTTACTTGAAAATAAAACGATCTGTTAGAACCGTATAACCACAGTAAACATAAAACACATTAGCGACTCAGCACCTTTGATCTCCAGGGGTTCGAGTTTGTAATGATAACATAGCCTGTTGCCATATTGCTGGTATGATGCTCGTGTGAAATATTCAAAATTCCTTCTTTTAAGAAAACTAACTCCTTTGGAGATACCACATATATTTTTAATAGGTAGGCTGAAAAGTTTTTGGTCTAGCTACTTAAAACACATTTTTTTTGCAAAATTTGACTTTATTCATCAATATATGTAGCGATACAATCGGTCCGACGCTTTTCTATATCTTTCTTGTAGAAGGATTTGTTTTTTCCTTTAAAATAGGCGTCAGTTTCAGCGATAACTTCTTCATTGGAGCCAAATTTCTTTTCCACGAGCATTTTTTTGAGGTCTGCGAATAGATAATAGTCGCTGGGAGCCAAATCTAGAGAATATGGTGGATTCGAACTTCAATTCATGTAATTTTGCCATCGTAATCATTGACTTGTGACATAGTGCATTCTCTTGATGAAAAAGAATTTTTTTCTTGTTCATTATATAATATTCGCTATTTTTTCCTTCTCAGCATAGTTGAAGAAAATTATTCTATGCGCATTCCAAAATATAGAGGCCAAAACCTTCCCAGCCGACTGTTGTGTCTTTGGTTGCTTCGGGCGGCTTTCACCAGTTGCTGTCCACTCAGCTCACTGCCGATTTGATTCCGGTGTTTAGTGGTGGATCCATATTTCATCCATTGTCACATATCGCATGAAAAAATCCTTTTTATTGCAGGTCCAAACAGCACTCATAATCATTAACACGTTGTTGTTTTTGGTATACTGTGAGCAAACGTGGTACCCATTTCGAACAGAGCTTTTTCATGTCCAAATATCCATCCAAAATATGACGTACACGTTCTATTGATATCCTTAGAGTGTCAGCTATCTCACGCAATTTCACTTTACGGTCATCCAAAACAATTTTGTGGATTTTTTTGATGTTTTCCGGTGTAACCACTTCATTTGGGCGCCCAGAGCGTTCAGCATCATTTGTGGCTCTACAACGGCGTTTAAATTCAGCATACCAGTAAATGGTGAGTGATTTTCTAGGGGCAGAGTCCCCGTAACACTTATCAAGCTATTTTTTCCCAACAAAAAACAATGTTTAATCAATACATGAAATTCGATTTTTTCCATTGTTTTGAAAATATCAAAAGTAGCGTCACTAAAAACACTGTAACTTGTAAACTAATCATCGAAATGTCATAAAATTTTGACACATATCGTTTGAAGGTTGGTACTTCCTAAAAATCATATGAATTTTTTGAAAAGGGCGACATGTATATGTCATACTAAAATCTTTTCAGCCTATGTGTTATAAGCACTAACCGTACAACAAAACCTTCCTCTGATCATCTTTTTATAATTATTTTCAATTATAACGTCAAACGAGTCATTTCTTTATTGAAAAAGTATTAATAATGAGGAGCACGTTGTAAAAAGATTTTCTTTGATATCCAGATCCAATCCAAATTGTTACGGTAGGGGTCACATGCGTGATACAAAACAGGACCTAAAAATTTTCTACTTGTTTATGTTTACTATGGTATAACTGGAACACACATGAAGTACTTTTGGTCTATTTCCCTCTGTAATGAGAAACCTTACCATTGCGCTATGCTCCTAATTACTTTGTCCCATTTTTCGGAATAAAAAAATCGTAAAATCAGAAAACGCAACTAACTCGTACGAAGTTTCGTCAAAGTACAGTAGCAATTTCTTTGTATGACGTCATGTTTATATCTAGGTAGATAACTAAAAAAATCGTCGTCGTACGAGGGGATTCCTATCCGTAAGCGTGTTTCTTGTAATGGTTGTGCGCACCGTTTCAAACAAATGCACTGCGTAATTATTTGTTGGCAGCTATCGTAAGTGAGCGGTATTACAAGCTGCGTAGAAATAGATAAAGCGAGAATCGTGCAGTAATAAAACATTTTTATTTAGGAAAGTAGACTGCTGCCCAGATAAAACTGACCTAAAGAAAGTTTATGGAAATTCTACACCAGCAATCAAGGCTATTTATTACTGGATAAATTAATTTTAACGAAGCCGTACCAGCATTGTAGATACTGCACCTTCAGGATGCCCGATTTTCCAAAGAAAGCCTATAAAATTCCTGGTATCATGTTCGAAGAGCGGATTAAACTTTGTGAGATTACTAAGATAAGACATTTCATATGAATGGGTACATAACATTTTACAAGTTCTAAAAATAAAAAAAAAAACTTTATACTCGACTCTGCCTCATTTTTTGACTCCAGATCAAGAATGCACGACGAAAGATATTTCAAGAGCGTGTTTGGAAAAGTTGCGAAAGGCTTCTGGTATCCTTTTTTCTGACTGTAGACGAAACGTGGATCCCCCATTACACCCCGAAGACAAAACGGTAATCAAAACAGTGGATTGGCGAAGGTGAAAAAGCGCACCAAAAAAGCGAAAGCAGTTTTATCGGGGAGAAAGTGATGAAAACTGTTTTTGGTAATTCACACCGTATCATTCTAATCGACTATTTGGAAAAGGGTAAAATAGCGGTAAAATAGTGAGTTCAAGCACAAGGGACCATGATTAGAGCCTGCTGACACATCGGCTGTTGTAATGGCAAAAGTACACAAGCTGTGATAGTTGCCTACTCATCTTATTACCCAGATCTGGCCTCAAATGTCATTTTTTTGTTTCCTAACTTCAAAAATTAGAAGGAAAAATTTTTCGCCGGATAGAGAAGTTATCTGTGATCTTGAACCAAATATATTAAGTTCAATAGAAAATATGTTGAGAAATGAATTTTTGTTCTTGCAAAAAACTCTAATTTGAGTATTTTTCTTTTAACTGTTCAATCTACCCTCGTAGGTGTAGTATGTGGGATGGCTACAACTCTGTCAGTATATTAAATGTTCATAAAATAATAAATTCTAAAAATGAAATTCAAGAATATCATTTAATATTCCTTTCTTTGATATTTCGAAAGGTATTTAGTCACATTTAGCCGTTTCTTTTGACATCCCTCGCTAAGAGAAATATTTTATTTGTGAAAAAATCACTCTGATATTTTTGCATTTCTTCACCGTTCTAGGTCCCTAGATCATAAACAATAGTATACATTTTCTGCTTTTTTAGCTTGATAACTCACGAACAAGATGATGTAGAGGCTTCAAATTTTATACCCACCTAATATTTGACATGAGAAAGGATAAAAGGAGGGAATTTTGTTTCAACAATATTATGAAAATTTTGTCCGGTTTTGTTTAAGATAATTCTCAGCAGTAATATTTATAGACCCAGAGTGGGAAATCAAATTTAGCATCACTGCTCGTGTTTATAAGGAAAGTATTGAGTAAATTACTTCATTAATTTTATTTAGTCAATATTTCAACATATGGTATTTCATTTTTGTTTATATTTAGTATGGATTAAATTAATCTTTAGTTTAAAAAAAAACCAGGCATGTGCAAAGGAAGTACAAAGTAAATATCTAAGACGATTTTTTAAAACATTTTTTCAGTTTATTTTTAATTTCTTACATATAATTTGTGCTTACATGTAGTTTTTTTTTGGTACCATTTTTCTATTATGCTCTACAAACTACAAAACTATAAATAATATAAAATTTGTTTGCGAAGTTACATAACTTCATTTTCACTAGTAATAACAGAGGGTAATTACATTATTGGTTAGTAATAGAATCAAAAACTTTTGGATTTGTCATAAAAAGTGTCCCAAAAATCATTCATTTTTCAGTATTTTTGCTGTTAATAATGAGAATAAAATTTCTCCATTTTGAATTTTTAAGCACTATCTAACCTTACATCTTTTCTAGTGTTTATAGTCATAGTCAGGTTTAAGGACATATCTTTGCTCTCGTTCTTTAATAACATTTACATATATTTTTTTCTCTGGCTGTTTGTATTCTACTTTTTTAATTATTTTAACTTCGGGTTTCCTGTATTCCTTTACTATCACTTTAGGTCTGTATTCGACTATGGTCTTTTTAAGTTCAGGTTGTTGTTTTTCTATGTAAACGTTGATTTTCTTTTGTGGCTCCTCATAATAGTCGTCTGAGGCAACCACGCTGGCAACAACGACAACAGCAAAAAATAACGACAATCTGAAAAAAAAAAGAAATGGCATACGTTTTTATTTGCTAGGTATCGCTAAATGAAGTATCGTATTTGTGGAAAAAATTATCCACCGAGTCTTTTACAGTTATTCACGTTTTAACGCCTCTGGAACAGGAAAACTATTTTGTTCAATTTTGGTCTGTCGGTTTATCGGTCTGTCTGCCTATTCATAGAACTATTTCCACAACTCCCAAACGAAATAAGATAACAATTTATTTAGTTATATAATACGTAAAGTAGGATAAGAAGCTGTATTTAAGGGAGCTTTAAAGGCAATGCGTTTAAGTTATTTAGATTTTAAGCAGTATTATATGAATTTTTTATAATTTTTGCCAGCCACATTCGATCTTTGAATACATGATTTTATATGTTCTTTTCATGGTTTCTGGAATCGATAAATATGAAAATTATGTTACTACTTCTATTGCTAAAGGTACGTATTGTTTTTGTGGAAAAAAAATCACAAGATCTTAGCTTTTTTCGCGTCTTAGGGTCTCTAGTTTAGTTCACCAGTCCTTAGAGTTTGTTTGTCTGTCTGTTAGCCAGTTCGCACAATACATCTTTAACGAAATGAGTTATCGATTTCAAATTTGGTACGCATGTAATACTGTAATGGTGGAATTTACAATTTTTAAAGGATAACGTTTAAAAGAAGTAAAAAATTATTATGATAACTTTTCTTCACTATGTTTTTGATTTTATTCGAATTAAACATCTAAGGGGTTAACAGGGTAGGAAAAAAATTGTTTTGTGTGACCAAACATGTGGTTAATGAGGCTGAGAAGACGTTAAAGGGATTGCTATATGTATATATATATATATATATATATATATATATATATATATATATATATATATATATATATAAATAAAAATCTTAGTTGGGGAACTCGGCAAAAAGGGCGTGATAAGAGATCACACAATTTTCATTAGGCCAATATTTCGGTCCTAGATTGGGACCTTCTTCAGGGCAAAACTGAAAAGAAGAACAAAAACATATTCACTGATCGTGTTTGGGACAAATTTAAATTAATGATGTTATCATTAAGTTATTATAATAAATAAAATTAGTGTAGAACAAGAATAAGATATTGGTCATAATAAAGTCAAAAAACTCACATGAGAAGTGCAAAGATTTCGTTAGCCTGAATGGCCGTAAGTAGCTTATACAAAAAAAAGTTGGTTAATCCATAAAATATATAAAATATACACTATAACGCTGTAGACAAAATTAAAAAACCAAATTTTAAAACATGGATGTAATTGAGAACCTTGGATGTTGAAAACATTGTTAATTACTTCACCTGTAACCACCACACATGACCATCGCCATATAGGAAGGATGACAGGGACGACAGGAGACAGCTGACCGACAGAGATAAGGGGTTTAGTTAAGAAGACTCAATTAACCAGAATACGGGGTCGACACCCGGAAGGAACCGATCAAAATTGGGAAGTGCATGTATTGGACCTTTAAGCGAGAGAGAGATAGCCAATTGAGCGACCAAAAACCGGTTTGGAGCCGAGGAAGGATAAATCATAACCTAATTATTGGTAAAGGGTGAGCGAGGGAGCGAGAGAGAGAGAACAAATAATGGGAGCAACAAAGAGGAAGATTGTCTATTATATTAATTATTAATTTATTAATTGTTGAAATATGATTGGAGGAAGAGATTGTTTGCAGAAACAAATGAAGATTGAAAGCAACAGGAGGCAATGAAGGGGTGACGCTAGATACTGTCAATGGAAGGAAGACAGCAATCGATAAGTGCACAAGATTGCCCCGATAAAGTGAAAGGAATTTGTGGAACCCAGGATCAACGAGAATCGTAAACAAAGAGAAGAAGGAGGAAAGAAAACCCTGGAAGTTACACACCTAAGAAAGAGAAGACTACCATTTCAATTAAGATGGATCATAAAACACTTGAAGACAGGGAATTATCGTGTGGAGTTGATTTATCACAAGAGAGGAGGAAACTATATATGTTACTGAGACCATCTAGGTCGGTTCTTTTATTGATATTAAGGTGATTCTCCTGGATGGAACACATTTCAAGGAATTCTCTCTTGGAAAGATTTTTAGAGAAATGAAGAATTTTGGGTTCCGTGAAATTAAAAGAATGACCATTGTTACACAGAATGGGTCGCCAAAGCACATCTGTGTGGATGGCATCTAGTATCACTTTTATGGAGTGCAATACGACGATTCAAGGATTGAGAAGTCTGGCCACTATAGATTGATGGACAATTGAGGCAGAAAATTGAGTAAACTAGGTCTGACATGGAAAGAACTGGCAGCGGGGCCTTCAGCTTGCTGAAAACACGTTTGTTTTTGAAGAAGTAATATTTAGCAATTTTAATGTTAGGAATGACACGCAAAATATGGACCAATTTGTTTGTAAGGCCAGGAATGAACGGTAAAGAAAGCAGCGACCAATTTATTTCGACTGGGGGAGTTAGAGGGGGAGGGGAGATTTGCGGTAGGTGGAGGGGAGGGGGTTCTGGAGGAATTCGGTGGGTATGAGTAAGCTTGTTGACTTCATCTTTGGTTCTTAGTAAGAGTTTACGATTGTATCCATTATCTATGAAAACGTTTGTAAGTGTTTATTGTGACTGGTGTAAGAAATCAGGATGGACTATTGTCTTTAGTCTTCTATATAGGCCTTTGATGACGTTGACTTTCACCTTCCAATCATGGCCAGAGTTTGCATGGATATATCTCCCAGAAGAAGTAGGTTTTCTATACCAATCAAGTTTGATGATGTTATGAGAGTCTCTAACGACTCTTGTGTCCAGAAATAGAACAGCATTGTTGGTTTCTTCTTCCATAGTGAATTGTAAATGTGGGTCGAACGAATTGAAAACATGAAGAACTTCTTCTTTGCCATCAGCTGGTATGGATAGAATTAAATCGTCTACGTATTGATATAGGAATGGAAGAATTTTATTTTTATGAATTTTGGTAGATACGGCAATCTTTTGCTTTCTTTCTTTATTCTATATATATATATATATATATATATATATATATATATATATATATATATATATATGTATATATATATATATATATATATATATATATATATATATATATATATATATATATATATATATATATATATATACATATATATATATATATATATATATATATATATATATATATATATATATATATATATATATATATATATATATATATAGTGTTATATGTCTTTTTCAGGGTTCTTAGTGTCTAGAAATCTGAAAAGTGTGTTATTTTTTTGATTATTCTTAATTAAACGGTTAATGAGATGGATATTGGGTTAGAAAAGTTGCTTTGTATAAATCGAAATCCTTAATAAGTTTCTTGGGGTTTAGAAATTTGCAAATTTTCTTATTTTTCCTTAATTATTTATGGTCAAACATATGTGGTTAATGGTATCAGGTAGTTGGTTAGAGAAATTTCTTCGAATATTTCTTGTTATACGTTCTTTTCAGGTTTCTTGAAATCTAGGAGAATAATAATTGTTTTATTTTTTAAGGTGGGGGAAGAAACTGGAATGGTTGGCCGGTAATTACGGTAAGCCCACTTAGAATCTCCGATAAATTCGGGCCATGAGGTTATTAAAGGGATTCAACCTGGAAGGTTGATGTTCTATTCAAAGGATATTGACCTTTCACAACCAGAAAATAAGGCCTTACAGACCTGCAAGAGGACTAAATGCTGTAGACATTTAAGTCACCTGCTAGTCATACAGGAGTACTGATTTGAGGCTGCTGTTTCAACAGACAAGATGCCAAAATGTGCACAACTTTTAGTTGTCATCGTCACTGTTATATTTTCTACAATAAATATTAGGAAAGAAACGTTTATAAAGAAATATTGAAAATGAAATCTGAAAAATATGGTCTCGGAATGAGTAGAAAAGTCAATGGTTGTGAGAATTTTAAAAATAATTTTTCTTTTTTATTGGTTTGAGCATAAATAAAAACGAAGTTTTTGTAAATTTAAATCAAATTATACTAGTTTTAAAGCCTTTTATTATCAAATTTACTTGTGGTGCAGAAGGTCTCGGGTTCAATCCCGGTAAGTCGGCATAGTTATTTATTTAAGTATATGTGGTTTGGCCACATACATAGGTTATAGTTTTTTGCAGAAATGCAATAACGTGCGTGGCAGCACTACCGCGTTGTCTAAAAGGTACTATGAAATACAAAAATGTATGTTTTAGCACTTGGACAACGTTGACTGGTAATACGACATTCTCGCCTATATCCTTAGGATATACAAAATAAAACCGGACAAGTGTAAATCGCACTTGGGCACTTAGTGTTCCATACGTTGATACTTTAAAATAAAAAATTTTGTTACCGAGGTATAAAATGATCAGTAACACCCCAATACACCCCAAATGAGTTTTCAACAAAGTTTTTTTTCGATCTCTACTGAAAATGATGACTTTGAAATTATTGTTTTTTTTATATATGTACTTGATAGGTTATTAAAGGTAATGCACTCGTGTTAATTTTCGTTCAATCTACACCCTGTGGAGAATATTTCAGAATTTTTTCGAAATTGTTTGATTATTACTTTTCGAGATAAGGAGGGACAGAGTTTTTTTGCAATTTTTTAAAAATAATGCAAAAGGAAGTGTGCGCAAGTATTACATTATATATATTTTTACAAACTTTCATTTGACACCCCACTCAATGACCATCTCCCAAAATTAACCCGTTAAGTTAAAATTTAACTTTCAAAATTCTACGGCTTTGATGAGGCCAGCAATTCCTATATTAGTGCCAAATTTCAACTTTCTATATCAAATAGTTTCGAGAGAAAATCGGGTGTGACAGACGGATAGACAGACACCGAAGTGATCTTATAAGTGTTCCGTACGAAACACTAAAAAGGGTAAAATCCCTACTAAGGTGGGGCGGTGAACGACAAAAAAAAAAAAAAAAAACTTGCCCTCATATAGCTGATGCAATCAACAATATCAACAGAAATTTTCAATAATATTTACAGAAAGAGAATTCACATGCCATACATATTAATGTAATGAAGTTTAACCAACTTACTTTTAATTTATTCATTTTAGTTCACTGGCTTATTTTTTGTAATATATACTTTATTATTAACTTGATAAGTTTGTTTGATAATTTTCCACACAGTCCTTTGGTTTATATAGTAAACTAGATCTAGGGAACAGACCTTGAACATCTTTAAAACGCATAAAATAATTATCATTTGCCAGAAATTTATGAATATGCGAAACATTACGATAAAATGGTTATAACAACATAATTATTTTATTATAATCATCTTCATGAAATTATTGTTACACTGTAATTCATTCTTATTTTCTATATATGCTAAGTATTCTTCAAACGAAATTAAAATTAACACCTCTTTTAATAATAACTGTGCCATATCTTCATGTTGTGAGATTCCACTAAGAACGTAAAAATTTAAATTTGAGCTGAATAATTAGGGTACAAGAAGAACTGACATATATATTTTACGATTTTCATTAATTTTTTCATTTTCTTTATTGACTTACAAGAAAGGCACAGTCTCTTACTTCTATTAAATGAATGTTGCTCTAACATAGTGAGAAAGGATGCTTATTCTAACTTAACCTAAATATTTACAATAGTGTTCCTAATCTCAACTTAACCTAGGAAATTGTTTTTTTTTAACATGATTATGACCTAAACTAACTTAGTCTGGGGCCTACGCTAATTTAACCTACTTTTACATTCTTCTGCCATGGTGAGTTGGGAGGGCCCTCGTTTTCGTCCGAAAGAGGGTCTCGGGAATTGGTTCCAGGCAAGGAGGTAAATTCCCATTTTGTCGATTGAATGTTTCGTCGACTGGGAATTCTTACCTCTTTTGTTACCCTTTCGTCGACTGGGACCGTTTGACCGTTGACCATTTGAAACGACTCGCCGAATTAAAGCTACCAAGTAAAGCTGTAGGTGTCCTTCAACCCTCTACAGGTAGTTTTACCTGTAGTTTTACCACACTAGATGCCAATATTTGATATTTTTACAGCACGTCAGTCGCACATGGCTTCTTATTGTTTAATTAATAACTTAAAAAGGTAAAAAGTAGCAAAACAGCACCAAGACTAAATAAGGAAAAAGCCTTTTTGCATAAATAAATAGAGATCAGACGCTGCCTATGGCTGCTCTGACTGTAAAATTACAATACATTTAGCCTTGTTTCAAAACCTCGATATATATATATATATATATATATATATATATATTATATATATATATATATATATATATATATATATATATATGTATATATATATATATATATATATATATATATATATATATATATATATATATATATTATATACATACTAGCTGTGCCCGCGGCTCCGCTCGCGTGGACTTGATTCACTATTATCGTCAATGCTTATTCCTTATGTTACCTAACGTAATAAAATATATCTTATAACCAGGCCAGAGAACATATGTATTTAATAAGAAAAACGTGTAAATCAGATAAGTGGTTCTTGCGTGCTAAGCGTACTAACGGACGGACATACAGAGAGGTTGCGTTTTATATATTATAAATTTAGGTATTTATCTTCATACAATATAAGGGTGCGGCCGGTTAGATTATTGTAGGCGTCCAGGTTAGTTCAGGTTCAGGTTTGACAGTCCTAAATCTGTAGGAAGTGTGAATAACAGATAAAGAGGTTTAGTGAATCGACGAAAAAGGGAACTGTTAATGACACCGATGTATAGGATATAAAAGGCCAGTTGACAAAATGGGAATCGACGAAACGGTACTAAATCGGCATGGGGGAGGGTTAGGAAGGCGTCCCTGATGACTGGATTGTGATGCTGGGGTGCTTTGGCAAATGATTTTCGTGAGTACTTTTCGCGAAGCAGCTATCTTTTAAGTGTCCAATAATAGTATTCAAATGATTGAGGCCTCCATTTCCCTTGGCATCGCTTATCTATTATGGAAATTACTTTGTGAGATTTTTCACTTGCTAACAGCACCTAAACTTTTGGGAAAGAATTGTATCTTTAATGACATGTAACATCCTACACACACCAGTTTTCTGTAGACTTGTCAACCTATCTTTCAGAAAGGGAATATTTTCTTCCTGCTGGAAATGCACTACAGTTCATCCGATACCCAAAAAAGGCAAGAAGACCTTGCTAAACAACTACCAACTAGTCAATCAGTATATTCTAAAATATCTTGAAGAATTGAATATTATTAACTACCATTAATATGACGTTCGGCAGCAAAGACCAACAGGAAATCTTCTAATTTATGTAACATATGTTTACCCAATTGATATATCTAAGGCACTCGACCGTCTTCGGCACGATGAGTTTTTGGCAAAACGATGCTCTGACGGTATGTTTGAAAAGTTTTGTTCATAGCTCTTGCGTTTCCTCAGAGAGTGTTTTTTACGAGTGGCAGTCGACGGATTTCTTTCTAAGACCTTCACTATCAAGCCGGTGTGCTCCAAGGCTCTATACCAGTGATTCCCAAAGTGGTTCAAGTGGACCCCCAGGGGTCCACGGGAGGCTCGACGGGGGTCTACGTTGGCGTGAAAAAAAAATGGGGGTTCGCAAGTTGTAAATGGTGGTCTACGAAAAATTTATCTGGTTTCGATAGTAAAGAATAAAAATGTTGGCTTGGCTTTACCTATCAATGTAGGCAGATAATACACTACTCAAAAAAATTAAGGGAGCAAAAAAAATTCCAAATTTTTCGGTGATTTTTGACAGACTGTATTTCGGTGAAAAATGGTCGTATTGAGACTTTAAAAAAAAGGCATTTTGAAGCTTTAAGACTCCAATTTTCAGATGTTTTGGCTAAAATTGCATATTCGATATTCAGTAAAACTCGCGTCGAGACTTGCAAAGCGCCGTCAGCCCGCCCGCAACTCAACCCGTTCAGACGTGCAAAGGGACGAAATAGGACTTGTGCTGTGCTTGCAATCTTGCATGAACTTATTTGAATCTTCACCAATATAAATACGAATGCCAAGGACAAACGTTACTCATTTGTTTCCGGAATTTTGAAAAGAAAAGTGTGAGTGAATCGATGACAACGTTTGCCAGTGCCGGAAAAAGTAAGTACCTGCCTATTTGTTATTCATACTTTTATTTTATATTGTAATAATATTATATTTGTTATGTTTGCGTGTAGTAGGTACGTAATAAAAATTAAATACTAAACATGGCCATTATTCGATACTTCTATAAAAGAACAGAAAGCCGAGAAAGATTGAACTTTCAGTACTTTTTATTATAAAATTATTTATTTACCCGACTGCGACTGTGGTGATTCACTAAAGGAGAGATATATGATTGACCTACATGTTTATGAATATTTCAGTGACCTCGTAGTTGCTAATGCTAAATGACTAAAAATATTTTCATAAATTGTACGTGTCTTTATGTACCACTCGTAACGTACATCAAAGTAATAAATAAATCATTAAAATCGCGGAGTTTTAATGTCAAAATATTCTTTAAAAGTATTTTCTCTCGAATTTACAGAAATGTATCAAAATATAATAATCAAAAAATATTTTATATTACATTAAAATAGGTTCAGCCGTTTTGTGAAAACCTCTATATGGGTCTTAGCAGTTTATTGCTTTTAATAATTAAGATCAGTTTTGCCGCCGGCATTTTGGTTTTTTCATTGCAATAATTAATTAATCCTATTTTATTCTGTTAAAATAGCCATATCCTGTTAAAGTCGCCTTATGATTACTAAAACAAACATTTTTCTTTACAGGTAGGTAACTGATACGAAACATGGTTGAATCTAAGAAGAAATGTCGACAGTATAGTGTTGATTATTTAAAATTTGGTTTTCTTCCATCAAAGCCAGACAAACGATTGCCCATATGCCTTTTATGCAACAAAGTTTTGAGCAATGACTCTATGAAACCATCGAAGCTCGAAGATCATCTAAGAAGGTGTCATCCTGATAAAATAGGTAGAGATTTAAAATATTTTCAAACATTGAAGGAAAAATATGAAAAAGAGACCCACCGTGCACAGTATGTTCGCTTCAAAGTCTCAAAGTAACGATGATAGCTTGCGGGGCATTTTACAATATCTCATTGCTTATAGCGAAATCTGGAAAACCGCACACCATCGGAGAACAGTTAATTTTACCCGCTGTTGAAGAGGTTTTAAAAACTGTTCTGCACAAACCTCATTTGACGTACTCAAAAGAATTCCTTTGAGTAACAACACTGTACAAAAACGTATTGATGAAATGAGCTCTGATATTAAAAGCTTCTTGTGTAATTATCTGCAAACAACTCATTTTTCTATTCAACTGGGCGAGTCAACTTTACCTGGTAATGAAGCATTATTTTTGGCATATGTTCGATTTGTTATGGACGAAGAAATCCATGAAGAGCTGTTATTCGCGAAAATTTTGGAGACGGACACTAAAGGCGAATCAATATTTAATGTCCTGAGTGATTTTTTTTAAGGAAAAATCGATTCCATTTACAAACATTATTTCGATGGCAGCAGATGGAGCTCCTGCCATCTTCGGACGATATCGTGGGTTTTTATAAGCCATCTTACAAGAATTATACCAGGAGTAACTGCAATTCACTGTGTCATCCACCGACAACACCTGGTAGCGAAAAATTTGAGTGACAGATTGCACCAATTGCTTCGATTTGTGATTATAGCAGTTAACAAAATAAGAAGCAATACGTTGAATACCCGTTTATTTGCACAATTGTGCGACGAAAATGATGAAGACTTCCAACGATTGCTCTTACATACTGAAGTACGCTGATTGTCGAAAGGTGCATGTTTAACAAGATTTTACTTACTTTTTGAATCAGTTTTAGAGTTTCTGGAAAGTAAAGATCCAGATTTAAAAGAAAACCTGATCAAATTGAAAGCAGACATCACGTATTTGACAGATTTGTTCAAAAAATTTAATGACATTAACTTGCAGTTACAAGGGGACAGCCTAAAGTTAATAAAAATAAAGGGTGTAATTTCGGCTTTTCTTGGAAAATTGAAATTTTTGAAGCAAAATATTAGTCGGCGCGAATTCTCCCAGTTTCCAAACTTGCCTTGATGAGGATATTCAGACATACGTTCAACATTTAAATGCCCTGCATGATGAGTTCAAAAATAGATTTGAAGATATTCTGACGATCGAAATACCACCATGGATCATAAATCCATTTGACGACACGGAAGTGGCGAATGTGGTATTACAAGAGGAGCTACTCGAGCTTAGCACCAATGAGGAGCTGAAGGTGAAATTTAAAAAAGGCTATCAAACGTTTTGGCTGCAGCAGAAATACCCGAAAAATATCCTGGGCTGTGGGAAATTGCGAAAAAACTTTTGATAGCGTTTCCCTCGTCATACCTTGTCGAAAAAAGTTTTAGTGTCGTTACAAACCTATTAACAAAAAAAAGGAGCAGATTGAACATCACAGAACGGGGAGATTTGCGGTTATTCCTTGCAAAACTGAAGCCAAATATTGATAGTTTGCTGTCAATCCCTCAAGTACATCCCTCCCATTAAAATTATGACTATTTTTTTTTTTTAATTGTTGATTTGCATTGTTGAAGTTACGGTACGTTATTAATGTTTAATTTTAATTGTATTAAGTCTGTAATCATATTATTTTAATAAATAGAACACAAGAAAATATATTATTTTTCTTTTTATTTTTATCACTCCGAATTTAGGGTTGGAACTCAGCCACGACGCAAATTTCCATCGTTAGATCTAATCTTCACATTTTTTGACGAGTTTTGCGAATATGGTAGAAATGTAGCAGCAGGAGGTCCACCGAAATCAGTAAAATTTTGAAAGTGGTCTACGAAAAAAAAAGTTTGGGAACCTCTGCTCTATACTGTCTTCAACTCTCTTTCTCATTTATAACAACGATCTGCTGGAAAACACCAGGAATCGATTCTGTAGCTATACAGATGACAGTACGCTTATTTTTTCATTCACTTTAAATGCCCGATTATTAGCTACTAGCAAATATCCACAGACAGCAAGAAGTCGTTCAACTACCGACGTGAAAGAAATTCTATTTTAAGCTGACAGTAACCAAGTAGAATTTAACGGCACAAAAACTCGGGCGGCAGTTTTTTTTTAAAAAAAGTTAACGTTGCTGAACTCAACATAGTTATGTCGGGGCATTCCATTCTTCTACCATCGTTACTCAATTTGCTGGGCGTTAATTTGCGAACAAATATGTTTTGGCACAAATACGTTGCAAGTATAAGAAAGAGAGCTTCTCAAAAGCTGGGAATATTATTTCGAAGTAGAAAGCTTTACATTCCACAACAACAGTTTATTCTCTACAAAGCTCAAATTCGACCAACTACGAAATACTGCTCCCATGTTTGGGGCTCTGCTCCCAAACATACACCGGATTTGTTGGATTCTATTCAGAAGAGTTGTTCTCCTGATTGGAGGCCCAGAACCGACTAGCAACCTTGATTCCTTGGAATATCGAAGAATGGTTGGCTACTTGAGCCTATTCTACAAGTATTTTCATGAAAAGTGTTCGATGGATGTAGCCCGCTTAATTCCTCCCAAAGTGGAGCATGCTAAAAATACACGTCGCGCTAACACTTCACCACCAAGCACAATTTATAGCCATTCAAAACCAACGTGAATCGCTTTTTCGGGCCACGCATTACTTCTGTAGGTCCAATATTTTCTAATTTAAGACCATATTCATACTCGTATACTGGATCGGACTTCGTTTCATCGTCTTGACTAGAAATGACAAACAATTCTACGGTTTCTATAGATTTAAGACTTTGATTTCAGTGGCACAGGTAATTCAGCACTATGAAGCATTGGCCTTTTTGTAGACAGTGGGTCTGGATATTTAATGCTGTGTTTAGGCTTATTTGTTGTACTCTTTATGTTAATTAAGCAGAAGTAACAATTACTCTCACAATCAAGCTCCTTTAGCCCATTTTGCAAGATATCTAACGCACGTTATATAGGAGATACACAGATCAACATATGGGATTTCATGTTTGTTTTTATTTAGTACTAGCAGTGCCCGCGGCTCCACTCGCGTGGACTTAATTCACTACTATCGTCACTGCGTATTCCTTATGTTACCTAACATAATAAAATATCTACCATTATTTCCCCTTATCTCCCATTATTTCTCCTTAACTCCCATTATATCTACATAATTTCCATTATCTAGGCTTATCTCTGCTCATCTCCCATTATTTCTCCTTATCTCCCATTATTTCCCCTTAACTCCCATTATCTTACCTTACCTCCCATTATCTAGGCTTATCTCGACTTATCTCGCAATATTTCTCCTTATCTCCCATTATTTCTCCTTATCTCCCATTATCTCACCATAACCCCCATTATCGAGACTTATCTCTGCTTATCTCCCATTATTTCTCCTTATCTCCCGTTATTTATACTTATCTCCCATTATCTCACCTTATCTCCCATTATTTAGGCTTATATCGAATTATATAGAACATATGTATAAATTTATAAAAACACGTAAATCGGATAAGTGGTTCTCAAGTGATAAGCGCACTAACGGACAGACAGACAGACAGAGAGACGTTGCATTTTATATATATGATATTCTTTGCAACATGATATTGTTCCATATTTAATGGTTTAGGCGGCGTATTGCAACGGTAACCTTTTTTCCGACTTGATTCACTATTATCGTCACTGCTTATTCTCTATGTTACTTAACGCAATAAAATATATCCTATAATCTGGCCAGAGAACATATGTATGTTTTTTAAAAAAAAGCACGTAACGCACTAACGGACAGACAGACAGACACACAGACAGACAGAGAGACGTTGCATTTTATATATATTATAGATAGATAACCTGGTCAGAGAACACGTATGTTTTAGAAAAAGCACGTAAATCGGATAAGTGGTTCTCTAGTGATAAGCGCACTAATGAATAAACAGACAGATAGGCAGAGAGGCAGGCAGACAGACAGACAGAGAGACGTGGCATTTTTATATATATATTATAGATATATATATATTGTTCCATATTTAATGGTTTAGGCGGCGTATTGCAAGAGAACGCGCTAACGGTAACCTTTTTTCCGACTTGATTCACTATTATCGTCACTGCTTATTCTTTATGTTACCTAACGCAATAAAATATATCCTATAATTTGGCCAGAGAATATATGTATGTTTTTTTTTAATAAAAAAAGCACGTAACGCACAGACAGACAGACAGACACACAGACAGACAGACACACAGACAGACAGAGAGACGTTGCATTTTATATATATTATAGATAGATAACCTGGCCAGAGGACATATGTTTTAAAAAAAGCACGTAAATCGGATAAGTGGTTCTCCAGTGATAAGCGCACTAATGAACAAACAGACAGACAGGTAGAGAGACAGGCAGACAGACAGACAGACAGAGAGACGTGGCATTTTATATATATATTATAGATAAAAGATTATAGATAACCTGGCCAGAGAACAAATGTATGAATTAAAAAAAAAACACGTAAATAGGATAAGTGGTTCTCGCGTGATAAACGCACTAATGGACAGACAGAGAGACATTGCATTTTATATATATTATTATAGATTATAGATTTTTATCTGCTACATAATATTGTTCCATATTTAATGGTTTAGGCTGTGTATTGCAACGGAACGCGATAGCGGCAAACTTTTTTACGACTTCATTCACTATTATTGTCACTGCTCATTCCTTATGCTACCTATCGTAATAACATATAGCCTATAACCTGGCCAGAGAACATATGTATGTTTTAAAAAAAAGGTACGTAAATCGGATAAGCGCACTAACGGACAAACAGACAGACAGACAGAGAGACGTTACATTTTATATATACTACAGATGAATTAAATTAATCTTTTGTTTAAAAAAAAACCAGGCATGTGCGATGGAAGTACAAAGTAAATAACTAATCCAATTTTTTAAAATATTTTTTCAGTTTATTTTTAATTTATTAGAGAAAATTTTTTTTTTCGGTACCATTTTTCTATTATGCTCTACAAACTACAAAACTATAAATATCACAAAATTTGTTTGCGTCATAAAAGTGTAACTTCAATTTCAGTAGTAATAGTAGAGTGTAATTAAATATTGGTCAGTAACAGAATCAAAAACTTTTGAATAAATCATAAAAAGTGTCCCAAAAAATTATTCATAATATTTTCAGTTTTCAAATAAAGTTTCAACGTTCATTTAATTATAAATTACAATTTTATTTTTAGTAATTAGTGTGTCGAGTAGAATAATAGTCTAGCTGTTAATGATCAGAATAAAATTTCTCCATTTTGAATTTTAAGCACTTGAACCCTTTTTAAAAATTACACTCCACAATTATCTAACCTTACATCTTTTCTAGTGTTTATAATCATAGTCAGGTTTAAGGACATATCTTTGCTCTCGTTCTTTAACAACATTCACATATATTTTTTTCTCTGGCTGTTTGTATTCTACTTTTTTGATTATTTTAACCTCGGGCTTCCTGTATTCTTTTACTATCACTTTAGGTCTGTATTCGACTATGGTCTTTTTAAGTTCAGGTTGTTGTTTTTCTATGTAAACGTTGATTTTCTTTTGTGGCTCCTCATAATAGTCGTCTGAGGCAACCACGCTGGCAACAACGACGACAGCAAAAATAACGACAATCTGAAAAAAAGAAATGACATACACTTTTATTTGCTAGGAATCGAAATTTTACAGTTTTCCACATTTTAACGTCTCTGGAACAGGAAAACCATTGTGTTCAATTTCGGTCTGTCGATCTGTTCATAGAACTGTTTTCTCGATAACTCCCAAACAAAATGAGATAACAATTTATTTAGTTATATATTATATGAAGTAGGTTAAAAATGTGTCGTTTTTGAGGGGGCTTCAAAGGCACTGCTGAGAGTGTTTAAGTTATTTAGATCTTAAGGAGGAACTTTGTAAATTTTTGATTGAAAGAATAAACAAATTAAAGTCACGTCCTATCTTTGAATACATGATGTTATGTCCTTTTCATGGTTTCTGGAATCGAGAAATATGAAAATTTTGGTACTGCTTCTATTGCTAAAAGTACATACTCGTACAATCACAAGATCTTTGCTTTTCTTCACGTCTTAGGGTCCCTAGTTTAGTTTATCATTTCTGTCGGTTTGTTTGTCTGTCTGTGACCCTGTTCGCATTATACCTTTTTAACGAAATGATGATCGATTTCAAATTTGCTACGCATGTAATACTTTAGGTAATGATGGAATTTACGAATTTTAAATGATAACGTTTAAAAGAAGTAAACATTCCTTCTGTAGGTTTTTGGTTTTAAGCGAGTTAAACATCTAAGTGTGAGAAAAAAATGTATTGTGACCAAACAGGTAAGTGGTTAATGAGGGTGAGAGGACGTTAAAAGGATTGCTATATATATATATATATATATATATATATATATATATATATATATATATATATATATATATATATATGTATATATATATATATATATATATATATATATATATATATATATATATATACATACATACATATATATATATATATACATACATATATATATATATATATATATATATATATATATATATATATATATATATATATATATATATATATATATATATACATACATACATATTTAAAATTTGTATGTCTGTGAATCTGTATATATATTAGGGGTTAATGGGATCGGGTAAGAGAATTTTCTTCGTATATTTCGTGTTATAAGTTTTTTTCAGGTTTCTTGGAATCTAGGAATCTAATAATTTTATTATTTTTTAAGATAGGGGAAGAAACTAAAATGGTTAGCCGGTAATTACGGTAAACTCACTTAGAATCTCCGATAAATTCGGGCCATGAGGGTATTAAAGGGATTCAACCTGGAAGGTTGATGTTCTATTCAAAGGATATTGACCTTTTACAATCAGAAAATAAGGTCTTACAGGTCCGCAAGAGGGCTAAATGCTCTATACATTTAAGTCACCTGTTAGTCATACAGGAGTACTGATTTGAGGCTGCTGTTTCAACACATAAGATGCCAAAATGTGCACAACTTTTAGTTGTCATTGTCACTGTCATATTTTCTACAATAAATATTAGGAAAGAAACGTTTCTAAAGAAATATTGAAAATAAAATCTGAAAAATAAGGTCTCCGAATAGGTAGAAAAGTCAACGGTTGTGAGAATTTTAAAATAATTTTTCTTTTTTATTGGTTTGAGTATGAATAAAAACGAAGTTTTTGTAAATTTAAATCAAATTACACTAGTTTTAAAGTTTTAAGTTAAAAGTTTATTATCAAATTTACTTGCGGTGCAGAAGGGCTCGAGTTCAATCCTCGTAAGTCGGTATAGTTTTTTATTTAAGTATATTTGGCTTGGCCACATAGATATGTAGGTAGTAGTTGTTTGCAGAAATGCAATAAGGTGCGTGGCAGCACTACCGCGTTGCCTAAAAGGTGCTATAAAATACAAAAATGTGTGTTTTGGCACTTGGACAACATTGACGAGTAATACGACATCCTCGCCGATATCCTTAGGATATACAAAATAAAACCGGCCAAGTGTAAGTCTTTCTATATCAAATAGTTTCGGAGAAAATCGGGTGTGGCCGACGGACAGACAGACACCTAAGTGATCTTATAAGTACGGAACGCTAAAAAAGGTAAAATCCCTATTAAGGTGGGGAGTTGAACGATAAAAAGAAAAAAAACTTGCTCACATATAGCTGAAGCAATCGACAAACTATGATTTTAAAGGCAATATTTTAAGTAATATCAATATAGATTTTCAATTATATTTGCAGAAATACATATTAATGTAATAAAGTTTAATCAACTTACTCTTAGTTTATTCATTTTAGTTTACTGGGTTATTTTTTGTAATATATACTTTATTATTAACTTGACAAGTTCGTTTGATAATTCTCCACACAGTCCTTTGGTTTATATAGTAAACTAGATCTAGGGAACAGACCTTGAACATCTTTCAAACGCATAAAATAATTATCATTTGCCAGAAATTTATGAATATGCGAAACATTACGATAAATTGGCTATAACATAATTATTTCATTATAATCATCTTTATGAAATTATTGTTAAACTGTAATTCATTCTTATTTTCTGTATACGCTAAGTATTCTTCAAACGAAACTAAAATTAACACCTCTTTTAATAATAACTGTTCCATATCTTTATAATGTGAGGTTCCACTAAGATTTTAAGCTGAATAATTAGGATATAAGAAGATAAATACTAATATATATAATATTTTACGATTTTCGTGAGTACTTTCCTGGAAGCAGATTTCTTTTAAGTGTCCAAAAATGGTATTCAAACCATTTAGAACTCCATTTCCCTTGGCATCGCCTATCTATTATGGTAATTACTTTGTGAGATATTTCGCTATGTATGTATGTCCTAAAAGTGCTGTTTATAGCACTTGCGTTTCCTCAGAGAGCGTTTTTTCTAACACCTTCACTATCAAGCCGGTGTGTCTCAAAGCTCTATACCGTCTCCTACTCTCTTTCTCATTTATATTAACAATCTGCTGGAAAAGACCAGGAATTCAATCTGTAGCTATGCAAATGACAGCAGAATTGTTTCTTTATTCACTTTGAATGCCCGATGATTGACTACTCATGCAAATATCCATAGGCAGCAAGAAGTTGTTTAACTAACGGCCTGGGAGAAATTCTATCTTGAGCTGACAGGAATCAAGTAGAATTTAACGGCACAAAAATCCAGGCGGCAGTCCTTTTTTGAAAAAGTTAAAGTTGCTGAATGAACCATAGTTATGTCCGGGCACTTCATTTTTCTAGCATCGTTTCTCAATTTGCTGGGTGTTAATTTGCGAGCAAATATGTTTTGGTACAAACATATTACAAGCATAGCAAAAAGAGCTTCTCAAAAGCTGGAAATATTACTTCGAAGTAGAAAGCTTTACATTCCACAACAACTGTGCATTCTCTACAAAGCTCAAATTCGACCAACTACGGAATACTGCTCCCATGCTTAGGATTCTGCTCCCAAACATACACTGGATTTGTATACTTGCGCACATTTTTCTTTGTATTATTTTTAAAAGAGTGACCAAAGACCCCTGTCCACCGACCCTGTCTCGAAAAGTACTTATTTTGAAAAAATCGTCTCCATAAATTGTAGGTTGAGCGGGAGTGATAGCTACTGCTTTAAGCATTAGGTACCGAGTGAAAATAATTTTGTTTTATTTATTTATAATTAAACAAATATTTAGGTAGCAAATATTTGTTTTAAACTTTTGCCACTAGATTGTAGATTGAGTTAGATTGATTTATTGGCTATTAGATAGCTAAGATGCCATAACTATTATTGTCTAAGAAACCATGTGATCTTAAGATGTCAAGGATCTAATTAACTTAGCCTAGGTAAGGGGTTTAAGGCAGTCACGGGATGGAAAACTAATTGCGCAAGTCCAACTTGCACTTGACAGGTTTTTTTTTTATTTAAATTGGCTATTTTTAACTACACTTATATCTTTCATCCAAAATTGCGGTAGTAAAAATAACTATAACATGCAGAGAATTTGGAATGATTTTAATTCTTCTTCTATTAGAAATTTAAAAACAAAAACACAATAAAGTAATCCTAAATTTAAGCACAATTGGAGATATATGTATGCGAACATTTGCAATATTCTATGTAAACTATTCGAAAATAGAAAATTGTGATAATATGTTAATAAAACTTAAACAGGTAATCTAAGGAAATTCTTTCACTCCACTAAGATAATTTTCGGATTTTTTTGGTAGTTTTTTTTGTCACTGATCATCCTTCTCTTTAAATACTAAACGTTTAACTCTGTCAAAATATGTTAAATTTTGTAAACAATTTTTTTTCTGTTCAAACGGCTACAGTTGGGATTTCTCTCTCATGTTTTTGTAAGCAATTTTCTTATTACTAGGTGTTTCTCTATATCTGTATACAGTCTGTCAAGAACGTGTCCGCGATAATTCATTTTTGGTAGAAGCGATTCTAGCAATTCATCAAAAAATCGGTCTACGCTATCAGTCGATTTCAACCTTTCGTCAAAATCACGTAAAATCCAAAATGAGTCACTTGTTTGTGCGTCAGTTCGAGGCAGTCTTTCTTTGTTCCGCGGCCGCTAAATATATGAAAAAATCAGTATCGTTTGTAAAGAAGTGGGTAAATCATTTTAACGAAACGAAAAATGTCTTTGTTTTCACGGGACCTGAAATTGACGCTGCGTCAAGGAGCAGCAAAATTAAAAAAAATCAGGTTGGAATGTGTCCCATGAAACACAACATCTTCGTGCTCATGATGTCAAATTCCGAAGCACGTTGAAAAAATCTCTGGTGGGCGAAAATAAAATAAATTTCTAAATAAAATTATTTTTTAACTTGAAAATGAAAGAAATCAAAACGTTAAAAATAAATTGATGCTTTTGTTTAGGTCCAATAAAAACTAAGCTTTTTAGTGTTCCCTACGGAACACTTATAAGATCACTTCGATGTCCGTCTGTCTGTGTGTCTGTCTGTCTGTCACACTCGATTTTCCCCGAAACTGTTTGACATAGAAAGTTGAAATTTGGCAATAATATAGAAATTAATGGCCTCATCAGAGCCGTGTAGTTTTGAAAGTTAAATTTTGACTTAAGGGGTTAGCTTTGGAGGGTGAAATCGGAAGTGAAAAAAATTTTTTTACCAGGTCATCGAGTGGGGTGTCAAAAAAAACAAAAATTTCAAGGTCATCAGTTTTCACTAAAGATCGGAAAAAAACTTTGTTGACAACTCATTTGGAATGTGTTTTGTGAAGTCACTAATCATTTACTTCCGTAACAAAAATTTTTATTTTAAAAGCAATCAACGTACGGAACACTAATTGCGCAAGTCTAACTTGCACTTGACCGGTTATTTTTTCATTTGAATTTGGAATTTTTAAAACTTAAAATTATAGGATCTCTGACTTTAGCACGCCGACTATAAGGCTCCAAAACAGTTTATGGAAATGTGGGTGTAACATTTTGTAGCCCTAACAACGAATTTTTGTCTTGCTACTTGAATTTCAGGAATTATAAAGCTGAGATCGGATCCCCTCAGGGGGTCTCATAATGCAACCTATTTCTACTTCTAGATTCCACTTGTATGAAAGAACTCTACGATTGTTTTTTTTTTGTTCAGATTTTATTAAAATTTGAATACAATGTAATCAATGCCTGACCCAATGTCATGATCCATGAGACTTAATCAAGTCTATTCTATTTATTATTAGGAATACTATAATAGAATATTTTTTTAATAATTGTAAATATTTTTTAAGTAATCGTTAATATGGCGAAGAAGTTACTAACGACAACGGAAGAAGACTTATAGAGATATGTGAACAAAATAACCTTACAATATTAAATGGACACTACCAGCATAGGGATATTCATAAATATACGTGGATACAAACAACAAGAGATTTAAAAAGTATTATCGACTATATGATAATACGACAGAGATCTAGATTAAATTTCCTAGATGTGAGAGTCCAAAGAGGGGCTTCATGTGGCAGCGACCACTACCTTGTGAAAGGAAAGATAACCTCACGAACAACACGGGAAAGCAAACTGGAAGATACAAGTATACAGCACACAACAAGTGAAACAACAATAAGATATAATACAGACAGCTTACAAAATGAAAGTCTCAGAAATCTATACAAGAGTAGACTGGACCAAAAGATACAACGGACGGGATTTGTTAATATAGAAGAAGAATATAAGTATATAAAGGAATGCCTACACGCAGCCGCACTGGAAGCATTAGGGTACCAAGAGAAAAGGGAAAAACAGCAAAAACCATTTTGGTGGGATGAAGAAATTAGATACGAAATTGAAGAAAAACGGAAAAGCTATCACAAATACTTAAGTTCAAAGAGCACAAACGACAAAGTAAAATACAAAGAATCCCAAGCTAGAGTACGCAAAATGATCAGTGACAAAAAAAACAACCAATGGGAAAAGACATGCTCAAGACTCAACACTTACATAGGAGGAAGAAAAAGCACAGAAAGCTGGAGACTTCTTAAAAATATGAGAACAGAACGGAAAAGAGAAATCTTCTCACCAATAACACCAGAAAAATGGAACCAATATTTTACAAATATGCTAACAGAAGATAGACCAGAGTTCAAAAGTAGCCAACATGGAAACCCAAATATAGTTATACGAGGATCCCCAATAAGGATAACAACATCAGAAGTTAAAGAAGTATGTAAAACGCTAAAAAAATGGTAGAGCTCCAGGACCAGGAAACATCCCAGGAGAGATAGTAAAATACGGAACTGAAAAGCTATTTAGCGCTTTGAGGAACTTATTCCAAGGATGCATTAACACATCAGAAGTACCTGAGGAATGGAAAATATCATACATATCAACAATTCATAAGAAAGGAGACAAAAATAATTGCGATAACTATAGGGGAATAACGGTTACAGGATCTATTAGCAGAATATACGGGAAAATACTTAAAAATAGAATAGAAACGGAATACGCGGACGTAGAAGCTGAAGAACAGGCAGGCTTTAGAGCAGGAAGATCCACAATAGACCATCTCTTCTCAATGACACAAATCCTAGAAAAGAAAACCGCATTTGATCAGGAAGTCCATGTCTTGTTTGTTGATTTAAAAAAGGCCTACGACAGCGTGCCCCTAATGAGATTGTGGGAAACACTACAACAGAGTAAAGTAAGCACCGAAATAATTAAAGCCGTAAAATCCTTATACCAAGACGCAAGAAGTAGTGTGAAAACCAAATATGGTATAACAACAGGGTTCCCGGTCACAAAGGGTCTCAAACAGGGCTGCTGTATATCCCCAACGCTATTTAAAATCTATTTGGAGAGTGCACTGAAGAACTGAAAAAGGAAATGCAGCAGTATGGGATTACCACTGGATGACGATACTACATTGTACACGCTATCATTCGCAGATGACTAGGTAGTAGTCGCTCAGGACATCGATGATATGGAATACATGACACGAAAACTTATGGAGGAATATGAAAAATGGGGCCTAGAAGTCAATATTAAAAAGACCGAATACATGTGCGTCGGAGGACAACAGCAGGACTTGAAACTGGCCACAGGATACACCATCAAACACTGTGCCAGTTATAAGTATTTGGGAACGAGAATATCTAGGGACGGAACACTGGAAGAAGCAATATTCGAGAGGAATATCCAAGGAAGAAAAGCGATTGCAATGCTTAATAGTATACTATGGGACAAAAACATAACCATTGAAAATAAGAAGAGAATTTACAACTCAGTAGTGAAAAGTATAATAACTTACAGCTCCCAAGTGTGGCCATTAAAGGAAAGAACAGAAAAAATACTAAAAGCTACAGAAATGGATTTCTGGAGACGAGCAGCTACAAAAACCAGAAAAGACCGCATACCAAATGACACGATAAGGCGAGCTTTAGAAATAAAGCACGATATAGTGGGCGAAATCAGAACCCAACAGTTGGTATGGTACGGACATGTACAGAGAATGTCACAAGACCGACTACCTAAAAAGATTTTAAATTGGAACCCTCATGGAAAAAGAAAGCGAGGAAGACCACGCCAAAGCTGGAGAGCAGGAATCAACAAGGAAGCACTAGAGAGAGATCTGGAGGAGGAGGGATGGAGAAACCGGGAGGAGTGGAAATTAGGCATCGGAAGACGGAAAACCGATTGATATATATATATATATATATATATATATATATATATATATATATATATATATATATATATATATATATATATATATATATCTCGTTAATATTTTACGCTTTTCGGTCAGATGAAACACAAAGGCGATACCTTAAGGCCAACTTAGTCTACAGAAGTTTGTCGGAACAGGAAACGCTTCACCACTTATTTGGAATTCTTGTTAATTGTTTTCGCTGATTAGTTACTCTTCTCAAATATTTTTTGTCAAAATCGCTTTTCCTTCCTTTATTATCTTAATCAACGTGTAATTATACTTAATGCCTGGTTAGTATTAAACGCTACTTATTTCCAACAGATAATTGTTAACAGAACTTTTTTAAAAAAAATAATCGGGTTGCTAATGTCAATAGAACATCAACAATTTACATAACAGAGATCTAATACTGACTCTGGTGCGTAACAAACTAAGTCCAAATTATGGTTAGTCAAGTATATAATGTAATTGTGGAAGAGTATTGGGAAAATTTAATACCTCAATCAATAGGAAGATTTCAAAGAATAATTTCAGACTTTCCCTTTGCAAACGTTTGTTTTAGCTCCAAAAACTTATCAGGCTGTGCTAAGGAGGTTCACGATACCTAGCATCAAACTTACAACTCTTTTTCAAAGAAATATTTTTCTAACGACCAAGCAATGGTTCGATTAAAAACGAAAAGAAGTCGTTGCTCCCAACATTTTACCAGCAGACGATTTTGTCAACTGAGAACCCAAATATCCACATAACGCCAATATTACATTTTTGTTAACGCTTCTAATAAAAAAGCTTGTTCTCTGTCCCAGTAGTTGAAAAGTTTTTGAATCGGTTCTCAATATCAAAAGTAAACAACATAACTATACCACAGTTTTGGAAAGTATTTAAATTAATTTTCGTACGTATGTGTGAATAATTGCTTATTGATGTCACACACAATTGCTTATTCGAGGTCACTAATTTTTAGCAACTCCTGAAAATATTAATAAGGCTTGTGCTTTAGTACACTGGGGAAAAAGACACAAGACACGTTATTAACTTAGCATCAACATGATCGTATTGCATGCATAGAAAAGAAAGCTTTTCAGAAGCTCGGAACATTGTCTCGTATTAAAAAGCTGCATCCTTCACAATGATTTTTGATCGTCTATAAAGCTTAGACTAATCCATCAATGGAATACTGCTCTCATGTTTAGAGCTTCGCTCCCAAACATTCTTTTTAATTGGTAAATTTTATCTAGATGGCAGCCGCTCGTCCGCTTGTGGAACCGGAATTTTCAATAAACCTTGATTCTTTGACCTATCAGAGACAAATTAGTACCTTGAATCTATTCTCTAAATACGTTTGTGGAAGTGTGCAGTGGGCATAACTAGTTTGATTTTTCCCAAAGAGGTGCATGCTTGTTTCTCTTCGTACTATCCTGTTCAAGAACTTTTTGTATAGAAATCTTTAGCCCTTTGCCCAAGAATATGTTTTCTCATCGAATATAATCTACAGCGATTCAAAATCAACATCTATTACTACTTTCCTGGACGCGCTGTTTTTCTAGCGATTTACAGATTTCCTACGGTATGTGCCCATAAAAGAAAGTCATATTAGGATATTCAAATTATCTTTTAAAGAAGGTAATGCCGTTAAACACCAAACACCCAGTTGTTTCTATTGTATTAAAATATATTTTTTTTGCAACTAAAGGAAACTGTTATTTACTTATTTAGTATACTTTGAATATTTCATACTTTAATTACTTTTGTTACATATTAATAAAAAATTATAATAGTTGTTTTTATTTACATACCTAAGATGCATGCAAGGATCCTTACAAACGAATACTATATAAACTAACTGTGCTCCTTTATCAGCATCAATTAATTAATTGGTTACTGTAGAAGAACACAACATGAAACTAACTGTAAGTAAAACCTATATATTATTGTATATAATTACTTTCAGAACTTCCCAAAATAGCATTTTTGGCACTAGTGTAAAAAATGTAAATTTCTATACAATTTTTCCAGATTATCAGTATCTAGTATCTTAAGTAAATTTTGAGAATCAAGCAATTATTTTCTACGCATTAATATCGAAAATTATTATTTTCGAGGCAATGTTTACGTCCCTGGTGTCGAAAATACAAGCTATGACGGGGGACCGATAAATAATTATTTGGAATTTTAAATTACGGATACATAAAATTGTGTAACCGTTATGTCCAGGAAGTGTTAATGTAACAACAAGGCGGCTTTCAAAACTCTCACTAAGGCGTGGTCTTGGAGCGTACTTATTTGTCCTGAAAAATACCAACTTTCGCACTTAATTTGCCTTTGTAGAATCTTAGCGAAACACCAGTTTTTTTTTATGGGTCTAGCACACATGCTACAGGGAAGTCCCTAAAGCGCTATAGGAGCGACACGTGTGCGGAGGGAAAGCGATTCACGTTGTTCTTGAATCGCTGTAGATTGTACTCGGTGGGAAACACAGTCCTGGGGGCAAGTTATTTCAAAGGGATGATGTTCTCCATATGAAAAACTGCTTGAAAAGCATTGTACGAGGAGTAACAAGTAGAACCTCATACGGATGTGAAGAATTAGCGCGACGTGTACTTCTAACATGCACCGCTCGGGGGGGAATTAAGCGGGCCACATCTTTCGAACACTTTCCATGAAAGTACTTGTAGAATAGGCTCAAGTCTCCAACCGTTCTTCAATGTTCCAGTGAATCAAGGCCGTCGGTCAGTTCCGGGTCTCCAATCAGACGAACAACTCTTTTCTGAATAGAATCCAACAAATGTAGTGTATGTTTGGGAGCGGAGCTCCAAATATGGGAGCAGTATTCCATAGTTGGTCGAATTTGAGCTTTATGAAGAACTAACAGTTGTTGTGGAGTGTAAAGCTTTCTGGTTCGAAATAATATTCCCAACTTTTGAGAAGCTCTCCTTGCTATGCTTGCAACATGTTCATGCCAGGACATATTTACTCCCAAATTAACGCCCAACAAATTGAGTGACGATGTTAGAGAAATGGAGTGCCCCGACATAACTATGTCGGGTTCAGCAACGTTAACTTTTTTAGAAAAAACTGCCGCCTGGGTTTTTGTAGCGTTAAATTCCACTTGGTTACTGTCACTCCAAGATAGAATTTCTTCCAGATCTTTGTTAAGTTGAATGACTTCCTGCTGTCAGCGGATATTCGTCTGAGTAGCCGATGTCTGAGCGTTCAAAGTGAATGAAGAGATAAGTGTACTGTCATCTGCAAAGCTGTAGATTGGATTCTCAGTCTTTTCCAGCAGATCGTTAATGTAAATGAGAAAGAGAGTAGAAGACAGTATGGAGACTTGGGGTACACCGGATAAGTTAGTTATTTAGCTAAGAGGGGTATTTTAACCACAATGATGGTAACAATCGGTTTTCTTATTTTTGCCTGTATCGGACAGTGTTATGTGAACAAATCACCCTTCGATAACTATGCACTTTTTAAGTTACAAGTTCCATAGAGTACACAACCATGCTTTCCAGTTTCCGTCGCTCTGTTTTATTTGTTGGCAATATAACTCTGGAACGAAATGAGAAATTTAGTAAATGTATATAACTTGAAGGGAGAATAGTGATTAATTAATTAATATCTCTTAGGGAGAAACTAGTGAAGCTTTTCAATTTCAGTTTTATACAGTTTGAGAAGAATTATCAAAATTCCTGTTAATTGTCGATTGATGTAATAAATACGTTTTAAGCAAAAAATCCATAGTCAAATACATGAGAGGTTAAAGGAGGGAGAGGAGAGATAAAAATGTATATAAGTCCTTTTTAGGATATGGGGGGGGGGGAAATACGAAATTTAAATTAAACTTCCGTTATTCCCAATTTTAACAGAAACGATATGTAGAGAGGAACGTTAGTTTTTTAGTTTTTAATATCTCTAAAGCTCTAACTCTTATCAGTTTTTGGTTCATGATTAAAATGTCACCATACCTATCATTAATAATAACGGGTTTTAGTTGTGCGATTAGCTTTTTTTATAATGTAGATAAATAAAAGTTCAATTCAGTATTCATTTTAGAACTGTGTTTTAGCGAAGAAAATACTGATCACTACGTCATTTTTTTTTTTACTTTTTTTTTTATTTCTGTTCTTAGTTCTTCCTTTTCATTGTTGTTATCGCTGTAGCAGCTGTATTTGCCGATCCAGCACCTGAGCCAGAACCAGAACCATCAGGTGGTTATGGACGTTCCTATGGTTACAGAAAATCTTCTTACGGTGGAGGATATGGCAGAGGTTCATATGGAAGCTACGGAAAAGGTTATTATAAGGGTTAATACTAACATCAAAATTAGTATGAAACTGGCCTTTCACGTCTCCTACCCGCAATGTTTTAGGCTATTCCTATGTTAACACTTTTGCAAGTATAAAAATTATAAGGTGGAAAACTGATCATTTTCATTTATATATTATGATTATTTCTTGAATTTTATTTTCTTTTCTGAGGTATCCAATACCCTAAGTCAAAAATCATATAGAATTGTTTAAAATTTGTTATAATTTTAGGTGTTTCTTACCTTAATAATTGTATTATCAGTTTAAATATCTACACGTGCAAAAGTAATAAAAATTTAAAACAATATTTACCACTTTGATTTTCATTTATATTTCTAACACCTAATCCCTTCTAATATTTAAGTTATTTCACTGTTTGAACCTCCTTCTTATTATCTGTCAATCGATAGCTGTTCTTAAATCGAACGTTCTCGATACATTGGTAGGTGTCGAAAGTTTTCAAGGTATCGATAATTATATCGATATATCGATACTGTTTAATAGTTATCGATAGTAACTAACAGTTTGATATTTGTAAAAGTTTATAATCATTCGTGGAACAATTACTCACTGAGTTCCAGTAAACTTACCTAAGATCTTCTATAATTTTTGAGCAGGGAGTATTAAAGGAATTTAACCAGGAAGGTTGCTATTCTAATTAAAGGAACAATTCTGAAATAACCGGTTTTTTTTGGAGACATTTTATACATACCACTCATAGCAAAATATGTAAAGGGTTCAAGGGGAAGGGTAGGGGGTGAAAGAGGTTGCTTCGTATATATATATATATTGTTATAGGTTTTTGACAGAGTTTTTGGAGTCGACGAATCTAAAAGTTAATTTATTTTCACATCACTTTCAGTTTTAATGAGGGAAGGGCGTTAGAAAAGTAAGTATAGTTTTAATAATATTGTTTTTTTTTCAGGTTTTCGATTTTTGATTGCAATAATGAACAAATTTTAGGCATACTTACTACAAATAATTATGCAACGAATAAGTGTTGGAGAAGAGAGTTAGAAGGATAATTTCGTATATATTGTATTGAAAGTCTTTATCAGAGTTTTTTGAGCTCAGGGCTTGAAGAATTATAGTCTTTTTTCGTTATTTTCAATATTAACAGGGGAAAAAGGTGAAAGGTAGCAGTATCATTAAATATTACATAGTTTCAATGTTACTATGAAAAGTTTCCCGGGTTTTTAGTTGGGATATTTTGTGAAATTTTAGCTAACTATATATAGTATAAGATATATCACGTGAAAGGAATATGGTAAGAGGTTAGAAGTGATTGCGTATATATCACAATATACTTCTATTTCGGTTTGCCTTTTCATTTTTTCTAATTTTAACATAAATAGTATACATAAAGGGATAGCTTTAATTTGAAACTGCGTCAGAGAATGCTAAAATACTATATTTGATCGGTTTTGTTGTACAGCACTGAGGTATGGACATTGAAGATTGCGACAGTTAACTGTTTGGAGGCTTTCAAGATGTGGCTGCATAGAAGGATTCCGTGGATAGCTTATGTCACCAATCAGGAAGTACTGCAGAGGGCTAATGCAATCAGAGAGTTGATATTAACGGTAAAGTGCAGAAAACTAGAATATTTGGAAAATGTTCCCAGTGTCAAATATTATGAGTTATTGTAGCTCATAATGAGAGGAAGCAGGCTTCGAGATTAACCTAAAAAATATAGAACAAGTTTTAAAAATTTAATAGTTAACGTGGCCGAAACTTACTTACTTCTGGCACAGTGGGTAAATTATTGGGTTTACTTCAAATGCTAAAGGAAAATAGATTATCCTCTGCAATTTTTGTTTTTTTTTTTACGGTTTGGGGTTCTTAGATCACAAAAAAAACAGATTTTTTTCAATAATAAATTTAAATATTTTTATATAGGTAATAATCAAGGAAAATTCTCCCCTATCCAAGGTTATATTTTGTTAAAAATTTGTGCACAAATATCCCGCCTGTGAACTTACGACTGGGACTGACGTATTTTTATAATTACGACGATACCAAGTTTGTGCAGGATTATTGTAGCAACTATAAATAGATTTCGCCTAAGGTGTCGTCCGTCCCGAAACTTGATTACTCTTCTTGCGAATGTATATCAAATTATGTATTGATTTAACTCTAAAATACATAGTCTGGTCTTGGGACATTAATGCAACTCGATAACACTAAATAGGCGCCAGTTTTAGCTATTACAATATATAAAATATCTAAAACATTAATACGCTGCTATCTTCTTAGTGTGCCTTATCTTCTAAGAACGTTGGCGATCACATTTGCCCATTAGATTTTATCTATTGTCGCTCTAAACAGTTCAGTAGATGTCATGTTTGTCCATGTATTAAAGGAGCTTCGTGCTTTTTCAATTCTTGAGCGTATAATTCCATTCATGAGTCTTTGTAGGCCTTCTACACAGTCCGCTAGATTGACAGTCTCATCAGCATAGCGGAGGTTATTTACACACACAACATTAATTTTAATTCCGTCTTTTTTATCAGAAAGTTCTTTATTGAAGCTTTCCTCCGAATAGACATTGAGTAACAGGGGTGACAAAATACAATCCTTTCTTTATTTTTATTTCTTTGCACATGTGATTCTCAATTTTTTATTTTGGCAGTCGAGTTCCAGTATAAACTTATTTGTAAGTCTTTGTCATCAATATTACACAATTGTAGTATTTCCATCATTTTCTCATGATTTACCAAATATCAAAGGCTTTTTGGAAATCTATGAAGCACAAACACAAGCAAACATTAGAGTTGACATCCCTACATCTTTCAATCAAAACGTGAATGGAGAATAGTGCATCCCTCGTTCCTAGTCCTTTCCTGAAGCAGAACTGTGTTTGTTCAGTACGTTCATCTATTTTTTTGTATACTCTTTGGTGGATTATTTTAAGAAAGAGTTTCAAGATGTGGTTCAATAGACTCATATTCCGATATTCTTCGCACTTTCTAGGGTTATTCTTTTTTGGCAATGGTATAAAAATTGATGTCAGCCAATCATGAGGTACATCACTTGTGTTGTATACGCTGTTAAAGAGGTCTTGTATATTTTTCAAGAAATATTTTAATGATATCTGTAGATATATTATCTTCTCCTACTGCCTTTTCATTTCTAAGCTTATTTGTAATGTGTCCTCTAGTTGTGTCACTATACATTTCCCCTATATATTCTTCCCATCTATCTATTCTTTCTTGTATGTTCAGTAGTAGTTTACCTTCTTTATCCTCTATTACTTGTGGTTGCCTTTGTAATCTTAGTTTAGCAGCTTCTTTGATTTTCTTATGTAAATTAAGTGTGTCGTTTTTCTTTTCTAATGCTTCTATTCTGTGGATTGTTCATTCAGCCACATGTCTTTAGCCTACTTTATCTTTCTTTTTATTAGGTTGTGGGTTTCTTTGTATTTTATATTATTGTTGTTCTTATACTTTCTTCTTACTTCCATCATATCTCAAATTTCCTCCGTCGTCCATGATTGTTTCGTTTTGGTTGTATTTTGTTTCAGTTGCTTTTCCATTACTTTCTCCAGTGTTTCTCTGATGTGGTGGCGGTTGCTGAGTTCCCAGCTTGTTTGAATCTAGACTTCTACCATTCTCCTCATGAATCCTCTTCTTTATGACTTCTTCTTTGAGTTTGTCGATGTTAATATTCATTGTTGTTTGTTCACTTTTTTAGTCTAATCTTGATAGTTGTAAGTGGCAAATTACGGTCTTTAGGTGTATCTGCTCCAGGATAGGTTTTGGCAGATTTGACTATATTTTGTTGTCTTCCATTGATGGTTATATTCTTTTTTTTTTTATGGGTCTAGCACACGTGCTGCAAGGAAGAAGTCCCTAAAGCGCTACCGGAGCGACACGTGTGCGGAAAAAGCGATTCACGTTGTTCTTGAATCGCTGTAAATTGTACTTGGTGGGAAACACAGTCCTGGGCAAATTATTCCAAAGGGATGATGTTCTCCATATAAAAGACTGCTTGAAAAGCGTTATACGAGGAGTAACAAGCTGAACCTTATACGGATGTGACGTATTAGCGCGACGTGTACTTCTAACATGCACCGCTCTGGGAGGAATTAAGCGGGCCACATCCTTCGACCACTTTCCATGAAAATACTTGTAGAATAGGCTCAAGTCGCCAACCGTTCTTCGATGTTCCAGCGAATCAAGGCCGCCGGTCAGTTCCGGGTCTCCAATCAGACGAACAGCTCTTCTCTGAATAGAATCCAACAAATGCAGCGTATGTTTGGGAGCGGAGCCCCAAACATGGGAGCGGTATTCCATAGTTGGTCGAATTTGAGCTTTGTAAAGAATTAACAGTTGTTGTGGAGTGTAAAGCTTTCTAGTTTGAAATAATATTCCCAACTTTTGAGAAGCTCTCCTTGCTATGCCTGCAAGATGTTCATGCCAGGACATATTTGCTCCCAAATTAACGCCCAACAAATTGAGTGACGATGTTAGAGGAATGGAGTGCCCCGACATAACTATGTTGGGTTCAGCAACGTAAACTTTTTTAGAAAAAACTGCCGCCTAGGTTTTTGTAGCGTTAAACTCCACTTGGTTACTGTCACCTCGAGATAAAATTTCTTCCAGGTCTTTGTTAAGTTGAATGACTTCCTGCTGTCTGCGGATATTCGTCTGAGTAGCCGATGTCCGAGCGTTCAAAGTGAATGAAGAGGTAAGCGTACTGTTATCTGCAAAGCTGTAGATTGGATTTTCAGTCTTTTCCAGCAGATCGTTAATGTAAATGAGAAAAAGAGTAGGAGACAGTATGGAGCCTTGAGGTACACGGGCGTTGATAGTGAAGGTGTTAGAAAGAAATCCGTCGACTGCCATTCGTAAAGAACGCTCCCTGAGGAAACATAAGAGCCACAAACAGAACTTTTCAGACATACCATAAGAGCGTAGCTTAACCAACAGCTCATCGTGTCAAACACGATCGAATGCCTTGGATATGTCAAGAGCAACCGCTCGAGATTCTCCAAAGTGTTCAATTGCGTTGTTCCAAACGTGTGTTACATAAGTCAGAAGATCTCCTGTTGATCTATTTTTACGAAAACCATGTTGATCATCGCTAATAATGTTGAATCCTTCAAGATATTTTAGAAGATGCTGATTGATAGCCTTTTCCATGACTTTCGATATTATTGAAAGCAGTGCCATTGGTCGGTATTTATTTGGCAAGGTTTTCTTGCCTTTTTTAGGTATTGGCTGAACTGTGGCACATTTCCAGCAGGAAGGAAATATTCTCTTTCTGTAGGATAGGTTGAAAAGTCTACAGAAAACTGGCGTTAGTTTCCTCGCACAGTTTTTGAGAACTATTGCAGGTATTCCGTCAGCGCCAGAAGCTTTTTTGGTGTTTAGCTTCATTAAAATACGTTTTATGATTCGCTGTCTGAAGACAATATCGGACATCCTTGACTGCACTATGGGAATAGTAGGTGATATTTTTCCTTGGAAATCGACAGTTCGCTTTCTCAACAGGTGTCGTTGCAATAGAATTATCTGGCCGTGTGAGTGGTGGTATGGTGGACTTGGTAAAATTTTGACTGACTGCCTTAGTGACTGACCAAAAGGACCTGGAATTGTTGGGACAAGCGAGAAGTTTGTTTCTAATTCGTTGATTGTGTGCCTCCTTGGTTTCGCCGATAATTTCTTTGCATCTATTCCTGGTACTAACAAAGATGTTACGGTTTATGGTGTTATATAGTATATATATATATATATATATATATATATATATATATATATATATATATATATATATATATATATATATATATAGTCTATTTGATTTCAGATGACTTTGTTATCTTGTCCATCTGTAGGGGCTTTCCGCGTATATAACCGTCGGGGTGGCAATTTAAAATAAGTGTCCATAATAGAGAGATGCTTTTCTCTGCAAAACTTGATGTTGCTATAGTAAGAGTAAACCTATGATCACTGCACAGCAGAAAAGAGCATTTCTGCTTAAAAGTTGTGCATGCGATTAGTTGCATTGAGTTGCTTCAGCGTTCAAAGACTATTAGGATATATCGACATCAACAGTCAATTAGGAAAGTAACCCCTTCCTAATTTGTGGAATAATTATTAATTTTATAATTCTATTAGAGAGGTTAGCTTTACCAAGACATGCATTTAATTAATATGTAATTTATCAGAATCAATATTCTTTTACACTATCGATGTGTTTCAAGTTGCACGATTTTCAGATCACACAGTTCTCAGTTTTTTAAGGGAGTTCGTTTTGTAATGTTTTGCAAAGTTCCGGAAAGTCAAGTTGTTATTAATTGTTAAAGGTTTTTTAATCATGCATACTTATCAACTTGCAGTATTGGTTTATTTGTGTTTTTAAATATAAAAAGGAAAAAAAATTGATGCTCTTGCTTCGATCCAATAAAAACTAAACATTTTCATTTGAATTTAGACGCTACCATCATTGTTAAAAGGATCTTTGAATTTACTACAATAACTATAAGCTTCCAAAACAGTTTAGTTAGCAAAGTTTCCATGAGAGTTTGCTAAAATAGTGAGTGAAAGATTTTTTAGCCATAACAACTGATTTTTGTCTTGCTACTTGAATTTCAGGCACTATGAAGCTCAGCTAAGAGCCCCTCTAAAACAGGGGGTCTCAGATTGCAACCTATTCTTACTTGTATGGAAGGACTCTATAATTGTTTGTTTTTATTGATTTTGTTAAAATTTAAATACAATACACCAATGCCATGGATTATTTTTATTATAATAGTATATTTTTTAAATAATTAATATTTTACGCTTTTCGGTTACATGCAACATAAATTTGATACCTTAAGGTTAACTAAGTCTAGAGAAGGTTGTCGGAACAGGAAACGCTTCACTACTGTTTTTGCTGATAAGTTACCCCTCTCAAATATTTTTTTGTCAAAAATCCTTTTTCTTCCTTCAATATCTGAATCATCTTGCAATTATACTTAATGCTCTGGAAACAGTTTGTTAAAGTAAAGGGCTTTGTGTCGAGTGAGGTATCTGTTACATCGGGTGTACCACAGGGTAGCTACCTGGGCCCATTGCTGTTTAATGTATTTATTAATGACGTGAGGTGATTCTATTTTCAAGGCCTCTATTTTTTGCAGAGGATTTGAAATTGTTTATAGTAATTCATTATGTTGATGATGCTGTTAGATTAGAGGGAGACTTGGATACGGTGAGTGAGTGGTGCAGAAGAAACAAAATGAAAGAAATGCAAGTTAACGTCGTTCTTTCGGGTGAAAACTCCGCTTTTATATGACTACAGTATCAATAATTGTCTCCTGGGAAAAGTATCTTCATTATGTGACTTTATTTGGACACTAAGCTCGATTTCCATATTCACTATAACCTTATTGCTAACAAATGTTTAAAACTTCTTGGCTTCGTCTGTAGGAATGCAAGGGATTTTCAGACTGTAGATAGCATGAATACTTTGTATAAGGCCTTGCTAAGAGATCTTCTGTGGAGTATCTGTCATGTGTATAGTCGCCTTCGTATGCTATCCATATTGAAAGTATTCAGAAGAAGTATGCTAGATCTGTTTCTTACAAATTAAAGTAGAATATCACTGCCTGTGGGGACCTGTTGCGAAGACTCAAGCTGCAATCGCTTTCAAGACGTAGGAGAGTTGGTGATATATGTTTCTTATTTCGACTTATAAATGGTCATATAGACTGTTCCAATCTTCCGAGTTTGGTAAATTTCCATGTTCCACCAAGATCAACGAGGGACCACTCACTCTTCGCCCCGAAGTACCGTAGATGTAACTATGGCCTATTCTCGCCGATCACTAGAATCACTAATGGCGCTGGTGAAACGGAATTTGATTTTTTAAATCTCTCTTTAAAACTTTTAAAAAAAGAACGGTTAATAGTCCACTGAATTATGTGAGGATATTTGTTGGTGTTTTTGTTGTATTGCTATAATTGTTATTGTATTATTATAATTTCTGTAGAAACTATGTATAAAATAGGTCTGCCCGTAAATAAACAAATAAATGCCCTGTTAGAATCAAGGACTAATTTATTCCAACAAATAGTTGTTAATACAACTGTTTTTAAAGAAATTTTCGGGGTAGTGTTAATAGAACATCAACAATTCAGATTACAGAGATCTAATACTGACTCTGGCGCTTGACAAACTAGGCCCAAATTACGTTTAATCAAGTGTATATAAAGCAATTGTGGAAGATAATTGTGAAAATTTAATACCTCAAGGAATAGGAAGAACTCAAAGAGCAAACGCTTGTTTTAGCTCCGAAGACTTATGTCAAGGAGGTTCATGGTGTTTAGCATGCACATAACATAAACATTACATTTTTGTTGGTGCTGCTAATAAATGCAAATAAATAATAGATCAAACAATGAGAGTACCAAATAGGAAAATGGAAAAAAGCTTGTTTTCTATCACAATCGTTAAAGAGTTTTTTGGTCGGTTCTCAATATCAGAAGTAAACCACATAACTATATCATAGCCTTGGAAAGTACTTAAATTTTGGTACACATGTGTGAATAATTGCTGATTCGAGGTCAATCATTTTTAGCAACTCCTGAAGATATTTGCAAGGTTTTTGGTATTAGTATACTGGGGAAATTAAGACACTTTATTAAGTTAGCATCATCACTCAATTTGGTAGGTGTTAATTTGAAAGCAAATATATCTTGCATGATCGTATTACATGCATAGAAAAGAAAGCTTTGTAGAATCTCGGAATATTGTCTCGTATTAAAAAACTGCACACTTCACACCCGCTTTTGAACTTCTATAAATCTTAGACTGGTTCATCAATGAATACTGGTCCCATGTTTGGGGCTTCGCTTCCAAATATTTTTTGTATGTATGTAGACCCGGAATTCACAAGAAACCTTCTTTCTTTAATCTATCAGTGACGAATTACTTTTGTGAAAGTGTTTGGTTGGCATAGTTTGATCTCTCCCAGGAAGCTACATGCTTGTTACTCTTCGTACTACCCTGTTCAAGAACTTCTTGCATAGAAAACTACATCTATTTTAATTAAATTGCCCAAGCATATGTTTCTCCCAAATTTCATTTACAGTGATTCAAAATCAACAGCCTTGAGCATGTGCTGAAACAAAAAATATCAGTAAAGCTAGGATATTGAAACTATCTTTTAAAGAAGATAATACCGCTAAATATCAAACATTTAGCTGCTTTCGTGGTATGAATTTTTTTTTTTAACTAAAGGAAACTTTGTTATGTACTTATTTAGTATACCTTGAATATTTTATACTTTTATTAATAATATTATTTTTTATTATATATTGATATAAAAAATTATAATAATTGTTTTTATTTACATACCTGGGATGTATGCAAGGATCCTTACAAACGAATACTATATAAACTAACTGTGCTCCTTTATCAGCATCAGTTAATTATTTGATTACTGAACAAGAACATAAAATGAAACTAACTGTAAGTAAAACCCATATATTATTGTTATTATTGCATATAATTACTTTCAGAACTTTCCAAAATAGGGATGCTTAAAAAAATTATTTTTTAAGCATTCATACCGAAAATTATTGTTTTCTAGACAATTTTTACGTCACTAGTGTGGAAAATACAATTTTCCATACAATTTCACCAGACTCTGGCAAGCTGTTATGGGGACCGATAACTAATTATTTGGTATTTAAAATTACAAATATATAAACAATTGTGTACCCGTTATGCCCAAGAAGTGTTAATGTAGTAACAGGACAGCTTTCAGAATTCTGATTTAGGCATCCTCTTGGAGCTGAAAAATACCACTTCTTGCACTTAATTTGTTGCTGTAGAACATTAGCGAAATATAGGAATAAGCCAGTTATTTAGCTAAGAAGGGTTTTTTACCACAATGATGGTAACATAGAGAATTACGTAATTAGAGAGAAACTAGTGAAGTGAAAAAGTCACCCTTTTCAATTTTAGTTTTATACAGAGTGAGTAGTATTATGAGAAAGAGTTAGTCTCAGGTAAACAAATCACTCTTCAAGATACTTTTTTAAGTTATAAGGTCCGTAGTACACATTTCCATTACAGTTGCTCTGTTTTGCTATTTATTGGCAATATAATTCTCGAACAAAATGGAACTTGAAAGGAGTATGGAGATAAATTAATTAATTAAGTGATATTTCTTGGGAAGACACTAGTAAAGACTCATCCTTTTCAATTTCAATTTTCTACAGTTTGAGTAGAATATGAGATTTTTTTTCTTAGTTATTGACTGATGTAGTAAACTGTAGTCAAATATATGAGAGGGGAAAGGAGTGGTAATGGAGGTAAAATGTATTTAATTCTTTTTTAGAATTCTTGCAGTAGGGAAATATAAAATTTAAATTAAATTTCCATTATTTCAGTATGTAGAGAGGAACGTTAGCTTTTAGTTTTCAATATCTCTCAAGCCGTACCTCTCCTCAATTTTTGGTTCATGATTAAAACATCTTCACATCTATCATTAAAAATATCAGGTTTTAATTCTACGATTAACTTCTTTCATAATGCATGTCAATAAAATTTATATTCAGTATTTATTTTAGAACTATGTGTTGTGATGAAAATACTGAATAAATCATCACTTTTTTATTTTTTTTTTTCTGATATTGCATTTTTATTTGTAGTTCTTCCTTTTCATTGTCGTTATCGCTGTAGCAGCTGTATTTGCCAATCCAGCACCTGAGCCAGAACCAGAACCATCTGGGGGTTATGGACGTTCCGGCTACGGATCTTACGGTTACGGAAAATCCTATTATGGTGGAGGATATGGTAAAGGTTCATACGGAGGAAGAGGTTATTATAAGGGTTAATACTAACATCAAAGTCAATAGAAAACTGGCCTTCCACATATCCTACCCACAATGTTAGCAAAGTTCAAAATAAATAAAAAAATATAATGTTTTAGGTTATGCCTTTGTTAGCACCTTTGGCAAGTATAAAAATTATAGGGTAAAAATCTGGTTATGTCAATTCCTAGGTCTTATATATTATGATTATTTCTTGAATGTTGTTTTCTTTTCTTAGACATCCAATTCTACACATCAAAAATTAACTAGAATTGTTTAAAATTTGATATGATTTTAGATGTTTCTTACCTTCATAATTGTATTAGCAGTATAAATATGTACACGTGCAAAAGTAAAAAAAATATAAAACAATATTTACCAATTTGATTTTTATTTATAATTTTAAAACCCAATACCTTCTAATATTTAAGTCATTACACTTTATCTGTTTGAACCTCCTTTTTAATTGTCTGTTTTCACAGTTCAAAATGTTAAATTAGTTTCATTATTTGTGGGCGAAGTTTTCGGTAAAGATGAATGTTGTTTTCTAAGTAAATAATTGTTTATAATATCTAATAAAAAGAAATAAGAAAATCTTTGTTTATAACTTTGGAGAAACTTTATTTTTTTCCACAAAGAATATAGGATATACACCTTGTACTCTGTGACAAGTACTCATTATCATGTCGGTGAATCGATAGCTATTCATAAATCGAACGTTTTCAAGACATTAGTGGGTATCGAAAGTTTTCGAGGTATCGATAGAAATATTTGATAGAATCGTATAGATAGTAACCGATATATTGACAGTTTGATATTTGTAAAAGTTATATAGTGATGAATGTATTCGTGGAATAATTACCCATTGAGTAACTTACCGATGATCTCTTATAATTTTTGTCCAGGGCAGGTTTTTGGACATATCTAAAATATATTATTTTATAGCAAAATATAAAAGGGATTAAAGGGGTGAGGTTCGGATATTTTGCAAAATTTTAGCTAATTATGTGTAGTAAAAGATACAGCTGAAAGAAATGTGGTAGGGGGTTAGAAGAGAGTGATTGCGTATATATCACATTATACTTCTATTTCAGTTTATTTTTTCATTATTTACTATTTTAACAGAAATAGTATGGATGGATTGAAATCTGTTTACAGAGTTGTCGGAGGCGACTTAAAGAACAATCTAGATGGTAGATGCCCAGATCCCACCAGCATCGCCCGGTGTGATACCATCGCATCGGCTTAGGCTACGTGAAGTTGCTTAACGTTTCGTGGCTGTGCCGATGTCCCGGACTGTGGGACCAAATAGCATGATGAGGCACCATAGCCCCCGTTCAGATCTCCGGGTGGGGGCTGGTTCAGGTGCGTCGACATGCAGAGATCAGAATTTTAAAATGGATTTTTGCAACATACGAGGTTTAAACTCGAACATAAATTCAGTGCACCAACACCTGCAATCAAATAAACCTCATGTACTCGCTTTCTGTGAAACCAAGGTCAGTTCATCGACCAGCACAGTTAAGTATCTTTATCCTGGGTACGCCTTCTATTCCCGATTTAGGCGTAATTTTGGAATCTGTCTTTTTGTCAGAAGCGACCTCTCTTGCCAACGAGAAGAGGCTCTGGAGCCCCCAAACTTTGATGTTATGTGGTTAAAAATAACGACTCAACCAACCACAAGGTTCATCTGTATCCTGTATCGACGACCAAGCGATACTAACTTTAGAGCACTTTTCGCTTCTCTTGCAGACACCATCGATTATGTACAAATTAACTATCCAAATGCCGAAATTGCCATCCTGGGCGACTTTAATGTCCACAACATCAACTGGCTTAAATATTCAAATACTATCGATGAACAAGGTTGTGAAGCCGAATCCTTTTCAATCAGTTTTGGCTTAACTCAGCTTATTGACGAACCAATACGGATCCCTGATTGAGACGGGGAGTTCGCCAGTCTTCTTGATCTGTTTTTAACCACCAATCCGGAGATTTACACGGTCAGCGTAAATCCGCCATTAGGTTCTTCCGACCATAAACAATTATCGACATCGAGTATCCTACGAATCAGTGACAGAGAGGCGCCTGAACCGCGCAAGATTTGGCACTACAAATCTGCTAAATGGGAAGATCTCATGGAATATTTTCGAACTTTCCTTTGGTTAGACGTTTGTTTTCGATCCGATGACCCATCTGACTGCGCCAAGGAGGTTTCCGATGTTATTTTGGCCGGTATGGAGGCTTACATCCCTTTTTCGAAGAAATGCCCTTCCAACGGCAACCCTTGGTTTGACCGAAAATGCAAAGAAGCTGTTGCTTCTAAACATCTTGCATATCGACATTGGCGTGAAAATCCTAAACACCATAAATCGTTTGTGCCAGGAACAGATCCAAGGAATTATCGACGAAACCAAGGAGGCACACAATCAACGGATTACAAACAGACTTCTCGCTTGTCCCAGCAATTCCAGGTCTTCTTGGTCAGTCGCTGAGGCAGTTAGTGAAAATTTCACCAAATCCACCACCATACCATCATTCACACGGCCAGATAATTCTATTGCAGTAACACCTGTTGAGAAAGCGAACTTGTTGGCTGAACTCTTTGCTTCACATTCTACTGTCGATTTCCAAGGAACAACACCACCTAATATTCCCATAGTGCAGTCAAGGATGCCCGATATTGTCTTCAGGCAGCATAGCAACATATTTTAATGAAGCTAGACACCAAAAAGGCTTCTGGGACTGACGGAATACCTGCCATTGTTTTCAAAAACTGTGCGAAGGAACTAACATCAGTTTTCTGTAGACTTTTCAACCTATCATACAGAAAGGGAATATTTCCTTCCTGCTGGAAATGTGCCACAGTTCAGCCGATACCTAAAAAAGGCAAGAAGACCTTGCCAAATAATGGACCAACCAATCGCACTGCTTTCAATAAAATCGAAAGTCATGGAAAAGGCTATCAATCAGCATCTTCTACAATATCTTGAAGGATTCAACATTATTAGCGATCACCAATATGGCTTTCGTAAAAATAGATCAACAGGAGATCTCCTTACTTAGGTAACACATGTTTGGAACAACGCAATTGAACACTTTGGAGAATCTCGAGCCGTTGCTCTTGACATATCCAAGGTATTCGACCGTGTTTGGCAGGATGGGCTGTTGGCTAAGCTACGTTCCTATGGTATGTCTGAAAAGTTCTGTTTGTGGCTCTCATGTTTCTTCGGAGAGCGTTTTTTTCGAGTGGCAGTCGACGGATTTCTTTCTAACACCTTCACTACCAACGCTGGTGTACCCCAAGGCTCCATACTGTCTCCTACTCTCTTTCTCATTTATATTAACGATCTGCTGGAAAAGACCGAGAATCCGATCTACAGCTTTGCAGATGACAGTACACTTATCTCTTCATTCACTTTGAACGCTCGGACATCGGCTGCTCAGACGAATATCCGCAGACAGCAGGAAGTCATTCGACTTAACAAAGACCTGGAAGAAATTCTATCTTGGGGTGACAGTAACTAAGTGGAATTTAACGCTAGAAAAACCCAGGCGGCAGTTTTTTCTAAAAAAGTTAACGTTGCTGAACCCGAAATAGTTATGTAGGGGCACTCCATTCCTCTAACATCGTAACTCAATTTGTTGGGCGTTAATTTGGGAGCAAATATGTCCTGGCATGAACATGTTGCAGGCATAGCAAGGAGAGCTTCTCAGAAGTTGAGAATATTATTTCGAACCAGAAAAATCTACACTTCACAACAACTGTTAATTCTTTACAAAGCTCAAATTCGACCAACTATGAAATACTGCTCCCATGTTTGGGGCTCCGCTCCCAAACATACACTGCATTTGTTGGATTCTATTCAGAGAAGAGCTGTTCGTCTGATTGGAGACCCGGAACTGACAGGTGGCCTTGATTCGCTGGAACATCGAAGAACCGTTGGCGACTTGAGCCTATTCTACAAGTATTTTCATGGAAAGGGTTCGAAGGATTTAGCCCGTTTAATTCCTCCCAGAGCAGTGCATGTTAGAAGTACACGTCACGCTAATACTTCACATCCGTATGAGGTTCAGCTTGTTACTCCTCGTACAAACAGCAGTCTTTTATATGGAGAACATCATCCCTTTGGAATAATTTGCCCAGGACTGTGTTTCCCACAGAGTACAATTTACAACGATTTAAGAACAATGTGAATCGCTTTCTCCGCACACGTGTCGCTCCTGTAGCGCTTTAGGGACTTCCCTGTAGCACGTGTGCTAGACCCATAAAAAAAAACAGATTAACGTAAACAAATTTTAAGTTTTAAAAATACAATTAACTTGGACGAAACTTACTTATCTCTGGCACAGTAGGTATATTGTATTATTGTTTTTACTTTATTTGCTAAGGCTGAAGTATTGTATTCGTGAAGAGATTATCCTCTGCGATTTTTGATTTTTTTTTGCGTTTTAGGGTTCTTAGATCACGAAAGACATATTTTTAGTGTTCCGTACGGAACACTTATAAGATCACTTCGGTGTCTGTCTGTCTGTCTGTCTGTCACACCCGATTTTCTCCGAAACTATTTGACATAGAAAGGTAAAATTTGGTAATAATATAGGAATTGATGGCCTCATCAGAGCCATGTAGTTTTGAGAATTAAATTTTGACTTAAGGGGTTAGTTTTGGGGGGTGAAGTCGAAAGGGAAAAAAAAAAGTTTTTACTATGTGATCGAGTGTGATGTCAAATGAAAGCTTGTGAAAACACAAGTAAAAAAATATATATAATATTATACTTGCGCACACTTTTCTTTGCATTATTTTTAAAAATTCGCGAAAAATCGCTGTCCCGGGCCTTATCTCGAAAAGTACTTATCAAAAAATTCGAAAAAAATTCTGAAATATTCTCCACGGAGTGTAGATTGAACGAAAATTATCACGAGTGCATTACCTTTAATAATTTATATGGTATATAAAAAAAAACAAAAATTTCAAGGTCATCAGATTTCAGTAAAGATTGGAAATAAACTTTGTTGAAAACTCATTTGGGGTGTGTTTTGTGAAGTCACTGATCATTGCATACCACCGTAACATAAATTTTAACTTAAGGGGTTCGTTTTTGAGCGGTGAAATCGGAAGTGAAAAAAAAATTTTTTTATTAGGTCATCGAGTGTGGTGTCAAATGAAAGCTTGTGAAAACACGAGTAGAAAATATATATATAATGTAATACTTGCGCACACTTTTCTTCGTATTACTTTTAAAAAATGGCTGTCCCCTACCTTATCTCGAAAAGTACTGATCAAAAAATTTTGAAAAAAATTCTGGAATATTCTCCACGGGGTATAGATTGAACGAAAATTATAACAAGTGCATTACCTTTAATAATTTATTTGGTATATAAAAAAGAAACAAAATTTCAAGGTTACCAGTTTTCAGTAAAGATTGGAAACAAACTTTGTTGAAAACTCATTTGGGTGTGTGTTTTGTGAAGTCACTGATCATTTTATAACCACTCTAACAAAAATTTTTGTTTTAAAAAACAATCAACGTACGGAACACTAATTGTGCAAGTTCAACTTGCACTTGACCGGTTTTTTTAATAATAAATTTATACATTTTTATATCGGTAATATTAAAAAAAATCTACTCCTATCCAAGGAGGGTATTTATTAAAATACACTTTAGCTTTAGCAAATAAAGTAAAAACAATAATATACCTACTGTGCCAGAGATAAGTAAGTTTCGTCCAAGTTAATTGTATTTTTAAAACTTGTTCTATATTGAAATTAAAATTTGTTTACGTTAATCTGTAAACAGATTTCAATCCCTTATCCATACTATTTCTGTTAAAATAGAAAACAATGAAAAAATAATAGAATGAAATAGAAGTATAATGTGATATATACGCAATCACTCTTCTAACCCCCCTACCACATTTCTTTCAGCTGTATCTTTTACTACATATAATTAGCTAAAATTTTGCAAAATATCCGAACCTCACCCCTTTAATCCCTTTTATATTTTGCTATAAATAATATATTTAAGATATGTCCAAAAAACTGCCCTGGGCAAAAATTATAAGAGATCATCGGTAAGTTACTCGATGGGTAATTATTCCACGAATACATTCATCGCTATATAACTTTTACAAATATCAAACTGTCAATACATAGGTTACTATCTATACGTCGATTACTATCAAATATTTATATCGATACCTCGAAAACTTTCGATATCCAATAATGTCTTGAAAACGTTTGATTTATGAATAGCTATCGATTCACCGACATGATAAATGAATACTTGTCACAGAGTACAAGGTGTATATCCTATATTCTTTGTGGAAAAAAAATAAAGTTTCTCCACCACAAGTTATAACAAAGATTTTCTTATTTCTTTTTTTTAGATATTATAAACAATTATTTACTTAGAAAACAACATTCATCTTTACCGAAAACTTCGCCCACAAATAATGAAACTAATTTAACATTTTTTGAACTGTGTGAAAACAGATAATTAAAAAGAAGGTTCAAACAGATAAAGTGTTTATGACTTAAATATTAGAAAGGTATTAGGTTTTAAAATTATAAATAAAAATCAAATGGTTAAATATGTTTTTAAATTTTTATTACTTTGTGTGCACGTGTACATTATTTTATACTGCTAATACAATTATGAAGGTAAGAAACATCTAAAATCATACCAAAATTTTAAACAATTCTGGTTTTGATGTGTAAGAATTGGATGATGTCTAAGAAAAGAAAACAACATTCAAGAAATAATCACAATATTATAAGACCTAGGAATTGCTACATAACCAGGTTTTTTACCTTATAATTTTATACTTGCAAAAGTGTTAAGATTAGGCATAAACCTTAAAACATTTATTTTTTTATTTATTTTGAACTTTGCTAACTTTGTGGGTTAGGATATGTGGAAGGCCAGTTTTCTATTGACTTTGATGTTAGTATTAACCCTTAAATAACCTCTTCCTCCGTATGAACCTTTACCATATCCTCCACCATAATAGGATTTTCCGTAACCGTAAGATCTGTAGCCGGAACGTCCATAACCCCCAGATGGTTCTGGTTCTGGCTCAGGTGCTGGATCGGCAAATACAGCTGCTACAGCGATAACGACAATGAAAAGGAAGAAGAACTACAAATAAAAATGCATTATCCAGTATTTTCCTCACTAACAAACAGTTCTAAAATAAATACTGAATATAAATTTTATTGACATGAATTATGAAAAAAGTTAATCGTACAATTAAAACCCGATATTATTAATGATAGATGTGTGATGATGTTTTAATTATAAACCAAAAATTGAGGAGAGGTTACGGCTTTGAGAGATATTAAAAACTAAAAAACTAACGTTCCTCTCTACATACTGAAATAATGGAAATTTAATTTAAATTTCATATTTCCCTACTGCCAAGAATCTTAAAAAAGAATTAATTACTTTTTACCTCCCTTACCACTCCTTTCCCCTCTCATATATTTGACTACAGTTTACTACATCAGTCAATAACTAAGAAAAAATCTCATAATTCTACTCAAACTATAGAAAAAATTGAAAATGAAAAGGGAATCTTCATTAGTGTCTTTCCCAAGAAATATCACTTAATTAAATTAATTTATCTCCATACTCCCTTCAAGTTCCATTTTGTTCGAGAATTATATTTGCCAATAAATAGAAAAAAAAAGAGCAATCATGTAGTGGAATCATACTTTTGTGTACTATGGACCTTGTAAACTTAACAAGTATCTTGAAGAGTGATTTGTTTACATGAGACTTAACTCTTTCTCATAATATACTCAATCTGTTATAAAACTAAAACTGAAAAGGGTGAGTTTTCACTTCACTTAGTTTCTCTCTAAGATATATTACATAATTACTTAATTCTCTATTCTCCATATCAAGTAACATACATTTACTAAATTTCTCATTTCTTATCTTTCCAGAGATGTTATATTGCTAATAATAGTAAAAACAGAGCGACGGGAACTGAAAAGCATATTTGTGTATCCTACGGACCTTGTATCTTAAAAAAAAAATGCCAAGCTATCGAAAGGTGCATTTGTTTTTACATAAGATAACCGACACAGGTCAAAATAATAAAATCGATTGTTACCATCATTTGGTCAAAAACCCATCCTAGCTAAATAACTAGCTATTCCTATATTTCCCATAATATTCCTACAGCTACAAATTAAGTGCAAGGAGTGGTATTTTTCAGGACAACGTAAATAAGTCTCCCAAGACGATGCCGAAATCAGAATTCTGAAAGCTGAGCTGTCCCTGTTACTACATTAACACTTCTTGGGCATAAAACGGGTACACAATAATTTATATAGAGATTCGTGATTTTTAAATACCAAATAATTAGTTAATCGGTCCCCATAATAGCTTGCTAGAGTCTGGTGAAAATCGTATTTATAAAATTGTATTTTTCCCCCACTAGAGGACGTTAAAAAATTGTCTAACAAAAATAATAATTTTTTCGGTAATGAAAGCTTAAACCAATAATTTTATTAAGCTTTCCCAATTTTGGAAAAGTTATGAAATTTATTATATACATTATAACAATAAATTTGGGTTTTACTTACAGTTGTTTAATTATATGTTCTGTACAGTAATCAATATTTAAATGTTGTGATAATAGGGTACGGTAAGTTTATATAGTAATCGTTTGTAAGGATCCTTGCATGCATCTAGGTATGTAAATAAAAACAATTATTATAATTTTTTATCAATATAATGGAAATAATATATTAATAAAACTATGAAATATCTAAGGTATACTAAATAAGTACATAACAAAGTTGCCTATAGTTAAAAAAAAATTTCATACAACGAAAGCAGCTAAATGTTTTGATATTTAGCGGTATTATCTTCTTTAAAGATAGTTTGAATACCTAGCTAGACTGATATTTTTGTTTCAGCACATGCTCAAGGCTGTTAATTTGAATCACTGTAAATGATATTTGGTGAGAAACATATGCTTGGCAATTTAATCCAAAGATATATATAAATTTATATAAATATATTATATATAATATATATATTATATATAAATATTATTATATATATATTTTATATATCTTTGATTAAATTGCCCAAGCATATGTTTCTCAAAATCATTTACAGTGATTCAAAATTAACAGCCTTGAGCAGTGCTGATATATAATATTATATATATATATATTATACATATATACATATATGTATATATATATATATATATATATATATATATATTAATATACACACATATATCATATAAACATATTTATATTTATATATATTATATATATATATATATATATATATATAAATATATAATAATATACAAAATATACATATATGTATTTATTTATATATATATATTAATATATATATATATATATTATATATACAACTATATACATATACTTAACATATATATATCTATATAAATATATTATATTATATAATATTATATATATATATATATATAAGTTAATCGTAATTCCCATTA